>CM045735.1:9634660-9644660 GCA_024760905.1 Plotosus lineatus | reverse complement strand
GTATTTGCATCTAGATACATTTCTTTAAGTGCTAATTCTAATAGAGTATTCATAAGAGGTACTGGGTACATGATGCAGAGGAGGAAGGTGGACATACTGTGTGTTCAGGAGACCAGGTGGAAAGGTCGCAAGGCTAGAAGCATAGGAGCAGGGTTTAAGCTGTTTTATCACGGTGTGGATGGGAAGAGAAATGGAGTCGGAGTCATCTTGAAGGAGGAGTTTGCCAGGAATGTTCTAGAAGTGAAAAGAGTGTCAGACAGAGTGATGAGTCTCAAGTTAGAAATTAAAGGTGTGATGGTCAATGTTGTTAGTGCTTATGCCCCACAGACAGGATGTGAGCGAGAAGAGAAGGAGAGATTCTGGAGGGAGTTAGATGAAGTGATGCAGAGTACCCCAGAGGTGAAAGAGTGGTCATTGGGGCAGACTTCAATGGACATGTTGGTGCAGGAAACAGAGGGGACGAGGAAGTGATGGGTAGGTTTGGTATCCAGGACAGGAACGCAGAAGGACAGATGTTGGTAGATTTTGCAAAAAGGATGGAAATGGCTGTGGTGAATACTTCTTCCAGAAGAGAGAGGAGCATAGGGTGACTTATAAAAGCGGAGGTAGGAGCACACAGGTAGACTACATCTTGTGCAGGCGATGTAATTTAAAGGAAGTCAGTGACTGCAAAGTAGTAGCGGGTGAGAGTGTTGCCAAACAGCATAGGATGGTGGTGTGCAGGATGATGCTGATGGTGAGGAAGGTGAAGAAGGCAAAGGCAGAGCAGAAGACAAAGTGGTGGAAGTTGAAAAAGGAAGAGTGTCGGGTTGTCTTCAAGGAGGAGTTGAAACAGGCTTTGGGTGGTCAGGAAGTGCTTCCAGATGACTGGACATCTACAGCGAATGTGATCAGGGAGACAGGTAGGAGAATATTTGGTGTGTCATCTGGAAGGAAAGTAGATAAGGAGACTTGGTGGTGGAATGAGGAAGTGCAGGAGTGTGTACAAAGGAAGAGATTAGCTAAGAAGAAGTGGGACATTGAGAAAACCGAAGAGAGTAAACAGGAGTACAGGGAGACACAGCGTAAGACAAAGGTAGCAGTGTCAAAGGCCAAACAGAGTGCTTTGATGACTTGTATGCTCGGCTGGAAAGTAAGGAGGAGAAAATGATTTATACAGGTTGGCACAGCAGAGAAATAGAGATGGGAAGGACGCAGCAAGTTAGATTGATAAAGGACAGAGAGGGAAATGTATTGACTGATGACAGAAGTGTGCTGGGAAGATGGAAAGAGTACTTTGAAGAGCTGATGAATGAGGAAAATGAGAGAGAAAAAGAGTAGAAGAGGGGACGGTTGAGGAGCAGGAAGTAGCAAAGATTAGGAAGGGGGAGGTGAGGAGGGCATGGAAGAGGATGAAGAATGGAAAGGCAGTTGGTCCTGATGACATACCGGTGGAGGTATGGAAGTGTCTAGAGAGGTAGCAGTAGATTTTCTGACAAGAACATTTAACAAGGTCTTAGAGAGTGAGAGGATGCCAGAGGAATGGAGGAGAAGTGTGCTGGTGCCCATTTTTAAGAACAAGGGAGACGTGCAGAGTTGTGGCAACTACAGAGGGATAAAGTTGATGAGCCATACGATGAAGTTATGGGAAAGAATAGTGGAAGCTAGACTAAGGGCAGAAGTCAGCATTTGTGAACAACAGTTTGGTTTCATGCCCAGAAAGAGCACCACAGATGCAGTGTTTGCCTTGAGGATGTTAATGGGGAAGGACAGAGAAGGGGAGACGGAGCTGCATTGTGGGCTTGTGGATCTGGAGAAAGCATGTGACAGGGGGCCGAGAGAAGACCTGTGGTATTGCATGAGGAAGTCTGGAGTGGCAGAGAAGTATGTTAGAGTGGTGCAGGACATGTATGAGAGATGTAAGACAGTGGTGAGGTGTGCTGTCGGTGTGACAGAAGAGTTCAAGGTGGAGGTGGGGCTGCATCATGGTCAGCTCTCAGCCCCTTCTTGTTCAAGCTATGGTGATGGACAGGCTGACAGACGAGGTTAGACAAGATTCCCCATGGACTATGATGTTTGCAGATGACATTGTAATCTGTAGTGAGAGCAGAGAACAAGTGCAGGAAAATCTAGAGAGGTGGAGGTATGCCCTGGAAAGGAGGGGAATGAAGATTAGCCTCAGTAAGACAGAGTACATGTGCATGAATGCCAAGGACCAAAGAGGAACGGTGAGATTACAGGGAGCAGAGATAAGAAAGGTGGAGGATTTTAAGTACTTAGGCTCAACAATCCAGAGCAATGGCGAGTGTGGGAAAAGAGGTCAAGAAGCGCAGTGCAGGCAGGTTGGAAATGGTTGGAGAAAAGTGTCCAGTGTGATGTGTGTGATAGGAGGGTACCGCAAAAATGAAAGGAAAAGTGTACAAAACGGTGTTGAGGCCAACGATGCTGTATGGGTTAGAAACAGTGGCCCTGGGGAAAAGACAGGAGGCAGAGTTGGAGGTAAGCAGAGATGAAAATGTTGAGGTTCTCTTTGGGAGTAACGAGGATGGATAGGATTAGGAATGAGTACGCCAGAGGGACAGCACATGTAAGACGCTGGAGACAAAGTCAGAGAGGCTAGATTGAGATGGTTTGGACATGTACAGAGGAGGGATAGTGAGTATATTGGTAATAGGATGCTGAGGCTGGAACTACCAGGCAAAAGGCCTAGAGGGAGACCAAAGAGAAGATTCATGGATGGGGGAAAAGAGGACATGAAGGTCGTTGGTGTAAGAGAAGAAGATGCAAAGGATAGGGTGAGATGGAGGCAGATGATTCGCTGTGGCGACCCCTGAAGGGAAAAGCCGAAAGGAAAAGAAGAAGAAGAAGAAGAAGATAAGAGGTACTGGGTCAGTCCATAAGACCTGCGAGGTAATAAAACTGACAGACGTGAATGATAAAATAATTCAGACGTCATGAAGTAAAACTGTTCCAGAATAACTATCCTTACCAAATTAGCATGTAAACGTGTCCGTGATGAAGACGTGGTTAAGTAATAGCGAGCACTTGCTCCTCACAGCAAGCTGTACATGGTTGTCCTCCAGGTGCTTTCCTCCACACTCCAAAGACATGGACATTAGGTCAATTGGCTATTCCGGATTACCCCGAGGTGTGAAGATTTGTCTGAAGATTGTGTGTTGCTCTGAAATGGTCTGGCGAGCAATTCAGGGAGTACCCAACCTCTGCTCTGGCTCAGGCTATATCAAGCTTCCCCCACATCCTTAATACAGAAGTTCGGCAAATGAAATGAAATGAAATTAAACATCATGGACTGCCGTTAAGACCAAAACTGCCCAGCCTGATCTGTGTGTTTAGCACAAGGAGTAATGAATCTTAGAGTCTTCCAAAAAATACATGGAAAAACTCTTGTTGAATATTAGGATGACGTCTTCTGGGCAGCTGCAATAAAGATTAAACTGGACCTGACTGATAAAAAGAGGGAAGTGTGAAGAGAAACAAGAAGCGTTCATGATCTGAGGCACAGCGACTCAAGATACTGTGCCACGGTTGTGTTAGGATGCTTTGCTGCCTCACTGACTCACTCACTGAGTTATTCACTCTGTCTGTATTAATGACATGATTACAGACAGCAGGATGAATACTGAAAGGCAACGGGAAAAAAAAAAGTGCTCAGGTCTCAAAATGGCAAGAACGAGAACTTCGAAATTATTATTTATATAAAGATAAGAGATCTTTATTGTCAACTGATGCATGAACAAGGCAATACAGAGGCATAATGTTTAGCAGAGCTGCCTCACAGCAAGGAGGTCCTGGGTTTGATTCCCAGCTCGGGCGTTTCTGTGTGGAGTTTGCATGTTTGCCCCGTGCTTGTGTGGGTTTCCTCTGGGTTAATCAGCTGTCCAAATTGCCCCTATGTATGAGTGGGCGTATGAATGGTTGTGTGAGTGTCGGACCTGCCTTGGCCTGGCGAGCTGTAAAGGGTGTACCCCACTCTCGCCCAGAATTGGCTGAGATGGGCGCCACTCTACCCGTGACCCTGATTAAGATTCAGCGATTTAGAGAATGAATGAATGAATGTTGCATGAACAAAGAAAATCAGTTGAGCGGCTCTTTGTTTAGACTTTCGACAAGAGTAGCTGCAAAGACATCAGCGTGTTTCCGCCCTGTGATGGCCTGGCAAGCTGTCCAGGTTGTACTCTGCCCTTGCCCGGAGTCAGCTGGGATGGGCGCCAGCCTCCCCGTGACCCTAATTAGGATTAAGCAGTTACAGAAAATGAACTGAGCTCTTTGTTTTTCAATGGACAAAAGACAACTATACACTAAGCTATACACATGCATAGACCTACATACACATATATAGACACTTATACATACATATATCCTATACACACCTATATATCAATCTACATATTGACACGTGAAAAGACTATACATGTAAGGTGGATGGTGCTAAAATGGAATACAGTATTTAAAATGAATGATATTTATTCAGTTAGTGTGTGTTGGTGGTGGTGGTTTGTGTGTGTGTGTGTGTGTGTGTGGGGGGGGGGTTACACGTTTAACAACTGGTGGGTAAAAGTTGTTCTTGAGCCTGTTAGTTTTGGGGATAGTGTAGTTCCAATTACGAGCTCTGTCATCCTCACCACCTGCTGCAATGCCTTCCTGTCCTGTGCCGTACAGCTGCTAAACCAAACTGTACGGCACTAGATCAGGAGGCTCTCTATGGCGGAGCGGTAAATGTTCATCAGTAGGAGTCGCGGTAGACGGGCTTGTTGGAGCTTTCTGAGGAAGTGCTTTGTTTTTTTCTTTCCCCACCTGGTAGGAGATGTTTGTGATCCAGGTTAGGTTAGCAGAGATGTGAACTCCAAAAAACTTGAAGCACTCCAGCCTTTCTACCTCATCAATGTAGAGGGCCGAGTGCTCAGTTTATTTAGATCTCCGGAAGTCAATTTTCGTCTCCTTGGTTTTGGATGTGCTTGGTTCCAGGTTGTTATTGCACCATCACCACAGATACAGGACCTCGATCCTGTAGGGTGAATCATTTTCAGCCTATGACGGTGAAGTCGTATGTGAGTTTGATGATGGTGTTGCTGGTGTGAATGTGGGAACAGTCATGTGTGAAGAGGGTTAAGAACACACCCCTGTGGTGATCTGGTGTTCGAGAACAGAGGAAATGTTCTCTGCTATCCTGAGGTTCTGAGGAATTGCTTGCTATCCAGGTGTGTGAGGGCTGTGTGTCGGGCTGTATTGATGGCATCCTCTGTTGACCTGTTTGCTTTGTATACAAACTGATGTGGATCAAGATCAGCTGGGATAGCAGTCTTAATGTGAGACAAGATGAGTCTCTCGAAACATTTGGTGATGGTGGGTGTTAGGGCAACTGGGCAATAGTCATTTAGGCAGATTGCTGTTGCTCATCTTAGGCACTGGAATGATGGTGGCTGTTTTAAGGAAGGTATATTTGCAATAGTGAGAAGATGATGGTGAAACCCTCACTAGTTCCTGTTACTCTTGACTTTTGCACATGGTGGCTCTGATCTGGGCTTGTGCAGCTGGATGGAGTCATCTCCCCTCACTGTAAGAGCATGACTGGCGTGCGTCTCACCTTTGTGTTGAGTGAAGAACTGGTTCAGGTAATACGGTAAGGTGCTGTCCAAGGAATCTGCTGACATATGCGTGTCCTTGTAGCCAGTGAGTGTCTTGAGCCCCTTCCACATACAGTGTTTTTGGTGTTGTTTTCATCAAAGTGCTCCTCAATGAGTTGTTTATAGTCACGCTTAGCTTTTTTTGATGCATGTTCGTAGGGTCTGGTGTGCCTCTTTGGGGTCTGCTGACTTGCAGGCATCATCTTATGTGCTAAGCAGGGTGCGCACCTCATTGTAACACCATAATGTCTGGTTCAGGAACACATTACCAGTCCTTGGTGTGGTAGCATTCTCTGTGCCGTAGTTAATGTAGGAGAGCACAGCTGATGTGTGACCCTCCAGGTCTGTCTCTTGTATGAATAATTTCCAGCCTGTAGAGTCAAAATAATCCTGTAGAGCTGCAGTGGCTTCCTCATTCAGCACCTGGACTGTTTAATCTTCTGGTCTTTGACTGCAAATTTTAGGTTTATGAACAGGAATCAGAGACAGCGAGAGGTGATCTGAGAGCCTGACATGTGGCAGAGGGATGGCTTTCTAGGCATCTGGGATGTTGGCGTTGACCTGGTCCATTTTGGGTTTTTTCCCCTCGTCGGAAAACTCAGATTTGTGCAGAATCCAGACCGGACAGGCTTCAGGATTGCATGGGTTAAAGTATCCTGCTGCAATTATAATACCGTCTGGATGTGCTGCTAGCTGTTTGTTAATGGAGTGTTGTAGTAGCTCTATGGCTAACTTAGCATTTAGCTTGGGGCAGCACATAAACTGAGATTATAACTCCAGATGTGAGCTCTCTCGGCAGATAAAAAGCTTTACACTGTACCATCAGATACTTTATATAACGACAGCAGTGAATATCTTTAATTATAGAGTTGGAACACCATCTGTTGTTGTTGTAAACACATAGGCCACCTTCGCGTTTCTTGCAGGACATGTTGGCTCTGTCTGCTCTGAAGTCAGCATGGCCTGCTAGGTCAATCGTGGCATCCGGAGCGAAAATGTCCAACCAAGTTTCAAAAATTACCATGAAATAATAATCCATGAGCAAAACTCATCCATCTTGTTGCTGAGTGACCGGTAGTTGGTGACAAATAAACTCATAATGGCTGGTTTGTACAGGTTCATATTTAGCTTAGCACTTAGCCCCGCTCTATATACAGTACTGGATATTTATACTCTTTAGTCTGATGGGTATTAAGTTAAAATTCAATATATTTAAGGGGGGAGGGGTCCTTTTGGGTGCTCTCGTTTCCTCCCACAGTCCATGAGGATTTGATTAAACTGGATACTCTAAATTGCCCATAGGTGTGAATGTGAGTTGTGGTTTGTGTCTGGGCAAACCCATTAAGAGATTGGTGACCTGTCCAGGGTGCACCATGCCTCATTTGAAGTTGGCTAGAATTATATCCAGTGTCTCCCACGATTCTGACAGATAAGTGGTATAGAAAATGAATTAATGAGTGTAAAAAGAAGTAGGTTAAAGACACATGATTACAAACATAACTCTCCATCTCTCTGCTGTACATAGACTATAGTTAAATCTGTCAGCATGCTCACCTCCCCCTTCCCCCTTCCCCAATAACCTGATGACAGTCAAGCAGTGTAGATGGATGGTTAGGTTTTTATTTTCTAAATTAAGAATATAATAAGGAAGCACCGCTTTGTAATATCTCACCCACTGCTTGAATGGGAGCACTTGTACCCTGTTGATTCATGCATTTATCCCGTCAATCAATCAATCAGCAACTCAGTAATCACCTCGATATAACTATGCAGATCCAGATCAAGAGATTCATCAAATACCTGAATGGGGAAAATTTTGGTTGGATTGTTGTTTTGATTATTCTTTAATCCTCAACGCTTTTCGTGCCCAATGTATCATGTTCTACACTGACAGGACCGGATGCCGATGTGGTCTTTTGTTGTTGTAGCCCATCCACCCTTTTTTGCTCATTACACTTGTAAACAGTGGTTGCTCGAGTTACTTTAGCCTTTCTGTCAGCTCAAACCAATTTGGCTGTTCGTGTCTGATCTCTGTCATCAACAAGCTGCTTTCACCTGCAGAACTGTGCATACAGTTCTTTTATGCATCCCCAGAGACTATTCATTCATTTAGTTATTCATTCGCCGGAGCCTAGTTCAGTCGAATAGGGGCAAAGGCAAGGTTCACCCTGAACAACTCACCAGACCATTACAGACCCAACACACACATACTCATTCCCCTCGGGGCAATTTGGAACAGATAATTAACCTCAGGTGCATGTCTTTGGACTGTGTGAGGAAACCTGAGTACACAGAGGAAACACATATATAAGCAACATGCAAATTCTACACAGAAATGTCCTCGCTGAGCCCTAATCTGAAACGCAGGACCTTCATGCTGCGAGGTGGGTGTGTTAACCACTATGCAGCCATGCCACCCTTTTAGACAGTACTCAATTGGAAAATGCAAAAAGATTAATAATTTGATAATTAATAATAATTAATGATTTGATAATTCCCCCCCAATATATATTCTATATTAGAGTTACAGTACTTTCATTTTGTAGTGGTGGGGGCAGTGGTGGCCTACTGGTATAGGATGCTGGATCGCTCATCCTAAGGTTGGGGGTTCAAGTCCCATTCTCCACAAGGTGGTCACTGTTCCCCCCCAGTGCAGCTAACTGGGTTATCAAAGGCCGGCCATGTCTCTCACCGCCTATAATGTGAGGTTTTTTTGTTTTAAACATATTTTATTCACTGATGAAATGGATTGGGAACAAGTTATCCAACTTGGAGAACCCTCTCCATGATATTTACAAATGATGATACATTACAAATTACAACACAAAGACTAATAAGAAGAATAGGAGAATATACATGACAGGAAAAAATAAATAAATAAATTAATTAATTTAAAAAAAATAACAATGGGTAGTTTAGTCAAATCTCTTTGATTGTCTTATATAAAAGTTGAACAGCTTTGAATACAAACTGGTTTTCAATGACAGATAAGCATTCATTGTTTCCGTTTAATAATAATTCTAAATCTATAGATATTTTATTTGCAACAATTTTTCGCACATTTCTAATTAATGTACAATCTTTGTTCTTTAAATAATTGACAGTGATTAAAGTAATGATAAGAGTTTTGACGAGCATTACCACATTTACAGTCTGGGTTGGATTTAAGACCTATTCTAAAAAGATCATAATTTAGTTGACTACACCTGTATCTCAAACGTGTATGATAGATATTTAACATTCTTGGTCCATAAGAGAAATATGATGGGACGCCCATAATTGTTCAGCAGAGTACTGATTTAAATTTAGTAATTGGTGTCAAATTTCGATATTCTGGTGGAATACTATTCCATAACCTCGTGGTCGATGGAATTAAAGAAAATGTTGAAGATTTTAGATGTGAAGATGTAAGCGTTACGTTTTGAGAGTGTCTTAAATTGTATGTTACAGTTGAGCCAACAGTTGGGGGTAGTATATCCCTTAGATACCCCGGAACCAAATCGTGTTTCATTTTATAATATAAACCGAGTTTTCTCATTTTTCTCCTTTGAGAAAAGGTTTCCCACCCTGTTTCAAGGTACAAATATTCATGTTGAGTATATTTAGGAAGGCCAGTAACAATACGGGCTGCTTCAGGCTGTAATTGTTCTAATGCATTTGATTGCTCTAAGTTACATCCATCCCATAATTCACAGGCGTATTCAAAGTGTGGCCTGATGAACACCCGATATATTTTGTTCAAAGTATTTCTTTTCAGCAGAAACTTTAATTTCCTCATAGTACATAACATCTTTTGCAAATGTATTAGCTAATTTTTCAACATGACAAGACCATTTACCGTTTATGGAAAAAGTAACATCCAAATGTTTATGCGTTTCTACATTTTGAATTTCACATCCATCGAAATTTAAATGTATATCTTCGACATCTTTTTTAAATGAAAATATCATGGCTTCTGTTTTGTCTGGATTATATTTAATGAGCCATGTTTTTGCCCACACACTAAGCTTATATAAATTAGAATTTAAAGTTGTTTCGATTAGTTTGCTTTCTGATGATGAGTAGTCGTATCCTCTGATGTGAGGTTCATGTAAAAGAACCATTGCTGACTTTCAACAAGACGAGGCTGCAAAGCCGTCAGCGTGTTTCCGCCCTGCGATGGCCTGGCGAGCCATCCAGGGTGTACGCTGCCCTCGCCCGGAGTCAGCTGGGATGGTCGTCAGCCTCCCCGTGACCCGAATTAACATTAAGCGGCTACAGGAAGTGCATGAACATGTTGTGGTGAGGGAAGGACATGGACTATAGTGAAACCTTTGATTTTGTCAGCCATTACCACAGTAAAGATGTTGTATAGTTACCTGTACTTTTACTCCAGT
>CM045735.1:9617160-9632160 GCA_024760905.1 Plotosus lineatus | reverse complement strand
ATGTAAAAGAACCATTGCTGCATAGCCATCAGCGTGTTTCTGTACCTTGCTAAAGGGTTGTGTCAGGACGGGCATCTGACGTAAAAACCTATGCCAAATCAAATATGCGAATCAGATGATTCGCTGTGGCGACCCCTGAAAAAAAAGGAAAAGCCGAAAGGAAAAGAAGAGCCTTATATGCAGTAATCTGCAACACGCTGATACCTTTTTAACTTGGATGGCATTATCATTTTCATCAATTTGTGCTCTTCAGTAGGATCAGACAATATGCACTAGTCTTCCTTTCCCATGAGCCCCAGGTGCCTGTGAATCTGTTCTTGGCTCACTGTTAGTCCTTCCTTGTACCATGAAAATGTGGAACTGTACTGAGGCACTAAATTCTGTGTATGTAATTTGTTCTCTTTGATACTGAGGGTATATGAAGTAGTGCTATGTTGGTACCAGGTCTAACCATTGTTAAGAAACTTAACTACTTTACACCATGGCTGTTGGAAAATTTGTGACACTGGAGAATCTTCACAAAACAAATACAATAAATATTATTTTAGCAGTGACTTGGATTGAGGGAGATTCATGCCTGGTGTTGAGTAATATTCAAGACTAGCATGACGGGTTGATACGGGAGCTGTACGATGTATATTTTTATGCCATGAGTATCTATGATCATACCACATAATACGGTAATAGCAGGTTAAGCACGTACAGCAGGCCTCATAGATTCCTTCGTGGTTGCAACGGTTCTACTGATTTAGTACTTGACCCATAGACTTTTTGACGTGACCATACTTTCTATGATAAGAAGCCATACAGTCCCAGTTCTTAAGGGGTAACATCCCAGTACTAACGCACATACACACACATACACATACATACATACATACATATATATTGTGCAGCTAACTGGGTTAACAAAGGCCGGTCATGTCTCTCACCATCTATGGTGTGAGGCATAGAAAAAGAACCATTGCTGACTTTCGACAAGAGTAGCTGCATAGCCGTCAGCGTGTTTCTGCCTTGTGATGGCCTGGTGAGCTGTCCAAAGTGTACTCAACCCTTGCCTGGAGTCGGCTGAGATGGGCGCCAGCCTCCTCGTGACCCTGATTAGGATTAAGCGGTTACAGAAAATGAATGCATGAATGACTTATGGGGTAATACTGGTTAACCCAGTGGTGGGCAAACTGTGGCCCACGGGCCACATCTGGTGTAGTTGGTATTTTTAATCCGGCCCTCTGAAGACTGATTGGTACAGAATTCATGTTTGATGGGAATGATTGATCGATTGCATTCATTTGACTTTGACTTGTAATGACGTTTTTTCAACGCCAGTGGCGTATTGGGTGCAGGCAGTTGATTCTGCAGCGCTCGAGCCACTTCCTGTTATCACTCTACTACTGCACAGAGCCATCAGCAGCAATGTCAGAGAAAAGAAAAGTCAACAGTGAGTGTCGGGTGGTTCATAAGGAATGGACACTTGAATAATTTTTTACTGAACTCCGGTGAAAGGCTGTATGTCTTATTTGCCAAGACACCACTTCAGTTTTAAAAGAATACATCAGCCACAGCTTTCTCACCAAGCATGCTAATTACACCAACAACCTGTCACCTCAAGAACTTCCAGCTATCGCTGATAGGTTGGTCGGTCACAAACTTGCAGGCTCAGAAAAACACCTTCATCCGAGCAACTTCCATCCAAGAATCAAGCACGAGGATATATGCATAATTCAGCAGGAAGCACTGTGTATATCTGTGGTGCAGCTCAACCACGTAGTGAAGCCGGTTGTGAAACACGTTAAGTTTATTTGAGCGATGGGACTTCAGCATCATATTCTTCAGAAAAATGAATAAACTGACGATGGTGATCACAGGGACTTGGTTTACATTCTAATGTCCACTGGTTTAGTTTGGGGAAAGTATGTCAATGAGTGTGGAGCTTAAATAGGAGATTATTTAATTTTTGGAGCTCCTTGAGAACACTGAGAATGTTCCTGAGCTGAAAGACACAGATTGGCTGTGATTTCACTTTTACTGTGAACAGACTGACCCACATGAACGAGCTGAATGTGAAGCTACAAGGAAAAAACAGTTTGTGAGTGAAATGCAAGTAAACGTCAGAGCCTTCAAAACCAGGCTAGTTTTATTTTCAAAGCAAATGTCAGACAAGTCATTCGCTCATTTCCCCCATACGGGAAACGTTAAAAGAGACCCTAAAACATGTGAAGAAATCCAGGAAAGCACTGGATGACCTGCATCTGCTGTTGGTTTTGCAATTTTGGAAAAATTGACAGCACACTTCAGCTGGTGTCAGGTGCCTTCTCACAAGCGTCTGAAACAGTACCACAGGAGTTGCAGTTGGATCTGATTGATCTCCAATGGGACATGATGTTAAAGAAGTTCAACTCCCTTAAACTGGATGAGTTTGATGCTTCATTGAGTGCAGCCAAATTTCCAAACATCCAGTAGATGGCACAGAGGATGCTGGTGTTGTTTGGCTCTACATATATGTATGAACAGACTTTGTGTGATGAACACCAACAAAGCACCCCACAGATCCCAACTGAGTGATGAATACCTCAGATTTGTTCTGAGAACAACAGAATTACCACCGGACTTTGATGCACTGGCAAAAATGGGTGATCAACAACACTGTTCCCACTAAAGGGTATGTTAATATTTTAATGTTTTTTTCTGTTCATAGTTAATATGTACTGTTAAAAAGAAATGCATTTTTTTTTTTTTTTTTTTTTTAATATCGTATCTTGCTGACCCGGCCCGTTTGTCAAATTTTAAAAGTCAATGTGGCCCCCCGAGCCAAAAAGTTTGCCCACCCCTGAGTTCACCACTAAAATTCATATACATTACTGTCATGTACCATTATGTTGTTCCAGCTATGTGAGACCAAGGCTTAGCAGTCGAGTTCCTGGTGATGAGTAACTGTTGAGTTCCTAGTGATAACTCTGAGTTACCATGGCAACAGTCCCCCCAGCGATGGTTAAAGACTCATTACCGCTGCTTTCATATAAAATTGTATTTAATTGAAATCATAGCAAGACATCAGTCTTCCTGTTTCAACATAATTGAACTTCAAAACATGCTGTTTGATATAGAATTCTATATTAATACCACATTTACTCAACCTAGTATAGGAGGGATTGCTCTGGGGATGTTTCTGTTGGGTTTTCAGCTGGTCGGAGAACAAAAAATAGCAGGGTGAAAGTAAAAAAAAAATATATTAATAATAATCCATGTCTTTGTTAAATGGTATGTGAAAAACCAGACCCATCATAATTTGGTAGACATATTTACCATGATGATTAACTCTGAGAGACGCATGAATATAATTGGCAGGCATATCATGTTGTGAATAATAATAGATTTGATTCCTGACAGGAGTATGACATCAATCTGTTTATTCACATACATTTGTGTATCAAGATATTTTTGTGAAAACACTGTTGCCTTGTATTTATTCCACCTCCCACTACTCTAATCCACAGAGCGCTCCACTTCAGCCACACACATGTAAATATGCCCCCTACTTAGAGAACATGAGGCAGCACTGGCACAAGCAAAGCCTTTTGCGGAGCTTGAATAATTAGACCAGAGACCTCATTTCGTCAGATCTGCAAGCGCCTCATGTTTGAACTGCTCTGTATTTGTAAAAATAAATAAATAAATAAATAAAACACCAAGAAAATAAAACATTTTTTTTAAACATTCATTTATTCATTTTCTAAACCACTTTATCCTAATTAGGGTTGCGGGGAGGCTGGTCTCCATCTCGGCTGACTGTGGGCAGAGTACACCCTGAATGGCTTGCCAGGCCATTGCAGGTCAAAAACACGCTGATGGCTATGCAGCTACTCTTGATGAAAATCAGCCTGGATGAACCGCAACGGTCCTTTTTCATCGTCTTTCCATAGACAGTGAGAGACATGGCCGGCTTTTGATGACCCAGTTACGCTGTGAAGACCCGTTGATATTGGGGCTGGAACACCCGACCATGGGATGAGTAATACAGAACCCTACCACGGGTCACTAATACTGCCTCAGAAGGCAAAAAACTACAGTTAAATTCATTGTTAATACATTGTGAGTCTCATGTATACTAATCGTAGTTGTACCTGAAGTGTAGCAGGTGCAGTAAAAAAAAAAAAAAAAAAAAAAAGACCCGTTTTTAACTAGACAAGTGAGTCATTTCATCATAAGCCTGGTGGACTAAACATTATGTATAAAAGCTTTTCAAACAAGCAGGACAGTAAAATGGTTGAATATTTATCTCTAAAGGTAACAGAACACTAATGTGTTTTAGTCTAGAGGCAAAAAATTGGAAGTTAGTCGTTTCCTTTCACGGTATTTTAATTCTAACAGCTGTACTGCTGCGTAAACTGGCTGAAAGTAACTTCACCTTTATGACCAAAGCTGTCAGATTCCATGTTTTACAATGTTTATTCATTCTTTTTATTTTAAGTTGCTTAATCATAACTAGGGTCGTGTTGAGGCTGGCGTCCATCTCAACCGACTCTGTTCAAGAGTGGAGTACATCCTGGATGGCTTGACAAGCCATCGCAAGGGTAACAGCCCATTAGCCTACTGTGCACATTTTTAGGACTGTAGTAGGAAAGCGGGTACGTGGAGAAAACCCACACAAACGCCTGAGCCTGGGACTCACACCCAGGACATTTTTTTTTTTTTTTTTTTTTTTTTTTTTTTTTTTACTGTGAAGTGGACGTGCTAATGACTGCCCCGCCCATTTTGTAATGTTATATTACATTCATGGGATATGACATGCATTATTTCTTGACAGAATAGGAGTTGCAATTACAAAATAATAATAATAATAATAAACCAGAGAATGGAAGTTATTGATATAAATATATGACGGTCTCCTATCTTTTGCCTATCATGCTACTCCAGATACTATTTCATACATTTATCTGGTAACCAATGAGAGTGAGTGTGCACATTTGTGATCATATTTATGTATTGAATTAATTTTTTTTTTTTAAATCCTCCATTTTTGTCCTCTAATTTATTTAATGCTACTGATTGATGTGAGAGACAGAGAAGTGAGCATATGCCATTCCTCCCTCCCGTGAGAGCTTGGCCAATTAATTCTAATGGACTCCCGGTCACGGATGGTTGTGGCATCAACTTGGATTTAAACTTGTGTTCTCCGGGTTGATAGTTGGGACAAATTTTTTTTTTTTTTTTTTTTTTTTTTTTTTTGA
Source organism: Plotosus lineatus (assembly GCA_024760905.1). Lineage (NCBI taxonomy): Eukaryota > Metazoa > Chordata > Actinopteri > Siluriformes > Plotosidae > Plotosus > Plotosus lineatus. The sequence goes on along the minus strand of CM045735.1, from coordinate 9,626,932 downwards.
CACATTTGAAAATGTCATGGTGCACGTTAACATGTCCGCCTCACTGCTAGAAGATCCTGGGTTTGATTCCCAGGCTTGGATGAGTCTGTGTGTATTGTGCATGTTCTCTCCAAGCTTGCGTGGGTTTCCTTCAGGTACACCATGTCTGCTGTGAGACATTTTTCTAATGGGTTAAGATTTGAAAATCCTTTAGTGTGTCCCGGCTAATATCCAGGAAGCAGTGAACTAGAAACGCTGTGTGATGTATATGCATTCGCTACATTTGTTCACACATGAACCCACCACTACATTAATACATCATACATGTAAAGATGACCTTTCACTTCTGGTAATATGTTAAACTGTAGTGAAGTTCCTGCCGCATAGGTTGTATATGTATCTGGCTTCTCACAAATAAGGATGGCTTGCTCCTTTGAGTCTGGTTCCTCTCATGGTTTCTTCCACAAATGAAGGAGTTTTGAGGGATCATATGTGATATGGAGGTTGTACAGGACAATTGAATACAGCTGAACTAAGGGAGGCAGCTCAGGGGCGGCGTGGATAGCACATACGCCTCACAGCAAGAAGGCCTGTATTCGAGTCCCAGCTCAGGCGTTTATGTGTAGTGATTGTATGTTCTCTCCATGCTTGCCTGTGTTTCTTCTGGGGACATACTCCACTTTTCTCCCATTATCAAAAACGCACACCGTAGAATAATTACTTGTTCCAAATTACTTTTAGATGTAAGTGTGGATGTTGGCCTGATGAGCTGTCCAGGGTGTACCCGACCCTCACCCAGAGTCAGCAGATATGGGCGCCAGCCTCCCTGAGACCGTAATTCAGATACAGTGACTCAGAAAATGAATGAATGAATGAGATAGGGGAGGAAAAGTGGAAAACAAGAAGAAACATGTCCATTGTTTGGCTGTTCAGAGTCTTGTGCATTACTTACAGTTGGGAACTTTTTATTATTGATTATAAGCACTCGCCTCACAGTGGGAAGGTCCTGGGTACGAGCACTGTGGTTATACGGAGCTTATAAATGTATATGTACCTTTCTTCCGAGTGATCTGGTTTCTTCCAATAGTCCAAAGACATGCACATTAGGCTGAATAGCTGTTCTAAATTGCCCCCAAGCATGAGAGTAAATATTTGTTTGTCTGTCTTGGTCCAGCAGTGGACCAGAGAGGTGTTTTGGGAGATGTACCTTGCTTTTTGCCCAGAGGCGGTTGGGATGGGCTCCGTTTTCCCTATAACCCCAAACAAGCAGCAGTATTGAGAATGAATGAATGAATTGAAGTAATGAGTAAGGATGAAAGGGTTGTGAAACTTCCTTTCAACATTGCATCAGTCAGACCTTTCGAATCAATACGATTTGTGTCTAATTTTTTTAAATTTAAATCTGCTCTGAATCTCAAACTAAAAAAGATGACCCAGATCTCAGCTCTGTCTTTCTTCCAGGAGGTTCAACGAACACTTTTTGAACCCCTGGCCTACTTCTTTTTGAGCCGCTGCTCATAGGTGCTGGCTGTGCTCGGAGGAAAAAGTGTTAACTATATACATGAGCTCACAGACCTCTGCAGTTGATTTTTGCTATTTTCACCATTATCCACAACACAGAGAGGCAGGACATCCTACCCAGCCTGAGACTCAAGGCCAATTGTGCCTTCTTAGACTTTCTGACTCACAGATGGTTGTAGCTTCACCGAGTTTCACACTCGCTCAGCACTTCGCTGAATGCTGTTGCGCCACTTCAGATTTAATGAAATGTGATGAGGGAACATAAAACACAGCATAGTGCAAATACAGTTTGGGTAACTTTGCTTTATATCTTATTAAGATAAATGTGGCGAGAAAAGAAGCAAAAAACAGAAACTAATCAACTGCTTCATAAAGAACACCTGTAACCTTGACCGCTCATGTAATTATCCAATTAGACAGTCGTGTGGCAGTTTCTAATCACTCAGATACAGGTCAAGAGCTTCTGTTAATCTTCAAACATAAGAACTGAGTGACTGACATGATTGTTAGTACCAGATGTGCTGTGCAGATTGATTCCAGTGGGGATGGTTTGAGTGTGGTGGGGACGGCGGCTCAGTTATGAGCATCATCAAAGTTCAGACCTTACTCGAGGGCCTTTTTTGCGTGGACCCTGCATGTTCTCCATGTGCTTCCTCTGGTTTCCTCTGGATGCTCTAGTTTCCTCACACAGTCCAAAGACATGCACATTAGCACAAATGGCTACACTATGCAGTTGGCCCTCTACTTACGAAAACCTCTGAATACGAGTTGCTCTCTCATTGGCTGTATCCCAACATCCCGCCCCGCAGGCCTCCCATTGGCCAGGAGGGAGTTGAACTGTATCCATACTTCCTGTACCCACACTTTCTGTTTCTCACACGCGTGAAGGAGAGTTGAACAGGACTGTTGGCTCGTGAGTTTTTTGAGAGTGATCATTGCAGCGTTATATTTTGTTTTCCATCATGGACCCCAAGAAAGTGATTCCCGGTGACACCAAAAAGAAGCGGGCTCTGTTATCAATCGAAGTGAAGTAGGACAAATTAAAAAAAATACGAAAGTGTGATGCGGTTGAACGAAATCGCAAAGGAGTATGGCCGAAACCCCTCTACAATCGGGATGATATTGAAGCAGGAGACCTTAAAAGCGGAGATGCAGTGACGGAGGCTATTATTTCGGAAAAAGCAACCGCCATATTTAGGGAACTTGTGAAGAAGGGTGGTGGTGAGGGTTCTTCAGACCAGCAACCCCTGGACTTTAAAGTGTTGCATGGGTGGTTCGAGAGATTTAAAAAAGGTAAATAATTTTCTTTTACTTTTAACACATTTCATACAAAATTGGTGTACTTTTATAATTTTTAAAGGGTTTATGGGGTAGTCTTGGGAGCCTTGGAACGCATCACGCGTTTTGCATGTAAAATGCACCTCTACTTATGAAAACTCCAGGTTACGAGAAAGTCACTGGAACCAATTAAGTAGAGGGCTGACTGTATTTCCCATGAATGTCAATGTGAGTGTGAACAGTTGATTTTTTCAGTATTAGCTTTGCGTGAATTTGTTCAGGTTCATGTACTCCTACCTCACAAAGTTAACTGGGATTGGGTCCAACTTCTGCTTCAGTCCTGACAGATAAGCAGAATACAGTGGATAATGTATGGATGGGTTGGTTTGAGTATTTTAGAAACAAAACCATAAAAAACAAACATGCATTGAGGACCAGTTGTTCTGGCAGAAGCACCCGGCTGGTGAGATCAGAAAAACTTCCAGACTGGTTTGAGTTGTCTTTGCGGGAAGGCAGGTGCCTCGTTCAACCGTCATCAGGTGAAGGAGGAGTACATCTTGAAGAGCTTGCCAGACCATTGCAGGGCAACGCACACAATACCATTCATTCTCACATACACACAAAGGGCAATTTGAAACAGCCAATTAGCCCAATGTTAGCCCAAAGGGAAGCTGATGCCTATCTTAGCTAAACCCGGGTAAAGACATTTTACACCCTGAACAGCTTGCCACACCATTGCATAGCCAACACACACACACACACACACGCACTCATATCTGGGAACAATTTTGAACAGTCAAAGCCCAATGTGCATGTTTTTTGACCTCGGTAGGAAACCCAAGCAAGTATGGTGAAAACATGCAAACCAGACTCAAACATTTGAGCCCAAGAATTGAACCCAGTTCCTTCTTACTGTGAGGCAGACATGCTAATCACTGTGCCGCCATGTTGCTCGAAAGCATTTCAAAATGCACAAAATCTTGATAACGATGAGTTGGAACAGCAGAAGATCACCCAAAGTTTCATACCTGTCAGCTGGTTACTGAAAATAAAAGTGAGCGGAAAAAACCTTTCACTTTCCAATCATTACATAACAGATTTAACAGTGATTTATTTACAGGAACAAGACGAACTGTTTCTGGTGCCTCATCACATTTCCCACAATGTCTCACACGTACTGGCTGGAACAAATAAAAGTGTCCTCTGTGTAAATATCAAGATTAGGAACTACAACCTCTTCCTACACTGAAAGCAATCTTGAATCATCTTTGCAGTGTGTAAACAATGCACAAATTCAAAGGTGCTGGGAATCAGATGCTAACAAAATTAGACTTAGAGGAGTGATGCGAGCGCAGAGAGTGTATGAGAGCATTGCAGTTCGACAAGCCCTGAGCACTGAGATGTTTATGCTTTCTTTACCAGGATGTAGATCACAGAGCTGCAGTGAAGGTGCCGGTAGAATGCACCGTGAAGCTCTTTTTAGTTGTTACAACAAAGTTGTTTAATGCTATAGCATGTGCATTGTATTGCAATGATAATCTGATCACGTGACCACATCTCTCTCACACACACACACACACACACACACACACACACAATATTATTTTCTCCTGAAGATATTTACTCATTTACCAAATCGCTTTTGCTAAGTGGGGCCAGTGGTGTAGTTCAAATCCCAGTTAGGCCCCCAGTGTGCTAAGACCCCTGGGCACGGTCTTAACCATAAGTGTGCCTCCGTTCACCCAGCAGTATAAATGTGTACCAGTATAAATATACAGTACTGGGAAGGTAACCTGCCATGGACTAGCCTTTCATCCAGGAGGAGTTGAACTCCTGGTCATTTCACGCTACAGAAACCGGGGATCAGCACCGGCCTGATGAGCCACTAGGCTCGGGTGTAAAAAGCCCAACAGACTTTACCTTATCTACCTTAATCCTACTTGGGTTGTGGGAAGGCTGCCTATTTCAGCCAACACTGGGTGACATCCACAACAGTTCACCAAACCACCACAAGGCCAAGACTCACACACACACACACACACACACACACACACAACCATTTACATTCAGACTCACACCTGGGGACTATTTGAAACAAACAATTAAAATAATATCTTTGGACTGTGGGAGGAAACCGAAGTACACAGAAAAAAAAAAATCATGCAAAAGCAGGGAGAACATGCAAACTCCACACAGAAACCCTTGAACCATGGACTTGAACCCAGAGCCCTCTTTCTGTGAGAGGCATGCGAAGCACTCCGCCACTGTGACACTCTCCTCACTTCAGTTGTAGCCGATTTCCACCCAATCACCACCAACCAGGAATGACAAAAGTGAGTACATGCTTCCTCCAAGCCAAGTGATGCGTTGCTCATAAATCTTCAGGAATGGCATAACCCACTCAGAGGAAGGCGCTATCCGCAACTTGTATACACCGCTATCCGCCCCTTGTATACACCACTCCACAGACACACATGATTAATGAGCGATTGGGAATTGAGTAAATGCCGTCAATCCCTCCCTGAAAGCGTCAGCAGTTAGACTTCATGGACTTCATGATGGTGTACATCAACCTTGGCTCAAACTCACAAACTCTTGGGTGATTGTAAGTGGCCCACTATCTATACATTTTAACTTAATTGACATTGGGATGTGAAGATCGGGATATCTGGTGTTCAAACAGTCCATGTGCTTTACATCTGTATTTAAAATAATGTTGATATTATACATTCCCATAGTACACAGTGGAGCATTTTGGTATTGTGGTGCATATTGTACAGTGTTGGGTCAGTGGTGGGCTAGTGGTATAGGGCACAGGATCGCTGATCCTAAGGTTGGGGATTCGAGTCCCACTCTCCACAAGGTTGCCACTGTCCCCCCTAGTGCAGCTAACTGGGTTATCAAAGGCTGGCCATGTCTCTCACTGTCTGTGGTGTGAGGCATGTAAAAGAACCATTGCTGACTTTCGACAAGAGTAGCTGCAAAGCCGTCAGCGTGTTTCTAATCGAGAGTCAGAGTCTCCTGAGGCAGTTTGTTCACAGTAACATTCTGGCAACTCCTGCAGCGGTACTGGAACCCAGTTGTATCGGCACTTGCCCTTCCAGTGGATCCTTGCGGTGGCGCCGAGAGGAGGGACTTTGTGCTTGGGTAACAGCCTGTTCTCCATTACTCTCTACCCCGGCTCTGCGCACTGTAGAGTATCACCAGCCGGGATACCAGCCAGAGTGCATCCATAGTCCTTCGGGACCGACAGAGGCCTACCTACCTTGTACAGTGTATCTTTACACTGATAACATATGAAGCTCGGTATAATGTTTTATGAGGCTCCAGATTGGAAAGTAATCCATAGGTTAATCATTTGTGTATTCATTCATTTTCTGAACCGACTAATCCTAATTAGGGTCGCGGGGAGGCTGTCGCCCATCTCAGCCGACTCTGGGTGAGGGCAGACTACACCCTGGAGGGCTCGACAGGCCAACACAAGGCAGAAACACACTAACGTCTATGCAGCTCCGGTTGACAAAAGTCAGCAATGGTTCTTTTACATGAACCTCCCACCATAGACAGTGAGAGACATGGCTGGCCTATGATAACCCAGTTAGCTGCACTGGGTGGACAGTGACAAGTCATGGAGAGTGGGGCTTGAACGCCTGACCTTGGGATCAGTAATCCAGCACCTTTACCACCAGGCCACCACTGCCCCTCATTTACTGTAATCTATATAAAAAACACATCCACCCATACCCCCATTTAGATGGAGAAAAGGTATTTGTGGATTTCATATTGACCCTGATGACCGGTTCATTAAGTAGCATTAATTTTGAATATTGAGTGCGAGAACTCCAGGCTTCGGAATTGCACTGCAGCTCTTTATTCCACCTCCACACTTTTACTCTTCAGCCAAATAATAGATCATTTTCATTACATATTCAATAGACATAATGGAAATTTCCAATTATACTCCCGCTATCTTTTAGATTTGGTATTCCATTTCCCCCCTCTTTTCAGATACGGTTTAGTGAATAAAACCTTTATTCTGGGCAGTTTTTATTTTGTCAGGGGCCAATAAATGTCTGTTAGTGTTGTTTGTGTGAGGCAGACCAATAAGCACCAGTTACATTTAACTCCCACACTAAAATAGTTTCATGGGCTATTAATCTGAATAGGAGTAATAGTGAAAATATTTGATTTCTTTGGGAACACATCAGATAAAAGCTATCGAGTTGCTTTGATGTTGTGCAAATGCATTTAACCACAAAAATGATAGACAACTGGATATAATAAGGAAATATCGCACAAGGTTTAGGCTCTGTAAGTGAACAGGAAACAGGCACCACTTTAAATTACCACCACACAGACGCGTCTCACGTTACCGCTGCTTTCTCTCGTGTTTAATGTGTGCACATATAATGCCATCTTCAAGGTAGATACCAATCGACAGCATCTCTGTAATGTAATCCAAGTCTGTTATACTGAGAAACTTGGATGCTATGAAGGGAACAGAGGGCTTTATACATTTTTTTTAACATGTTTGTATTAGCGCATTAATGAAAGATACTGCTCATGATGCAAATATATGTAAGCCATAGAGCCTGCTTGTGCTATTCACTCTAGCTAAGTAGTGTTTGCATTCCAACAAATATGCCAGGGTGGGGGAAAGGGGGAAAAAAAAAAAAAACCTTCCTTTCCTCGCTTTTGTTTCCACTCTTTTCTTCTTGGGTTGCTTGATTTTGCTTTACGCATTTGTACTGAAGCAGCACCTGTCATTGTTCTATCAGCAGCATGTCTTGTGATCTACTGAATTCAGATCTTTGTGAAAGTGTGGATAAGCCTGTCACAACTTGGTTGCCAAATAATTACCATGCAAACAATTGAGATTAATCCTGTAATTGATTTTTGAGTTCATTTTATGCCGATCATAAGTGTGAGCGTATCAGTTTAACAGCATATAGCATGTAAAGATTAGCCTTTAATTGACATTAAAATACAGCGTAGGTTCAAGTGAACTATTCAGGGTGTACCTCACCTCTGCACAGGGTTACGTGAGACAGGTACCAACCCTTTCCTAATAGGATTAAACAGCTTGGAAAATGAGTGGGTGAGTGAGTACGTGAGTGAAAGTTTCTTCATTCATTCATTCGTTCATTCGTTCATTTTCGGTAATCGCTTAATCCTAATTAGCGTCGCGGAGAGGCTAGCACCGACCCTAGCCGACTCCGGGTGAAGGCAGAGTACACCCTGGACGGCTCACCAGGCCATCGCAGGGTGGAAACCCACTGACGGCTATGTAGCTACTCTTGTCGAAAGTCAGCAATGGTTCTTTTACAGCCTCACATCAGAGACCGTGAGAGACATGGCCGGCCTTTGATAACCCAGTTAGCTGCACTGGGGGGACAGTGACAACCCATTGGGGAGTGGAGCTTGAACCCCCAACCTTAGGATTACTGGTCCAGCGCCTTTACCACCAGGCCACCACTGCCCAGGTTTCTTCTTTTAAAGCGGAAATAGTATACACTCGATCGTGCAGAACCATTAATTAGATCAAACGCCTCAGATGAATGATTAATAACTTAAAAAAATATCATCACCTAAGTTTATATTTACGTAACATCTACTCTCACTTACTTATTTGCTGAAGCACTTAATCCTATTAAGGTCACAAGGAGGCTGGAGTCTATCTCAACCTTAACTGGGCAAAGGTGGGGTACACCCAGAAGAGCTTGCTACACCATCACATGGCAATGCATCCACAGAACCATTCACAATAACATTCAGGGGAAATTTAGAACAAACAGTTCTTTCGACTGTGGTTGGAAGCCGGAAAATACCCCACAAAAAATCCCATAGCACACAGAAAACATGCAAGCTCCATACAGAAACATCTGAGCCTGGGAATCGAACCCAGGACCGTCTTGTTGTGAGGGAGACGTGCTAACCACTACGCCGCCCTGCCACAGACGCAACATCGAATGTAATTTTATAAATGACTACGCAATAATAAACTTTATTTTAATAATTCATGAACACATTTATCCGAGGTGTCCCCCTGTGCTCTCACCATATTTTTCTTTATTTTGAGATGCACAAGTAAACATAATAATTGAATGTCTTTTAATAATATAATTTGCAATTATATTTGGCATCTCTACTACGAGGACACTAAAATGGAAGTTGTTTCACAAATTAATCATTGAGATAAATACTAGGTTTCCCTCAGCTGTGACTATTGGTTAATGTTATAAGGAAATTAAATCTGAAATTTAAATTAAATGAAACCTATGAATTATCTTGTTAACTGTATTTAATTGTCTGTTCATTAGGAGAATATTACATATTACACTCGCTCGCAGTTTATTTCCGATTCTTCCACCGTCATCCTTCCATCCCTATAAATCCTGTTCACATGTCTACCTATAACTTAAGCTTGGATATGCATTCGTTCATTCATTTTCTGTCACCGCTTAATCCTGATTAGGGCCACGGGGAGGATGGCGCCCATCCCAGCCGACTCGGGGCGAGGGCAGAGTACACCCTGGACAGCTCGCCGGACCATCGCAGGGCAGAAACACGCTGACGGCTATGCAGCTACCCTTGTTGAAAGTCAGCAATGGTTCTTTTCCAGACTCTCAGCATGGACAGTGAGCGACATGGCCGGCCTTTAATAACCCAGTTAACTGCGCTGGGGGACGCTGGATATGTTTTGAATTTAATCAATTTTGACCCTTGCTTCTTATCAATTTTTATTCTTATCGATTCCTTTCATTCAAAAAGAAGATTGATATTTCCAAAAATAGATTTGTAAGTGTTAACAGAATATTATTAAACATTTAATATAATGATATAAAAACTATATAATGTTAGCCATACATACTTCATTGTGTCAAAATGAATAGGCAGGACCATTTTGGAGCCGTTGTTTGCAGACTCTCGGCAAAGGCAGGATACCCCCTGAACACATCACAAGCCCCACCCCACCCTAATAGCTAGGGGCAAT
>CM045735.1:9607160-9612160 GCA_024760905.1 Plotosus lineatus | reverse complement strand
CCTCCACTTGGTCTCTGCTCTCACTACAGATCACGATGTCATCTGCAAACATCATAGTCCATGGAGATTCTTGTCTAACCTCGTCTGTTAGCCTGTCCATCACCATAGCAAACAAGAAGGGGCTGAGAGCTGACCCTTGATGCAGTCCCACCTCCCCCTTGAACTCTTCTGTCACACCGACAGCACACCTCACCACTGTCTTACATCTCTCATACATGTCCTGCACCACTCTAACATACTTCTCTGTCACTCCAGACTTCCTCATACAATACCACAGTTCTTCTCTCGGCACCCTGTCATATGCTTTCTCCAGATCCACAAAGGCACAATGCAGCTCCTTCTGACCTTCTCTGTACTTCTCTATTAACATCCTCAAAGCAAACACTGCATCTGTGGTGCTCTTTCTTGGCATGAAACCAAACTGTTGTTCACAAATGCTGACCTCTGCCCTTAGTCTTGCTTCCACTATTCTTTCCCATAGCTTCATTGTATGGCTCATCAACTTTATCCCTCTGTAGTTGCCACAACTCTGTACATCTCCCTTGTTCTTAAAAATGGGCACAAGCACACTTCTCCTCCATTCCTCTGGCATCTGCTCACTTTCTAAGACCTTGTTGAATATTCTTGTCAGAAAATCTACTGCTACCTCCCCTAGACACTTCCATACCTCAACTGGTATGTCATCAGGGCCAACTGCCTTTCCACTCTTCATCCTCTTCAATGCCCTCCTCACTTCTCCCTTACTAATCTTTGCTACTTCCTGCTCCTCAACGGTCACCCCTTCTACTCTTTTCTCTCTCTCTCTCATTTTCCTCATTCATCAGCTCTTCAAAGTACTCTTTCCATCTTCCCAGCACACTTCTGTCATCAGTCAATACATTTCCCTCTCTGTCCTTTATCACTCTAACTTGCTGCACATCTTTCCCATCTCTATTTCTCTGCTCTGGTAACCTGTATAGATCATTTTCTCCCTCCTTACTGTTCAACCTATCATACAAGTCATCATACGCCCTCTGTTTGGCCTTTGACACTGCTACCTTCGCCTTACGCTGTGTCTCCCTGTACTCCTGTTTACTCTCTTCGGTCCTCTCAATGTCCCACTTCTTCTTGGCTAACCTCTTCTTTTGTACACACTCCTGCACTTCCTCATTCCACCACCAAGTTTCCTTATCTACTTTCCTTCCAGAGGACACACCAAGTACTCTCCTACCGGTCTCCCTGATCACATTGGCTGTGGTTGTCCAGTCCTCTGGAAGCACTTCCTGACTACCCAAAGCCTGTTTCAACTCCTCCTTGAAGACAACACGACACTCTTCCTTTTTCAGCTTCCACCACTTTGTCTTCTGCTCTGCCTTTGCCTTTTTCACCTTTCTCACCATCAGTGTCATCCTGCACACCACCATCCTATGCTGTTTGGCAACACTCTCACCCACTACTACTTTGCAGTCACTGACTTCCTTCAAATTACATCGCCTACACAAGATGTAGTCTACCTGTGTGCTCTTAACTCCGCTTTCATAAGTCACCCTATGCTCCTGTTTCTTCTTGAAGAAAGTATTCACCACAGCCATTTCCATCCTTTTTGCAAAATCGATCAACATCTGTCCTTCTGTGTTCCTGTCCTGGATACCAAACCTGCCCATCACTTCCTCGTCCCCTCTGTTGCCTGCACCAACATGTCCATTGAAGTCTGCTCAAATGACCACTCTTTCACCTCTGGGGGTACTCTGCATCACTTCATCTAACTCACTCCAGAATCTCTCCTTCTCTTCTAGCTTACATCCTGCCTGTGGGGCATAAGCACTAACAACATTGACCATCACGCCTTCAATTTCTAACTTGAGACTCATCACTCTGTCTGACACGCTTTTCACTTCTAGAACATTCCTGACAAACCCCTCCTTCAAGATGACTCCTACTCCATTTCTCTTCCCATCCACACCATTATAAAACAGTTTAAACCCTGCTCCTAAGCTTCTAGCCTTTCTACCTTTCCACCTTGTCTCCTGAACACACAGTATGTCCACCTTCCTCCTCTGCATCATGTCAGCCAGCTCCCTATCTTTTCCTTGCATAGTTCCAACATTCAAAGTCCCTACTCTCAGTCCTAGGCTCACACATTTCCTCTTCTCTCTCTGCCTACGGACACGCCTCCCGCCTCTCCTTCTTCGACGTCTTCGACCAACAGTAGTCCAATTTCCATCAGCACCCTGTTGGTTGACAGCACTGATGGCGGTCGTTGTTAACCCGGGCCTCGACCGATCCGGTATGAGTTCTGTATTGATCATTTGCATTTTTAAATGTGGCAGAAGTTTTACACCGGATGGCCTTCCTGTCGCAACCCTCTGCATTTATCCGAGCTTGGGACCGGCATAAGGGGGAGAGACACTGGTTAGTGCCCCCCCGCCTCATATATATATATATATATATATATATATATATATATATATATATATATATATATATATATATATATGAGATTACAATCAACATCCTATTTGGTTTTTCAGTTTAGGGAATCCTTAACTCAACTCGACCTCTACCCTACAACATAAGGGTTCCTTTTAAAGGAGTTGAGGCCTAACATCTTCGATGGCCGTAGAAAGGATGCTTGAGAAGTATTTTTATTTATAAACTGTAGCTAGAGTTACCTGATTAACTACATCATGATTGTTTGGTGATCAATACAGGATAATTTACTAAAACCTGTTCATTACGCCACTACAGTAATTATCTGCTGATATTGAACAGTGGCGAGAATAGATGATAGATGACAGTTTTCTACAGACTTGAGCCATGTCTTAATTTTGTTTGGGTTAATACAGGGGCAGCACAATGACTATAGCATAATGGTAAGCGTGGCTGCCTAACAACAATATGGAACTTGGTTCAATTCCATGGCTCAGGGGTTTCTGTGTGGGGTTTTTATGTTCTACTTGTGTTTGCTGAGTTTTTATTTGGGTAATCTGGTTTCCTTCTACAGTCTAAAGACATGCAATTTAAGTGGATTGGTTTAAATTTTTCTCTAGGTGTGTGTATGTGTATATGAGTGTATGTATATGTGTGTGTGTGTGTGTATGTATATATATATATTGTATTATACATATATATATATATATATGGCGGCACGGTGGCGTAGTGGTTAGCACGTCCGCCTCACAGCAAGAAGGCCCGGGTTCGATTCCCGGCCTGGGCGTTTCTGTGTGGAGTTTGCATGTTCTCCCCGTGCTTGTGCGGGTTTCCTCCGGTGCTCCGGTTTCCCCATAATCCAAAGACGTGCACTGCAGGTTAATTGGCCGTTCTAAATTGACCGTAGTTTCTCTCCTGCAGCGGCACTGGAACCCAGTCGTATCGGCACTTGCCTTTCCATTGGATCCTTCCGGTGGCGCAGAGACAGGGGGGGGACTTGCTGCTTGGGTAACAGCCTGTCCCTCATTACTCCCTACCCAGGCTCTGTGCACTGGGGAGTATCACCAGTCGGGATACTGGCCAGAGCGCAGCCATAGTCCTTCGGGACTGACGGAGGCCTATGCTAATATATATATGTATATATATATATATGTATATGTATATATACTATATATACATATATATATATATAATATAATATAGAGAGTGTGTTTGTGTATATATATATATATATATATATATATATATAGAGAGAGAGAGAGAGAGTGTCTGTGTGTGTGTGTGGCCATGAAATGTTCTAGAAAGCTGTTCATATTGTACCCCGGCTGAGATAGGCACCACTGCTCATAAGGTTAACACATTACCGAGGTTTCTATTGTTGGAGGGGGGGGTGTTGTTCCTTGCAGTACACAGTTTTTCTTTGTTTTTTTCCCCCTCTGTGTCTGGAAAGGCCCAATTAGGAAGGTTAAAAATGGTTGTTTTAGACTTTAATCAGGCAACATGCACCACAAGATGCGTGTGTGCCCAAAACAAACACAGTGTCTGAGGAAAGGTTAATTAATGTAATTTAAAAAAAAAAATAAGAATTCCCCACAAGGATAGGGCAGACTGAAATTAAATCTATACAAAGAAATTGCTTCAGCTATTCATTTATAATCTAATTTTGTTTTATAAGTCATTAGCGTCTACTTGAAAAGGTTGCCAGTGGGTTTTATATCATGGCTCAGAAACTCAAATAGGAAAACCCAGGATTCTATTAAAAGTGAGTGAGGCTACAAATCATAAGCTATAAATATCCATTAAAGAAGCAGGATTTTTTTTTTTTTTTTTTTTTTTTTTTTTTTTTGACCCATTCAGCACTGACACCGATTGGCTGCTTTACTGAAGGGAGGTGTTTTCTGTTCTTCTTACTCCTTGACATATTTTGATGATGGAAAAATACAATTTTTGATGGCGGTATTGCAGTAACCAGCCTTTGCTTGTATGTCTACTTATTTTGTTGTTTTATTTATTTTTGTCGGTTTGTCTGAACAAAATCCTGACCACACCCGTGCAAGGATTTTCATCACACTTGGTGGGAACACAACCTGAACTGACTTCCAGAGATTATATACAGTCAAAGCAAAGTCACACATTTTTGGAGGCATTTTCCATGTTCAAATTCTGATGCTCACTCACTCGTTTGCCAAACCAAACAATGCTGGCACCTAACTCAGCTATCACTTGGAAAAAGCAGAGTACACCCTGATCAGCTCATGACGTTATCCCCCCCCCCCACACACACACACACGAAACCATTCACAGTCAGGCTCACACTTAAGGCTGACTGACTGCTACAAATAGCACCTAAGTGCATGTTTTGGAACGTGGGAGAAAATGGAGTACATAGAAGAAACCCAAGCAAGTTCAATTACAACATGCAAACACCACACATAAATGACTGAACCTGGACATCGAACTCGGGACCTTCTTTCCGTGAGATACAAAATGAGATGAGATGAAGCTGGAGTGGCAGTAAGAACCAGATGGGAAACAACCTTTGAACCTTGAGTGACACTGAAAGGTGAAAATTGAAATCACAGGATTTTGAG
>CM045735.1:9442160-9602160 GCA_024760905.1 Plotosus lineatus | reverse complement strand
TAAGTCGGGCATCAGTATAGACCACTTCTACCAGAATGCATCAGAATGTTTCGGAAAAGCAACTTTCACCCATGCATACAGTTCAAGCCCTTTGTTTATTCAAGTGATTTTTCCTGTAATAAATGTAAAATTGATGAGTACATTAAAATCATCTTCAGTATATCCCTTCTGTGATGGGTTGAACTGTGCTTTAGTGGCTGGACGAACTCTATAATTGCCCACTTGTGCTGTATATCTTTATTTTTATTTTTGCAGACAGCAGGGTCTTCATTTTTGCAAAATAAACAAAACTAAAATCCCCAAGTAATAAAGTGTGAGGTTTTATGCATTGTGAAATACTCTGTCTCGCTCTATCATGTGAGCAGCACCACTCCCTTCCGCAAACAAACACACGTGGAAGAGAGAAAACTTAATGCGGCCTTTTCACTGGATGGCTGGTTGTCTCTGGTGACGGAAGGACCCCACATATGCTGGTGGGGATTGGGGGGTCAGCTGGAGGTCACGTGCATCCTGTTGATAAGGAACAGGATCTAAACACAGCCTAACGCACATGAAGGTAAAAAAAAAAATGCAAAGAAATTTTGATTTATGTTTAAGAGAAAGGGATAATGAGCAAGTTGAGGAACAGAGAGTAGAAAGTACAGAGGAAGCACGTGGAGTGGGGAGGAGATGCGGTAGACCGGAGACAGACAATGAAAGGCTGACAATGTTACTAGACCAGAACACAACAGTAGGCTGTATGATGTTTTTGTGTAGTTTACATTTATTGTGGGCCAAGGCTTTTGAAAACACTTTAATTATTGTTGAGGTTATTGGGTTATTACTATTTGATGTTCTCTCTCCGTCTAAAGAATTACTTTATCTACACTTTACCTGAAAATAAATGTTTTGGTATTTATTATATTATATAGCTGGCATCTTATGCACTCAAGGATGTGCACAGGATTTAGGAATCAAAGTCAGAAATGAGAAGGAATTTTTAACATCTTTAGAATGATTCTCACATGCAAATCTTGCGATCTAAAAATTTTTTGAGTTGCACAGTTCCTGCCAGAATCTTACGTTACTTTCACATGTGGGGTTTCCCAGGAGATTCGATGTGTTAGTAATGTTAACTTTAATGGAATAATTCACTTTGTGCTGGTACAAACCATTTTTTGCTATTAAGATGTTTAACGCTCCTGATGTTTTGTGTGTAAAATCATTTTAATCCACAAAATACAAGGTTGTGTATTTGTCCTGAGTGAAGATGAGTTTTTTTCTTTAACTCATCAGTGCAAAATATCAGGCGGTTTTATGCTAATATCGAGTATCATAAAAGGCAACGACCAATAAACTACACACAGTATAATTAATTTTTTATGTGTTATTGTGTTCAAGAATGGCATTGTGGCATAATGGTTAGCATGTCCGCTTCGTAGGAAGATGGCCATGTATTCGAATCATGAGCTCTCCAAACGGCGCTTCTGTCTGGCGTTTGCATGTTCATCCCATGCTCGCGTGGGTTTCCTCTGGGTAGTCCTGCTTCCTCCGACAGTCCAAAGACATTGATATTAAGTTAACTGGCTGTTCCGAATTTCCCTTTCGGTGTAAGAGGGAAAGGTTGCATGTGTTTTGACACTGTGATGGATTGGTGAGTTGTTTCGTGGTGGCCTTTGCCCACAGTTCCCTGAGACCCTCCATGTATGAAGGAGCTCAGAAAATGAGCGACTCAGAGATTGTTCATCCTTAAACTATATGCATTTTCTCAACCTGTTTATCTTCTTTTATTTTTTTTTTATTTTTTGCAAACTATGTTCAGTAAATTCCTTTTGGTCCCTGACTGAGCTGACACCATGTGCCCCCCCACTGTGAGAATTACTGCAGCCTGAGACTCTTCAGGAATAATAAGTCTGTGAGCGAATTCACGCCACTGATGAACAGGTATTAAAGTAGTGGAAACCCATTTTCCTCATTAGAAGACAAAATGGAAATATTATTTTTATTATTTCCGTGATATTATGCCTCAGTACATCAAAATGAGAGAGCGACAGAGAGAGAGAGAGAGAGAGAGAGAATTCAAATTATAAATAGCATTCAGGAAAATTGTGAAAGGTTTTAACTGAGAGTAGAATAAGTGCATGTTAAATATATTCTATATTACTGTATTGCTTTGCCCCTTTTTTAATGCTGCTTCATCCATGCCCCTTTCCAACCAGGTTTTTTTGTTAATCAGTGTTGATTTTTCTGCTTGAAAGGCCCAATTTGTGTTTTCTGACTTGAACCCCACCTTGAGGTGGACTGGACAAGGACCCTTTTTTTGTGAGCTGCATTGAATGGTCATCATCCATTAATCATCATATTCAAGTGAAAGAAATGTCTTCATATAAACTCCTCAATCCGAATGAAACACTTTTATTCCCACTGATGGGGATTCTCATTCAAACAGTCATATCAGATTACCTCCTGCACCTGTAAGCTTCTAGGCATCTTCACATTTTGCAAGTAAAAATAGCTAATGCATATGTAATCACTTGGGTCGCTAAGAAATGGGGTGGGACCAGTGAATGGCATTGGTTGTACAGAGGGCGCACAATAATTCCAGTGCTGTTCTTAAGGCACTTTGAAAACACACACACACACACACACATACACACACAATCGTTCTCACACACACTTACACGGAAGAACAACTTAACAACCCTCGAGTGCAAACTTCCAGACTTTACTACAGTTTGTGTTCAGGTACGTTAATCAAGCTGAGTGTGCTGTTTTGCATTAAAGTTATTCAGTGCGTGCATGAGCTGTGAGGGGGAAAAAAAACAACAACTGCAGTTCAAATGAAGCACATGCCTGTTTTCACCCTTCTCTTTTATTATTAATAGTGCTACAATCTCTCCACGCACAAAGCCACCATATCTCATTCAGGTCCAAGTCTCATCTCATGGTATTGTTTTTGTGAAATTTAGGCAGACACGTGCACTTGCTAATACCATTTTGCATGTGTGCGTACACACACACACACACACACACACACACACACACAACACAACACACACACGTGCAGTTGGAGAGCACATGTGCACTTATCATTTGCACGGCCTCATCTGAGGCAAAAGAAAAAAAAAAAAAAAAAAGGATATAAAGGCACTGCGATGATGCAGCCAAGAGGAATAAAAGAGAGTGTGAGATCCGGAGAGAGTGTGTGTATGTCCTATGCTCGGCATCTCCAAACCGTGAGGTTTGCATCATTGTTTTACTTTACATTTCTTTCATGTTGAGACACGTGTTGGGGCCGAATTACCATAGCTGGAGTTGATCCGTGTTCACTGCCTTGGCTTTTGCTTTTCAGTCTTGAGTATGTCATCATGGATGCTAGAGAAGACAGTCTGAGTGAGTACAGTGAGATCCTGGTTCATGCCGAAGCTTGGGCTTCTTGTTCCAGAAGGAATTATTGCATTAATTCAGTGGCTGTTGAACTATACAAACGTTCATTAATCATTTAATTTGCCACACAGCTTTCTCGTACTTGGGTCGCAGGAGGCTAGAGCCTATCCCAGCTGACGCCACGCACTGGTGGGCGGGCTACACTCTGAACACACACAACACTCCTTTTCACATTTAGGTGCAATTTCGATCAGTTAGCCTAATGTGCATGTCTTTCAGAGATGAAAATCTTGAGTTTCTCTTTGGGAGTAACGAGGATGGATAGGATCAGGAATGAGTACATCAGAGGGACGTCACATGTAAGATGTTTTGGAGACAAAGTCAGAGGGGATAGTTTAACATGGTTTGGACATGTACAGAGGAGGGATAGTGAATATATTGGTAGTAGGATGCTGAGGTTGGAACTACCAGGTAGAAGGCCTAGAGGAAGACCAGAGAGGAGATTTATGGGTGTGTTGAAGGAGGACATGAAGGCAGTTGGTGTAAGAGAAGAAGATGCGGCGGATAGGGTGAGATGGAGGCAGATGATTCGCTGTGGCGACCCCTGAAGAGAACAGCCCTTAGAATGTGCATGTCTTTGGATTGTGGGAGGAAACTGGAGTGTCCGGAGGAAACCCATGTAAGCACGGGGAGAACATGTAAACTCCACACGGACACGCCCTCGAAGAGGCCAGAAGGACTCATACCTGGCTTTTTTGATGTGAGGCTGATGCGCCAATTATGACACCATCATGCCACCCAAACTACAAGCAAAACCCGAAATGTCTATGGGTACATATCTGTATCTGATTCCATTAAGATCAGACTGAAATTTTCTATGAACAGTTACTATTATAATTCTACAATCATCAGTGAAGATAATATTTTTATTTTGCACAATTCTAATCAGCGGAGGCCCATCTGTATTCATTTGCATGCTTATTTTAGTAGGTCATATCTATTAGTGTAAACAATCACGAAAGGCTCTAATTAGTACTCCTGTTTATAAATCTGCCCCTAAAATTGTGGGGGGGGGTTTAGAGAGAGAGAAAAATAAATATTATTTTATGTGTAAAAGCCATCAGGATCTTTCTGTGTTTATTATTCATTCATTCATTTTCTGTAACCGCTAAATCCTAATTAGGGTCACAGAGAGGCTGGCATCCGTCCCAGTCGACTTCGGGCAAGGGGAGAGTACACCCTGGATAGCTCGCCAGGCCACCTGACAGCTATGCAGCTACACTTGACGAAAGTCAGCAATGGTTCTTTTACATGAACCTCACACTATAGAAGTGAGAGACATGGCTGGCCTTTGATAACCCAGTTAGCTGCACTGGGCGGACATCTTTCACTCCCAGGTCACCCCTGCCCTGTGTTTGTTTATTATGAGAGCGAAAAAAGAAGGTGAACAAAATTAAGGCTCCTTTCTTGTTCTTTTCTTACTGAAATACTTTCTTTGCTATTGTATAAGATCAGGTGAACCTGCACAATCCCGCGGAAGATCTTCCATATGAGAGCGTTTCTTTTGGACTACTGATGATGAGTGTTCATTATGTGTGTGAAAAGGTATAGGTATAAACCAGTTAAGGGGGAAAGAAAGATTATTGAAAGGCAGATGTTGTTTAGCCAGAGTGAAGACATTTGCAATAGTTGTTTTCAAGGTTGAGCTGGTGGAGAAAGAGAGCAGAAAAGGTGTCAGTCTGGCAATAGCTTTTGAATTCTTTGGGAAACAGGTATGTGCTGACAGGTTTGTTTAGTCTCGTGTGTGTGTGTGTGTGTGTGTGTGTGTGTGTGTGTGTGTGTGTGTGTGTGTGTGCTCAAGCACTTTGCATGCACACCGGAAAAAAGTAATGAGGGCTCGTGTATCCATGGTGACAGCAGACTACACACACTGTTGTTTGGCTGCAAAAAAAGAAAGAAAAGGTGGCTCAGTGACAGTCCGTGACTCGGCGAGACCCTTAACAAGCTGTCATGTTTCTCTTTGTTATGTCATATGAGAAAAGAAAAGGGCTTTTAGCTTCATTAACTGCTACCGCATTAGCCTGATCTCCGCTTGGCCGAGGGAACGTGAGGAGAGTTTCAGGAGCTTTATCAGAGCCCTTGCCCTGGCTATCATCTAAGGCAGGGATCACCAACGTGGTGCCCGCGGGCACCAGGTAGCCCGCAAGGACAATATAAGTTGCCCGCGGACCTGTTCACTGCTATTTTTAGGACAGGCCCATGGCTCCATAGCGCCACTCTTCATTGAGCTGCATCTTATTTTTTTCTATATATTTTTAAATCCAAGCAATATCTTCACATAGATGAATCTCATTAATTATTAATAATAACATATAATTAAAGGTAAACTGAGCAAATTTGTAATTTCAGAAGTGTATATCGACCTGGTATCCCTTCGCATTAATTGGTACCCAAGAAGTAGCTCTCAGTTTCAAAAAGGTTGGTGACCCCTGATCTAAGGGCTATTACACATGACTTCTTCATGCAGGACAAATAAATGGAGCACGCAGAGACAAAAAGAAAGAGAGAAATGTATGTGTGTGGGTGTGTCCTGGATGTTTATATTCTGGTGAGGACCAACATTTCTGACGGTGTTGATCTCGTGGTGGTCTGTCTGACTGTCTGTCTCTCTGTCTGTCTATTTCTATCTATCTAGACTCTTCTTTCTTCTTTTCCTTTCAGCTTTTCCCTTCAGGGATCGCCACAGCGAATCATCTGCCTCCATCTCACCCTATCCTTTGCATCTTCTTCTCTTACACCAACGACCTTCATGTCCTCCTTCACCACATCCATGAATCGTCTCTTTGGTCTTCCTCTAGGCCTTTTGCCTGGTAGTTCCAGCCTCAGCATCCTATTACCAATATACTCACTATCCCTCCTCTGTACATGTCCAAACCATCTCAATCTAGCCTCTCTGACTTTGTCTCCCAAAACGTCTTACATGTGCTGTCCCTCTGATGTGCTCATTACTAATCCTATCCATCCTCGTTACTCCCAAAGAGAACCTCAACATTTTCATCTCTGCTACCTCCAGCTCTGCCTCCTGTCTTTTCCCCAGGGCCACTGTTTCTAAACCATACAACATCGTTGGCCTCAACACTGTCTTGTACACTTTGCCTTTCATTCTTGCCGATACCCTCCTATCACACATCACACCGGACACTTTTCTCCAACCATTCCAACCTGCCTGCACACGCTTCTTGACCTCTTTTCCACACTCTCCATTGCTCTGGATTGTTGAGCCTAAGTACTTAAAATCCTCCACCTTTCTTATCTCTGCTCCCTGTAATCTCACCGTTCCTCTTGGGTCCTTGTCATTCATGCACATGTATTCTGTCTTACTGAGGCTAATCTTCATTCCCCTCTTTTCCAGGGCATACCTCCACCTCTCTAGATTTTCCTGCACTTGTTCTCTGCTCTCACTACAGATCACAATGTCATCTGCAAACATCATAGTCCATGGGGAATCTTGTCTAACCTCGTCTGTCAGCCTGTCCATCACCATAGCAAACAAGAAGGGGCTGAGAGCTGACCCTTGATGCAGTCCCACCTCCACCTTGAACTCTTGTGTCACACCGACAGCACACCTCACCACTGTCTTACATCTCTCATACATGTCCTGCACCAATCTAACATACTTCTCTGCCACTCCAGACTTCCTCATGCAATACCACAGTTCTTCTCTCGGCACCCTGTCATATGCTTTCTCCAGATCCACAAAGGCACAATGCAGCTCCCTCTGACCTTCTCTGTACTTCTCCATTAACATACTCAAGGCAAACACTGCATCTGTGATGCTCTTTCTTGGCATGAAACCAAACTGTTGTTCACAAATGCTGACCTCTGCCCTTAGTCTAGCTTCCACTATTCTTTCCCATAACTTCATCGTATAGCTCATCAACTTTATCCCTCTGTAGTTGCCACAACTCTGCATGTCTGCATGTTCTTAAAAATGGGCACCAGCACACTTCTCCTCCATTCCTCTGGCATCCTCTCACTCTCTAAGACCTTGTTAAATGTTGTTGTCAGAAAATCTACTGCTCCCTCTCCTAGACACTTCCATACCTCAACCGGTATGTCATCAGGACCAACTGCCTTTCCATTCTTCATCCTCTTCAATGCCCTCCTCACTTCACCCTTACTAATCTTTGCTACTTCCTGGTCCTCAACAGTCACCTCTTCTACTCTTTTTTCTCTCTCCTTTTCCTCATTCATCAGCTCTTCAAAGTACTCTTTCCATCTTCCCAGCACGCTTCTGTCATCAGTCAATACATTTCCCTCTCTGTCCTTTATCAATCTAACTTGCTGCACGTCCTTCCCATCTCTATTTCTCTGCTGTGCCAACCTGTATAAATCATTTTCTCCCTCTTTACTTTCCAACCGAGCATACAAGTCATCAAACGCGCTCTGTTTGGCCTTTGACACTACTACCTTTGCCTTACGCTGCGTCTCCCTGTACTCCTGTTTACTCTCTTCAGTTTTCTCAATGTCCCACTTCTTCTTAGCTAACCTCTTCCTTTGTACACACTCCTGCACTTCCTCATTCCACCACCAAGTCTCCTTATCTACTTTCCTTCCAGATGACACACCAAGTATTCTCCTACCTGTCTCCCTGATCACATTAGCTGTAGTTGTCCAGTCATCTGGAAGCACTTCCTGACCACCCAAAGCCTGTTTCAACTCCTCCTTGAAGACAACCCGACACTCTTCCTTTTTCAACTTCCACCACTTTGTCTTCTGCTCTGCCTTTGCCTTCTTCACCTTTCCTCACCATCAGCATCATCCTGCACACCACCATCCTATGCTGTTTGGCAACACTCTCACCCGCTACTACTTTGCAGTCACTGACTTCCTTTAAATTACATCGCCTGCACAAGATTTAGTCTACCTGTGTGCTCCTACCTCCGCTTTCATAAGTCATCCTATGCTTCTGTTTCTTCTTGAAGAAAGTATTCACCACAGCCATTTCCATCCTTTTTGCAAAATCTACCAACATCTCTCCTTCTGCGTTCCTGTCCTGGATACCAAACCTACCCATCACTTCCTCGTCCCCTCTGTTTCCTGCACCAACATGTCCATTGAAGTCTGCCCCAATGACCACTCTTTCACCTCTGGGGGTACACTGCATCACTTCATCTAACTCCCTCCAGAATCTCTCCTTCTCTTCTCGCTCACATCCTGTCTGTGGGGCATAAGCACTAACAACATTGACCATCACACCTTCAATTTCTAACTTGAGACTCATCACTCTGTCTGACACTCTTTTCACTTCTAGAACATTCCTGACAAACTCCTCCTTCAAGATGACTCCGACTCCATTTCTCTTCCCATCCACACCATGATAAAATAGCTTAAACCCTTCTCCTATGCTTCTAGCCTTGTTACCTTTCCACCTGGTCTCCTGAACACACAGTATGTCCACCTTCCTCCTCTGCATCATGTCAGCCAGCTCTCCACCTTTTCCTGCCATAGTTCCAACGTTCAAAGTCCCTACTTTCAGTCCTAGACTCATGCCTTTCCTCTTCTTTCTCTGGCAACGGACATGCCTCCCTCCTCTCCTTCTTCGATGTCTTCGACCAACAGTAGTCCAATTTCCATCAGCACCCTGTTGGTTGACAGCACTGATGGCGGTCGTTGTTAACCCGGGCCTCGACCGATCCGGTATGTCATTCTTTCTTGTGATTCGCATAGTTTATTTGGCATTTGTTTTACGCCGGATGCCCTTCCTGACGCAACCCTCTGCATTTATCCGGGCTTGGGACCGGCGTGAGGGAGAGACACTGGTTTGTGGCCCCCCCCCACGGCTTCATTTATATCTATCCAGACATCTATCAATATGTTGATAGAGTTCCTTCTGGGTACTGAGGTTAGGGTTATATTTATACTTGTAAAGGGTATTAAGACAAAAATTGTGTGTGTGTGTTTGTGTGTGTGTGTGTGTGTGTGTGTGTGTGTGTGTGTGTGTGTGTGTGTGTTAATTCTTTCATTCTTTCTTTTTTACTTGCTTGTAGATAGGCTTAATAATAATTATCTCTAGACAATTATCTCTCCCTCACACAAGCTCCTGGCTTTGGAGCGTTTAGCATGGCATAGAAGACAACATCACTGTGACTTGTAAGAAAGACAGATTTAAGGGTCTTTAAAATTCAAAATACTTCTTCACAACAGGGAAGCTTCACTGCTGCAAGGCGCTTCTTGATAATGAACATCCCAATTCCAAGAAAAACAACATACCTTCATCTTTAGATTTGAGAGACATTCCACAAAAAGATTCATGAAATGAGTGTTAATGGCATTTAATACAGTATCTCAGACTAACTCATCTGATTAAGAAAGTACATGTATAAGGTGTTTATTTATTTATTTTTTGGGGGGGCTGAATGTAAAAAAAAAAAAAAAAATTCCCAGTTTCTCATCAGTGCCTGCGCCCAGAAATTGGTAACACACACACATTGAAACACCATGTTTAAAACCTCAGAAAGGATAAAAACTACCCAGAATATGATTCCTGTGTTAGATGCTGTCATTGTGATGCGAAGATTGGTTTATTGGTTGTTTTTGTTGTTGTTGTTGGTGGTGGTGGTGGTGGTTCAGTGTCTGGTTTAAGGCTGCTGTTCTATAGAGACACTTTCAGAGTGTCAGTCTTTAGAGTTTTAGAATTTAATAAATGATAAATGTACAGGTGGGCAGTGGTTGCAAAGGTGCTGGATCACTGATCCCAAGGTCACCCCCCCCAGTGCAGCTAACTGGGCTATCAATGGCCGGCCATGTCTCTCTTTGTCTATGGTGAGAGGCTCATGTAAAAGAACTATTGCTGAGTTTCATCAATTGTAGTTGCGTAGCCGTCAGCGTGTTTCTGCCCTGTGACGGCCTGGCGAGCTGTCCGGGCTGTACTCTGCCTTTTGCCCAGAGTCAGTTGGGATTGGGGTCTTAATTAGGATTAAGTGGTTCAGAAAATGAATGAATGAATGTACAGGTGCCTGAAAAAGCCTGGTCATCTGGAATGTATCGCCCGCTGCTCTATTCAGTTTACCTCCATTTAACTTTCAAAGCTTTTTGGCTTTGACAATCACCTAACTTTAAATTTTTTTAGGGTCTTTAAATTTAAGTTTAGGATTTAGTTAAAAAAAAAACGTTCTGATGAGAAACATGTGTGTCTGTGTGTGTGTATATATATATATATATATATATATATATATATATATTTATATATATATATATATATATATAATTTTTATTTATTTATTTATTTATTTATTTTTTATTTCGCCTTGGGTGAAAATAAATCGATATGATCCACACTCCATACCAATAGGTGGCAGTAATGCACCAAATAGCTTTTTTTTTTTTTTTTTTGCCAACTGCTTTAAAACAACAATTACAAGCTGTAAACACCCCCCCACACACCCGAATAAGTATTTACTCATTCATTCATTTATTTGAAACGATTAATCCTAATTAGGGTCACAGAGAGGCTGGTGCCCATCTCAGCCAACTCTGGGCGAGGGTGGGGCACACCCTGGACAGTTCGCTGGCCAGACCATCGTAGGGTCAACACTCACACAAACATTCATACTCACACCCAGGGTCGACCCCAGTGCAGCTAACTGGGTTATCAAAGGCCAGCCATGTCTCTCACTGTCTATGGTGTGAGGTTCATGTAAAAGAACCATTGCTGACATTCGACAAGAGTAGGCTGCAAAGCCATCAGCGTGTTTCCGGGCTGCAATATCCTGGTGAGCTGTCCAGGGTGTACTCTGCCCTCGCCCAGAGTCGGCTGGGATGGACACCAGTCTCTCCGCGACCCTAATTAAGATTAAGCGGTTACAAAAAATGAACTGAGCCCAGGGTCGATTTGGGACAGCCAATTTGTGCATGTTTTTGGACTGTGGGAGGAAACCGGATTACCTGGAGGAAACCCACACAAGCACGAGGTGAACAATCAGACTCCTCACAGAAACACCCGAGCTAGATAGCAGGACCTTCTTGCTATGAGGCAGACGTACTGGTCACTACATCACCGTGCCGCACTCCAAAAAAGTATCTTGAAAACAAAGTGCATGATTATCAAAGGTAATTTAAATTTTGTTTAAACTTGTACAAAAACAGCATTATTCTAAAATTGTGATCCCCTGTAAGAAGTAACTGAGCCACTGGAAGGTCCTCACAAGGATAAGGGCTGTGAGGGGGGGAAAAAAACACACTTGTGTGTTGCTTGTGTTTTTCTTTTGACCTTCCATCCTTCTTTCTATTTATCCTCTTTTCACCATGTGTGCATATTTGCACGTTTTTGTACCTTGATGGAGACGAAGGGAGCATATTATTTTTTAAATACATGCGGCTAGTCCACTCAATAAAACTCCCTCCTTTCCAGCTTTAGCTGTATTAATAATTCTTTAACACAGCTGTCCTCATAAGTATAGTAAGAGATGTGTGTGGACATGTTTTTTAATGACTAAAAAAAAATCCACATACACTACGATTGGTGGTTGATTTGTTGTGAACCTTCAAGGCCATCCACCTATCAAGTGATTCATGCACGTCCATTACCTAGTGGGCGTTTCAGGCTCCAGTTGCCTGGTTAAGCCCTGTGTATTTCCCATCTCCAAATGTTTACAAATGAAACCTGGCAATATAGGGAAAGTTACCAGATGTGAAATTGATTTCTATCCATACTGTATTATATCTATCTATATATCTCTCTATATCAGTGCTTCTCAAATAGTGGGCGATATAATTTCTGGAATTAAGTGTAATTGCACCTCCACTCCACGAGTTGGCAGTGGTGCTCTCATTGTTGAGCTATGTTGTAGCGGTTTTTCGCATGAGCAAACGATATGAAGTGCAGTAAACAACATGGAAACATTTCTAACAGGAACGAAGAGAATGAGTTTAAATAAGGATGTATTTTTTTTTTTTTTTTTAGGCACATTGGTGCACTTTAAATCTTTTGTATTACAGATTAAAAAACAATGTTCTTTAAGTTTTTCTTGATTGTAAGCTGAACTATATTTCTTTATTTTTTTGTTTTTAATCTTAATAAAGATACAATGCTATGCAGAGGTGTACTAATAACAATTTTATAGACAAATAATCTGTATTTATAGACTTTTTTTTTTTTTTTTTTTTTGTGGGGGGGGGGCGGGGGGGCCTGTCCTTCCCAGAGGGGGTGCCATAGAAAATAATTGAGTAGCACTGCTCTATATCTATATTTAAGGTGAGGTAAGGTAAGGTAGTCTGCTGGGCTTTTTACACCTGAGGCTGGTGGCTCATCAGGCCGGTGCTTATTCCCAGTTTCTGTAGCGTGAAGCTACCAGGACTTCAACTCCTCCTGGATGGGACATAGTCCATCACAGGTTATATCTATAAATAGATTCATGTAGAAGTATATGTATGTAAACAGAGCAACGCTTGAGCAGTACCAATTAAATTACATATAATTTGTTTTTAATTAACAGATAATAGTTTCTTACAATTATTTTTACTCGTTTCTGTAATAATTTCTTACGCCATATTTGAAATTGCCCGGCGTTGATTGTTGAGATATCCAGTGAACACAAGGCTTCATATATCCGTTACCTTGCAGCAAGAAACCAATTTACTCCATTATTCCTTGTGGTAAACATTTGGGGAACTCGGCGTTGTCATCATCTGTCAGTCAACCTTAGCTTACGCTCCCACTGGTAATCACCTGGTGGATCACAAAATTTGGATTAGTTTAACGAGTTCCCCACTCGATTCATGTTGCCAACGGTCATCAAGACAAATCAACGAATTCCACTGGTACGCTACATTTTCTCTTTGCAAAATAACCGCGCTCTTCCTGTGTCCCTTTTAGTTCAGACAAAATGTCCTCATGAAGACAGGAGGCATTTTATCATGGTTTGAACCTGTTTAAACATTTTAATTAGCTTTTGTTATGAAGATTGAGACTTGTGTGAGATTTTTGTCCAGGTGTAGTGCTAAGGATCGCAATGCAGCCGGCCAAGAGGAGCTGCATAGTCGTCAGCGTTTTCTGCCCTGTGGTGGCCTGGCGAGCTGTCCAGTGTGTACTTTGTCCACGCCCAGAGTCAGCTGAGATGGGCACCAGCCTCCCTGCGAACCTAATTAGGATTAAGCAGTTCAGAAAATGAATGAATGAATGCAGAATTAAGGGATGGTCGCCTCACAACAACAAGGTCCTGGATTAGTGGCCTGGTTTTGGTGAGGGCAATTGTGGAGTTTTAATTTTCTTCTCTGCTTACGCGAGTGTCCTCTGGGTACTCCGGTTTCCTCCCACAGGCTAAGGACATGCATGTTAGACTAATTAAATGTAAAGTCCTGTGGGCTTTTTACACCCGAGCCATAGAGGTTCATCAGGCCAGTGCTTATCCCCGGTTTCTATAACGTAAAAGCAACTAGGATTCCAAATCCTCCTGGATGGGATGCTAGTCCATCACTGGTCACCTTCCCAGTACATTTTACTGATACTCATTTATACTGCTAGTGTTAGGGTGCTGCGCTCATGATCGGGAGGTTGTGAGTTCGAATCCCACTGAGACCCTCACTGTGCTAAGACTACTGGGCAGGGTCTCAACCACAAGTGTGCCTCTGTTCACCCAGCAGTATAAATATGTACCAGTTAATATATACTGTGAAGGTAACCTGCGATGGACTAGCATCCCATCCAGGAGGAGTTGAACTCCTGGTTGTTTTACGCTACAGAAACCGGGGATAAGCACCAGCCTCATGAGCCACTATGGCTCTGGTGTAAAAACCCAACAGACTTTATCTTTTTTACCATTTATACTGCTGGGTGGACAGAGGCACACTTGTGGTTGAGTCCTTGCCCAGGAGTCTTAGCACAGTGGGGGTCTAACTGGGATTTGAACACACAACCTCCTGATCATGAGTGCATGCATCACCCCAACCACTACACCATCGGCCTCACTGTTAGACTAATTATCTACTTTAAATTGCCTCGAACTGTGAGTGTAAATGTTTGTGTCTGTGTTGACCTGTGATGGTCCATCGAGCTGTTCAGAGTACCTGACATTCACCCAATATTGGAAGAAATGGGCTGCAGCCTCCTGCACGATCCTAATATGATGAAACAGTTTGGGTAAATGAGTGACTGTGAATAATATTATTGATTGTACAAGAATACTAAGACACTTGTTCATATATGTGGAAGGGAGAGAGAGAGAGAGAGAGAGAGCGAGAGACTTGTGAGACAGAGAGAGAGAGAGACTTGTGCATGCCGACTGCTTTTAGCCACACTGCAGGACACTTCGATACGACAAAACAAAGCCAAAATGATGGACAACAGCTCTAGAGATTAACAGCACAAAGCTCGGGCTGTATAGCACTCAGTCTCTTCATAACCATTCCACACAACATTCACGTTTGCCTAAGGATGTAGTCTTTTGATATGCCTTCGGTGCCCCCAGCTTCCTCAGGTTGAAGGGGTCATAAATTAAAGCGGGCATCCTGCGCTCGCCCACAGACACCAACCCTGTCCTAAAGATAGAAATGTCTATGAAAAGAGCATTTGTTTGGAAGCTGTCGCAAGACTTCCATGGACAATTTAGTTAATTTATGTAGCCTATCTAAAGCATGCTGGAACACATTCTGTCTATTTCTGTGCGTGACTCGGGGGAGAGAAATCATATGGTTTAGCTTTTGTTTATTACCACAGTCCCAGGCATCTTTTTTCTTTCTTTCTTTCTTATTTTTTCTCTATCTTTTAGTTTTGACTCTCGCACGTCCCTGCTTTTAAAGCATATGTTAACAGTTAACAGTCTCTTTCTGGCAGTTGGGTCAATCCCTGACTTGGGAGGCATATCACACCCTGTTTGAAATGTCAAAACATGGCTACAAATTCTCGAAAAGACAATCGGCTGTGGTTGAAGCAGTGCGAATGTGGTGTGTTGATGTAAAAGGCTTTGTCATTTATATCAGCAGAACAATTAATTACTCTTCTGAATCTTGAGCACAGTCGTATAGAATTAATTGGTTACAGTTATTACAAACATGCTAGCTGGTGGTTTTTTTTTTTTTTTGTTTTGTTTTGTTTTTTTTTTTTGTTTATTTTCTGAACATGCCGCACCATGTGGCCATATGCTCTCATACTCGGACTCATTGAATCGGATAATGATCGCTTCGTTGCCTTCTATTTGACTCATTTCTATTTGTTGTATGGATTTGTCTCCACATGGCTTCTATTTGGTTGATTGAACCGCGGGCCTAATTTATGATGTTAAGCGAGAGATTTTTGGCGCACTTCTGAGTAATTCGGCTTGTCTCTCAAGGACAATCGATGCAGTAAGGCAGCTGATAAGCCTAGTTAAAGCTTACCTTGTCACCGGACCCTTATGCTCCGTACCGAGAATATCTCCAACACACAGAAAGGAAGATCGATTGAAAACAGAGCATCACTTGTGACCTCAGTCGTATTCTGCAGTCATTTGATCCGTTCAATCAGCTTTAAACGGACGGCGCACTGAGAACGGTTTTCATTTTAAAATACAGAATTAAATCCAGAGTCAAAGATGAATGAGTTTAACTGAAGAAGTATCTGTAGGATCAATCGGAAATCAACTGTGTCTGGACACCGTCTGCGCTCTGGCTCTTTCGACGGGAGGCCTATCAATTGGGGTGAATATTAACCACGTCCCACATCCATGCTTTTATCCATATATGGAGTTTTTTTGAAAATCTGTGAGTCGCCAGGCAGCGTACTGGTTAGCAGGTACGCGTCAATGGGTTTGAGTCCCAAGCTCAGCGAGGTGCATGTTCTTTCTGGTGCTTGTGTGGGTTTCCTCTGAGTACTTCAGTTTCCTCCAACAGTCCAAACACAAGTACATCAGAGTAATTGCCTGTAAGCAAGCGTGAGTGTGTATGATTGTGTATTTTCCCCTCTGATGGTCTGGTGAGCTGTTTAGGGTGTACCTACCCTTTCTACTTTTCCTTAAAACTTTCCCTTTTTTAGCTGAGATAGTCTCAGTTTCCCTGCAACCCTTATAGGAGGATAAAGTGGTTTGGCAACCGAGTGAGTAATGAGAGTGAAAATGTACGTTTTCTTCTTTGTTCACACACACACACACACACACACACCAAAAAACAAACAAACAAAAAACCCCTCTATTTTGGGACCATCAAAGTACTTTCAAGGTGGGAAAAAATATATATATATATGTGTGTGTGTGTGTGTGTGTGTGTGTGTGTGTGTGTGAAAGAAAGGCCAGACATGAATGTGGTTGGCTATTTACAATATCAATCAAATTATTTTTTTGAAAGTAGGTGGTTCTTGGGTCCATTTATGACTTGCTAGACAGTTTAGCGAATGCTGTATCATACGCCACATGCAGTGTGTACAGAGTGTATCTGTTGTAACGAACCGTCCACAGCGTGCGGCCTGGATTCCTGTGAAAAGCTAAGCAGGAATTACACACCCACCAGTTGCACGTGACTCCCACACAATATGGCTGGCAGCATGGCTCGGCATGGTGGCAACGACCTCCCGCAGTTCTGCTGATTATTCTTAACTTCCCCACCCACCTCGCCTGTCACTAAGCACCGGTGAAGTAGTGGGCAGCCAATAAAACACTAGGGCTAATATGAGTCTTAATCCTGTTTAGCGAAACAATGCGGCACGCCATTCTCAGACTTTCTCCGTCGTGCTTTAAAGGCATTAGCATTCTGCAGAAGCCTGTCAGATGCTCATTCTGCCGCCTCGCCTCCTTTCTGTTTTATTCTGCTCTCTTTCCACATTTTTTCCCTCGAGGCTCAAAAAAAAAAAAAAAAAGCTTCAGTGCTCTGACTCTGCTAGAGGATGTGGATTTGCGCGAGGTCTCTAGAGCCTTCTGTGACCTGTGATGTCACAGCTGGAAAGATGGAAGATGCATCGAAGAAGACATACGCGCGCACGGGTGTGTGTGTGTGTGTGTGTGTGTGTGTGTGTGTGTGTGTGTGTATGTGAGAAAGGTAAAACTGGATTAACCTCTGACTGTGGGATCTAGGTCTCAAACCCAGTGGGGTGTTCATGACCCATGCGAAGAGCAATCCACCTACCTTCAGCATCAGCCTCCGTGAATACCAACATTCTCTTGTCTCCCTTTGATCTGCGCCTTCCTTCACTTTTGCTTTATTTGCTTTAACCTTAGGCTGAACTCAGATGGGATTCAAGTTTGCTATTGATGCCAGTGCTTGCAATAAAACATAAAAGGTCCAGAGCAGAAATATAAAGCAAGTAAAGAATTTATATTCATATTATATTTATAGACCAAAGGAAAATTGTTCTATTAAAAACAAACACCATTTATAGGCTTATGATTTATCAGTGATCCCGTGATGTGTTGCTTTTTATATTTCCTTCTAAATAAAACATCTTTTTTTTTTAAAGTGCAAATGTTCTGCAGTAGGGCTTGAAACACTTCCAATAATGATCAGCATATCTGAGCTATTATTGTCAGCGCTACACACTATTAATATCGACGTATTCATTGTAAGCAGCTCCCAGGAAGTGATATGCTCTTTATAAATACTTTCCAGTTAAAGATGCTATTGTTGGGCAAAAGTCCCCTCCCATACGCCTTTGTGTTTATATTAAATATATATATATATATATAGCAAGGGATCCCTCGCTACTTTAAATATTCATCGAATTAAAAAAAATAAGGAAATTAAGGAAGAATAGGCGAAAAACTTAAGGAAAATGCCACAAAAACAAGGCCAATTATGCAAAAAAACCTAAACAAACTCAAAACAAAAAACAACCCAAAACCTCCCATCAAAACTACTTACATTTTTGTGAGGTGCGCATCTGTGTGCGTGCGTGCGCATGTGTGTGTATTTATATTTTATTTACATCTTATGCAGTATTTTTAAATGGTTAATTGCTATTACAAGCATTTATAGCATTGAATATGTATTTATTGGTATTATATACACATACATGTACGTATACGTCAGTCAGGGGTGGGAGTGATCCTACTTCACGAAATTCGGTGGTCGTGGGGGATCTTGGTCCCAATTAACTGTGGAAAGTGAGGGACCCCTGTATGCTTACAATAACAATTAAACATTCAAAAATAATGCATTAGATGTGCGCGTGCACATTCAGATGTGCACCTCACATAAAAATGTAAGTAATTTTGTTGGGGGGTTTTGAGTTGGTTTTTGTTTGGTTTTTTTTTTTATAATTGGCCTTGTTTTTGTATCATTTTCCTTAACTTTTCCCCCATTCTTCCTTAATTTCCTTATTTTTTAATTTGATAAATATTAAAAAAAAAAAAAAAAAGTGACGCACTGAAGCCGCATGAATTGAAGCATGATGTAGCGAGGGATCCCTGTACAGTATGTGGCTTTTGTGCTGTTCACCCATATTTGGCAAAGACAGGCTCCAGCCATGCTACAACTACAGTATGATTATGCTCTTCTACATATGAATAAATGTATGAATAATACGAGGCACGGCCCACCTCATTGCAGGCTTCCAGTTCCGAACTCAGCAAGAGTCTGTGTGGAGTTTGCATCCCCTTTCCATGCTTGGGTGGGTTTTTCTTTGGGTCACACCAGTTTCCCTCCACAGGCTAAAGATATGTAATTTAGGCTAACTTGCTGTTTCAAAGATGTGGATGTGAGTGTAAATGTATGTGATGGACTGGGGAGCCATTCAGGTTGAACCCTGCTTTCTCCCTGAGCCGGCTTCTGGCTCACCAAAGCAAAGGCATTCTATTTACAGCAGTATGCTACAGGGCACCATTATGATTATCAGTATAGTGTTTGAAACTGGGACCAATAACTTGTTGCTACTGATATTAGGTGTGGAATAAACAGTTTGTAGTGTGCACTCTATATAAAATCCATACAGGGATTTTATGAGCTTGCTGCATCTAGATACACTATAAGAGATTCACAGTAGCCTTAGGTGTGAAGCCTGAGTAGTAGCTACTGCTGAGAACTGGTATATAAACATTTGTTTACATTGAAGGTGAAGAGAGAGGGCGAGCAGAAGAGCACGCCGAGGTCCAGTTCTCCAAACATCTCATAAAATAAATATGCATGCTAGTCTATGAACTTGGAGTTGCTTGAATGCTGTTAAGCTTCATTGCAAAGTCCGAGGTGCTATTGAACACCGAAGATCTTTAAGGTCATGTAAAAAGTCTCTCAGTCTAAGTTTATTTATATTTTACATGTATATCCATGGTTTAACTGCACCATTTGATAGGAACTGTAGTGAAATTAATTTATATTGAATGTAATATAAACATGTGCATAGCTGGTGTCTTATACCCCCATTTCACTGGAGCGCAGCAGACTCGCAGACCCAAAAATGTCATCATCCTCCAACGTTCCTCAATCGTTCCATCATCTTCCGTGTCCTTCTGTATGATTCTGAATATATTCCTCCCTTTCCGGCAGGCCAAACTCTTCCATGAACGTCCTTTTGAACATGTTCAAAAGCACGTTCACGGAAAAATCTTTCAACAGTGTTCCCTTAGGTTCCTCAGTTGTTCCGTAAACATTCCGTCATTTCCTCAAAAATCATTCCTTTTATTCCGCCAGTGTTTCTTGACTGTTCCGCGAGCCTTCCTCCCTCTTCCGGATGGTCAAAAGCGGCCACAGAATCCCAACGGAATACTCACAGAAGGTTTGCGGAATACATGCGGAACGTTTGCGGAATGGTTGCGGATAACACGGAAGACTTGCAGAACACTCAAGGAAGTCACTTCTACTATAAATTATTCCAGTTCATTCACTTTATGTGTGCATGGTTTTTAGTCTGGAATTATTTATTGAGGTGCAAATAAAAGGAACATATTGACATTATTGATATTAAACATATTAACATATGTTATGATAAACATATTGCACATTAGAAACATATGGTAAATTACAAACATATGTTAAATTTTAAATTTATTGTGCATTATAAACATTATAAATTATAAACATATAGTATGAATGAGAGAATGAGCTTCCTTGGTCATTCCGCGTAATTATAGGCGGAATCAGGAGCAAATCCTTTGATCTTTGACGGTTTTTCCTTGTTGAAATGGGGTTGCGCCGGGTATTCCTGTCATTCCTTAGTCATTCCGTGTTGAATGTGAAAGTTCCGCCTTCATTCCGCCTGTTCCACAATCATTCCTCTAAAATGGAGTAGTGCCGTAGTCGTTCCTCGGGTGTTCCTTGCTTTCCGTGAACGTTCCGTGAAGTATCCGAAGGTCTTCCTTTGCGATCTGCACTGGTTCCGAAGGTAATCCGAGCGCTTTTACACATGTGTTCTGACATTGTACAGAGGTCCTTCCGTGTCTTTACCGCTCATTCCGTGAACATTCCGAAGGTGTTCCAAAGGTACAATTTTCCGTAGGTTTTTGACCCATTTTCCATGTAAAAATGCCGGAGCTCCTCCGTAGAGTGCATTCGGCGCCTTTCCGCCATGATCATTGCTTTCAGTACTCCAGTGAAATGGGGGTATTCCCTTTCACGTCCTGTTTTCTCTTCCTCTGTTCACCTGTTGTTTTTTTTTAAATAGAGGAGACAATTGGATGTTAGTAAATGCCACACAAACACCATCATCCCTTCCTGGCTTCTCTTTGTAAATTCAAAAGATCCTGACATTTTAGTATTCTCCCAAAGCAGCAGTGAAATAAATCATGCTCCAATCCTGGAAGTCTTTCGTAAAGCAGAGGAACGGTGGTTGCTCCAGTGGGGTAGAGGTTCAGGACCCTGCTCCTGGAGGACCCCATGTCCTGCACATTTTAGTGTTTTCTCTGCTCCCAACACACCTGATCCAACTAATAATTTATTTAACAGCCATTCCTGAGCTGAAATGGATGTATTAGAGCCAGGAAAAGACTAAAATGTGCAGGATGGAGAGTCCTTCAGGACCAGAGCTGATTTAGAGACTAAAAGGTGGAGGTTCCAAAACATGCTTGGTAAAGTGAAGGTGCGCTCACATAATAACGATCATGACCTGCTTGAGCAGATCGTATTCTGCCGCTATTCCCATGTTAGTGTCACGATGAGCGCACTTTAAAGATGAGGGGGGGGAAAAAGGTTTGATTAATTCATTTGAATTTTAGTATACTGTACATTGAAAATTCAGATTCACTTTATTATAAGTTAATTAACATAGAGCCCAGCCCTCCGTGGCTGTGTAATTTCTGCACCGGGCTGGCGCTCCACCCATTTATTTCCAGAAATGTGTTCACTGTTTTCTCTGTGTTGATATTTTAAAAGCTTGTCGACACAATTATTTTATTGAAAAAAATTAAATCAGGGAGGCAGGGCAGTGCTGGCCTGGTGGTAATGGTGCTGGATCACTGGTCCCAAGGTTGGGCGTTCAAGCCTCACGCTCAACGGATGTCACTGCCCCCCCAGTGTAGCTAACTGGGCTATCAAAGGTCGGCCATGTCTCTCACTGTCTATGGTGTGAAGCTGTCAAAAGAACCATTGCTGACCTTCCACAACAGTAGTTGCATAGCTGTCAGCGCGTTTCTGCTGTGTGATGGCCTGGCGAGCCATCCAGGGTGTACTCTGCCCTCGTCCTGTGTTGGCTGGGATGGATGCCAGCCTCTCTACGACCCTAATTATGATTAAGCGGTTACAGAAAATGAATGAATGAATCAGGGAAGCACTATAACATCGTGGTTAGCATGTCCACCTCACAATAAGGAGATCCCGGGTTGTACTCCCGGGTTTGAACCTTTCTCTATGGGGTTGGCATGTTCTTGTGTGGGTTTTCTCCAAGTACTCCAGTTTCCTCCCACATTTCGAAGACATGCACATTCGGCTAAGTGGCTGTCCCAGATTGTTCTAAATGTAAGCATGAATGTGTGTGTTTGTGTTATGATAGTCTGTCGATATGTTCAGGGTGTGCCCCGTCTGTGCCCAGCATTGGCTGAGATATAGTCTCCAGCCTCCCTGCAACTCTAATAGAGAATTAAGCAGTTTGGTAAATAAGCAGTTTTTTTTTTTTTAATCAGAATCGTGAATCAGGTTTTGGTGGAGTTTCTCAAGGCATAGTTCAGGTCAGCCATGGCCTAATGGTTAGAGGAGCATCATCTTCATCTTCCTCCTCTTGAACCGGGGTCATGGGGGCAGCAAGCATAAGCATTGAGGTCCAGACATCCCTCTCCCCAGCCACTTTCTCCAGTTCTTCCAGAAAAACTCCAAGACTTTCCCAGAGACACGGAGACATAATACGTCCAGCGTATCCTGAGTCGACCCTGGGGTCTTTTCATGGTCGGACATGCCTGAAACACATCAGGAAGGTGTTCAGGAAGCATTCTTGAACACCTCGACTTGCTGCTCTCAATGTGGAAGTGCAGCAGTTCTACTCTGAGCTCCTCCCGGTCGACCGAGTTTGTGTGTTTTGTATATCGACCTGTTTTGATATACTTTCGGTCGGAGGTCTGTGTTTGTTCCTATAACGTCTTATTGTTATAAGTGTCCAATCGTCTATGATATCTTTCTGACTATAAACCAGGCTGATTTATAGCATTTCTGATCATCAGGGAATGTAACCAGGGCTCACAAATGTCTATAGAGCGAATCACACAGCATGCAGCAGGACGCTTGCTGTTTTCAAACACTTTCCGCAGTAAGGATTCGGACGCCATTTTGAACTTCTAATAGCGTTCCTTAGATAAAATTAAAGGAATTCGAAGAATATTTGGAATATTTATAATCCTTTAATCTCCATCTTGTTTCATGTTTATACAAATGACACCCTTGACAGGAAGCGCAGTGATGCATTCTCAGTACTGGCGATGAGTGTCAGATCGAGCATTTCTCTGTTCGTACCACGTCACACAGTAGCCGGTTGCTAATGACTTGATGCCTCCTTGAGTCACCGACATGCATGACAGATTTCCAAATCGCTCTTGTCTCTTGCCAATACCAAAGTAGCATTAGCAAAGCCTAACGTGTGCTGTAGTACAGGGTTTATTCGCAAGCCCCGTCTGTTTTTCCCTTCAGCTGTCTTTTGTAAGTCTCGCAGGGTCAGGCAGGATGTCTAACAAGAATACACATCTGGAGACACTGGTGAGATGTTTGGCTGAAGGAACAGCTGTGAAGGCACAGATTAGGGACTGAAAAAGTCCATATAAAATACTCATTGTGTTTTGAAAGGTGAAAACATAATTTAAGACAGAAGTTTTTAACATACAGGGGACTTGAAAAGAGTAAAATAAATCAAGGTGGGGTTTTTTCTGTACTCTTTTTGTGCTCAGGAATATAATGTAGAAGGTCTATTAGGTTCTTTATACCCATGTTTCCAGCAACAATTATGCTTTTGTACACTTTTCTTCTGATAACCTGAATTAATCCAACAGGGGAAATTATTTCCTCTGCATTTTACCCATCCATAGTAAGCACACACACACACACACACACACACACACACACACACACACACACACACACACACACACGTAAACAGTGAGCACACACTCGGATTAGTGGGCTGCCACACACACATTGGGGGCGCCTGGAGAGCAGTTGGGGGTTAGGTGCCTTGCTCATGTGTACTTCAGCCATTTTTATGGAGGAAGGGAAAGTGCTGCTCACTCCCCTATCACCACTTATTTTCCCTTCTGGTACAGGAATCGAACCAGCGACCTTTTGGTTCCAAAGCTGCTTTTCTAACCTTTAGGCTGCCCCAAGAAATTGAAGATTCTATCGTTCTGAGATAAATCGTTAGGTCCATCATTCCTCATTACCAACGTCAAGGTTTCAAAGACTGTCTCAAGGTGTCTATGGAAC
The DNA here is from genome assembly GCA_024760905.1 of Plotosus lineatus. NCBI lineage: Eukaryota > Metazoa > Chordata > Actinopteri > Siluriformes > Plotosidae > Plotosus > Plotosus lineatus. Next base: position 9,578,004 of record CM045735.1, on the reverse strand, counting down.
ACGGACATCCCCATCAGCCAAATCTGCTGTTCAGATACTGAACTCTGGTGCTGTTATTAAATATACTATACACTGACCGACCGTTTTATTAAGAACACCAAAGGCTGGGTGATATGACGAAAATTTCATATACCTGTACTGATGTCATATTTTTTTTTTTTTTTAATAGGTACAGTGGTGCAGTGGTTAGCATGTCAGCCTCACACCCAAAAGGTCCTGGGATCAATTCCCAGGCTCAAGTTTTTCTCTGTGGGTTTGGGTGGGTTTCACCCAGGTACTCTGGTTTCCTTCCATATTCTAAAGACATGCACATTGGGATAATAGTTTTAAATCTACCCTAGGTGTGGGTTTGAGGGTGAATAGTTGTGTATGTGTGTGTGCTTGTGTGTTGCCCTACTATGGTTTGGCAAGATGTTCAGGGTGTACCTTGTTTTCACCCAGTGGTGGCTGCGGCAGCACCTACGGTTATTTCATGGTCATAGAAAAGGTGTTTTACAAAATCAATACAAATAAATCGTTTAAACAGAAATACTGTATAACATTTTAAAATTCTGAAGATTAAACCAAATTATAGATGATGATGATGATGGTGATGATGATAATAATAATAATATTTACATAATAAGCATTAAGGGGGTTCAAGCCCCACCCTCCACAGGTTGTCACTGTTACCCCAGTGCAGCTAACTGGGCTATCAAAGGCCGGCCATGTCTCTCACTGTCTATGGTGAAAGGTTCACGTAAAAGAACCATTGCTGACTTTCGTCAAAAGTAGGCAGCATAGATGTCAGCATGTTGCTGCCCTGCGATGGCCTTGTGAGCCATCCAGGCTGTACTCTGACCTCGCCCAGAGTCGGCTGAGATGGGCACCAGTCTCCCTGTGACCCAAATTAGGATTAAGTGATTCAGAAAATGAATGAATGAATAAGCATTAATTTGTTAGGCTAATGCTAATTTTTAAAAGGCTGTTAATAGAAGTGGTTGTTAGCATTATCTGTTTAGCATTAATAAACCACTAGCTATTAGAAGCACTTTTTGATGCAAACTACCATAATAATTGCATTTCATTAAATGAACAGCATTTGGTATACACCCTTATCTTAAGCAACTTACATTTTATCTCATTTGTATGATTAAACAGGTGATGGTTAGGGGCCGTTCTCAAGGGCCTAGTGGTGACAGATCTGAGGCTTGAGACCCCGACTTTCTCATAGTAACCCAGGGCCCTAAACACAAAGCCACCACTGCCCCGTAATAACCTATTATCAATAACAAGAATCATTATTCGAAAGAAGAATTGGGTTTTTATTATTAGTGGCCATTTATTAGTTTGTATTACATCATTATTTGTTTGGTTTCTAGTTCTATTAATATAATAAAATATGATTTTCTTTCATGATTGTACATTTTTAAAACAATGTGTTTATTCGTAACTCAGCTGAAAAAAGGCATCGTCTAATCTTCTTACCGTGTGTGTGTGTGTGTGTGTGTGTGTGTGTGTGTGTGTGTGTTGGGATTGAACTGAATGCGCGCACACAGCCCTAGGAAAAATGTGTACTCCTGAATTTTTATGCAGTTATCAGCGAACAGAGATCAGAGCAAGAAGGTAAAGAAAAACGGACAAATAACCAAAGAGAGCCCAGTGAGCTGGCGTTCTCCAGGTGGAAACTGCTTATTTACGACCGATGTTAAATGAAGAAAGACTATAGAGATTACTGTCACTCTACAGTAACTCAAATTGCCCTGCTTAACAACTGTGAAGATCAGCAAAGCATCTCGTTGCATGAAACATTGATGGATAGGTGACAACAACAGATGCCCTGAATAAAAGAGGTATTTAAATTAACTTACCGAGTGTTTCAGCCTGTCACTATGCAGCAAAAATAGACCACCACAGGACCACCACTGAGCAGGTATTATTTTGGTGGTGAGTCATTCTCAGCACAACATTGACATTGACAGGAGTGTGTGTGTGTGTGTGTGTGTGTGTGTGTGTGTGTGTGTGTGTGTGTGTGTGTGTGTGTGTGTGTGTGTGTGTGTGTGTGTGTTGCCGCTACAAGTGTATCAGGTGCAGCAATGTGATCCCAGTGCAGCACCTACCACCCAAATCATATTTGTTCAGTTGCGCTCCCTCACCGCTGATGGATGGGGTAGAGGAGGGAAGATAAACTGCGCTTAGCTAAAAGGGTTTGTACTGTCACACTGTATAACAGCGGTGTTCCATATAAAACTAAAACAACTTACTTTACTGTCTTCCACATAAAAAAAAAAAAAGAAAGAATAAAAATGCATATTCACAAATTCCATGAAAACACATGTGAAGAATATATTTTAATATAACACATAAACTGAAAATTACATTCTTGCAAAATCAATTTGGTCATAAAAAAGAGAACAAATTACAAACTGAGCATGTTATAACAGAACGTCGTTATAATGTGCATAATGATTGCATGGGGCATAACTATTATACACTGGTTTTGTATAATGTAGCAGTTTCAAACAAGCGTTATATGATGCTTCTGCCATTATCTTTTAATAAATATATGTTACGACTACTACTACTAACAGCAGCATCACTTTGTGTTTGAGGGCAGCCATGGCCTAGTGGTTAGAGAAGCGGGGTTGCAACCATTGTTTCGATTCCCAGATGGGCAGGAAAAGTTGCTATGGGTGAACCCTCCTTTCCTTACTCCACCTTCATATATATATATATATATATATATATATATATGTCTTGTCTTCCTTTCGGCTTTTTCCCTTTTACTCGGGAGTCGCCACAATGAATCACCTGATTCGCACGTTTGATTTGGCAGAGGTTTTTACGTCGGATGCCCTTCCTGTCACAACCCTTTTTAGCAAGGGACAGAAACACACTGACGGCTTTGCAGCTACTCTTTACGAAAGTCAGCAATGGTTCTTTTACATGCCTCACACCATAGACAGTGAGAGACATGGCCCACCTTTGATAACCCAGTTAGCCGCACTGGGGGGGGGGGGGGGGGGCAGTGACAACCCTGTGGAGAGTGGGACTCGAACCCCCAACCTTTGGATCAGCGATCCAGTGCCCTATACTACTAGACCACCACTACACAGATCGGCGTTCCTCACTTTCCGAGGTTATTTGGGACCAAGATCCCCACGTGACCATCGAAATCCGCAAAGTAGGATCAACCCCCCCAACTGACGTATACATACATGTATATGTGTATATAATATCAATAAATACATATTCAGTGCTATAAATGCTTTTTTAATAACAATTAAACATTAAAAACAATGCACAAGGTGTAAATAAAATATAAATACACACGCACTCAGATGTGCACCTCACAAAAATGTAACTAGTTTTGATAGGAGGTTTTGGGTTGTTTTTTTGTTTGTTTGGGTTTTTTGCATAATTGGACTTGTTTTTCAGCATTTTCCTTAACTTTTTCCCCCTGTTCTTTCTTAATTTCCTTATTTTTTTAATTCGATGAATATTAAAAAAAAAAAAAAAAAAGTGATGCACTGAAGCTGCATGAATCGAATCGTAAAGTAGTGAGGGATCCCTGTGTGTGTGTGTGTGTGTGTGTGTGTGTGTGTGTGTGTATGTGTGTGTGTATATATATATATATATATATATATATATATATATATATATATATAAAGAGAGAGAGAGAGAGAGTGAGATAAACACACACATACACTGATATACAGTACAGTGATACCTCTGCTCACGAACATAATTGGTTCCCAGAAAGTGTGTGTGAGGCGAAAAGTTCGTCTTCCGAACATTTATTTTCCATAAGAAACCATTAAAATGAGAATAATCCGTTCCCAGGTCCCCATAAAACATAATTTTCTACTAAATAAGCCTTAAAACTACACAAAAATATACCTTATTTTATGTATAATAAATGTGCTATTGTATTGTAATTAAAGAAATAAACTGTACTGTATAATAAAGTCGTTTTATTTACCTTTGTGATGGTAGTTGATGGCTTGATGGAATGGAGTGGGAGGAGGAGGGAGGGAGGGACTTACTGTTTGGAAGGAGTGTTTGGAAACGCCTACTGTTTGGAAACACGCATAGCCACACACGCACCCTTAATAGCTTCCTTGTTCTTAAGGATGGTGGTAGACTTAGCGTACTGGTACTGGGACGCGAAGTCACACAAACGCACACCTCGTTCGTGTTTTTCAATGATCTCCGCCTGTGGTGGGGTCTTTTTCGGTCCCATAATAGCAAAAGTACACTCAATATGATCCAAAATGTCTAGCAAACACAAACCACTTCCGCATTCAAAGAAAGGGGTGTGACGAACTGTGACGCTGTGAGCGTGCGTCAGCTTCTCGTGGCGCACCGTGGCGCTGTTCGACCGCGTGGTTTGATTCGTCCACCGAAAACTAGTTCGTCAGCAGAGACAATATGCTCGCAAATTTAATGTTCTTGAGGCGAAAAGTTTGTGAGCTTAAGCGTTCGTCAGCGGAGGTTTTACTGTATTTGTAACTTATTTATAAAGAGAGAGTGAGATGTTGGTGGTTGGTTTAGTGGTCTCCATGCCTTAACAGCAATAAGATGCTGGGTTTGAGTTCCTTGCTTTGGCATGTTTATAAGAAATCTGAATGTTCTCCCCAGGCTGTTGTGGGTTTTCTCAGTTTCCTTTCACAGGTTAAAGACTAAAGACATATACTGTATATTAGGCTAATTAGCTTTTTCAAATTGCTTGTAGGTGTGAGTATCCATGTGGATGCCTTCTTCAATGGTCTGTCAAGCTATTCAGGGTGTACCCCATCTTCGCCCAGTGTCCACTGAGAAGTTGGGGAGTGGTGGCCTGGTGGTAAGGTGCTGGCTCATTGATCCCAAGGTTAGGGGTACAAGCCCCACTATGACCGGGTTGTCGCCCCACCAGTGCAGCTAAGTGGGTTATAAAATGCCAGCGATGTCTCTCTCTGTCTTTGGTGTGAGGTTCATGTAAAAGAACCATTACAGACTTTCATCAAGAGTAGCTGCATAGCTGTCAGTGTGTTTCTGCACTGCGATGGTCTGGTGAGCCATCCAGGGTGTACTCTGCCCTCGCCGGCAATCGGCTGGGATGGGTACCAGCCTAATGGGCACCATGACCCTAATTTGGGTTAAGAGGTTCAGAAAATAAATGAATGAACAATTTCTGTTATTGATGTATAAATATAAATAAGGGAAATTATGTAAAAATATATATATATTAATTGACCAGTAAAAATATGGAAAACTAACCAAGCAAAGAAATGTTTAGCAGAAACCATGTTATTTCTGATTTGTATATTTTTATATTAAATTATATGATGTCATATAATATTATAATATATGATATGCTGTATTCATTCATTTGTTTATTATATAAGCTGCTTAATCCTCATTAGGGTTCAGGGGAAGGTTGGGACCCATTTAAGCCAACTCTGGGCGAAAGCCAGCTACACCCTGAACAGCTCACCAGGCCATTGCAAGGCCAACAGACATACAACCATTGTTATGTTGTATTATATTATCATATTTTATGTTATTATATTATATTTCATTATTCATTCATTCATTCTTTCATTCCCTAAGCTGCTTAATCCTAATTAGGGAGGCTGCCGCCCATCTCAGCTGACTCTGGGCAACACACACTCACACCTTGGGGTGACGTGGAACAGCCAATTAGCTTACTGTGCATGTATTTGAACTGTGGGAGGAAACCAGAGTACCCGTATTTATCTCACGCAGACATGGGGAGAACATTCAAACTCCACACAGAAACATCCCAGCTGGGAATTGAACCCATGCATTCTTGCTGTGAGGTGGGTGTGCCTACCATTAAACTACAGTACCGCCTATATTTCATTATATTACATTATATACTTCATATTCATATAATATTACTTCATATTATATCATAATATATAATGTCTATGTATACAGATATTTTTGGGGAGTTCCTGAAGGTAATGGTGATGTGGTTGGGTAACGGCCCAGTGCAGGAGTGAGAAACCTCTCAGGATCTTCATCTCAGTGTAATTAAGAGCTCTAATAAGAAGGAAGGCCCTGATGAGGCCCATGAGTAGGATCCAGTTAACACTCCCTGAGGAACCTTATACACACACACACACACACACACACACACACACACACACACATCAGTGCACATTGATTACTGTATACGAGCTGTTCCTCTCTCTTCTCCCCACTCTTACGCTGTGTGATGGACCAGCACTCGGGCAGATCTACTTGAGTCAGGTTGAACTTCCTCAATATCATGAATAATGTATGCGCTGCTCTACGCTCTTCTGTACCGCCGCTGGTCCTCACCACTTTCCCCTTGTCTCTTCTGGGACCCACCTTGAAGCAGAGCTTTTCACAAATTAATCATCGGGAATTTGATCGATCATGGGTTGACCCATGACTTGAGGGTGGATTGATGGCTGGATCGATTACAACAGGGGTGGAGAGATTATCTGTTCTCAGATTATTTTGTTTAATGGAAAAGAAAGCACTGTGTGCTTTGCTTGCACTCATTCTTCCTCATCAGCTCCCTGCTTGCTCCTCTTATTTTAATGAGCACTGTAAGATTTACTCCGGCGGGGGAGCGAGCTAACCTAGTGGAATTCTTACACGGGCCATGTTCCAAACCACATCAGGCTCCTACAGGGGAACGGGAGGAGACAAAACGCTTTGTGTGTCGCTCGGTTGCAGCTGAGCAGCAACAGCACATGCTGGATGGAGAGAGAGAGAGAGAGAGAGAGAGAGAAACAGAGAAACAATTGCACAAAACAGCACCAGCATGATGCTTCTTCTTTTCCAGCATTTCTGTAGAGCAAATATTTAGCTGACTGAAGCCAGTTTTATACCTGCAAGCTTCAGAAAGAATATGAGATTTAGGAATTTTCACTCATTGCCTGTTGATACTGTTCTCTGTATTACTACATTTCTGTTTTATTACATTTTTAGTAGTGGGATTACAGAGCTCAAACTACAGCTGTGAGGATTGTGTGGTGTCTGAATAGAAATAAATCGCTCTGGATTATTTTCTCCCTTTCGGAAATCTGACCTGTTTACAAGGACGATGCAATAATTGCTTAATTTCAAAGCTCAACCAAATTAGGAGTGAAATAATTTAACATCTTAAGTCACATGACTGCAGCCCTTTATCGCATTATAATCCCGTAATACTTATACACACTTGAATCAAAATGAGTTACTTAGTCGCAGGAATCGAATTGAACTCTTACTTCCTGGATAAAAAAAACATAATTGGGTTTAAATTATGAGTGTAAAACGGATTAGATGAAAATCAAACGCTATCCTTTATTACACCGAGCTGTCTTCCTCCGTCCCACAGATTTTTTTCCTTTGTTTTCCATTTTCCCTCTGCAATTTCATCACTTACCTCTCCTCGGTCCGCATTATCACCCGACGGCTACCAGTCTGGGAAGGCGAAGGCTAACCCAACTACTTTTCACACGTCTGTCAGTTTAACACATGCAGAGAAACGAGCTGTCCCCACACACAACTTGCTCACGAGCTCAAGTAATTAAATACAATGGTCTAAAATCCTTTGGGCTTTTTACACCTGAGCCTAGCATCTCCTCAGGTCGGTGCCTATCCCCGGTTTCCGTAGCGTGAAGCGACTAGGAGTTCAACTCCTCCTGGATGGGATGCTAGTCCATTGCAGGTTACCTTACCAGTATATTTTACTGGTACCCATTTATACTGCTGGGTGAACAGAGGCACACTTGTGGTTGAGACCTTGCCCAGAGGTCTTAGCACAGTGGGGGTCTAACTGGGATTTGAACACACAACCTCCTGATCACGAGCGCAGCACCCTAACCACTACACCACCGGCCCCACTAAATACAATGGCTGTAATTACAGGTAAACATGAACTGAGTCACTTTGAACACTCTCTTTCCCATATGCCAAACGGTTTAATCCTCGGTCACTGGGAGGCTTGTGCCTATCTCAGCAGACATTGGGCGAATGCTGGGTACAACTTGAACAGCTTAACAGACCAGGGAAATACACATACACCGATTTACACACACTTAGGGGCAAATTGGAATTTCTACCCAGCCTAATGTGTATGTCTTTGTTCTATGGGAGGAAACCGGAGTATCTGGAGGAAACCCACACAAGCGAGTGGAGAACGTGCAAACTCCACACAGAAACGCCAAAACCCAGGACTTGAACCCAGCACCTTTTTTTATTTTTATTTTTTTTAATTTTTAAATTTTTTAAATTTTTGCTGTGAGGCACACATGTTCATTGCTTTATCACCGTGTCACCACCATTTGTAACACTGTGAAGTTCATTATTTTCTTATAACCGAACCCCAGTGAAGTGTTTCGATTCTACTAAATGACATCTAGGCTCATCATTTGTTTTCCTTTAATCAAAAATATAATGCTCGTCATGTTACTGGGGAAACCATGAATTTGACATTTAAATCTTTACATCTAACTACAAAACACTGGCACTTCCAGTAATGCTAAATAAATATCACATCACATGTGGCATATCCACCCTCATAAATCCTAGTGTTGTTACCATAGAAACAAGCACATTAATCCAAATCGCTGATTTGATTTATATTATATATTATGTATAATTATAGCTGAAAGTACTCTCTCTCTCTTTCTCTCTCTCTCTCTCTCTGAGCCACTGTTACAGAAAACACCAGCTCCTGACCAATCAGAATCAATCATTTGAAAGCAGTGTTATAATAAAATTAAATTAACTACTGCTAAACTCACTAATTAATTAAGAAGCCCAAATATTGACTTTTTTGTTATTGTTTTATTTAAAAAAAAATACATAAAATTTCATAAAAACACACACACAACTTGTGTAATATCCTAGCATAAATATTCTAGCAACTTATGTATGTGGATGAGGACTGGTTAGCCCTTTCTGCTGTTTTTAATGGAATTTTCTGTCAACAATATTTATTGCAGTAAACGGGCTTCCAATTAAAGTTTTATTTTGTATGTCTGGCTTGTCCTGTTTCATGTAACTGGCTTGTCGATAGAACTGAGTAGTTAACCAAATTCATTTCCCTGATAGAGGCTTTATCTGACTATCGAAAAAGACATATCAGATTATAATGTTCTCAGCACCTATAGCTATTTTTTGGCAAACAAAAAAACCATATTGTAATTCCTATACAGATACATAATTAAAGTAAATATAATTACACCAATAATCAAGAGCACTCAGAGTGTGAAACCTCCACCAAGCTAAAAAAATGATATCAGTAGACGGCATCTTTAGCAGGACCAGCTGTAACGCTCATCTCTCATCTTCTTCCACTAAATTCGGGCTCTGGTCGTGGGAGCAGCAGCCTAGGCAATGCAATCCAGACATCCCTCTCCCTAGCCACTTCCTCCAGATCGTCCAGCGATTCGGTATTAGGAAAAAAATTATCCTATTTCACAATGTTAAATAATCCTTTAAAAACTTCCTTGATCCAGGATTTCATCTGGATGATTTTCAAAGTCCAATAGATTCTGCTGTGTCCTAAATCCTATCTTTGGTAGAAATATAATAAAATTCTCTCTTTTTTATTTTGTTAATTAATTTTTTTTTTTTTTTTTTTACATAATTCTGCTAACAAGCACACAATCCTAACCAAAACATACCTTTCTTTCTTTGCTTAGGTACAGAGTTCCCAAACAAGATTCTTTAAATACAGTGGTACACCACCTTACGAAATTAATCCGTTCCAGAGCCTTTTTCTTGACCTGGATTTTTCGTAAGTTGAACCGCATTTACATGTAAAACGTGAGATTCGTTCCAAAGGCCCCCAATGCTACCCCTAAACCCTTTAAAAATTATAAAAGCATACCTTTTAAGACCTCCTTCTGCTTCAATATCATACCGATGGTAGATGGGTTTGCGATATCACTCAACCACATGTCACGAGCACGTTTCTTCTTTTCACTCACACCGGAAATCACACACGTGTGTGTGTGTGTGTGTGTATGTATGTGTGTGTGTGTGTGTGTGTGTGTGTGTGTGTGTGTGTGTGTGTGCGCGCACGCATGTGTGTTGGCCATTTCTTTTTAGCAGAGTTCTAATCTTACAAATGTTTATGGAAGGTTAAAAGCCTGAGTCATGAAACAACAGTAACTTTGTCCTTTACACGAAAAGCATTATGGGGATGCAGCTCCATAATAGCCAATGGGAGGGAGCTGCGTCATCCATCCTAGCCAATGGGAGGCCAGCGGGGCGGGATGTTTGAACGTCATTGATGGGAGAGCAGCTCGTGCATTGTTTGAATGTTTGAATGGCGCACTTGAATGTTTGAATCGCACATTTGGCATGTTTCGTAAGGAGAACTTGTTTCGTATACAGAGACAAAAAATTTTGGAAAATGTTTTTCGTAACCTGGATTTTTCATTTGCTGGGACTATCGTAAGGTGAGGTACCACTGTATGCATGCAATGAAAATTTTTAAACTTTTTTGTGTGTCCAAGAATGTAGAATTTTCAAATTGTAAAGAAAACAAAACAAGAAAAAAACCCAGAAAAGCCCATTTAGTCTTAAACGATATATTTACTTGCAATCTGTGACAAGCCGAGCTTTAATAAACAGCTAATAACCAGGTCTTGTGCTAACAATGCCTTAGCAACTCCTGTCCAGTCACTATCTGTAACTCTTATCTGTCAGGGCCATGAAGGAAGCTTTAATCTATATCAACTGACGAAGAGTGAGGCGCGAGGTACACCATGAGCGGCTTCGCGGGATTGTCGAGCAGCCTGTTGTTCTAAATGACAGCAACAGCCCGTCTCGAATAAACTGTCGAAATAATAGGAAATAGTGCTATAAAAAGTGTGATGCACACAAAACAACAACAAACAATCAACAGAGTATAATATGAAACAGCAGACTGTTTCCTATAATCATACAATATGCATCTTCATATTGCACAGTGTTACTTGTTGGTAATTAGCATCTAATCACAGAATCACATCTGTTTAATTGGAGAATGTGTGCACTGTGTTTTAGCTGTTGTGCCTATGTGGGGATGACGGGTGCCATTTAATTTGGGAAGTCAAGTCTGATGCCTCCGCCTCCCTCCCCTTTTTTCTCCCAAGGTCATTTGGTGCAGGTATGCAGGGAGGGCAGGCATAGAACGCAGTCTGTAGCTCACAATCTGCTTGCTTATTTTTTCTGTGTGTGTGTGTGTATGTGTGTGTGTGTGTGTGTATGTGTGTGTATGTGTGTGTGTGTGTGTGTGTGTGTGTGTGTGTGTGTGTGTGTGTGTGTGTGTTCATCATCAGGTCACAGTGGAGGGCAGCTTGGCTTTCCCCTGCACAGGTGGTTTGAGCCAAGAATGGAATAATTTATGAATGTTGGGTCATTTCTCACTTCACAGCCAGGCAGCGCTAACTGATATATAGCCACACACTCACTGATCAGCTAGTAAAGGAGAAGCACAACATTTTATTATTATTTGTTGTTGTTGTTGTTGTTGTTAGTGTTGTTCCTTATAAGACTTTTACAAGAATTTATATGAGGATTGATCAATGTCCTAATGCGCCACAAAACTGCCCCAAAATAAACATATTCCTGAATTTTAGACATTTTCCCACTGATGCTTGGTGTAGGTTTTTATTTATTTATTTATTTATTAAGAATCAGTCCTGAGACACAGGAAGCTCAGTCTGGTAGACATTCTGGTGGATAATAGGGTGACACCGGGTGTCGTCGTTAGTACCTCACATCATGCAGAACGGCGAGTTTGCATGTTTTCATGACTGTGCAAGTTTTCTCCTTGCTCTTGAGTTTTCTCCCACAGTGCAAAAGCTTGTGGATTTGAAAAACTGTCCCCTCTAATTTTCCCGTAGATGAACGAGTATGAACACCTTGTCTGTCATTTAGTGTTAACCTTGCAATAGATTCGAGGTTCAGGAGGTGCTAGGTGCACCTGTCCAGTGCCAGCAGGGATTATTTCCAGCTTTATGCAATTAGATAATCACTTACTCACCTATTTGCTGAAGAGTTTAATCCTACTAAGGTCGTGGGATGGCTGGTGACTATCTCAGCCGAGACGTGGTGAAAATTTGTTACACCCATAGCATTGAAAGGAAACACACATTCCACCACTCGTACCAGGGGGCAATTTGGAACAGCCAATTGGCCGAATGTGAATGCCTTTTTGAGCGTGGGAGGAAACCGGAGTACCTGGAGGCGCCCACAAACACAGCGAGAACATGCGTACTTCACACAGAAACACCAAACCTCAGGAATCGCATCCAGGACCTTCTCGCTATGAGGTGGATGCACTAAACACTGCTGCTCTGTGCCATCCGTTGAAATAAACAGTTTAAAAGCATGGCCTCGTGTAACCGAATCAAACCTCACTTAAAACCAATCATTATTACACAAAAATCTGTGCGCTGTTTACATTTGGTGGTGTTTCCATATCACATCTGCATAAAACCTGGTAATGTTAAAAGCATCGACTTCTGAGTGGCGGAGCAGAAAAGCATTAGTCTTGAGATCATCTTTAATTCATATCCTGAGAACATTACAGCCATCCAGGAGCAAAACTGGTTAAGAGTGGATGTATAATCTCTCATCCCTGTCACGAGAAATCATAGCAACACTAATATGAATTAGCAACACTAATAACTAATCATGGTGAGCTCACGTATGCAGAAGAAGGTACAGAGCTTTCCTTTTATCGCTTTATTCGGTGGTGTGGTGCCACTGGATGCTTTATTGTGTCATAGCAGAAGCGTAAAATAGCCTTAAACCCACCCAGTCACGTGACGTTCGCGTGACGGGGGCTGAAATTGGCAAGGTATCAAATTAAGGCTGAACTATGCAATGTGCCATCTTTTTTTTTTTTTTTTTTTACCCAGAAGTCTGTGCATGTCCATGTATTATTACAAGATATTAAGCAAAATGCCATAGATTTCCATGAAAAGTAAACACCGGTGAGATACACAGATAAAACCGGTGGCAGGATCCCAAGCATTTCGTGTCTGGAAGCCACCAGCAAGACAAACAAGCTTTCTTTGTGTAATGATTTTCTCTCTGTAAAGATCTGTGCGATGCAGGCGGACTGTGATAAACGGAATTAACTGTCTTTCCTCTTCACACTAGGTGGTTATGAGAAGCTGCATTGTTTGGCAGAATGAATTAAAGTTTGGCCAGATGGCTCCTCCTCCTCTCTCTCTGTAACTGCTCCAGCTCAGCTCGAGCATCCGTCTGAAATTTAGCCTTTGTTCTGGCTAATGTCCTATTAATTTCATGCTCTTGCACCAGCTTAAAAAAAAAATACACCTTGCATCAATATTGTTCTCTCTCCCTCTCTTTCATTCCTCGAGTAGCTTATTAACAAGATTAGGTTTCATGCAGACTCACAGACTCTCCTCTTTTCTATTAGTGGAACAATTGGATATGGAATAGTACTTAGGCTGTGTTTATTTATTTTTTTCATGTTTCCATAATCCATTTGGATTTGGTACACTGCTGTATCTTAAATTGGTGCGTCGCAGGTTCAGCTTTTGATCGAAACGCTATCCTGAACAACAAAGCAAATGCTTGATGTATCATCTCCTCCAGGGTTGAGTGCATTTTTAAATGACTCCCCTATGACTCATATGATGTTTAGGTTTGCATGATATAGTCCCCCCCCCACTTCGTCACTGAATAGCTGCAAGCTGTTGTTTGCAGGCATTAACCCCCAGACCCAGGGTTTATAGAACCGAGCATAAATCTCAGTGGAGCGCTGTGCGCCTTGGCTGAACATTTCCTTACATATGCAGCGTTTTGATTAATCGCGTATGGCATTGCTCCCGAAAGCTCCGGCTCGTCACCATCTGAGGCCATTAGTCACTGTCGCCAAGTCTGAATTTACGCACTGATTGCTTGTGCTATCTGTTCATAGTGCTACCATGTATAGATGTTACACAATACATTCCCACCTCGATATGCTGCACAAGTACAGGCTTCATCTACTTGTTTACAGCATGTGGGTTTTACGGGTCACGTCTATTTTACCGCATTCTTACTGTGCATCTTCATGTGCATCTCGCTTATGGTTCTTCTGCCTTATAGCAAGATGCCGTCATACACAAATGTGGAGTTTACACAGAAATGAGGCAGAAGTGAGCCATCCATGATCCAGATAAACTCATCTGTTCGAGTGCAATTTCAGGTGCAATTAGGCTGCATAAGATTGTATTCTGGTTGTAAGAACTACATAGTAAACATATTCATTAGTGGGTACATAAATCTCATGCAAAAATGAAATGTACACTTCATATATCTGCACATATTTGCTATACTGTGTATGCTTTTCTCCTTTCTCAGGGATGGCCACAGCGAATGATTCACACGTTTGATTTGGCATAGGTTTCTTCTTACATCGGATGCCCTTCCTGACACAACCCTTTAGCAAGGGACAGAAACACGCTATAGACAGTGAGAGACATGGCCGGCCTTTGGTAACCCACTTAGCTGCACCTTTGTATGTGTGTGTGTGTGTGTGTGTGTGTGTGTGTGTGTGTGTGTGTGTGTATATATATATATATATATATATGCAGCCATGAGGCGGGGGGGGGCACGAACCAGTGTCTCTCCCCCTTATGCCGGTCCCAAGCCCGGATAAATGCAGAGGGTTGCGACAGGAAGGGCATCCGGCGTAAAACTTCTGCCACATTTAAAAAATGCAAATGATCAAAACAAAATTCATACCGGATCGGTCGAGGCCCGGGTTAACAACGACCGCCATCAGTGCTGTCAACCAACAGGGTGCTGATGGAAATTGGACTACTGTTGGTCGAAGAAGTCGAAGAAGGAGAGGCGGGAGGCGTGTCCGTAGGCAGAGAGAGAAGAGGAAATGTGTGAGCCTAGGACTGAGAGTAGGGACTTTGAATGTTGGAACTATGCAAGGAAAAGATAGGGAGCTGGCTGACATGATGCAGAGGAGGAAGGTGGACATACTGTGTGTTCAGGAGACAAGGTGGAAAGGTAGAAAGGCTAGAAGCTTAGGAGCAGGGTTTAAACTGTTTTATAATGGTGTGGATGGGAAGAGAAATGGAGTAGGAGTCATCTTGAAGGAGGGGTTTGTCAGGAATGTTCTAGAAGTGAAAAGCGTGTCAGACAGAGTGATGAGTCTCAAGTTAGAAATTGAAGGTGCGATGGTCAATGTTGTTAGTGCTTATGCCCCACAGGCAGGATGTAAGCTAGAAGAGAAGGAGAGATTCTGGAGTGATTTAGATGAAGTGATGCAGAATACCCCCAGAGGTGAAAGAGTGGTCATTGGAGCAGACTTCAATGGACATGTTGGTGCAGGCAACAGAGGGGACGAGGAAGTGATGGGCAGGTTTGGTATCCAGGACAGGAACACAGAAGGACAGATGTTGATCGATTTTGCAAAAAGGATGGAAATGGCTGTGGTGAATACTTTCTTCAAGAAGAAACAGAAGCATAGGGTGACTTATGAAAGCGGAGGTAAGAGCACACAGGTAGACTACATCTTGTGCAGGCGATGTAATTTGAAGGAAGTCAGTGACTGCAAAGTAGTAGTTGGTGAGAGTGTTGCCAAACAGCATAGGATGGTGGTGTGCAGGATGACACTGATGGTGAGAAAAGTGAAAAAGGCAAAGGCAGAGCAGAAGACAAAGTGGTGGAAGCTGAAAAAGGAAGAGTGTCGTGTTGTCTTCAAGGAGGAGTTGAAACAGGCTTTGGGTAGTCAGGAAGTGCTTCCAGAGGACTGGACAACCACAGCCAATGTGATCAGGGAGACCGGTAGGAGAGTACTTGGTGTGTCCTCTGGAAGGAAAGTAGATAAGGAAACTTGGTGGTGGAATGAGGAAGTGCAGGAGTGTGTACAAAAGAAGAGGTTAGCCAAGAAGAAGTGGGACATTGAGAGGACCGAAGAGAGTAAACAGGAGTACAGGGAGACACAGCGTAAGGCGAAGGTAGCAGTGTCAAAGGCCAAACAGAGGGCGTATGATGACTTGTATGATAGGTTGAACAGTAAGGAGGGAGAAAATGATCTATACAGGTTAGCACAGCAGAGAAATAGAGATGGGAAAGACATGCAGCAAGTTAGAGTGATAAAGGACAGAGAGGGAAATGTATTGACTGATGACAGAAGTGTGCTGGGAAGATGGAAAGAGTACTTTGAAGACCTGATGAATGAAGAATATGAGAGAGAAAAAAGAGTAGAAGGGGTGACCGTTGAGGAGCAGGAAGTAGCAAAGATTAGTAAGGGAGAAGTGAGGAGGGCATTGAAGAGGATGAAGAGTGGAAAGGCAGTTGGCCCTGATGACATACCAGTTGAGGTATGGAAGTGTCTAGGGGAGGTAGCAGTAGATTTTCTGACAAGAATATTCAACAAGGTCTTAGAAAGTGAGCAGATGCCAGAGGAATGGAGGAGAAGTGTGCTTGTTCCCATTTTTAAGAACAAGGGAGATGTACAGAGTTGTGGCAACTACAGAGGGATAAAGTTGATGAGCCATACAATGAAGCTATGGGAAAGAATAGTGGAAGCAAGACTAAGGGCAGAGGTCAGCATTTGTGAACAACAGTTTGGTTTCATGCCCAGAAAGAGCACCACAGATGCAGTGTTTGCTTTGAGGATGTTAATAGAGAAGTACAGAGAAGGTCAGAGGGAGCTGCATTGTGCCTTTGTGGATCTGGAGAAAGCCTATGACAGGGTGCCGAGAGAAGAACTGTGGTATTGTATGAGGAAGTCTGGAGTGACAGAGAAGTATGTTAGAGTGGTGCAGGACATGTATGAGAGATGTAAGACAGTGGTGAGGTGTGCTGTTGGTGTGACAGAAGAGTTCAAGGTGGAGGTGGGACTGCATCAAGGGTCAGCTCTCAGCCCCTTCTTGTTTGCTATGGTGATGGACAGGCTAACAGGCGAGGTTAGACAAGAATCTCCATGGACTATGATGTTTGCAGATGACATCGTGATCTGTAGTGAGAGCAGAGACCAAGTGGAGGAAAATCTAGAGAGGTGGAGGTATGCCCTGGAAAGGAGGGGATTGAAGGTTAGTCTTAGTAAGACAGAATACATGTGTGTGAACGACAAGGACCCAAGAGGAACTTTGAGGTTACAGGGGGCAGAGATAAAGAAGGTAGAGGATTTTAAGTACTTAGGCTCAACAATCCAGAGCAATGGAGAGTGGGGAAAAGAGGTGAAGAAGCGCGTGCAGGCAGGTTGGAATGGATGGAGAAAAGTGTCCGGTGATGTGTGATAGGAGAGTATCGGCAAGAATGAAGGGAAAAGTGTACAAGACGGTGGTGAGGCCAGCAATGTTGTATGGTTTAGAGACAGTGGCCCTGGGGAAAAGACAGGAGTCAGAGTTGGAGGTAGCAGAGATGAAAATGTTGAGGTTCTCTTTGGGAGTAACGAGGATGGATAGGATCAGAAATGAGTACATCAGAGGGACAGCACATGTTAGATGTTTTGGAGACAAAGTCAGAGAGGCTAGATTGAGATGGTTTGGACATGTACAGAGGAGGGATAGTGAGTATATTGGTCGTAGGATGCTGAGGTTGGAACTACCAGGTAAAAGGCCCAGAGGAAGACCAAAGAGAAGATTTATGGATGCGGTGAAGGCGGACATGAAGGTCGTTGGAGTAAGAGTAGAAGATGCAGAGGACAGGGAGAGATGGAGGCAGATCATTTGCAGTGGCGACCCCTGAAGGGAACAGCCGAAAGGAAAAGAAGAAGAAAGAATATATATATATATATATATATATATATATATATATATATATATGTATATGTATATATATATATATATATATATATATATGTATATGTACAGGGATCCCTTGCTACTTCGCACTTCAATTCATGTGGCTTCAGTGCATCGCATTTTTTTTTTTTTTTTTATCGAATTAAAAAATAAAGACATTCAAGAAGAATAGGGGAAAGGTTAAGGAAAATGCCGCAAAACAAGCCCAATTATGCAAAAAAAAAAAAAACATAGCCCAAAACCCCCCCTATCAAAGCTTCTTACATTTTTATGCGTGCGTCTATAAGTGTGTGTGTTTATATTTTATTGATATCTTATGCATTATTTTTATGTTTAATTGTTATTATAAGCATTTACAGTGTTGAATATGTGTTTATTGATATTATATACACGTATTCATGTATGTATATGACAGTTGGGGGGAGGGGTTGATCCTACTTCGCAACATTCAGCGGTCGCATGAGGGATCCCTGTATCCTGTATATGTACTGTATGTTTTATATAACGAAAAATTCAGGTTACGAAATACATTTTCCTAAAATTTTTGTCTCTGGATACGAAACAAGTTCACGCTACGAAAACGGCATCTTAAAAATTCAAACGTGCCATTCAAACAATGCACGAGTTGCTTTCCCATTGGTTGTCTCCCAAAACCCCGCCCCGCTGGCCTCCCTTTGGCTAGGAGGGAACTGAATCTCCATAACACAGTACTGTTACTTTTTTTGAGTGTGCTTTTTGCAGCATTATTTATCGTTATTAATCATGAACCCCAAGAAAAAAAGAAGAAGCGGGCCCCGTTATCAATAAAAGTAAAATAGGAGATGATAAAAAAATATGAACGTGGGATGCAGTTGAATGAAATCGCAAAGGAGTATAGCCAAAACCCCTCAACAATCCGGACGATATTGAAACAGAAGGCGGCCTTAAAAGCGGAGATACAGTGACGGAGGCGATTATTTTGGAAAAAGCAACCGCCATATTTAAGGACCTCGTGAAGGAGGGTGGGGGTGGGGGTTCTTTAGACCAGCACCCCCCGGACTTTAAAGCGTTGCATGGGTGGGTCAAGAGATTAAAAAAAAAAAAAAAGGTAAATAATTTTCTTTTACTTTTAACACATATTTCATACAAAATTGGTGAACTTTTATAATTTTTAAAGGGTTTATGGGATAGTATTGGGAGCCTTGGAACAAATCACGCATTTTACATGTAAAATGTGGATCAACTTACGAAAAATGCAGATTACGGAAAAGGTGCTGGAACGGATTAATTACGTAAAGTGAGGAACCACTGTATATAAAGCAGCAAGAAATTAATTTTTATCTCCAGATTTGTATTAATGTGCTTTTTACCTCCACTATAGTTATGAATGAATCCACCAAGTTATGGGTGAATATTTAGAAATAAGTGAATCAGAGATATAAATATATAGGGCTTGTTGAGGAAAGAGAGAACAGCTGCCTTGGCAGAGGTTTGCACTCTCAGAATACTTCCTGCTCTGACATACTTTCATTTCGATGACAAATATAAATATACTTGAAGTCTGAAAATGTCTGAAGTTGGGGTGGGTGATATGACAAAACTTATATCGCTGTGTTTAAACATTCATTTTTCATTTTAATATGTTTTTGAATTATTACTATTTGAATTATATTTTAGGTATCAGTAATATTTCAGATAAGCAGTATTGTGAAATAATTTATTATGGCGTTATGATACCATATTGTCCAGACCTGGCACTTTGTAGAGGTTTGAATTTTTATTGGATTTTTTTCATACTTCAAAGAAATGCTGCTGTGGGCGTGTTTATACAGTAGTTGTCATGACTTAACGTGATTACAGGAAGCAACCTGTTTTGTGGATGTCCTACAGCATTAAATGGGGCTAGAAACAGAAAACATAGTAATTTTGTATGATGTGTCTTCAGTTATTAGGGGTCGACGGGGAGGCTGCCGCCCATCTCAGACCATTCTATGTGAGGGCAGAATACATCTTGGGAAGTTTGCAAGGTCATGTCAGGTTCGAAACATGCTGACGGATATGCAAATTACTCCTGGCGAAGGTCAGCAATGGTACTTTTACAGGCTTTCACCACGGATAGTGAGAGACATGTCCGGTCTTTGAAAACTCGGAGACAACCAGTTGATAGTGGGGCTTGAACCCCTGACCATGGAATCAGTAATCTAGCACCTTACCACCAGGCTACCACTTCCTCAGGATGTGTCTTTTTTTTTTTTTTTTTTTAAAGAATGGTGAATTTTATTAAATTACTGTTACATACGAGGAACTAAACAATCTGAGATGTACAATTATCGTAAATTTGTCATCATCACACCCACTTTACTGCATTTGATTCCTTGTTTGTTCATATTCTTCTTGAACGCTGTTTGGCGTTTTCATGACCAGTCTGCCGTATCAATGACCTCATACCGATTACTTACTGACAGGAGAGTCTGGCATTAAAAACACATTTATCTGTTTGGTACTAAACTTGCATTTCTTCTTTAGTTCTGAGTATTATGACGGATTTATAGCTGATGGTGTTCATCATTTAACGCTTTTAGTTGTGTGTGTGACGGAGCATTAAAGCCACACACTTTCCTCGCACATTTCTCAGCCGTAACAAGTTTCTTTTGTGTTGCAGTGTGTCATGTTTTTCATGACGGACAAAAAAAAAATCATTATGTTTCAAAACTTTGGTCATTGTGGCGTGAAGACTGTATTTATAATCTTTTATTCAGTTTTGTTATGGCCACACCCAGAGCTTCAAGTTTTTGTGCAGGATTATCTATTTTTATTGTCTTTCATTTTAATGTCTTACAGTAAGTGTAAATGCCTACACTGCATGATCTGCTTTATTCCCCAGGCATCTTGGCTCAGTGCTGTGAGTGTCAGTGGATGGCTCTGGACGTAACATGGCCTGTGTCAGCACATTTGTATCTGGAGTGCCTGGTGAGATTGCTCTCTTGGGCACTGTCCACTGACGATTCATCTCTTGGAGCCTCGGGGATGATCCTCACCTCCGAGTCCATAGAGATTGAGGATGAGCTGGACACAATCTGGCTGGCCTGACCTGGAGATAGGAGCTTGGGTGCTCAGATTTAAATTATTGCCCCATTGTTAATATTTAAAGCAACGTGTATAATGCAGAAACTGGCACCTGTTAACGACTGAAATGATCCGACTGCCTCAAGTATCTGTAAGGTCTATTATTCCAGGCACAGCCCATATTACTACTTGTATACTAATATTGAGAAACAGTTGACATGTCTATCTCTTTTAACACTGTGTGCTTCATTCTCTGTTTCTTTAAGCACTTGTCAGTCACAGTGTGTGGGGCTTTTGTACCTCTCGTTCCAGTGAAGGAATGTTCTCTCGGTGGCAAGGTGTGGCCTCTGTACCTGCTATCTCATGTAAAGGAAGAGTGCCTGTCAGTCCCAGCGAAGAAGAGTGACTGTTGTATATGCCAGTCCGAGCGAAAATAGGGTGTGGCTTCTGGAGCTGCTAGTCCGAATAAATTATAATTTGCTGGTGCCTGTCACTCATAGTACTGATAGCTTCTGTTCCGCCTACTTCTTAGGAGGAATTCTGTCATATTGCTTGTCGTTAACACTGGAGAGTGAATCCTGTGTCAGTTTCAGAGAAAGAGTCTTCTGCCTATCAATCTCATAGATAGAGGTGTGGCTTGTGCCTGTAAGTCTTCTGCTGGTCAGTTTATAGAAAGAGGTGTGGCTTGTGCCTGTGAGTGTCACAGAAAGCAGTTTAGCTTGTGCCTGTCAGTCTCATGGAAAGAAATGTGACTGTTGCCTATCAGTCTCATGGAATGAGGTATAGCTCCTGCCTATCAGTGTTATAGAAAGTGGTCAGTCTTTTGCAGACCAGTCTTATAGAAAAGGGTGTGGCTTGTGCCTGTCAGTCTCATAGAAAGAGGTGAGTCTTCTGTCTATCAATCTTATATATAAAGGTGTGGCTTGTGCCTATGAATCTCATAGATAGAGGTGTGGGTTGTGCCTGTAAGTCTTCTGCTGGTCAGTTTTATAGAACGAGGTGTGGCTTGTGCCTGTGAGTGTCACAGGAAGCAGTTTAGCTTGTACCCGTCAGTCTCATGGGAAGAAATGTGACTGTTGCCTATCAGTCTCATAGAATGAGGTATAGCACCTTCCTATTAGTGTTATAGAAAGAGGTCAGTCTTTTGCAGACCAGTCTTATAGAAAAGGGTGTGGCTTGTGCCTGTCAGTCTCATAGAAAGAGGTATAGCTTGTGCCTATCAGTGTTATAGAAAGAGGTGAGTCTTCTGCTTATCAGTCTCATAGATAGAGGTGTGGCTTGTGCCTGTAAGTCTTCTACTAGTCAGTTTTATAGAAAGAGGTGTGGCTTGTGCCTGTAAGAGGCATAGGAAGCAGTTTAGCTTGTGCCCGTCAGTCTCATGGAAAGAAATGTGAATGTTGCCTGTCAGTCTCATAGAATGAGGTATAGCACCTTCCTATGAGTGTTATAGAAAGAGGTCGGTCTTTTGCAGACCAGTCTTATAGAAAAGGGTGTGGCTTGTGCCTGTCAGTCTCATAGAAAGAGGTATAGCTTGTACATGTCAGTCTCATATAAAGAGGTGAGTTTTCTTCCTGTCAGTTTCTTAGAAAGAGGTAAAGCCGATGCCTGTCCCCTACATGTCAGTATAGTGGGCTATCAGATGGCATTACTATGCCTGCCAGTCTGAGTTAAAGCCTTCCTACCTTTCATTTCCAGTGAAGTAGACATGGTCTCATAAAGGAGACATGGATTCTGTGCCGCCGAGTCCCGGTAAAAAGGGCTGTGGCCTTTCATTACTCAAAGCTAACACACTTTATTAAAACAGTGAATCTCATTGTAGCGCACCGCCGCTTATTGCATTCTAACAGTTATAGAGTGTACTGTAATGAATCACTGACTAGGATGTTGAGATACATTATGATGCACTTCATGTACATGCACACACTGCTGCAGTGATCAGAGCTCATTATATTCTAAATTCAAAGGTACTTGATAAGGTCAAGGCAGGGTGAGGCTGACCCGATGACATCACACGCGCTTTCATGTGGATTTTTTTTTTTTAATGTTTTCTGTGTAAAGTCTTCTCTTTCCCTGTAGAACGTGATCATAATTAAATCAACGCTCAGGCATACGCTGGAGCGGATATTAGCCTTAGCAATCAGTACTAATGCATTATTTCCTGTAGACATGGTGGAGTTTGACATGGTTGTGTAAAATATTTCACAGGGTGTCGAGATCTATCATAAAAGTCACAATCAGTTAGTCTGGATGAGCGAGTGTACCGAGCAATTTGGATAATGTGTTTTCAGGCTGACTATAAGGTCTAAGTCGGAGCTGTGTATTGGACAGAAGAGCTTATTTAAATACCTTGCATTCACTCTTGAGAACTGTTGATCTTTCCAGGATTGATTTCCTTTGTGTTCAATTTGCTGAAGGTCTGACACTCTGCACATCTGCCGTCCATTGTGAGGTGTTGAGAACACATATTGATCTGATGATCACGGAATGGCTTGTTTTCATACGTTTAAGGAAACACTGTTGAAGATGCGTGAAAGGAATCGCTTAAAAGGAGCCACATTGCTGTATAGCTGGAGATACTCAGATATATTCACCTACCATTTATTCCATTTTGGATGCTTAAAAAAGGCTATGCAGTCAGTTAATGCCGGGTTGTTTAGAAACTACTAATTTTCACTACTGATTTTTTTTTTTTTTTTTTTTTGTGGCAAATTGGTGTGAAGAAATTATGCTGAAATGAACATTACACCTCCATTTATATCATTCATCATTTCATTTTCTGTAACCGCTTAATCCCAATTAGGGTCGCGGGGAGGCTGGCGCCCATCCCAGCCAACTTCGGGCGAGGGCAGAGTACACCCTGGACAGCTCGCCAGGCCATCGCAGGGCAGAAACACCCTGACGGCTTTGCAGCCTACTCTTGTCGAAAGTCAGCAATGGTTCTTTTACATGCCTCATACCATAGACAGTGAGAGACATGGCCAGCCTTTGATAATCCAGTTAGCTGCACTGGGGGGACAGTGAGAATCCTGTGGGGACTCGAACCCCCAACCTTAGGATCAGCGATCCTGTGCCCTATCCACTAGACCATCACTGCCCTCCATTTGTATTCATTAATTAATTCTTTAAACTGCTTAATCCTAAATAGGATCTCCGGGAGACTGGCACCTATCTCAGCCGACTCGGGGAAAAAGCCGGGTTACACACTGAGTAGCTCGCCAGGCCATTGCAGGTCCAAGACTTATACACAGCTATTCGCACTCAATCTCACATCTAGGAGCAATTCAGAACAGCTAATCAGCCTTCTGTTCATGCTTTTGGACTATAGGAGGAAAATGGAGTGCCCCGTGGAAACTCGCTCAATCACAGGAAGAACCTCACCTGTATTTTATTTAACATAAAAACTTCAGAAGCCTATTTTCTAACAATTTACTTGTTGTATAAGTTATACTGTACTGTGATTAATTAGTAATAAGGCACATATAGCCTGGAGGAACTATTCTTAAGTTCATCCTTCATTGAATGCTACAACCTGATTCATCCATCCATTCATTTTCTGAACCGCTTAATCCTAATTAGGGCGCAAGGGGAGGGTTGGCGCTCAACTCTGCTGACTCTGAGTGAAGACAGAATACTCCCTGGACAGCTCATCGGGCCATTGCAGGGCAGAAACACTCTGACGGCTATGTAGTCTACATTTTTTACATGCGTGTCAGCGAAGATAAGTAAGCGACACAGCCGGCCTTTGATACTATTTTCTAGTTCTTCAAGATATTTTAATTTATTTATTAGCACATCTAGTATGGATCAAACATTAATCAAACAAATACACAACCAACAACGGATGACGACTGCTGCTAACAACACTTGTAAGTTTCTTCTCATACGCTAGTGACAAGATGAATCATTGTGTAGCACAAGCAATTAAAACTACTTTAAAGTTTTCCTTTAAAATACGTTTTTGGGGTGGCACGGTGGTGTAGGGGTTGGCACGTCACTCTCAAAGCAGGAAGGTCCTGGGCTCGGGGAGGCCATTCCTGTGTGGACTTTGGATTTTCTCAGGGTGCCCCAGTTTACTTCCACCAAAGATTAAAGATATGCACATTAGGCTAATTGGCTGTTTCAAAAGTGACCCCGAGGTGTGAGGGCGAATGGGGTTGTGTGTGTCGGCACTGCAATGGTCTTGCGAGCTGCTCAGGTCATACCCTGTGTTGCTGAGTTGAAGGCGGAGGGTCTCGGGGAGTTTTTTTTTTTTTTTTCCGGATTTGTATTTGAGACCCACTCACTGAAACCCATTGGTTCATTGATTCAATCTGGACAATTCAATGAACACGTGTGAGGTGCTCCACCGAATGTAGGTGCTTGTCGCAAGTGACGTATGGTGCTTGTGAGACAAAGCGCGGCTTATTCGGACTCCCGATCTTTCAAGTGAGAAGATGCGCATTGAATACTTGTTTAGTACTCAACCTTCACTTGCTCACTTGAAAGCTCGGAAGTCCGGATAAGCCGCGCTTTGTCTCACAAGCACCATACGTCACTAGCGACAAGCGCCTACATTCGGTGGAGCGCCTCACAAATATATAAATAGGTAAATAGGACTAAAAATATCCCTGGACATCTTTTATTCAGCGTACAGGAATATGTTGTCAGATTAACTCTTTCTCACATGCATGAAGAACTCACAAAACTGGATCGTTTGATAAATAATAACTCGGCATACTAATTTCCTCTTTTGTTGTCTATCGTATCTCTGCACAGCACACATCACACCTGCCGTAGGTTTTTTTGTCCTGCATTTTAAAGCATTTTCTTTTCCTGAGTCTCTGCCATCCAGAAAGCACAGAGCAAGCTTTATTTATGCACTGATGGGTCTGCTGTCTTACCCTGGCTCTGTTTTTTTTTTTTTTTTTTTTTTTTTTTTTTTTTTTTTGGTCTCTGCCAGAGACAGGCAACAAATGAGAAAGCTCAGCAGGATTTTGTGGAATCACGCGTACTGTATCGGCTGCGTCTCGACCCCGCTGCCCTAGCAGTACTCGATGTAGCACTATTTCAGTCCCAGGTCTCCAGAAACCCCCTTCATCCTTTCAACCTCAACACACTCCTTCATCCTCGTCCTCACCAACCCCTGCCTCGTCCTCACCACCTCCCACCAACACCATACAACTCCAGGGTAATATTCTGCACAAGACACATGATCAAGATTAAACTGTTTCTTTTTCCCCCCCAATGACGGATAACAGTACATATTTTCAGCATTTATTTGTTGCCAATTCTGCATTATACTGAACCCCCTCGTGCACACACACACATGCTCCCAGAAAAGAAAAAAAAATAAGTGGTACAGTCTTTCTTTCAAAAACGTGCCTTATTTGTGTACCTGCAGCAGGCCGAGACAAGCAGCACTGCACCATTCTATATTTTCTGCTGCAGGCTTTATGTCTGTTTATTCTACAATTATGTTTTGCCTCTGCATTGAAGACACTCGGCATATATAGTAATAGGATCTTATGGTTATGTACTTTACCTTGTCATTACAAGCTTGACAGCTTGTCAGTGACTGGACAGTGAAGCTGCTGCTCTAAATAGAATAACAATATGTCAGTCATAACAAAAACCACCCCCTCCTTTTTCAGTTCTTTTTATTTTTTTATTTATAAATTCTTCTAAGGATCAGAGAACTCGCATACTAATCCTTCTTTTGTACAAACACACACACACACATATATGTATGTGTGTCTGTATGTGGAGCCGGTGGTGTAGTGGTTAGAGTGTTGGGCTCATGATTGGGAGGTTGTGAGTTCAAATCCCACTGAGACCCTCACTGTGCTAAGACCCCTGGGCAAGGTCTCAACCACAAGTGTGCCTCTGTTCACCCAGCAGTATAAATGGGTACCAGTAAAAATATACTGGGAAGGTAACCTGAGATAGACTAGCGTCCCATCCAGGAGGAATTCAACTCCTGATTGCTTCACGATACGGAAACCGGGGATAAGCACCAGCCTGATGAGCTGCTAGGCTCGGGTGTAAAAACCCAAACAGTTATTCAATCAATCAAATCAAATATATATATATATATATATAGATATAGATATATACTGTATATACACTGTATATAGTACAGTGTACTGTATATATAAACACACACGTATTATATATGTGTGTGTATATATATATATATATATATATATATATATATATATATATATACACACACACACACATATGTATATATAAACGCACACACACACACACACACCTTTTTTTTTTTGCATGTCTGTGTGTCTCAACCAGCTCCAGACATTTATCATCCGACACAGCCATATTATCAGTTAAATATCAGCTCTGGCTTTGAGCCGTGAATATAGTTCAAAATATTACATATATTTGTTATTATGAACTTTATTTCTGTCTGCTTTGGCTTAAACGGGGATTCATACCATCTTTATCTCCCTCCATGTACCTTATCTTATTTTCTCATTTCATTCCAGGTGTTATTAAAAACCTTCATTATTTTAGGCCAGCTCTATGAAGGTCTGGGTTCCGTGCTCTTGATGCAGTTTTTTTCTTACTTCATATGATATTCATGTTAAAATCCTTCTGCAAATGGACCACCACACTGTTATGACATGATATAGTACACATAATAAATAGTAATAAGAAAGGATCAGTGGCGGTAATATTACTTGATAGTAAATTGTTCATTAAAACAGCACATTCAAAATGTTATGCTTTTCTACATTACAGCCATTCCTCAATGGAACACTTGTCGAAAATTATTGGCACCCCTTGTTAACATGTGTTCTTGAGCTTCTAATAAATTTAGTTTCTTTTTCTAAATAATATCTGACGTGCAGAGTTGTGGCAACTACAGAGGGATAAAGTTGATGAGCCATACGATGAAGTTATGGGAAAGAATAGTGGAAGCTAGACTAAGGGCAGAAGTCAGCATTTGTGAACAACAGTTTGGTTTTATGCCAAGAAAGAGCACCACAGATGTAGTGTTTGCCTTGAGGATGTTAATGGAGAAGTACAGAGAAGGTCAGAGGGAGCTGCATTGTGCCTTTGTGGATCTGGAGAAAGTATATGACAGGGTGCCGAGAGAAGAACTGTGGTATTGCATGAGGAAGTCTGGAGTGGCAGAGAAGTATGTTAGAGTGGTGCAGGACATGTATGAGAGATGTAAGACAGTGGTGAGGTGTGCTGTCGGTGTGACAGAAGAGTTCAAGGTGGAGGTGGGACTGCATCAAGGGTCAGCTCTCAGCCCCTTCTTGTTTGCTATGGTGATGGACAGGCTGACAGACGAGGTTAGACAAGATTCCCCATGGACTATGATGTTTGCAGATGACATTGTGATCTGTAGTGAGAGCAGAGAACAAGTGCAGGAAAATCTAGAGAGGTGGAGGTATGCCCTGGAAAGGAGAGGAATGAAGATTAGCCTCAGTAAGACAGAATACATGTGCATGAATGACAAGGACCAAAGAGGAACGGTGAAATTACAGGGAGCAGAGATAAGGAAGGTGGAGGATTTTAAGTACTTAGGCTCAACAATCCAGAGCAATGGAGAGTGTGGAAAAGAGGTCAAGAAGCATGTGCAGGCAGGTTGGAATGGTTGGAGAAAAGTGTCCGGTGTGATGTGTGATAGGAGGGTATCGGCAAGAATGAAAGGAAAAGTGTACAAGACGGTGTTGAGGCCAACGATGTTGTATGGTTTAGAAACAGTGGCCCTGGGGAAAAGACAGGAGTCAGAGTTGGCGGTAGCAGAGATGAAAATGTTGAGGTTCTCTTTGGGAGTAACGAGGATAGATAGGATTAGGAATGAGCACATCAGAGGGACAGCACATGTAAGACGTTTTGGAGACAAAGTCAGAGAGGCTAGATTGAGATGGTTTGGACATGTACAGAGGAGGGATAGTGAGTATATTGGTAATAGGATGCTGAGGCTGGAACTACCAGGCAAAAGGCCTAGAGGAAGACCAAAGAGACGATTCATGGATGTGGTGAAGGAGGACATGAAGGTCGTTGGTGTAAGAGAAGAAGATGCAAAGGATAGGGTGAGATGGAGGCAGATGATTCGCTGTGGCGACCCCTGAAGGGAAAAGTTGAAAGGAAAAGAAGAAGAATGTAAAAGAAAATAGGAAAATCCGACTTTTAATTCAAGCGCATTTATTTAGTGGGGAAAAATATCCCATATTTAGAAGTAATTCTTTTACATCAAATCACGTGTGGAGCAATTATTAGCCTCCTGATGTTCATACTTTGTTCAGTCCCCTTTTACCAGCAAAACAGCACCTAATCCTCTCCTATAATGTTTCACAAGGTGGGAGAATACAGTAAGACGGATCTTGGACTGTTCCTCGCTGCACAATCTCTCAAAATCATCCAGTGACCTGGATCCTCTTCTCTGTCGTCTCCCCTTCAGCTCACTCCACAGGGTTTCAATGGGGCTGACATCCCCAGACCATTTCTGTGTAAATTTGGCCACATGTTTATAAGGTCATTATCTTGCCGAAAGACCAAGTGACGGCCCATCTTCGGCTACTAGACTCTAATTTAGAATGTCCTGGTATTTCAAAGTGTTCATGATGCCATGCACCCTAATAAGGTTCCCATGACCTCTAGAAGAGAAACAGGCCCACAGCATCACCGATCCTCCCCATACTTCATAGTGAGGATTAGGTGCTTTTCTGCGTACTCATCTTTTGTGTTCCGCCAGACCCACTTAGAGTATTTGTTGGCAAAAAAAATCTCTAGCGTGGTCTCCTCTGACTGAAGCACGTGGTTTCACTTGAAGTCCCAGTACTGCTTAGCGAACTCCAGATGTTGATGATTGTGAGTGAGAAAAGTGTTTTTCCCTGCAAGCCCCCAAAGGAAAAAGAAAAGAAAGAAAGAAAAAAAAAAAAGAAAGCTTGTTCGCATGTAGGTGGCACCTGATGGTTGTTTTGGAAACTTTGTGATCCCAAGATGCTACCATTTGTTGCAATTATTTAACAGTGAGCTTTGGAGAACTTTTTATTTCGCTTATCATCCTTCTCACTGTACATCGTGGCAAAATAATCTCACGTCCTTGACCAGGCTTGTTTACCACTGTTCCGGTTGTTTTAAACTTCTTAATGATTCCTCTGACAGTAGATAGGCGCAGGTGCAGGTGAGAAACAATTTTCTTGTAGCCATTGCCTGACTTATGAAGGTCGACACACATCTGCCTTACTTGAAAGGTGTGTGCTCCTTTGTCTTTCCCATGTTGAAGAGTGGATAAGAGAAATCGCCTCTGTGTCTCGTCATATTTATACCCCACTGAAACAGGAAGTGATGAATTACTAATTAAATGTTCCTGGAGACTAACAACTTTGTAAGCTACTGTAGAAATGACAGAAATGCTTCAGTTACATTTATTTCCTAGGAATTATGGGTGCCAATAATTGTGGAACAGGTGATTTTTTTTTTTTTTTTTTATGAAAATAATTATTTCTTTTAATTTTCAGGAATTTTTCTACCTTAAGATTCACTTGAGTTGAAATTTTTCTACACTTTTTGGTGTCAGAGTAGCTTCCGCAATAAAAATTTAATTTATTTTAAGGCTTTTTAACACATCTTAACTAGGGGTGCCAAAGCTATTGAGGGCACTTTTAATGATCATAAAAAGCACAAAACTGAGTAATTTTATCGTGTGATTACTGGGGGGCCTTGAATCACAAGTTATTTGTATTTTCCCCTGGAAGTGACATCAGCTTGTTGAGCGAGGTAGTTCAGCTCAAGTAAACAAGCAAATCTGTTCAGTGAACAACATTTTACATGAAAAAAGAAAATGCTGAAGAAGCAACTATAGTTCTTGAGTGTTTTATTTTGTTCATAATAATTTTTTAAATTTTATTTGCACCAGAGAGAGAGAGAGAGAAGAGCCAGTGAGACGTCACATTCGAGTGACTCTGAGGATGAGAATGTTGCCAGAGATGAGTGTGATGGTGACTTGAAAAATTCCTTACGCAGCCAACATTTTGCCAACTCGGCCTTCCTGTTGTCAGTGTGTTTAGGAAAACAACAACAACAAAAAAATCCCACCGAATTCCTGTGCTTGTTGTTTGTGCAGCTCAGCAATGGCTGATAATGTGTATGCTGGATGGGAGTCAATGATGTAGGCAATCCAATGAGTTCACATCATTACCAGACTGGAACAGTGGGTGAGAAAGGCAACATGTCTCTAGGCCTGCCTTCTGTTTGCAGTCGCGTGCACTTTTAAAATCAGGCATGGGTTGACATGCCGGAATGAACCACTGATGTAATACATTATTGTTTTAAAGAGCTAATAATACAAATTTACCACAGGTACCCTTTAAATAATTATGACATGGTTCAGCATGATATATATATATATATATATATATATATATATATATATATATATATATATATATATATATATATATATATATTTTTTTTTTTTTTTTTTTTTTTTTTTTTCGTACCTTCATTCATTTTCTGTAACCGCTTAACTGTACTTAGGGTTGCGAGGAGTCTGGCGCCCA
This sequence comes from Plotosus lineatus, assembly GCA_024760905.1. Lineage (NCBI taxonomy): Eukaryota > Metazoa > Chordata > Actinopteri > Siluriformes > Plotosidae > Plotosus > Plotosus lineatus. Next base: position 9,546,710 of record CM045735.1, on the reverse strand, counting down.
GCCGACTCCAGGCAAGGGCAGAGTACACCCCGGACAGCTCGTCAGGCCATCGCAGGGCAGAAACACGCTGACGGAAACAAGCTACTCTTGTCAGAAGTCAGCAATGGTTCTTTTACAGTGTCTCACCATAGACAGTGAGAGACATGGCCGACCTTTGATAACCCAGTTAGCTGCACTGGGGAGACGGTAACAACCTGTTCAGATTGGGAATTTATCCCCCAACCTTAGGATCAGTGATCCAACACCTTTACCACCAGGTCACCACTGCCATATTAATAAATATATATATAGTTACATTTCAAACTATAGGTACACACTGATTTTATGTTTCCAGATGTTTAATCAACCATCGACTAGCTTTAGATCAAGTTTTTGTTCTTTCTGGTGATGCGACTGCACAGAGAACGTATGTAGGACTCGTGGAGGCATCCCTAGGGCAGCTTGTTTTGGGAGTCATTTTCCCCACTGTAGAACCATAGCCAAGTCGGCTGGCACAAGCCAAGGACATTAGCCTTTCTACAGCCAAATCCGGGGCTTAATCGCACCTACTCTGGGGTACTATAAAGCCAGATGCCTGAGGATTTTGCCTCAATGTTTACCCACAGGCAAGATGAGGCCAACCAGCGAGTGAGGCAGTGTGAAGGTGAAAGCCGAGGTTTATCTCTTTCAGTCCGTTAAACACTGTGATGTAAATATTTAGCTCCACATTATTTTTGTAATATTAGTACAAAAAGGTATTTATAAGAAAACTAGTACATATACAAACTATGCCATTAAGCTAATTGCAGTTCATTATTGGTGTAAATAAAGACTCATACAGTGGTGTACGATTCTTTCAATTGTATTTTATTTAGTTACCAGCGAACGCTGATAAATCACGAATGTATAACGCTATAATAATTCCATTTCCATCTCCTCACAGTGTTGATTCTCCTGCTCTTTGTGAAACCTCCAGTTCGGTCGCCATTGGCTTTCTCCTCATTAGTTCTTTTATAGGTCAAGAAGAACAATAACAAGAAAAATACAATACGGTCATCAAACTCGGCTACATCACCGGCCGTTCTCAACCACCCTGTAATCTTGTATCATTTACTGCAATCGACTTACTTTCAAACCATTTTTTGTTGGTGATTTAATATTTTTTTGTATACGAGAGCATCAGCAACAGTTTTCTTTATATTCTTTGAATGACAACCTATTAAAATGAGCACATTACTTATAATAACTACTGCAGAAAATTAATTATTTCTGATCAAGAAGAACTCATTCATTCATTTTCTGTAACCACTTAAACCTAATTAGGGTCGCGGGAAGGCAGGCACCCATCCCAGCCGACTCTGGGTGAGGGCAGAGTACACCCTGAACAGTTCTCCAGGCCATCACAGGTTAGAAACATACTGACGGCTATGCAGCTCCTCTTGTTGAAAGTCAGCAATGGTTCTTTTACATGAACCTCTCATCATAGACAGTGAGAGACATGGCCGGCCTTTGATAACCCAGTTAGCTGCACTAACTGGGGGGCAGTGACAACCTGTGGAGAGTGGGGCTTGAACCCCCCATCCATTACCACCAGGCCACCACTGTCCTCAATTAGAATTAAGGTTTCATCAATAATATGGTGTAATAGTTCAATCGGGGCAGTGATGGTCTAGTGGATAGGGCACAGGATCGCTGATCCTAAGCTTGGGGGTTCGAGTCCCCACAGGGTTGTCACAGTCTCCCCAGTGCAGCTAACTGGGTTATCAAATGAGGGCCATGTCTCTCACTGTCTATGGTGAGAGGCATGTAAAAGAACCATTGCTGACTTTCGTAAAAAAAGGGGAGCTGCAAAGCCGTCAGCGTGTTTCTGTCCCTTGCTAAAGGGTTGTGACAGGAAGGGCATCCGACATAAAAACCTATTTCAAATCAAACGTGCGAATCAGATGATTCACTGAGGTGATTCTCGAGAACGGGAAAAAGCCGAAAAGGAAAAAAGAAAGAATAGTTCAATCTCAACTTTTAACACTTAATATTGATGAAGCTTATCAATATAATTGTTAAACTTTGTAGTCTGTATCTGACAGTGGCGAATGCCGACTAACGGCAATTTTTGGATTGGCCAGATTTTCTTCATCAGGGTTTGCCGTTGTCATTTAGGGACGTTTAGCGTTCATTCATGCAATTTTTGCGCAAGTGTCTGCAAAAGATCTTGCTTGGAGCCTTTTGCCAACTCCTGATAAAATAGGTGACTGTCAGGTAAATTTTGGAACTGAACCACCCAACTCTATAAAAGGTTGTTTATAACTTCCAGAGTATGTGAATGGATTTCTATCAGGAAAAAAATCCCAACCCAGAAAAAGAATAATTGATGGACCCAACCCTATAGAAAAGGTGCTGACACCCTCCCCAAGGTTGTGATCTCTGCTTGGCACACCAAAAATTACTTAATTTTTAAATAATGTCTACTTTAACCGTGTTACCGACCGTTTGGAAACGCTTACAACTGTTCTGCAAACGTTTGCATCAATTCGAGAGAAATAAATTTACAAAGAGATTCTGAACATGCTGCAAATTTTTTTGACAAGAAAGACTGACTGCAGCCCTGAAAGCTGTTTGTCCACAGACACCAAAAATTTGCTACGTTTGTCAACGTTCGCCGCTCTGTGATGTATTAGCTTAAGCAGCTGGTTAAAAGACACCATTGGGATATTTGGTAAAAAGATGTCTCTTCCTCAGCTCAATTTGCTGCAGTTCAGTTTGGCTGTGTGTTAGTGGCGGATATAGGACAGTAAGTCATGGTTCAACAGGCGGTCAGACAGGAAAAAGAGACAGAGATGCGTCTGGACTGTCGCTAAAATCCTGATTTTCTGGAGACTTCATAGACGCTGCTTCACTGCAGTGTATCTTTTTTTTTCAGAATGCAGATTACACACACACACACACACACACACACACACACACACACACACACACACACGCCATGACCCATGTCTCTAATAGGATACAGAAGAAAAGTCTGAAGTGAGATGAAACAAAAAAATAATAATCTTTATTTCAGATGAAGTTAAGAAGAATGTAAAGCAAACAGTCATCACAAAGGATTATTTTCAAGAGACGATGTTTTATTTCAGTGTTACTGTGATTACCTTCATGTCCAATCTGCCAACCCGCTTTTGGAGAAAATTGCAGGCTGTTGGTTGACTGTAGTACAGGAGAATTTGAGGATTGGGAGGGGGTTAACTGTAATAAAGTTAGAGTGGAATTTGGATTTAGAGGTGTCACAGTGGTGTAATGGTCAGCATATACTGGGTTCAAGTCCCGAGCTAAGTGTGGTGTTTGCGTGTTCTTCCCATGCTGACGTGGGTTAATTCCGGGTACTTTGGTTTCCTCCCACTGACCAAAGACATGCATATTGGCTGTTACTAGGTGTGAGTATGGATGGTTGTCTGTGTTGGTACTGCAATGGTCTGACGAGCTGTTCAGGGTGTGCTCCACCTTCACCTAGTGTTGGTTAAGATAGTTTCTAGCCTCCCCATGATCCTAGTAATGTTAAGCAGTACAGTGAATGAATGACTGTGTCAAAATTATTCTCGTATTATTTAATGACAAGTGGTACAGTGATGCAGTGGTTCGCACCACTGTGACGTTTTACATTGGATTCCTGATCTCGCGAGTTTCTTTCCATGCTAGCATGGGTTCCCTCTGGGTACTCTGGTTTCCTCCCACATTTCAAAAACATACACATTATGAACCCGGATATCAAAAGTTTGAATCCGGTTTCATGTGACAGCCATCCGTGGCTGTGAGTCCTAATTGGCCGTGCTCCCACTCACAGTGATCGCCAGCATCTCTGTGCTCATGTATATACGAGGGGCCGGATAGCGCTTTCTTTGTGTGTGCACTACAGTTTGAAAAAGGCGGATGGCTAGAGGATTGCATGTCACGGAGGAGGCATGTGCATGCTTTCGCCCTTCTCTGGACGGTGGTGGTCCTGTGATACGGAAGGCAACACCTGATTGGTGAGAATTGTATACGTCTAAATTAGGCAGAAAATGGAGGGGGACCCCCCCCCCCCCAAAAAAAATAAATAAATAAATAAATAAATTCACAGTAGGCTAATTGGCTGTTCCAAATTACCCCTAGGTCGGGGTGTGAAAGGTTATGTGTGTGTGGTGGCCTTGAGATGGCCTGGTGAGCTGTTTAGGGTGTACCCCGTTCTATCCCATATTCGGCTGAGATGGGCACCAGCGTCCCCATGACCATAATTATTCTTAAGTGGCTCAGAAAAGGAATGAATGAATGAATAAGAAAATTCGGCTTTTCATTGCAGGTTGGGCGCCGATGTGTCAGGAGTGTCTACTGTAGAACTATCTTGTGCACGAGGCTGATATCTTGATAAATTGATTAATAAAGCGGCGGTGAAAATCTAATATGGAATGTCTAACTCCCTACTGTATAAAATGCAATTTATATTTCCTTTTTTAATTCTTTACAGTGCACTGTATTTCAACTCAGGCCATTTAAGATTTAATAAAATGTGCCTTTTTATTAATGAAGTGTGTCCACTATGGATGTGCATAGGTATTTATATACCTTGAGGTGAAGCCTCCAAAGAACAACAGCAGCTCTAGCCATGCTTCCATTAATCTGCTCAATGTGTAATTTGGAATTGTGAACTAAAACAATGAGTATTGAAATTACGTGATAGAATACATTTCCATTCGAGTTCATCACACCGACACGCGTCTTAAATAACAACAGACGCAAATCTCTGCTTTACGGATTAAGCCTGTTGGACACCAGGGAGGACATAATTAAGTGACATGCGGTGAGGTCAGCGGCTCACAGCCAGATTTACTCCCGTATGAACTGAAGGGAGATGTAGATTCACTGACATTCTGCACTATTGGATCGACAACCATATCTTTCATATCACAAATTTATTGGATAATGCAGTTCCAGTGTTCAGGCTCATTCAGCTCATATAACAAGCAATGGTCCTTCCTTTAATTGGAAATGAAGCCCGTTCTGGATTAAGATGTCCCTGTTATTTTCAGTCACCAAACCCATTTTTATTAAGGTCATTCCCATCAGTCTCGATCTTTTTTTTTTTTTTCCATTATTATTGTTACCAATTACACCAAACGCCCTCTCACTGAGGAGGGAGATGAAAGCTCCCTAGATTTGCACTTTTTCATTGCAGTTTTTTTGACATGACCTATAATGAGCCGAAGTATCTTTACACGTGTGTGAAATAAGTTTGATAGTCGGAGGTGAGGATATGCAATGAAGGGTTCTATAAACATTTTATCGCTGACAGAAAGGTAGTAACAGGCATACAATAGGTGTCTGTACTTCATTTGGTTTCTGTGAGGTTCACACACACACTGAGCTCATCATAGATCCTCCTCACATTTCTCCCTATACTGTATTCTGATTATGATGATTTATTATTATTATTATTATTATTATGATTATTATTATTATTATTATTTTTGTTGTTGTTGTTGTTGTTGTTGCCCTGTGATGGCCTGGAGAGCTGTCCAGGGTGTACCCCACCCTCAGCCCTAATCGGCTGAGATGGGCACCAGCCTCCATGTGGCCCTAAATAGGATTAATTGGCTAGAGAAAATGAACTGATATATATATATATATATATATATATATATATCTCAGGAGGGCAGAGTACATCCTGTGCCACAGGGCAGAAACACACTGATGACTATGCAGCTACTCTTGACCAATGTCAGCAATGGTTCTTTTACATGAACCTCACACCATGAGAGACATGGCTGGCCTTTGATAACCCAGTTAGCTGCACTGGGGGAACAGTGGCAGCCTGTTGAGAGTGGGGCCCTAACCCCCAACCTTAGGATCAGTGATCCAGCACCTTTTACCACCAGGCCACCACTGCCCTGATCTTTATATATACTGTATTGTGTGTGTGTGTGTGTGTGTGTATGTATATATATGTGTATATATATATATATATATATATATATATATATATATATATATATATATATATATAATAGTACATCTGTGTGTATATCATACTACATCTTTATATATTTGCATGTTCCATCTATACATACTATACATCTGTACATTACACCTGCATATTTTATTGTTCAGTACAGTAATATAGAACATCTGTATATTGCTCCAAGGTAAATTAATGCTCGTTTATTCTCACCCTCACTGCCCATATCTATACATAACTGTTTCCTGTTTCCTAACTGTACATACCACACACACACACACACACACACACACACACACACACACACACACACATATAGAGGGATCCCTCACTTTCCGCGGTTACTGGAGACCGAGATCCCCTCGCGACCACCGATTTCCGTGAAGTAGGCTCGGCCCCCACTGACTGACGTATATGTACATGTATATGTGTATATAATATCAATGAATACATATTCAGCACTATAAATGCTTATGATAACAATTAAACATTTAAAAGATAATGCATAAGCTGTAAATAAAATATAAATACACACACATACAGACGCTCACACACACACTCAGATGCGCACCTCACATAAAAATGTAGTTGGGTATTTTTTTATTTTTTTTTTCATAATTGACCTTGTTTTGTGGCATTTTCCTTAACTTTTCCGTAATTTCTGTACTTTTTTATTTTTCGATAAATATTTTTGGAAAACCCGTGATGCACTGAAGCCGCAGAAACTGAAACACGCAACTGCGAGGGATCAGTGTAATTATATAATATATATATATATATATATATATATATATATATATATATATATATATATATATATACACAAAAATAAAAGGACAGGACAAAGACTTTCTATTGAAACTCCATTTATCACTACAGATCTGTTCTTCTAGAATCACCTGAAGAGAGAGGATGGTTTCACCACCCCTCAAAACAGATCTGTAGTGATAAATGGAGTTTCAATAGAAAGTCTTTGTCCTGTCCTTTTATTTTTGTTTATTTGCTCTACCAAAAAGTATTGAGCACTCTCCTACGGAAGGATCTACTCAGAAAATCCTCTCTCTCTATATATATATATATATATATATATATATATATATATATATAATATACATATGCTGTCTGCACTTCTGATTGGATGCTAAACTGAATTTCGTTACCCTGTGTTCATTATATGTGTAATGACAATAAAATTGAATCTAATCTAATTTTGTTATTATTGCTAGGTGGCACGGTGGTGTAGTGGTTAGTACGTCCGCCTCACATCAAGAAGCTCTCAGGTTTTATTCCTCGTTGCGGGGCATTTCTGTTTCCCCCCACAGTTCTTTAACCATGCACAGTAGATTAATTGGCCGTTTCAAAGTGTGCTTGTGAAATGTGTGTGTGTGTGTGTGTGTGTGTGTGTGTGTGTGTGTGTGTGTGCGTGCGTGTGTTTGTTGGCCCTGCAATGGTCTGGCAGGTGTTTAGGGTGTACTTCGCCCGGAGTCGGCTGCGATGGGCGCCAGAATCCCCATGACGCTAATTAGGACAAAGCAGTTTGGCAAATGTGTGTGTGAGTAAAAATGAATCCGGCATTATTTAATGAAAGACGACAGCAAATTTTCTCAACAATAACAGAGAACGTTTCATCATTTTTAGTTTGGTGGTTTTAAAAAAATTTTTTTAAATTTTAATTGGCTTCATTTCCTGCATATCCATTATTAGCTTCTCAAAGCCGTTATCTTTGAATATACAGTATTCCTAAATAAAACAAATCACTTCTTCTTCACCATCACCTTCAATAATTTATAGTAAAACCTTTACTCACAGTATTTGTAATCTCAGACAAGACTTTGCCTCCTCTAACCTCACGTCTCTGGACCATTTTACACGGCTGCTCTTGTGTGGGGCCTTTATTAGAGTTTTATTCATTGGTTACTAAATATATTCACTGACAGAATGAATAGAAATATGTATTGCCACAGCAATTGTATGAATTAATAATAATATAATATTAATTTAAATTACAAAGTATTCATCCAATGACATGATCATTTCTAGCAGTTACAACTTTATCAGAGTTTAACAAAGAATTTTCCTGATGGCTGTGCACACGCTGCTGCTGTAGGCCCACAGGCCAAACCAGGAAACTGGCATTCAGTATCAGCTCTGCACTGTGTTTAATATTTCTGTTCTTGGATCCCGAGGTTAGGTTACTGCTTCACACATTTCTTTACACTGTGTGCATGTGGCTTTTATCCAGATTCCTTCCTCCTGTTTAAGATGGACTGGCTATGCTAAGTTGCCCCTCAATGTAAATGGATGATACCTGGACGCATTACCCTTTTGCTTCTAATATAGGCTGTACTTCGTGGAGATGAAGGAAGTGCTAACTTCACGTTTTTACATGTACATTTATAGCGTGTTGCAGACACCCTTATCCAAAGTGACTTACATTTTTTTTCATTCATTTATTCATTCATTCATTTTCTGAACCACTCAATCCTAAGTAGGGTTGCAGGGAGGCCCGTCTCAGCTGACTCTGGGCGAGGGCAGAGTTCACTCTGGACAGCTCTCTCGGCAATTACAGGCAGAAACACGCTGACAGCTATGCAGCCTACTCTTGCCAAAAGTCAGCAATGGTTCTTTTACAGCCTTTCACCATAGACAGTGAGAGACATGACTGGCCTCTGATAACCCAGTTATCACTAAGGTGCACTGGGGGAGGGAGGGGGCAGTGACAATAATTGACAGTGGGGCCTGAAACCCCACCCTCAGGATTGGTAATCCAGCACCTTGCCAACGGGCCACCACTGCCCTGACTTACATTTTCTTAAAAAACATTTTCTCTCCTAATTTAGTTGTATCCAATTCCCACCTCTCAAGTATTCAATTTCCTATCACACAACCACCACCAACTAGGGAGGGGCGTAAGCATGCACATCCCTAGGTGGCGTGCAATGCTGTCACCCACCTCTTTACGAAATGCTGCGCATGCTTATTTGGAGGTGACCTCTTCTTTTCCTTTTGACTGTTCCCTTTTTCTGAGGGGTCGCCACAGCAAATAATTCACATGTTTGATTTGGCATAGATTTTTACCTCAGATGCTTTTTTTTCAGATGCAGAACCTAAGACACTCATTAAAGGGAAACGCAGCAGTGTTGTGCATCCGGGTACCATCCACACACACATTCCGCAACCAATTTTGTTTGGAAATTATTATCTTTGTATGAATGAGCTCACAAACTCCCATGACTGACTAATGATTGCTTTGACAGGCAGGGAAGTTGAGCGAATGCCATCTATCCCGTGATGGGCCAATTATTAGGTCCCATGGACTCCTGGTCGCTGACGGCTGCGGCATCGACCTGGGTTCCAACACATTCCAACATCTTCTGGTTGATAATCACGCATCTTGTCGATGCGCCACTCGGCTTTTTTATCGCATTAATACAACAAACAGTTCAGGTTTACGTACCTTGCTCAAGAGCCCAACAGTGGCAGTTTGATGGTAGTGCGGCTTGAACCCTCAACCAATTTTGTTTGTCTTTGTAGCAAACATAAGTGAATGTGTGTTGGACAACAAGCAAAAAGATGAAGTAGGTTTGCAAAACATTGTCCACCTCATTACATTTCATCATTGGATTTAAAAACAAAGATTTTTTTTTTTTTTTCATTTTTAATTTCCTCTTCCATAAATATTTTTCATCCAAACACGTACTCTCTCAGAGAAACTCTATCATTTCGCAATTCTGCTCACACATAAACCAGTGTATCACTCTCAGGGGAAAGTGCTATCCGTCCTCTTTTACATACTCGAGCTCAGAGATTTCACAATTGTTTGACATTGTTGTGATTCACCTCGAGAGCTCAGCCTGTTCTGTTCTCCTGACTCCTGGCATCATGTGAATTTGAACTTGTGATCTCCAGAACTCCCATGACTACCTGCTCTGTAGTATCACAATTTGAACCAAAATACAATAGTACCTCACCTTACTATAGTCCCAGCAAACAAAAAATCAAGGTTAACGAAAAACATTTTTCAAAATTTTTTGTCTTTGAATACAGAACAAGTTCTCCTTACGAAACGTGCAAAACGCGCCATTCAAACATTCAAACACACCATTCAAACAATTCCCGAGCTGCTCTCCCGTAACTATCTCCCAACGTACCGCCCTGCTGGCCTCCCATTGGCTAGGAGGGATGACATAGCTTTTTGTGGAAAGGACAGAGTTACTGTTGTTTCATGAGATTTTTGAGTGTACTCATTGCTTTTAACCTTCCATAAATATTTATAAGATTATAACTCTGCTAAGAAGAAATGGTCAACACATGTGTGCACACACACACACATGCGCGCGCGTACACACACACACACACACACACACACACACACACGCGTGTGATTTTCGGTGCGAGTGAAAAGAAGAAGCGGGCTTGTGGCATGCGGTTGAGTGATATCACAAAGTAATATGCCAAACCCGTCTATCATTGGTACAATATTGAAGCAGAAGGAGGTCTTAAAAGGTCTACTTTTATCATTTTTAAAGAATTTAGGGGGTAGTATTGCGATTCAATTTTATGAAATGCGATTCAATTTTACGAAAAATCCAGGTTAAGATAAAGGCCCTGGAACGGATTAATTTCGTAAGGTGAGGTACCACTGTACCGCATTAGTTTACCATGCAGTTACTAGAAATTAATAAAAATGTAAACGTAGACCTGTGATCTTACCTTATCACCGAGAGTTGCTATGACAATGTATGTATTGGTAGAGATTCTGATGAAAGGGGGCAGGTGGGCCATAAAGAAGAAGAAGAAAACGGTCTAGTCTGGGTTGCACAGCTATAGAAAAGCTAAAGAGTTTGCACTCCAGTTTGAACTCTTTATCTTTGAACTTGTCCATCGTGAGACAGAGGTCGATTTTGCCAAATCACGTGGGACTGTCTGCTTTGAGCTTGCTCTCACTGACCTCTTTATGGTTAAACAGGATTTCAGCTGCAACCCAAGCCGGCTACTGATCTCACATCCAAAACTTGGTGACTGGAGGATATCAGAGGTGAAGCTGGCCATGTTTCTGTCTTTGGCCATGATGTTCAATGGACACTTGCCTTTTCTGCCAGAGCACAGCGACTCTACCTCGGGTCATACCCCCCCACCCCCGGCCCCACCCCACCCTTTACCATACAGCACAGTGCCGTGTATATCAAGCTGTGTTCATACTTACTGGGAAGACATTTCTCTGGAAATGTCATTTATGGTTTGTGGGTGGCTGAGGAACCCTTTGTTTTATTAATCATGCAGATTTGATTCATCTAATTAAAATGAACAGAGAGAGGAAGGAATGTCAAGCAGCCATGCTATTGTTAATTGAAAATAAATCGACTAATCCATGTGATCTTTAAATATAAATTGGATAAAAGGAACCTCTTGTACCTCTTCAGAAGATGTCTGTTTGCAAAGGTCTTGACTTTTTTATTTTTTTTACATTCCTGGTGTGGACGGAAGATTTTTTTTTCTCAGTTATTCTGTGTGCTTTGCTTCGGTACTGCATTGTTATGGTAAATCTGGCATCTTCAATATAATGCAATATAGATTTCGGAAAGAGGTGAGAACCTCAATCAGTAACCGCGACTGGAAAGACTGATTTTGAGTTCAATTTAATTTTGCTTGAATCACACTTTTAACAGTAGATTCAGTGACGCTGTCGCTTTCGATTTGAATTACTACTATTCAAACCAGAGGTGACAATCACAGAGATGGAACAAGACACAATTGAGAGTCATCCGAGTCATCGTCCTATTAGAGCAGGGGTCCTTCAATCTTATCCACAAAGGGCCGGTGTGGGTGCAGGTTTTCCCTTCAACTAAACAGTAGCCACACCTTCCACCTGTTTCCACCAATCACTGATCACCAAAAGAAAAGTAAACAAAAACCAGACTGGACATTACTGTTTCAATTCTGAAGTGGGGCCATCTTGGTGAGATCAGCTTGCTTTGATCTCACCTAGATAGTTTTTTTTTTTTTTTTGATGATCAATGATTGGTGGAAACAGGTGGAAGGTGTGGCTACTGTTTGGTTGAAGTGAAAACCTGCACCCACACCGGCCCTTTGTGGATAAGATTGGCGATCCCTGTATTAGATAACGAACTAATAAATCATCAATATATTGTATTGTATTGTAGTAGATTTATATAGCGCTTTATCCACACTGAATATTATGCTCAAAGCGCTCTTTAATGTTTTTTGTGCTCCGGGCACCTGTCGCCACTGTGCGGCACCAGTTATTGTGTTGTTCTATTCTTTGATGCTGAGCGCCAAGCAGGACGCAACTACCAAATTTTAACGTCTTATGGTATGACGCGGCCAGATTCAAACTCCGACTTTCCGGAGGATAAAGCGGATGCTCTACCAACTGAGCTAAATCCCTGGTATCATAAAAATCAAAGTACTCGAGTCAAAGAAAAATAAACCACAAAAGATTCTGTTTTGTGGGAGCATCCATAGCCTAATGGTTAGAGAAGCAGCCTTGGGACCAAAAGGTTACTGGTTCGATTCCTGAGCCAGCAGGGGGGGGGAATGCCGAGCAGCAGGTAATGAGCTGCACCTTCCCTTCCTCCACATTCATGGCTGAAGTGGCCTTGGGAAAGGTACTTAACCCCCGTCTGCTCCTCTGTGCCGCAATGTGTGGCAGCCCACTGCTCTAAGTGTTTTTGCTCACTCGAGATGGGTCAAAGTTTACCTTGCACAATTAATACAGTAAACAGTAAAGCATATTCAATCTCAAAAATATATTATGAATTTCACGAAATAGTTCTCTATTACACAATATGTACTAATTACCCCCAAGTATGTAGGATGAGGGTAAATTGGGTAGGTTTGTTGGTGGATTACATCAGAGGATGGACGGCTGCACTTAATTTATTCCTAGGCAGGATTGACTCTTGCTTTCGTATTGTGTAAAATAAAATAGTATTTATTTATAAGGGAGCTCATTCACTCTCCGTCATCTGCCAAGCTGCTCAATCCTATCAGGGTCACGCGGGAGGTTTCAACTGACACTGGCTGAATGTTAGGTACTCCTAAAAAAGCTTGCCCAATCATTGCAGAGCCAACAAACATACATTCACTCATACCTCGGGGGAATTAGGAACAGCAAATTGGTCTCATGTGCATGTCTTTGGACTGTGGGAGGAAAGCAGGCCACCTGGAGGAAAGCCATGTAAACATGGGAAGAAGATTCAAACTTCCGACAGAAACTCCCCTGCCGAGCCTGAGACTCGAAACTAGGACCTTCTTGCTGTGCGGTGGGTGTGATAATCACGTACGGGTGTATCGCCATGTTCAATCAATCCGGGTGCCGTCCCAGATTTCTGGCAATGGCGGCAGCCAGTACAGCCTTGTTATGGCTGTATACGAAGTGCAAAAATTCCACAGTAGAGGCCCAAAGTTCTTCCTGCAGGGTGTTTTTATTGAGACACAATCTCTCGCTAGCTGGCCGTTGACTCTAAAGAGTTCATCCGTCCTTTGATAGGTCTTGTTTTTATTTCTGCTGGGTTGCTAGCCACCCTCCTCACCAAATTAAGAAATTTGGTGGGGGAGCCAGTTTGGTCACCGACCACTCGACCATGCAACAGTCTAAATGTAATCTAAACAGTACTGGCTTACATGTTACCAGTAGCAGGGCAACACCTGACCTGACAGAGTCGCTATGTTAGAACTGCATATTTAAAGCACACCTCTTGTTATTATGATTCATGTTCTGCCTATTCCTGTTGCCTTTTGTCACTTGTTTGTTTGAAGCTGAACTTTAGCAGTTTTGCAGTTTAACATTTTTTTCCCCCTTTGCAAACATCTAAATAAAGAAAGAGGGATAGTGGTGGCCTGGTGGTAAGGTCCTAAGGTTGGGGGTTCAAGCTCACTAGATTATCAAAGGTCGGCCATGTCTCTCACTGTCTATGGTGAGAGGTTCATGTAAAAGAACCATTGCTGACTTTTGACAAGAGGAGCTACATAGCCATCAGCGTGGTTTCGCCCTGTGATGGCCTGGCGAGCCGTCCAGGGTGTACTCTGCCCTCACCCGGAGTCCCAGGGTGTACTCTGCCCTCACCCGGAATCGGCTGGGATGGGCGCCAGCCCCCCCCCCCCCCAACGTGACCGTAATTAGGATGAAGCGGTTCAGAAAATGAATGAAGAAAGAAAGTGCATAGCAACACCCATGTTTTCTCGGCACCTTAAAACGCATTGAAATTCTCAGCAACATATTCATCAGAGGAATTAGACATCAATTATGTTCAGACATGCCGCCTTTTAAAAATGTGGTTGTATATTATCGTAGCCTTGATAACGGTGCAATACAGATGACTCGTGCCGTCATGACTACCCGGAAACATGCAGAATGGTTTGTTAGGTCTGACTCCTGGCTCCGCTCATCATGTTGCTCCATGATGAAGTGATGCATCATGCTCAAGGGCAGATAATGCCCTTAATGATAAAGACTAAGCACTGGGAAAGGGCGAGCAAGAGGAGAAGCGAGGATGGGATTTGTCTCTATTTGGAATCCTAACATAGCCGTAATTAAAATGTACATTATGCTTAACAAGGCCGTATCTCTTCAAAGGCAGGGCTGACATTGGGGCTGGTGTTATGAGGTATGAAGGAAATACTAAGTATAAAGTCTGCTTCACATGATGGCCTGTGTGCAAATATAACATCCCTTTCCTTTCCTTTTCTTTTCTTTTCTTTTCTTTTTTTTTTTTTTTGCAAGCTTTGTGTCGTGCTCATGATCCTCAGAAAATTATAACCCACTACTCATCTTCTGTGTTAAAAAATAAATTACATGGATGATATATTTGAATTGGCGAAGGACTAACTGTCATAGGGGGCAATCTGATCTAAATTGAACTACTTTTCATTCCAATTATTCGGGAAGTGCCTCATTTTCCCTCCCACCCCCTATTCTTTTGTGCAGAGCAGCTGATGAACGCTCTACAGGCTGCATGAAAAGACATTAATAGTTACTAAATCCTGTGGCTCCTGCCCAAAATGCAGATCTATCCACAGGGACCACTTTCCGTAGATACACCGCATCTGTTTCATTGTTTACCTCATTTTCTAGACTGAGAACACTCTAGACCACCAGTGCAAAATGTATAAATAGTGTTTGTTAGAAAGTTGTCCCCTGAGGAGAAGACACCACAATCGACAGACAGAAAGCTGCTGTTATCACTTTCGAGGTCTTTAGAGAAGTATTCTGCACGATCGCAGCAATTAATTTGAGGCAAATGAGAAATTAGACTCACATTTAGTGTAATGGAGAGGATTTCTCCGAGAGTGTGAGGCTGATGAGCCCAGAGATGGGTTTGTGTGCTTTTGCACTTTATGTGTATCCTGAATTGTTCTTAACCCAGAAGAACGGTGAGATGATCAGGCCCTACAGGGACGTTGTGCTTAACTTCTCATTTAATGTTTGAGTTGCTTGTTGTACTGTAAATTTTGTCAAGAAAACAACACTGATGTACAGAACAAGTTTAAAAGTCTCAGCATGGCCTGGTGGATGAATATTCATCTATAATTTGATGAAAGTTAGCAAAACTTATGATTTATACTCTGAACTAGTACTGAATCCGTAGCATTTTTCCGATCGTGTGTGAGCACAATCAGAGGCACTCAACGTGTCTTTGGTTTAAATATCGGCCGTGAAAAGGACTTCGTGACTAATTCATACGCATTACTATGTTTGTCTGCTGAATCCTGAACATTGACATTTATAGCATTTGGTAGGCACTCTTATCCAGAGTGACTTACATATTTACACAACTGAGTAGTTCAGGGTTAAGGGTCTTGCTGAAGGGCCCAACAGTGGAATATCAGGTGACACTGGGGATTGAACCGCCAACCTTCATTTAGGCAACACAGACTCTTAATCAATGAGCCACCAATGATTGAGTTTTTATGGTGATGAGAAATAAGCTGCACTTTGTCTAATAAACAAAATGTAAACCACAGGTGTCAAACTCATGGCCCGCGGGCCAAGTGCCACCTTTCAACTCATTTTACACGGCCACAGGAGCTTTTAAACTACGTTATGATTGTATATTGTTCGCATCACCATTTACCATGAAATGTAATTCATCATCGATTCACTAGGTGGAGCCGACTTTCATTCATTCATTCATTTTCTGAACCGCTTAATCCTAATTAGGGTTGCAGGGAGGCTGGTGCCCATCTCAGCCGATTCTGGGTGAGGGCAGAGTACACCCTGGACAGCTCGCAAGGCCGTATCAGGGCAGAAACATGCTGATGGCTATGCAGCTACTCTTGTTGAAAGTCAGCAATGGTTCTTTCGCATGAACCTCACACCATAGATCAGGGTTTTCCAATATTATCCAAAAAGGGCTGGTGTGGGTGCAGCTTTTCACTTCAACCAAACAGTAGCCACACCTTCCACCTGTTTCCACCAATCACTGATCATTAAAAAATAAATAAACAAAAACTAGATTGGACATTACTGTTGTCTTTAAGTCTTAAAGCAAGGTGATCTCACCAAGATGGCCCCACTTCAGAATTGAAATAGTAATGTCCAATCTAGTTTTTTTTTTTCCTTTTCTTTTGATGATCAGTGATTGGTGGAAACAGGTGGAAGGTGTGGCTACTGTTTGGTTGAAGTGAAAACCTGCACCCACTCCGTCCCTTTGTGGATAAGATTGGAGATCCCTACCATAGATAGTGAGAGCCATGGCCGGCCTTTGATAACCCACTTAGCTGCACTGGGGGAACAGTGACAACCCAGACAACAGTGACAGAGGTGGTTGAGCCCCAAACCTCGGGGTCACTGATCCAGCACTTTTCCCACCTGGCCACCACTGCCTGGAGCCAACCTATTTCTAAGCAAATAGCTAGCCATTCATGACTTAGGAAAGATTTCAATTGTCAGAAAAGGAAAAAGAATATAAAAAGAAGAAAATATGTAAACATAACTTGGCCATGCAGGTTTCATGGTTGCTCGTTTTGAATTGATGTTGAGTGATTGATTGGCTCTCGATGACCTCAAAATTTAGTGATATGGCCCTCCGTGAAAATGAGTTTGAAACCCCTAGTGTAGACTCTGAAAGGTGTGTATCACAGTTATCAGTTCTCGCTGATTTTAACTGCACAATTCATGGTACTTACATATTTGATATGACACTTAATCCTACACAGGTCATGGCAGGCTGGAGTCTATGTCAACCGTCACAGGGTACACCCTGGAACGGCTCAACAGACCATTACAAAACCAACACACACGCACAAGCATTCACACTTACCTTCACAAATGGTGTATGTCTGTCTTCCTTTCAGCTTTTTCCCTTTTACTCAGGAGTCGCCACAGCGAATCATCTGATTCGCACGTTTTTGATTTGGCAGAGGTTTTTACGTCGGATGCCCTTCCTGTCACAACCCTTTTTAGCAAGGGACAGAAACACGCTGACGGCTTTGCAGCTACTCTTTAGTAAAGTCAGCAATGGTTCTTTTACATGCCTCTCACCATAGACAGTGAGAGACATGGCCCGCCTTTCATAACCCAGTTAGCTGCACTGGGGGAGACAGTGACAACCTTGTGGAGAGTGGAACTCGAACCCCCAACCTTTGGATCAGCGATCCAGTGCCCTTTACCACTAGACCACCGATGTAATATTAAATATGAAACATAAAATGTGTCCTTTTTTCTTTCGGACTGAAATAAATGTTTTTCGATCCATTCAGCCAAACATATAATACAGCTAATAAAAATACTAACAGGGCAGTGGTGGTCTAGTGGTATATGCTGGAGCTGACGGCGTGTTTCCGCCCTGCGATGGCCTGGCGAGCTGTCCAAGGTATACTCTGCCCTCGCCCGGAGTCAGCTGGGATGGGCGCCAGCCTCCCCGCGACCCTAATTAGGATTAAGCGGTTACAGAAAATGAACTGAAAAAATATTAACAGCAGGAATAAAAGTGTGTGTGTGTGTGTGTGTGTGTGTGTGTGTGTGTGTGTGTGTGTGTGTATTTTAATGTTTGCTAGCTTTTCGATATTTATTTATAGATACTAATGAGGATTTAACATGTTATTTGCTTGCTTTTTCAGGCCTAAGCATCAGAGGATTGTGGAAATGGCATCCATCCCCGTTGTTGTGTGTTTTTGATCAGTGCAACTTTGACAAACCATCTCTGAAAGCAAGGAAGAGGAGAACGAAAGGTCATGTGTTCCAACTTTGAGGAAAGCAACACTGAATGAAACCCCCAAATGAATCCCCTGTTCACGTGATGTGTGATGTTGCAAGATTTAACATGTGGAATCAAGTAAGATTTTGAGACGTTCGGGTTTTGGAGGACTTTTCACAGATGTGTCCTTCCTTGGAAATGCTCTGAGAAAAATCGGGATGGAGAATCAAGTCAATAGAAACCGCTAGATTCTGGGGACTTTCAGAATCGGAGGACATTTATTTGCACAGTGCTATTTTCAAAAAGGCCAAATACATTAAGAAGTCACGCTGGGAATAAATTTCTCCCCTGCTGTGGAGAAACAGAACGTGAGAAAAACAGGATTAGGAGAGTGCTCGAATGATGATGGCGAGGAAGTGGAGGTGTAGTGGGAGGTGGCTACCGATCTCGGTGCTGCTGTTGCTGCTGGCGGCTTCGTCGGTGGCACTGAAGTTTGACGGCATGGCCGAGAGCTGGGCGCGTTATGGGCGTTGGGAGGCCGGCGCAACGGGTGAGCTGAGTTTTGCAGTGAACACCAATTTGAGCGAGTCGATGCTGCTTTACTTGGACGACAGTGGCGGCTGCAACTTCCTGGAACTGCTGATCAGAGACAGTCGCCTGCTGCTGCGTTTTGCCATGGAGTGCGGCCAGACTGCAGCGCTGCACATGGAGACACGTGTCAGTGACCAGCGCTGGCACCGGGTGCAGCTGGCACGAAACTATCGCCGCTGCACTCTTACGGTGGACAGCGAGACCAAGGTGATCGAGGTCAAATCCACGTTTAAGGAAATGGTCGTTGCAAGTGACCTTTTTGTGGGTGGAATTCCTTCCGATATACGCCTTTCCGCTCTTACCTCCAACAGCGTCAAGTATGAACCTCCGTTCAGGGGTCTGATCGCCAACCTAAAGCTGGGGGAAACCGCCCCAGTCCTTCAGAACAGCCAGGGTGTAACGATTGATTTGGAGTACCTTTGTACCAAACAGAACCCCTGTAGCAATGGAGGGCGCTGCTCCATCTACCAGAGCGATGTCCTTTGTGATTGCACCAATACCGGCTACAAGGGAAAGTACTGCACTGAAGGTAAACCTAACTAGAAATAAGAATACACCTCAATGTTCATGAGAGTTAACAGTCTCTGTAAAGACAGTGACTTGTGGTAAAATCAAGGTGAACTATTTGGCCCTGAAAGGACGCTACAGATTTGGGAGTGTCTTATTAATAATGCGGTGGAGTGTTTTTCATATCTTTCTTCTCTGCTCAGCTGGACTGCTGGTTTGACTGCTGAGCAGAGATAGGTGTGGGAGTCCAGACTGTTTTTCGAATGATGAAACAGTCTTGTAGTGAAGAGCTGCCTTCTGGCCGTGGCGAGATTTACAGTTGAAACATCATTATAGCGGATTCATGACTTTTATACATGATGGTTGAACACACTATTTTCAATGCATTCCTTTTAAAGTGTTCTTGCGAGTTATAACCAGTCTATAGTGTGTGACGCCTTTAGAGTCTGAGATTTATGCTGCTTCACACTCTTTATTGCCCTGTGCTGGACTGGAATTTATTACACAAACTCGAGATGCATTGATTTTATTTATTTATTTATTTTCAAAATTTGGACTCCTGGAGAACAAAGCAATACTGGTTACAACCTGGCGCTGCTGGTTTTCTCCCAGATGGTTTTCGCCCAGATAGTTTTCGCCCAGGTGTTTTTCACCCAAATTGTGGGACATATTTTTCTCCCAACTTTTTTTTATATATATTTTTTTTTTATCATCATCATCATCATCGTCATCTTACACTTGATCCAGAACCAGGTCACGGGGGCCGCAACCTAAGCAAAGAGGTCGAGACATCCCTCTGCCCAGCCACTTCCTCTAGCTCTTCCACGGGGACACCGAGGCGTTCCCAGACAAGCCAAGAGACATAGTCCCTCCGGCGTGTTCTAGGTCAACCCTGGGGTCTCTTCCCGTTAGACATGCCCGAAACACCACACGAGGGAGGCTTTCGAGAGGCATTATGACCAGATGCCCGAGTCACCTCAACTGGCCCCTCTCAATGCGGAGGAGCAGCCGATCTACTCCGAGCTCTCCCCGGATGGTAGATCTCTAAGGGAAAGCCCCGCCACCCGACGAAGGAAGTTCATTTCAGCCGCTTGTTTCCCACACCTTGTTCTTTTGGTCACTACCCAAAGCTCATGACCATAGGTGAGGGTTGGAACATAGATTGACTGGTAAATTGAGAGCTTTGCCTTGCGGCTCAGCTGCCTCTTCACCACAACGGACCGGTACAGTCTCCGTTTAACAGCAGAGGCTGCAGCGATCTGTCTGTCGATCTCCCGCTCCATCCGTCCCTCACTCGTGAACAAGACCCCAAGATACTTAAACTCCTCCACCTCCGTTTTATTTTATATGGTGGGAAAAGTATAAGTAACGTAAACACATATACACAGATACACAAAGTTTATTTAGGATTTGAAGTAGGATTAGGGGTTAGTGGGTTAGGGCTTAATGTTAGGGGTTAGGGTAGGGAGTATGTGCTATTTCTTTAAGGGAAGTGTCACAAATCTGTAAGTAACTACTAACAAGTGAATTGAAAAAAACAAAATTAAGTTGGGCGAAAACCATCTAGGCGAAAAACACCTGGGCGAAAACCATATGGGCGAAAACCATGGAAATCTTACAGCCTATATTCTCACAGCCCACTGGGTCAACAGCCCTAACCCCAACTCAACTGAACTGAGTAAGGTGTACAAGTAATATAAGCAAGGTGGCCATCTTTTAGGTGTAGTGCTGTCGGCCCAATGGGGGGGGGGGGGGGGGGGGGGTGTCAGAACATGGAGCGTTTTCTTATACCATACATACATTTATTTGGGGCATCACAGGACGTTTTCCTTTAGCTATGATTTCTACCCTGCTTTCGGCAACACACCAATCCTGAAATCCATGCACTTCGACTAATGGATTTGTCCTTTATAATGTTGGCTGAATGAAGTGCATTATCCAGCGATATGAGTTACCTTGGATCAAGTATTGCTGTGGTGGAGAAAAAGTGTTTTGGAATATCATGTCTGTGCATCATAATTGACGCTTCTGGTCAATAGTGGCTGATTGTCAAGGACTGCAATTGGCACCTTATTGCTTGAGCAAAGAAAAATCGAGACCCTTCAATTGTTCATATCTCAATTATCTATGGTGCATGCTGAAACCAAATGTCTCTGTGAGCAGTTCATGGTGGGGATAGACAAAGATACTACAGTATCCAATGGGAACTAACAGACAATTTTTTTTTTAAGCTCACCACCACCACCACCATCAATGCTTCCCATGCTTGTCCGTTAGTAACCTGGATATCTTTTATTGTTTAAAGGTAGAGTCATAAATTCTGGCGACAACTTTGTTGAAATTTAAACTTAACACTCAAATAAATGCACACCTCCCTTTAGTGTTTCTTCAGAAGCTCCGCCCCATTCATGGACACACATCGCTAAGACAACAATACTAACAATGACATCCCGTTCTCCTCTTCAGCAGATCAGTGACAGGGGGCATTTGTTTACTGTTCAGGAGAACAAAGGGCCCCTGTACTTGAGTGACAGGTGTAGTGTAGTGTAGCTAATTCTCATTCACTTTGTTTGTTTGTTCCCCTCTAAAATGTATTTGATGAGAATCAATATCTGCACTTTAGGGACAGTTTTGCAAACAGCTCTCTCCGTAATTCACAGTACGTTGTGCTTAAATGAATGCTCTTGCTGACACTTTTCTGTGCGTTCACGTTGGTCATTGTTCTTGTATTAAAGGTTGTGTTTAAAGACTTTACGATGTGTACGCAGGCCGCACCTATAATTGAAATGTGTGGTAGTTCCTTGTGTGAGATCCTCAAAGAGAACAGTTTGCTTTGATTGCAATTATGTAATGTTGGCAAAGTTACTTCGTGAATTTGGCTCATCTGTTCATCAGCATAAGAGCATACGCGAAGTGAACGTCACAGGGAGTCATGTGGAACTGGAGTGCTAGTGCACCTCAGAGCAAGAAAGATCCTGGATTCAGCATTCTTGTGAGGAGATTTAATCATCGTCATCATCATCATCATCATCATCAATTTGCCCTATTATTTTATTTCACACACACACCCCTACACCCCACCATTTTGTACACACCTTAGTCTGTCTTCTCAATCCCGATTCAAAGAGAAGCTGTTCCTGAAGCTCACTGTTCTCCATGTGTACATGAGGTTACTCTGGGTACTCCGATTTCCTCTCACAGCCCAAAGACGTTTAATTTAATCTCATTGGCTGTTCCAAATTACCCCATGGTGTAACTGTGTGTAAATGGGTCTCTGTGTGTGTGTGTGTGTGTGTGTGTGTGTGTGCTGGGGGTCCTGCAACTGACTGTTGAGCTAATCAGGCTATGCCCCTCCTTCACCTAGTGTTGAAAGATATAGTCTCCAGACCCTAGTAGAATTAACCATTTCAGTGAATGAATATAAATTAATTGAGATGAGATTTCCTTTCGGCTTTTCCCCCCCTTTATCAGGGGTATACCCACAGCAAATGATTCGCATGTTTGATTTGGCATAGACAGTGAGAGACATGGCCGGCCTTTGATAACCATGTTAGCTGCACTGGGGTGTGTGTGTGTGTGTGTGTGTGTGTTTGGGGGGGGGGGCACAGTGACAAACTTGTGGAGAGTGGGACTCGAACCCCAACCTGAGGATCAGCGATCCAGCGCCCTTTACCACCGGGCCACCACTGCCCCTGAATTATATATAAATTAATAAATGAATATTATTGTACGTATATCTGCGATGCAAATCATCTTCATCGATCTCGAGAATACAGAAGAAGCTATTTCATGTGTATTGCAAAAACAAACGTTAACAGGGCGGTTGATGTTAATTTGATATGGGAAATGGTCAGGAAGTCACCATGTGCACGATGAAGCATTCAAGGTACCATGCTGTGTGGAAGCTAATTAGGGTCATTCAGCAGAATGTCAGATCATTGGAGATGTTTGAAAGCTCCATCATTATGAAAGTATGAAACATAAAACTAAATCTCCAATGGTTCTGTACGGAAATGCATTCAGCCTGTATGTCGCGCTCTAATTGAAGAATCAGTATGGATGATGGCAGTGACTCATGCATAGCTTTTTGCTCATATCAGCCTTAGAATACAAATTTTGAAGGCATCTCTCTCTCTCTCTCTCTCTCTCTCTCTCTCTATCTATCTATCTTTATCTATGTGTGCGTGTGTGTGTTTCCTTTCCAGTGATGTTAGAGCCACATAATGAAAATCAAAAATTCAGCATGTGCACGCAGAACTATATCCAGAACTGTAAGCCAAAGGAAGCGATATTTTCAGGATCCGACACCAAGCATTCAGCAAAAACAATTATTTTTCATTCTACAAAAGTTTCAAATTGTATTAGGCTGTTTTCATGCAGCGTTAAGAGGAACAATAGGTTCTCTCTCGCCTTAAGTGCCTTTTACTTCAGGGATTATTCTCTTATAAGAGCTACACACAGACCAGAGAATTATTCCTATCCTCAAGAGTTAAGTCATGTATCCTGTCCGCCTCTACTGACTCAAAGAATCCATGATGGGTTTGTTGAGCTCATCAAACAAAAGTCGCCAATGACATGGTCACCTGCAGAAAATATGTCATCATTTCAAAAGCTAGGATGAACTGTAATTAAATTTCACAATGTTCGTTTCAACTTGAGGAGGCCACTATTCTTCCATCTCAGTGAAACCACTGAGGCTTTTCACTCACAAACTGAAGAGATTTCTATACATTTCCATGAGAGAATGACAAAGTAGCTCAAGGACATAAATCAAATAGTTTCCGCATTTTTCATTTTAATACACAAACCAGCATAGATCCAAGTGCAGAAATGATTATACCACATGATTCATGTGGGTTTCATGAAGCATTTATATACAGTACAGTGGTACCTCACCTTCCAAAATGAATCTGTTCCTGAGCCTTTATCTTAACCTGGATTTTTCGTAAATTGAACCGCATTTTACTTGTAAAACGTGTGACTCGTTCCAGGGCCCCCAATACTACCCCATAAACCCTTTAAAAATTATAAAAGCATACCTTTCAAGACCTCCTTCTGCTTCAATAACTTACCGATGGTAGACGGCTTTGGCCATATTCCTTTGCGATATCACTCGAGCCCGTTTCTTCTTCTCACTTGCACCGGAAATCACACGCGTGTGTGTCTGTGCGCGTGTGTGTTGACCATGTCTTCTTAGCAGAGTTATTAATCTTACAAACGTTTATGGAAGGTTAAAAGCCTGAGTCAAGAAATAAAGCATGAAACAACAGTAACTCTGTCCTTTACATGAAAAGCATTATGGTAGATGCAGCTTCATAATAGCCAATGGGAGGGAGCTGCATCATCCCTCCTAACCAATGGGAGGCCAGCGGGGCGGGATGTTGGGATATAGCCTATAAGAGGGAGCTGCGGCATCCCTCCTAGCCAATGGGAGGCCAGCGGTGCAGGATGTTTGAACGTCATTGATGGGAGAGCAGCTCGTGCATTGTTTGAATGGCGCGTTTGAATTTTTAAGATGGCGCTTTTGTAGCGTGAACTTGTTTTGTATCAGAAACAAAAAATTTAGGAAAATGCGTTTTGTAACCTGAATTTTTCATTTGGTGAGACGTTCGTAAAGTGAGGTACCACTGTATATCATTTCATATGTCACTCAGAAGCAGTTGGACGTGTAGCCTGTATGGGGGATGGTAGGCTCACGATCTCGGTACAGTATTCTATAGGGAACGCTGTCATTGATCCAGAATGGGACTGGGAGCTCACTGAAGAAAATGCTTGACACATCTGGCTTTGAATGAGTGACAGCCTACACAACGTCGGGGTGCACAGTGATGGAGTGGTTAGCATGTCCGCCTTAGTGCAATAAGGTACCGAGTTCAAGTACCGGGTTTAATTCGCATGCCGTCAATGTGCTTGCATGGGTTTCTTCCAGGCAACGCGGTTTTCTCGCGACATGCATTTTCGGTTAATTGATTGCACTACATTGCACCTTGGTGTGACTGGTCGTGTATGTGTGTTGTTCGGCAGTGGTCTGGTGAGCTGTTCAGGATGTACCCCACTTTCACTTACAATGTTGGATGAGATAGGCTATAGTCTCCCTGTGACTTTAGTAAAATTAAGCTGTCCATCAAGTGAGTGAATAAACATAGACAGGAACAAAACTAAACAAAACAATATCTCTTTTTGACAAAGAAATTCTGCAAAAGTTTTTTTTTTGTATTTGTTGTTTTGTTTTTGCCTCAATGCATCACATTTCAGAGCCATTTTCTTGGAAACGTTTACTACCAGGGCTACATCACAAACTTGATGGACAGTGTCCGTCACCATTAGACATTGACTGAAGTAAGGAAAGCGAGCGAGTCAGGTGTTATAAAATGAGCATTGCTTCTTCAGGATCTATTTCCATCAGTGGAACAGAAATAAATCAAATATTTAAACATATCGCCTCCAAAATGTCATTGAGTCGATAATAATTTATTTTGTATGGACCGCCTATGTAAAGGTAATGGCGTAGTCATGTGATTCAGCCGTCAGTGTGGATGAATATATTCTTTTACTCTTGTTTTTCGTGATTCTGCTTAAATGTGCTAGGAATCTCAATTTGCTTTTTGTTTCATTTCATTTTCACCTCCAGCTGTGTTTTTAAATGACATTTCAGACCAGGTTATCATACTGTGAAATGTTCAAACCATAACACCCCTACAGAACAATCTCTTGTAATTGTGATTCTCTGTCAGTCAGTTCTGCCTAACCTGCTGTTAGGATAAAATGCTGCTGTTGAGCTTTCTAGCCCAAGAAGAACAGAAGATGATACCCCGACTATATTTAACCTGCGTTTACTGGCGTCCCTGTTAAATACAGAATTGATCTGAAGTTTTATTATCATTTTGTAAAGCACTACATGGATCGGGACCACTTTATATTTATGAGCTCTGTTTCACTTTCACGTCTTTTCAGATCCGCTCCTGTCTCTTCTTTACTTAGTCATGCTTTCTTTTTTATATCTATTTATATACCCCCCCTCCCCCTTCCTTTTTTTGTTCTATAATTCTGCATAAGATTCACGGTGTATAAAGCAAAGGCCTGAACTTGTGAAAAAAAGATGATGATCTGAAGTCCTGTTTGACATATTGTCACGGCGCTACCACTGCCATTGTGTCTGTGGGAACTAATTGGCTGAGCTCTGATGGGAGGGAGTGGTGGATGGAATATGCTCACTTTTTGTTGTCACTTACAGCGATCACCAGCCAATCATAGGAAGCTCTGAACTTATGCATATGAGTTTTCCCTTTGAGTGTGTTCGGCTGCTCTGACTGCGCATGTGCAGCAGTCTGTAAAGATGCACGTTCAAGTATTATGTCATGGAGAGAGCATATGCTTGCTTTTGCCTTCCCTGGTTAGTGGGCATAGCATTGGAAGGAAGTACCTCATGGGTAAGTCATTAGGATAGTAGATTTGGTATTAGGAGAGAAAAATCGGGAAAAAGTAAAAATAGTAAAAAAAAAACATATATTACGTTGATCTTAATTTTGCTACCTTTATTTTAACTTATGATAAGTTTATAAGTTTATATTAGGCAGTGGTGGCCTAATGGGTTCAAGCACCACTCTCAACGGGTTGTCACTGTCCCCCCAGTGCAGCTAACTGGGTTATCAAAGGCCGGCAATGTCTCTCACTGTCTATGGTGGGAGGATCATGTAAAGGAACCATTGTTGGCTTTTGACAAGAGTAGCTGCATAGCCGCCAGCGTGTTTCTGCCCTGTGATGGCCTGGTGAGTTGTCCAGGGTATCCTCTGCCCTTGCTTGGAGTCAGCTGGGATGGGCACCAGCCTCCTTGCGACCCTAATTAGGTTATTAATAAGTTTATATTAACGTACTACTTTATTTACGCAATATTTTTAATGAATTTGGCATTTTGGGGTAATACATACTTGAGGTATCTGGTTATTTCAACATAGTGTTCTACTTCTTCTTCTTCTTCTTTTCCTTTCTGCTGTTCCCTTCAGGGGTCGCCACAGCGAATCATCTGCTTCCATCTCAACCTATCCTCTGCATCTTCTTCTCTTACTCCAATGACCTTCATGTCTTTTGACCCTCACCCTCATCTTCATGTCCTCCTTCACCACATCCATAAATCTCCTCTTTGGTCTTCCTCTAGGCCTTCTGCCTGGCAGTTATTTCAAAATAGTATGCTATTTTATCTAATGATGTCTAGTGACATCACAAAAATGTCTGCCCAATTTATTAGGAACATCTGTACATGTGTATTCTTTGTAATTCCAAATTTATTCGTTTAGTCATTTTCATTGTTAAAAAAAGTATTCGTCAATTTTATTAAATTATAATTTTTCTATTGGTCAGGTTATGATCAGTAAATTTATAATTTGAAGGTTTTTTTTTTCTTATCAGTATATTTGTGGGTCTGACAGCAAACAAACTGAATAGACTAAGTACATTTATTTTCTATTTTTGTTCAATTTTGAGACCGCTGAATTTAAATAGCTCAGTAAATATAAGCTATAGATTGTGCTGTAAGAAACACATATGCAGATACAGGTCAAGTTTTCAGCTAAAGATCACATCAACTTCAGAATGGGGAAATGTGCTACCTCTGTGACTTCAAGCTTGGCATGATTGTTGGTGCTGCACAGATTGGTTTGAATATTTCAAAAGCCGTTCATATCCTGGGATTTTCACACACAACTGTCTGTACTGTTTGTGGCGAAACTGGGGTGTTATTTTACTGAGGAAAGTCGGATGTGAGTGACATAAATTAAACAGTAAAAGAGGAAGTGTTGTGCATTAAATGATGTGCACCATGACCTCATGTAAATGAATAGACACTTGCCTGATATATCTAAATTAAATATATTTATAATATTATGTAATAGTAGTGCTATGCATAGATGTGCCGGACTTTATTTTATTTAGAAGCTCACAAGTTTAATATTTGCACACTGTTATCATTGTTATTTTGACTTCTTGGAACTGAAGTGTCCATGTCCTATTCTTGTGATCTCACACTATCTTGAGAGTAAAATGGGCTACAAACTGCGGCCTTCTTAAAGAAGCTAATATAAGCTATCACAGAATTTTTAGCAGATGCAAGTAAAAACCACCTGATGATGAAAATATATATAATCTCAATGTAGCAATAGAGTTTGGAAGGCTTTCGTTTTATTACATTTAAAAGCAGCACAGAGAGTTAAAAGTACATCTTAAGGGGGCATCCGAGTGGCTCATCGACAGGCTTCTTGACTATTAACCTGGAGATCACAAGTTCGAATCCGGGTTAATGCCACAGCCATCTATGACTGGGAGTCCAAGAGACCTAATTGGTCGAGCCGCTCAGCATAGGCTTATTTGCCTGTCACTCACAGCGATCGCCAGCCAATAATGGGTGTCTGTGAGCTCATTCATACGAGGGGTGGATTGCGCTTTCCCTCCACCCTCAGAATACGAATGCACATCAATTTAAGTGGCTAGGATTGCATGTCATGTGTGCATGCCTTTGCCCGGTTATTGGTGGTTGTGTGATAGGGAAGGCAAAACTTGATGGGTGGGAATTGGATACAATAAATTATGGGTGAAAATGGAAGAAAATATAAAAAAAAAGAAAGAAAGAAAGTACGTGGTAGGGTAATATGATGTGGTAGTGTAGTGGGGAGTAAACACTGTAGACATTAGGAACAGACTTGTGGAATTGACATGTGGGGCAAACAATGTCAGCTGTGCAAACACTTTAAACAATGATGATATTAACAGGGATACACAGTATTGTATACAGTGGGAAAATGAACAGAACTAAAATGTCGGTGTACATGGATATGAATAGTGGATGGAGTCAAGTGAACTACTGTCCAATGAGCTTATCTTAGAACCTGCTGATGGGAAAAAGTGTTCTTGTGAAAATGTAAGTCACTCTGGATAAGGACAGCCGAATTCTTCTTCCATCAGTATACTGCTATGAGGAAGACTTCATTAACTATCAAAGGTGGGAAGAATCATCTCTAGCATATTGTTGAAAATATTAAAGAACTTGAGCTTCCTCAGAAAATCAAGTGTGCTCATCCCTTTCCTTTGCACAGCCTCTGAGATGATCTTTCAGTCTAGCTTGTTGTTAAGATGGACAGCAAGGCAGCTGTGCGTGTCAGAACAGATTGCAATGTGACTGGTTGAACGCCTCTCTTTCCTGTAGTCTACCACTATCTCCTTGGTCTTGGTGGAGTAACGTTGTGAAAAGCCCTTTTCTCCTTAAAGCGACCAAGGTATTTATGAGTTCTTGTGCTCCTCTCTCAGCCTAACAATGATACACAGCACTGTTGTATCATGAACAAAGAATAACTCCTAGGGGTTATTCTTCAGAAATTTTACCTCTGATCTCTCTTATCAACAAGGTGTTTCCATCCTATCATGCCCATTGCTCATTCACTGCCTTTTCACTCTAGTGACAGTTGTGTGTGATCATATCATATCAGCGGTGTATGAAGTACTCAATCCAGGACATCTCACACCAACTGCCATGCCGCAATCAAAGTCACAAAGGTTTCGCATTTACCAATTCGTCTGCTTAAACATTAAATGAAGCTCTTGACATGCATCATGTA
This sequence comes from Plotosus lineatus, assembly GCA_024760905.1. Taxonomy (NCBI): domain Eukaryota; kingdom Metazoa; phylum Chordata; class Actinopteri; order Siluriformes; family Plotosidae; genus Plotosus; species Plotosus lineatus. The sequence goes on along the minus strand of CM045735.1, from coordinate 9,516,885 downwards.
GATGCCACATGATTGGCTGATTGAATAACTCCTTAAAATTGTCCCTATAGAAGTGGATGGTAGGTGGATATTTTTCAGGGTCTGATCATGAAACTGGAACTGAAATGTGTGAGACTGGCCTTTTACATTTCATTCAAATTTTGAAAAAAAAAGTTCCTCCCATTTTTTTAATTTATGAGGCCAATATACAGTAAAGCCTCATAGATTTAGGATAATATTCCTTGGAGATGCATCATCATCAAATTATGAGTAGGATGGCTCAAAACGTCAGTAAGTATCATGGACAAAATGAATAGCCTTCTATTCACTAATAATAACTTTAGATAATAATTGTGTAATTAGATTATGCCCCGTGACCCAACCCCAGATTAAGCGGAAGAAGATGATGATGATGATGATGATGATGATGATGATGCCCTGGGCCATTTGATTGAGCTTTACTTGTACAACTTTTCTTTATTATCTAAAGTCAATAAATGCCAATCTATCAGTGCTCACTGGGAGTACAAGATGCACCCTGTAACATGGACAGCAAAAGTTACGTATCTTATCGATCCAGTTTTACGTCTGGTGCTCATTTACCAATTTTGCCACGCATATGCAAATTTCATGGTTCATGGTGCCTGCACTTGTTCTACGATTCATGTGGTTATTGGACTTGTGGAGATCTTAGCAGAGGCTCAGCAGGCCGTGAAAATAATGAGGTCTATAATAATGTCACAAATAGAGCATGCAAAAGGTGTAAACTAGGAAGTATTTGTATTATTTCAAAAACTCTGTTCAACAGATGTGCATATTTTAAATACGAAATTATCTCCCAGGTGGGCAGTGGTGGCCTGGTGGTAAGGTTCTTGATTACTGATCCCAAGGTTGGGGATTCAAGCTCCACTGTAAACAGTTGTCACTGCCGCCCCTACCCCCAGTGCAGCTAGCTGGGTTATCAAAGGCCTGCCATGTCTCTCACTGTCTGTGGTGTGAGGTTCACGTAAACGAATCATTGCTGACCTTCGTCAAGAGTAGCTGCATAGCTATCTGCATGTTTCTGCTCTGCAATGGCCTGGCGAGCTGTTCAGGATGCACTCTGCCCTCGCCCAGAGTCAGCTGAGTTGGGCACCAGCCTCCAGGCTACTCTAATTATGATTAGGCGTTTCAGAAAATGAATGAATAAATTAATGATTGTCTCCCAGGCATGTACTAAAGATTTTGGATGCATTGATTCACAAATACACTCGGACATGGAAGATATGACAGTTTCGTGATTAGACATATGTATGCATATTCATTTTCTGAACAGCTTAATCCTAATTCGGGTCATGGGGAGGCTGGCGTCCATATCAGCCAACTCCTGGCAAGGGCAGGGAACACCCTGAACAGCTTGCCAGGCCTTCGCAGGACAGAAACACACTGACGGCTATGCAGCCTACTCTTGCCGAAAGTCAGCAATGGTTATTTTTTAGCCTCAGACCATAGACAGTGAGCTACATGTCCGGCCTTTGATAACTCAGCTGCACTGGAAATAATAATAATAATAATAATAATAATAATAATAATAATAATAATAATAATGGAATCTAAAAGTGAAAACATTCTACCATGGAAATTGGCTTAAAGGTTCAAAAACTGAATACATATAATTATATCTAACACAAGTCTAGTACAAACATAATCAATCATTCACAGTCACAGCTGTGGGTAATTTAAAGGAACCATCATTTACAGATACAGGGAATATCACATATTCAGTCTGTCTACCTGTGCAAAAAAAAAAAAAAATCACAGAACTCTTATGGGGAAACTCATTTGAGAATATGCAAAAGGTAGTAACTGCCAGAGCTCATCTGATGGAACTGGGAACACTGGGGCTCTAAGGCAGCGACTCTACCTTTGTTACTCAAATGTTTTATTCCACAAAATAAAATTTGTTTTGAAAACCAAAAGAAAAGTGTGATTTATTCATCAGCAGAACGCACATCGAATGCGTTATTTCGGTCACAGGAGTGCCATTCAGTCAGGCTTCAGGGAAGGTGAGGTAGCTGAGAACAGAGCCATCCTTTCCTAAGGAGTAAATAATGCAGGCTTAGAGTCTGTCTCTTTTATCAACACAAATTAGTCTGGGTTTACGCTCCAAGCTCAGAAGCTTGCCAAGAATGAGAGTGTGCATGTGTGTGTGTGTGTGTGTGTGTGTGTGTGGTGTGTGTGTGTGTGTGTGTGTGTGTGTGTGTATGTATACTTTTGCTCCTTTTTTCGACCAGTGACTACCACCACAGTGCCTGTGTGTTCCTTTAGGCCAAAACATTGGCCTGTACGGTCAGGTATCATTCTGTCGTCTCTGGACTTGTGAGAGACAAACTGGCGACGATTAGATGCTAACTGCACACAGCAGTTCTGGCAGTGCTCCTGGCACAGAACAGACAAACCAAATAATGGCTTACAAAGCAATACAACTATTCAGAAAATAATTAGAAGTGTTGAAAATGTAATTTGGTGTTGTTTCTGACTAAATGCAATTAATTTCCATGAGTGATTAAAAAAAAAAAAAAAATATATATATATATATATATATATATATATATATATATACACACATGCTCATTTTAGCGGGTGGGACGGCGGGGTATGATTAGCACATCCACCTCAAAGCAAGACGGCCTGGGTTCCGTTTCCCAGCTCAGGCATTTATGTGTGGAGTTTACATGTTCTCTCTGTGGGTGATGGCCTGGCGAGTTGTCCAGGATGTAAACTAGAGTCGGCTGAAATGGGCGTCAGCTTCCCCGCGACCCTAATTAGCATTAATCACCTTTGAAAATGCATGTAAGGATGGCTAACTGTTGTTCAGTTCAGTTCATTTTCTGTAACTGCTAATCCTAATTAGGGACGCAAGGAGGCTGGCACCCTTCCCAGCCAACTACGGGCGAGAGCAGAGTACACCCTAGACAGCTCGCAAGGCCATAGCAGCACAGAAACACACCGATGACTTTGCAGCCTACTCTTGTCGAAAGTCAGCAATGGTTCTTTTACATGAACCTCACACCATAGCCAGTGAGAGACATTGCCGGCCTTTGATAACCCAGTTAGCTGCACTGGGAGGACAGTGACAACCTTCTGGAGAGTGGGATTCGAACCCCCAACCTTAGGATCAGCGATCCAGCGCCCTAGGCCATCACTGCTCCGGCTAAATTTTGCATTAATGTAATTCAGACAGATGGTATTATTCAATTTCTCTCTCGCTATATTGTTGAAGGGAATATGGTGGTACAATGCTCAATAGGTCCGCCTAACAGCAAGAAGGTCTGGGTTCGATTCCCCGGCTTAGGCTGTTTCTGTGTGGAGTATGCATTTTCTCCTCGTGCTTGCCTGGGTTTCTATCAGGTACTAGAATTTCCTCCCATAGTCCAAAATAAATGGCTGTTCCAAATTGCCCCTAGTTGTGAGAGTAAATGGTTGTGTTGAGCCTGCGATGGTCTGTTCAACTGTCTACGGTGTACCCCACTTTCACCCAGAGTCTGCTGAGATGGTCACCAGCCTCCCCGCCACCCTAATTAATTCAGAAAATGAATGAATGACAGTATTGTTGAAGTGAATCCTCACTGGTCAGAGCCCCAGTACTACCAAGCTGCTACTCTTGGGCTCTTGAGCAAGGCCCTTAACCCTCAGTTGTTGGATTCTAAAAAAAAAAAAAAAAAAAAAAAACTGATAAATGAAAGTTGCTGTGGATAAGCGCATTTGTAAAATGCCTTAAATGGAAAGGCAGTTTCAATATATCTAAAGCAAAGTGTTAATCATCCAGTCTGGAGCAGCATACTTATGCAAATATCGTAACTCCATGAGCCTGATTTTACTGTTGCGTCCATGCCCACGTTCCCACACAGGCAACCCAGTATAGCGTGTCCATGTCTGCACTGAGTGCACTTGCACTTCACTGCTTTTTCTATAACTTTTTACGTATGCATGTTTTAGGCAATGCCAAAATATTTTATTTATTTATTTCCTCCAAGACTGAAATTGATGCTAAGCCCAGGGTTAACCCCTGTCAGCAGTCGAGACACAAAATATAGAGACTGATTAATGCTGAGAAGCTGCAGAATTTATCAATGAGCAACCTGAAATTTTACTATGCATCCCCTACTACAAAAACTTCTCCGGCTTTCACACGCTTTCTCTCTCTTTGCTCCAGCATGCAATGCTAACATCACTCTTTCTCTCAGTTCACCCCATACTCATTATGCACACGCCCATACACCCAATCACATGATCCCGTACAGTGGTATGAAATGGTACCTTTTGGAATTTCTCACATTTCTGCATAAAATCACCATCAAATCAGATCTGATCTTTGTCAAAATCACACAAATGAAAAAACAGTGTCTGCTTTAACTAAAACCACCCAAACATTTATAGGTTTTCATATTTTAATGAGGATAGCATGCAAACAATGACAGAAGGAGGAGGAATAAGTAACTAAACCATCACATTTAATATTTTGTGGGCCCCCTCCTTTGGCAGCAATAACTTCAACCAGACGCTTCCTGTAGCTGCAGATCAGTCTGGTACATCGATTAGGAGTAATCTTGGCCCATTCTTCTTTATAAAACTGCTGTAGTTCAGTCAGATTCCTGGGATGTCTGGCATGAATCGCTGTCTTGAGGTCATGCCACAGCATCTCAATGGGGTTCAAGTCTGGACTTTGACTTGGCCACTCCAGAATGTGTATTTTGTTCTTCTGAAACCATTCTGAAGTTGGTTTACTTCTGTGTTTTGGATCATTGTTTTGTTGCAGCATCCATCCTCTTTTTAGCTTCAACTGTCTGACAGACGGCCTCAGATTTTCCTGCAAAACATCCTGATAAACTTTTGAATTCATTTTTCCATTAATGATTGCAGGGCAGTGGTGGTCTAGGTGTACAGGGCACTGGATTGCTGATCCAAAGGTTGGGGGTTCGAGTCTCACTCTCCACAAGGTTGTCACTGTCCTCCCCAGTGCAGCTAACTGGGTTATCAAAGGCTGGCCATGTCTCTCACTGTCTATGGTGAGAGGCATGTAAAAGAACCATTGCTGACTTTCGTAAAGAGTAGGCTGCAAAGCCGTCGGCATGTTTCCACCCTGCGATGGCCTGGCGAGCTGTCCAGGGTGTACTCTGCCCTCGCCCAAAGTTGGCTGGGATGGGCGCCAGCCTCCCCGCGACCCAAATTAGGATTAAGCGGTTACAGAAAATGAATATTAATGATTGCAAGTTGTCCAGGCCCGAGGCAGCAAAACAGCCCCAAACCACGATGCACCCTCCAACATGCTTCATGGTGGGGATGAGGTGTTGATGTTGGTGAGCTGTTCCATTTTTCCTCCACACCTGACGTTGTGTGTTCCTCCCAAACAATTCAATTTTGGTTTCATCAGTCCACAAAATATTTTTGCCAAAACTTCTGTGGAGTGTCCAAGTGCCTTTTTGTGAACATTAAACGAGCAACAATGTTTTTTTTAGACAGCAGTGGCTTCCTCCTTGGAGTCCTCCCATGAACACCATTCTTGGCCATTGTTTTACATATAGTTGATGTGTGCACAGAGATATTGGACTGTGCCAGTGATTTCTGTAAGTCTGTAGCAGACGCTCTAGGGTTTTTTTACCTCTCTTGAGTATTCTGCGCTGAACTCTTGGCGTCATCTTTGGTGGACGGCCACTCCTTGGGAGAGAAGCAACAGTGCCAAACTCTCTCCATTTGTCGACAACTTCTCTGACTGTCGATTGATGAACATCCAGACTTTTAGAGATGGTTTTGTATCCTTTCCCAGCTATACAAATCAACAATTCTTGATCGCAGGTCTTCAGACAGCTATTTTGTGCGAGCCATGGTGCACATCAGACAATGCTTCTCATCAAGACAATTCTTACCAGGTTTGTGTTTTATAGTGGGCAGGGCAGTTTTAAGCCACTCATCACGATTGGGCACACACCTGACTTAAATTGTTTGGTAAAAATTGGTTTCAATTTCTCTTGAAGTCTCCTTAGGCAGAGGGTTCAGTTACTTATTCCTCCCCTTCTGTCTGTTTGCATGCTATCCTCATTAAAATATGAAAACCTATAAATGTTTGGGTGGTTTTAGTTAAAGTAGACACTGTTTTTTTCATCTGTGTGATTTTGACAAAGATCAGATCACATTTGATGGTGATTTTATGCAGAAATGTGAGAAATTCCAAAAGGTTCAGATACTTTTTCATACCACTGTATACATAAATCTCTAACTTAATTTTATTTTACTAACAACATACATGCTAGATTATTCATTCATTCATTTTCTGACCCACTTAATCTAAATTAGGGTCGCAAGGAGGCGGGTGCCCTTATCAGTCGACTCTGGGTGAGATCGATGAACAGCTTGCGAGGCATTGCAGAACTGACACTCAAACAAGGTTTCATACTCACATTCACACCTAGGGGTGATTTGGACCAGCCAATTATCCTATTGTGCATGTTTTTGGACCATGGGAGGAAACCAGTGTACCCGGAGGAAACCCACGCAAGCACGGGGAGAACCTACAAACATCACACAGAAACAATCGAGCCAGGAATCGAACCCTGGGCCTTCTTGCTGTGAGGTGAATGGGCAAACCGCTACACCACCGTGCCATGCTAGATTACTATAAAGCACTAATAAGAGCATAATATATTTTGCTTGTAGTTAACAATGATAGGTTTGTGGAAGCTATTTTGTAATACCCCCATTTCACTGGAGCACGGCAGACTTACGGAAGCAAGAATGTTGTCATCCGCAAACATTCCACAATTATTTCATCTTCCATGTCCTTCCGTGTGATTCCGTAGTTATTCTTCAAGTCTTCCTTCACTTCTGTATGCTTCTGGCAGGCCAAAATATTCTGTGAACGTGCTTTTGAACATGTTCAAAAGCATGTTCATGGAAAAAAAGTTCCGTGGGGTCACTTTGGCGTCCTTTGCCGTACCTGTTCTGCACATGCTGTGAACGTTCAGAGAGTGTAAGAATTTCCACTTTATCCTCGGATTTTCACCCATTTTCCATGTAAAAATGCCAAAGCTCTTCCATAGACTGCGTTCCTTGCCTTTCCACTACGATCTTTGCATGCCGTACTCCAGTGAAATGGGGATATTAAGAACAAGTTTACTTGAGTCGGGATACTTTGCTTGGTTAATAAATTATTTAGATTAGTGTTCATTAAAAAAAAAAAAAAACTCTCTTGCTTTTCTGTTCCTGTACATGCTTTGAAGAAACCTTACGATGAAATATTCCACCCTTCCGAGGTCCGTATAGCCAAGAGAAAGCTTGGCTCCATAGAACTATCTGGTACCTTAGCAGTAAATGCTAACGTGTATTTAGTTGCCATTTTCACCCCGTCAGAGTTAACCTGAGTGCCTGTTCTGTAGTTCTCTGATTTCTCACTGCACTTAAAGTTTTCCCAGAATTCTATAGTCATCCACTAACGCATCCGCCTCTCAGCAAGAGGATCATGAGGTCAACACAGGAGTTAGCGAGGGCGTTTTTGTAAAAAGATTTTCTGCCTGTACTTGCGGTGATTTCTTCCTACGGTCCAAAGACATGCACGTCGAGGCTAATTGGTAGTTGCACTTGTACGTGGTGGTCGTGCAATGGTCTGGTGAGCTATTCGGGGTGTACCTTGTCTTCCCTCAGAGTCAGGTGAATTAGGCTCCATCCTCCTTGATACCCTAGAATGATTAAACTCTATGGAAAATGAATGAGTAAATGAATAGTCCGCGTAATTAATCCTACAATGTTCCTGAATGTAAGGTACTAATTATTGCTATGAATGATAAATGTTCCATCTTTCCTTCTGTTACTTCTCCATGGGTGGAAATTAACACTCACTGCTAGGCCATGGCAAGTACAAAGTCTGTAGGATGAATAAAATTAATAAGTCTTCCTGTTGGCAACCTGATAAATGCAGCGGATAAACAAAATATAGTGTTGCTGACCAGTAAATATGAAGGAGAACTAGTCTCTGGGTCTGCTAATGAAACTGGTACTGAAATGTGTGACACTGACCTTTTACATTTTCTGCAGATTTAGAAAAAAAATAGTTTTCCCAATTTTTTAATGTATGATGCCAATATGCAGTAAAGCCTGGTAGATGCAGGATGATAATCATCATCAAATTATCAGTAGGATGACTCAGTCAGTATGTCACATGGACAGAATGAACAGCCTTCAGTTGAATAATAATAACTTTAGATAATAATCATGGAATTAGTTCCACTCTTCCAATTGATGGAGCTTAACATGTACCAGTCTATAAAGTTGTTCCATTCTTTTCTTTTATTGTTTAGTAATTTATACTATTTATGTATCTATTTATTTATTTACTTATATAATATATATGTATGTGTGTATGTTCGTACTTGTATCTATTTTTGCACCCCCTACTGATAGTACCTCAAGAGCCTGTAACAGTGAATTTCTCCATTGTGAGATTAATAAAGCTGTATCTTATCTTATCTTATCTTATCTTATCTTATCTTATCTTATCTTAACATGTTCAACTTTTATTTATTATCTAAAGTCAATAAATGCCGATCCTGTTTTAAGTCTGGTGTTTATTTAGCAATTTTGCTGTTAACATACAAATTCCATTTTCGTTGTGCATTCACCTGTGCTCTGATTCATGTGTGTATTGGACCTGCGGAGACCTTAGTAGAGGCTCAACAGGACATGAACATAATGTGGTCTTTCTCTTGTCACAAAATTGAGAATGAAAAAGGTGTAAACGAGGAAGTATTTGAATTACAGTATTTCAAAAACTGTGTCCACCAGATATACATATTTTGATATAATATCTCCCAGGCACGTACTAAAGATTCTGCTGTATTGATTCACAAATAAACATGGACATGGAAATATTTATTCAAGTTTGAACTTGGGTAGTTTGAAAATGTACCAGTTTTGTGATCAGACCCATATTCATAATTTCACCAGTCTTCTTGGCCAGTAGTTCATGTTTGTTAAATCCACCCCAGCTTCTCTTTTCCCATTTCGATTTTCCCAATTTAATCTTGGCCATTTTCCACCCACTAGCCACACAGAACTAAAAGCAATGGAGAGTATAGTTTTCAACACTTCCTCCTGAGACACATGACACCAGATAACAGTTGATCTTTTTGAACTTTCATCATAGGGTGGCACAGCACACTCGGAGGAAAATTCTATCCACTCTCTTTGCATTCATGAGTTCACATACACAATTGTCTCATGTCACTGTCATTCACAAAAAAGTGTGTGTGTGTGTGAAAGAGAGCGAGAGAGAGAGAGAGAGAGAGAGAGAGTACACAATCGTTTTCACCCAGAGAGACAGTTTTCCTCTCTTAGATGCCTGGCCACAATGACTGTGGGTAGTCACTGTCTGTCCTCTCACATTTTGAAAGCAAACATGAATTCCTGAATTTCGGTGAAGGAATTTACAAGAGAACTGTTTCGAAGTCGTTTTGGTTGTCCTTTTGACATCTGTCTTTTGCTCCACATAGCATTCCACTGGAATAAAGGTGGCAGTTGAGACCAGCAGCCTTTTAGGCACATGAAGGAATGTAAAAATGTGACAGGTGAATAAATGAGAATCGTGTTCCTTTCGGACATGTTCAGCAGCCTATTTATGGGTAATGAGCTGACAGGTTCAAGGTTGTGGCTACGGTTAACCATCTAGCATCTCACTTAGGATCAGTTATATAAAGATTCTCACTCACTCACCCATTTTCTGAACCACTTACTCCTATCGAACCTATCAAAAAAGAACCTGGCAAAAACTGAGTGAAAGCACGGCACACCCTGAACAGATCACCCGACCATCGCAGGGCAAACTTTCACACAACAATGTAGACTCACATGCACACCTGAGGGCATTTTGGAACAGCCAGTTAGCCTCATGTTCATGCCTTTAGACCAGGGGTCGGGAACCTGTTTGACTAAGAAAGCCAGAACCCCCCCCCCCATATTTTAAAATATAATCCTCTGAGTGCCATATATATATATATATATATATATATATATATATATATATATATATATATATATATATATATATATATATATATATATACCGCGTTTCCCCGAAAATAAGACAGGGCTTATATTAATTTTCCTACCAAAATATGATACTAGGGCTTATTTTTAGGTGATGATGTATTTTACATTTTTTTCTATTACATGTCTTATAATATATCTTTGTCTTTATATATTCTTATTTCGTTATATTTCTTTATTTTTTAAAATATTTTAATATCGAGCGATTTTAGCAATTTTTATGGACGCAAGTGTTTGTCCTCGTCTTAAAGCAGTCGCTGCCGTCATCGACACGCAAGGATTGATGCTTTGAGAGCGTACCCTAGGTAAAGCTGCCTAATAGAGGAGTCAGCGCTTTCACCTAGAGCCCTAGATTGAGTGAGTAGCAGGCCAATGAATTGCTGCCGCTCTCAACTAGGGCTTATTTTAAGGGGAGGGCCTATATTAAAATCATCTTGTAAAATCACGCTAGGTCTTATTTTATGGTTAGGTCTTATTTTCAGGGAAACACGGTATATATATATATATATATATATATATATATATATATCTTCTTCTTCTTCTAAATATATATAGTACTTTTTACTATTAATGCGACTTCTGCTGAGGTTCAGCTTCATGCAAACGTTTAGGCTTCCATCTAGTACACGTGACCGCAGGTTGGTCTTGAAGTTTATTAGGTGTGAGAAGGACTGCTCTCGTGCCCATGTGGAGCCAAACATGGTCAATTCGAAGCACTCGCAATGCAGTGTTTATGTGACTGGATGCGCGTCCCAAGTTTTGGCAATCAGCTGGTCTGCGGGTTGAAGTTTTTCCATGTCTGTCCATTTGTGTTTGCTTGCCAGCTGTGTTTGGCTTCGTGCAAATGAGGTGATCAAAACAAGGGAAATTTACCTCTTTACTCAAAAACAACACGCGGAGTCTGAGGCTGTTGTTATAATCCAAAAAAATTTGAGTTTCAAGGTATCGGACCCGCCTGCATACTGGCGTACAGAAAGGATTGGCTTGCCGCTGCGCGCCACAGTGATGTGGCATTGAAAATAGATGTATAGATTTAAATGCGTGAGATTTATTCATCTGCTTTTCTTTTATTTGATGGCTTTTTTTGTATTTTTATTTAAATGAAAGTGAAATTATGTATTCGTTATTCTGTTAAGAAAGGCCACCTGATTTATCTAAGAGCCAGATACAGTCATGAAAAGAGCCACAGGTTCCTGACCCCTGCTTTAGACTGTGGCAGTAAACCCAATACACAGAGGAAACTCGTGCAGACACAGGGGCAGTTTACAAATTCCACACGGAAACACTTGCGCCCAGGACTCGCACCTAGAACCTTGTTATCATGAGGCAAAGATGCCCACTACTGCACTGCACCACTGTGGTACCCATCATTAGCGCCCATCGTTAGGATAGGACTAACAGTATTGATAATAACAAATACTGGACTGTATATACTCCATAGTAATTTACTATATATTTAATATTTCATGAGATTGCATAAGTGCACAAACATCTGACAGCTTCAGTAGCATCTTTTCAAGCTAGAACGCTGAAGCAGATGCTTGACCGCCTGGTAAATTAGCTGACATGCTCACGGGATGCTGGTGTCTTCAGGGAAGACATGTGGCTCATGGGTTTATCTTAGCACTGTTAATCAGTATCGTCAAGGAAAAAATGTTGAAATATAGTATAGATATATAAATATATGGCCTTTAAGATTTTTACTCAAAGCACGTCCAGCGATGTTTTAATCGACTACTAAAGCTTTATAAACGGGAATTTTATAATTCCATAAGTCGTTCATTGCATTTCTGTGTATTTCCTTCTCCACAGCAGTTCTTCTTGTGCACAAAATAGTTCAAAAAGATTAAATATTCATATGCAGTGTTCATCCTGCCTTTCTGCGTCCTCTAAGATTCCGTCGTCTTTTCATTTTCTGTTTGCCGGGAATACCACGTTATATCAGTAAGCTCACCAGATCTGTCAACACAGAGCCTGTTATTGCACCCACTCTCTCAAGGTCAGAATGAATACTCGGTCTCTGTCGCTGTGAGAGAAAGGAGCTTTGAGCCAGATATATTGCTTGTATTTTCTGCCATTGTTTAATAAAAAAAGGACTTGCTGGATGCTACCATGTTTGCTTTTAGATCCAGCCCACCAAAATTCTAGCACGACAAACTCAAGTGCTTTTCCCTTTGTTGTGATTTTTACATTGTTCAAAAGCATTTTTAATAATAATAAAAAAAGAGTGCACACAAACTAGCAACAAAATTAAGTCGCCGTTTAATTATTTGTGTCATGTGAGAATAAAACTAATATTAATGACTTTAAAATACCAAAATGTCTCAGACAAGGATACAGCGACTGCTTTGTTTCTCAAGCACCCCTTGGAATAAACAGGTAACTCACAGAAGTGACCCTCCAGCTCATCTGAATGACAGGCTAGCATCATGCTAATAACCCAGGAGGCATTCGCCTATCATGTTGATTTAGCGGCGGCCTGTCTGAGGAACTTCAGATGCTGTTATTATGTCACTTCTTTTGCTTCCACCTAATTCGCTGCAATTCTCTTGCCATGACCAATTTGAGCGAGTCATGGAGAGTGCTTGTAAAGGTTAAAGCGGCCCTCGTGATTTATGGCCGCCCGACAGTTTAGCGTGGCTTGACATCTCGAGCCATGCAGGCAGCTCACACAAACATGGCATGATTAAGAGATTTAACGTCCTGCTCTCAGTACGCTTTTAACATTTCTCAGCAAATCTTGATTGTGTGCATGATAGGGCTGTTAGGATGTCATGGTTTCCTGGTTAGGTACATGAATAAATGGACAGTTAGCTCATCAGTGACTTTTTTTTTTTTTTAGACATTTACCCATTCAGCTTTTTTGTCCTGTGGAAGAATCTGTTTATTTTACATTGAGTCAGCAGGGAAAGGAAGTGAATAACTTTTTAATAGATGTTTGTTCCAATGAGCTGGATTACTGATCCTAAGGTTGGGGGTTCAAGCCCCATTGTGAAAGGTTGTCATTGCCCCCCCCCCAAAAAAAATGCAGATGACTGGGTCATCAAAGGCCGGCCATGTCTCTAACTGCCTATGGGCTATAGAACCATTGCTGACTTTCGAGAAGAGGAGCTGCATAGCCGTCAGCATGTTTCTGCTCTGCGATGGCCTGGCAAGCTCTCCAGGGTGTACTCTGCCCTCACCCGGAGTCACCCTAATCATGATTAAGCAGTTCAGAAAATGAATGAATGAACCAATGTTCCAATGAGCTCAAAAATAAAAGGAATAATGGAGGAAACGCCTCACATGATACCGATCCCCATTTGAGCTGATGTTATTCCTATGTTCCAGTATTATTCCGATGATGGTCTGATGTTTCATCTGACTTTGCTTCGATGTTCTTCATGTTTCTCTGATGTTGTCAGCTGATGTTATTCCAGTGTTCCATCGAATGTTATTACGATCCGTATTCCCTGATTGATGTTCTCCGATGTGTGCAGATGATTTATGTGTCCCGATGTTCTCCAATTTTCTCTGATGTAACATCAGGGTATGAAAAGATCAAGGCAAATCGAGATCACAAACAGTATTGTGTGAGCTAGTAGAGCCTCTCTGATCCAATACTGGCGCAGACAGGGTACACCCTGAACAGCTCACTAGACTATCACAGGGTAACACATATAAAACCATTCACACTCATGCCGAGAGGGAATTTAGAATAGTCAGTTAACCTAATGTGCATGTCTTTGGACTGTGGCGGGGAGACCGAAATACCCAGAGGAAACCTATGCAAACATCTGGAGAACATGTAAACTCCACACACAGAAATACCATGGACCTTCTTGCTGTGAGTGATAATCACGACACTACCATGCCACCCATATATGACTAAATAAATACCTTAGTTTCCGGACTATAAGCCACTACTTTTTTCACATGCTTTGAACCTTGTATCTTAAACAACGGTGCGTCTAATCTATAGATTTTTTTTTAATGAGCTAATGGCCTCCAGGGGGGCCATAGCAGGAAGTGCAAGAGCGAGACAGACCGCTGTGGCTTATAAAGAGGTGCCGCCTATGTACAGGAATCCCACAGTTTTTGCGGTTAATTGGGACTGAGATCTCCCCGCTACCACAGATTTCCACGAAGTAGGATCGACCCCCCCCGACTGATGTATACATAAATGAATGTGGATATAATATCAATAAATACATATTCAACACTATAAACGCTTAACATAATGCATAATATGTAAATAAAATATAAATACACACACAGATGCGCACCTCACATTAAAAATATAAGTAGTTTTGTTGGGTTGTTTTTTTTTTTTTGTTTGTTTGTTTGTTTGTTTGTTTGGTTTTTTTTTTTTTTTTTTTGCATAATTGGCCTTGTTTTGCGGCATTTTCCTTAACTTTTCTCCTATTTTTCCTTAATTTCCTTTTTTTTTTTTTTTCCCGATGAATATTTTTGAAAAACTCGCGATGCACTGAAGCCGCAGAAACTGAAGCATGAAGTAGCAAGGGATCCCTGTATGTACAAATTCTTTTTTTTTTAATTCCATTGAGAGATTTCCTTTCAGCTTTTTCCCTTTATCAGGGGTCGCCACAGCGAATAATTTGCACGTTTGATTTGGCAGAGGTTTTTACGTCGGATGCCCTTCCTGACACAACCCTTTTAGCATGGGACAGAAACACGCCGACGGCTTTGCGACTACTCTTTACGAAAGGCAGCAATGGTGCTTTTACATGAACCTCTCACCATAGACAGTGAGAGACATGGCCGGCCTTTGATAACCCAGATACGTGCGGCTTATATTCAGGTGCGCTCAATAGTCTGGAAATTACGGTAAATATCATTGTCATCATGAACAACAACAATAATAATAATTATAAAATCCATACATACTGATTTTTATTCCACCCCACCCCCCACCCCACCCCCCCCAAAAAAATCTTAAATATAAAAGAAGCCAGGAAATCAACAGGTCTGGGGGAAAAGTAAAATTTTACAGTTACATGAGATAATTTTCCATTTTCATTTGTTTTCTTCTGAACAAAAAGGTCATGGTGTCACTTTTTAAGTAATTATCACACTCACCACTCAGAATCATGTACTGTACAACAAATCTCATGAAAATAATGAAACAAATTTTTGCACTGGTTCTTTCAGGGTCTTACTCATACTTGACCTTTTTGTTCCCTTACCCCCCCCCCCCTTTATTTATTTGCAGAAAGGTTTCTGCATGGATTCTACAATCACATTTTGTGTGAATTTCCCATGTAAAGTGTTTATAATGGTCAATTAGTGTGGTATGTACCATGCAGTGATCAACGTGAGGGTGTGTAGAAAATACTGATTGAACATGTACTGCATGGTTTATTTAATATAGCAAATACAGAATATAGCATCAATATTCCAGAGGAAAGATCCGCAGAGGATAATCCATGATTACACCCGGAATGCAAAATAAACAATCAGTAAAAAAAAATCAGAGTGAACACGAGACATGAAGTAACAATCAAGTCACCCAGAGTCGGGCAGTGATGGGCTGGTGGGAAGGTGGTGGATCACCGATCCTAAGGTTGGGGGTACAAGCCCCACTCTCAACAGGTTGTCACTGCCCCCACCCCAGTGCAGCTAACTGGGTTATCAAAGGCCGGCCATGTCTCTCACTGTCTATGGTGAGAGGTTCATGTAAAAGAACCATTGCTGACTTTGAACAAGAGTAGCTGCATAGCCGTCAGCGTGTTTCTGCCCTGCGATGGCCTGGCAAGCTGTCCAGGGTGCACTCTGCCCTCGCTCGGAGTCAGCTGGGATGGGCGCCAGCCTCCCCCAGTGACCCTAATTAGAATTAAACGGTTACAGAAAAAGAAGGAATGAACAGTTATTTTCCCCGAACCACTTCATTCTATTAAAGTCGCTCAGAGGCTCTCGCCTATCCCAACCAACTCTGAACAGCTTGTCAGACAATTGCTTGGCTCTGCACACAGAAACACCCTTGTTAAACATGGTACTCTAACCCAGGACCCGCTTCCTGTGAGGTGGATGTGCCAATCACCATGGTACCCGCCCATGATCAAAGCGGATTTGGGATATAAATGCTACCGACCATCAGGTTCTATTCAGGTATTGGAATGGATGGATGAGTTTGATGTTGGTTATAACGTTGCTGATAGCAACATGCTGCTACTGGGATTGAATCCGCAACCCTTGGATCACTAACCGAAAGCTTTAACCACTGAGCCACCATTGCCTACCAGCGATCAAAAGTTTTAGATCACCTCATTCATGCAT
Organism: Plotosus lineatus; assembly: GCA_024760905.1. Classification (NCBI taxonomy): domain Eukaryota; kingdom Metazoa; phylum Chordata; class Actinopteri; order Siluriformes; family Plotosidae; genus Plotosus; species Plotosus lineatus. The sequence continues at coordinate 9,500,556 of CM045735.1, read as the reverse complement.
TCATTCATTTTCTGAACCACTTAATCTTAATTAGGGTCACAGGGAGGCTGGCGCCCATTCCAGCCGACTCTGCGCGAGGGCGGAGTACACCCTGGACGACTCACCGGATCATCACAGGGCAGAAATATGCCGATGGCTATACAGCACCTCTTGTGGAAAGTCAGCAATAGTTCTTTTACATGAACTTCACACCATAGACGGTGAGAGACATGGCCGGCTTTTGATAACCCACTCAGCTACACTGTTGGTAGACGGCTCAATATTTTCATACTTTTTGTGTGTGTGAAATTTATGGAATTTAATGTCTTCGTGCACTCTGAAACTGAATAAAAAATAATAGGATATATATTTTTTAAAATTCCGCTCTCAGGACCTTCCCAGTTCTGTAGCTTCTACAGTACATTGTTGTCGTCAAGCAAGCCAATGTGCTCTTTGTGCTTGTCCCAAGTCCATGTAAATGGGGAGGATTGTGTCAGGATTGGAAACCCAGGTAAACCCAGACCCAATCAAACATGCAAATTCAAAACAGAATGTGTACACCGGTTTGATCGAGGCCTGGGTTAACCACAACTGCTATCGATACTGCTAGCCAGTAGAGTACCGGTTGAAATTGTTCTAGCATTGAGCCCAGGAGAAGGAGAAGAGGAGAATGACGAATCCAGAGAGGGAAAGAAGAAAAAGGCCAAAGAGGAGATTTATAGATGTTGTGAGGTCAAATATCCAGGCAGTCGTTGTGTCGGATAATGATGCAGAAGACCGAGCGAGATAGGAAAGGATGATCCGCAATAGCGACCCCTAATGGAAGAAGAAAAAGAAGTGGATAGACAGTACATTGTTTTGTTGACACTGTGGCTCACTAGTTATGTAATTATAATATTTCTGGTAAGACCTAAAGGCAGAAAAAGAAAAACCGTGCAGGAGATGAACTCCGAACAGATGTACGCATTAGATGTGAATAATAATAAGACAGGAGAAAAAGACAGGACTAAACCATCTGGCAAAGGAAACAATAAACACACGGATTCAATGCAAAACTAAAACCTTCAGGGAATTTTGTGTATTTTTTTTCTTTTCTTTTTTTTTTTTCTGGTGTGTGACTGTGAAATATTATTAGCCTTGGCTAACACTGTGCAAAAACTTTTTAACAGTAACCCCTCCCACCATGCAGTAATATTTCTAGCCAGTGTGTGCTATACTGTATAAGCGCCATGGTTTATTTTTACATGTGTTTACTCGGAGAAGATCATCATGCGAGGTATTAGCTGATTTAGCTTTTCCCGTCGAGGCTTCTGGATCGGTTGTGCTTGATCAGCATAGAAGGGACAGTTAGTTTCTAGGTCAGCACTTTTCGCTCATAAATTCTGCTTGTACAGGCACTAAGGTGTCTCACACATCATATTTTGAATCTTCGCACCATCTCGATGTGAAACAGCAAGTCAACTATTTATATTCACTCACTCATAACTTACTTATTTTCCACCACTCAATTATACCATGGCTACTGGGTGGCTGGAGCCTGTCTTAGCCTACACTGGTTGAAGGTAGGGAACACCCTGAACAACTTGCCAGCACACACGCAATCATTCGTATTCACCTCCACATCTAGCAGAAATTTGGAACAGCCAATCAGTCTAATGTGCATGTCGTTGGACTGTGGAAAGAAACCAGAGTATCTAGATGAAACTAGTGCAAGCAGAAGGAGTACATGCAGACCAGGACCGGAACCCAGGACCTTGCTGTGAGGTGGATATACTAACCATTATGCCACCATGCAGCTCATTAATGGTCATATTTTTGTATTTATACGATGTAACATTCACGTAGGCTGATCTGTAAATTGTGCTGAGAGCGGCCGTAGTGAGTCGGTACACTTTATGAGCGTCTTCCGAGCGTCCTCATTAGCCTTTTTAATGTTGTCCTCACTGGCCCTCGGCCTTCAGTGCCAAGCACAATCCTCCTCACACCACTTTTGTCTTATTATCACAATAGCTCAGCAGCTTCCAGCAAGCTACGTTAATATGACTCATGGTACCATGGTACTGTGATTCCTCCGCACCCGAGATCTTCACGCCCGCTGCGCTAAGCAGCTGCATGTGCCTCTCTTACTGAGAGTTCCATTCTGCCATTTAATAAGCCTGCACCTGTCCCTCTGGTCTCGTCCTTACTTTTATCATTCGCCGTGTTCATGTCCCAAACACCAGTAGTGGATGCTTTTCCGATGGCGAGGGGAAAAGGAGCCATGACCAGAGTTGTATTTATCAACACGATTAAACAAAAAGTCCCTCATACATTCTGCAGTGACCCTTTGTCATGGTTCTTAATATTTATAGCTTTAATTACATCTGTAAGCCTTTCGAAAGAACTCTTTATCCCAGACTCATATCCTTCTAATCATCTGATATAAAGAGGCCTCTAAACTGCATATACTGAAAATAACATACTGTGGTTTACTTGAGTTATGATATAAAAGAGAAGTGCATGTTCTGTTCTGAACAAGTGCATTCTGTATGTGAGTTGCAGAGAGATTTCACAGACAGACCCTTCAGAGGGTTTTTTTCCCCCAAAAAACATTGCCCCAAAGTGATAGTGGATACCTCAGAACTCTTAGATTTAGTAGCCCGACTTCGCAGAGCGGTGAACTTTTCACCCTTGGAAAACCAAAATGTAAAACTGCTTTGCCAGGTGGGCGACCAGAAGTTAAATCCAGGAGGAATCAGATTCCATCATTTATTTGCATTGAGCAAATCGTATAATTGCTATTTTAATAATTTAAAAAAAGGATCAGAGAGCAAATATGTTTTTAATTGTCATGATTTCACGAGAAAGATAACGTCACTGGATCATGTCATAGCCATAGACGAAAAACTCAAGAGAGCAGGTTATTTCCTGTTGGGTCTCTCGACTGCTCTGAGTTGGATATACACTGGTACCTTACTTTACGGAATTAATTCGTTCCAGAAGTGGTTTCGTAACCTGATTTTTTCGTAAGTTGAGCCGCATTTTACATGTAAAAGGCCTGATTCGTTCCAAGAGCCCCAATACTACCTCCTAAACCCATTAAAAATTATAAAAGTATGCCTTTTAAAGTCTCCTTTTGCTTCAATATCGTACTGATGGTAGACAGGTTTGGCCATATTCCTTTGCGATATCACTCATCCGCATGCCACGAGCCCACTTCTTCTTTTCACTCACACCAAGAATCACTTTCTTGGGGCCCATGATGAATGACAAAAAATAAAGTTGCAATGAGCACACTCGAAAAACTCACGAAACAACAGTAACTCCGTCCTTTATGCGTGTTAGAACTCCGTGACGTACAATGGGTAGAAGGCACACAAAAAGCATCATGGGCATTATGGAGATGCAGCTCCCTCCGAGCCAATGGGAGGCCGGCGGGGTGTTGGAAGATAGCCAATAGGAGAGCAGCTTGCGCATTGTTTGAATTTTTGAGATGGCTGGTTTCGTAACGTGAATTTTTTTTGTATCCAGAGACAGAAATATAGGTAAATGCATTTCGGAACTTGGATTTTTCGTTTGTTGGGTCTTTCGTAAGGTGAGGTACCACTGTATTGAGTTTACGTTTCCTCTTTTCTTCTTTTCTGTTTGGCAAACTGATGCACTGGTGCAGTACTGGCTCAATTGGTGCATTGTTCTCAGGTATGTGTGTGTGTGTGTGTGTGTGTGTGTGTGTGTGTTTGTATGTATATATATATATATATATATATATATATATATATATATATATATATATATATATATACCAAAAACAAAAATAAAGGGACAGGACAAAGACTTTCTATTGAAACTCCATTTATCACTACAGATCTGTTTCGAGGGGTGGTGAAACCATCCTCTCTCTTCAGGTGATTATAGAATATATATATATATATATATATATATATATATATATATATATATATATATATATATATCCCTAAGGTAAGGTAATGTGGGCGCTTTTTACACTCGAGCCAAGAGGCTCATCAGGCTGGTGCTTATCCCCGGTTTCCATAAGCCTACTCCTCACGAAAGTCAGAAATGGTTCTTGCTCCAACATTTGATAGACGCCTTTATCCAGAGTGGCGTGCATTAAACATTTTTATACAACTGAGCAATTTAGGGTTAAGGTCATTGCTCAAGGGCCAAACAGAGGCAACGTCATGGTCATGTAGTTTAACCCTGACTTTGGGATCATACATCTAGAGCCTTGACCAATGAACCGCCAACTGGTTCTTTTACCATAGACAGTGAGAGACATGGCCGGCCTTTAATAACCCAGTTATCATCACAGCCTGAGATGTCACCGATGCAAAATCTCGGTTATGGGAGGAGTTCAGTGAGAGCCTGTAAAGTGGTTATCGGATGGCCTTAAAAGGGTTCTGGACCATTATCCGACAGCTCAGAAGGGGGAAACAGTTATCCACAAACACTGTTTACAGTGGAAGTGGGGAGCTGTTCATCTCGACTGGGGATGTTGTTGGGAGGTGGGAGGAATACTTTGAGGACCTCCTCATTCCACCAGGGGACCTGGGCACCTCTACGTGGAGGAGAAAGACTCTGGGTGTTTCGGTGGGGGTCCACCTTTCACTGGAGCTGAGGCCACTGAGGTAGTCAAAAACACCTTGGTGCTCAGGCTCTGGGGGTGGATGAGATCCACCCTGAATATCTCCGGGCTCTGGATGTTGTAGGACTGTCTTGGGTGACACGTCTCTGCAACATCACATGATCATCGAGGGCCGTATCTCATGATTGATAAAACAGGGTGGTAGGCCCCCTTTCTAAAAAGATTCACCAGAGGGTGTTCCAATTATCGTGGAATCACACTCCTCAGCCTACCCGATAAAGTCTGTTCAGGGTACTGGAGAGAAGGATCCGACTGATAGTTGAACCTTGAATTCAGGCGGAACAATGTGGTTTACGTCCTGGCCGCGGCATTCTTGACCAACTCTATACAACTACAGGATCCTGGAGAGGGCAAGGGAGTTTGCCCAATCTGTCCATGTGTTTTGTAGATTTGGAGAAGGCTTTTGACTGTGTCCCTTGGCTTATCTTGTGGGGCGTGCTCCGAGAGTATGGCATTCCGGACCACTTCCTATGGGCCATTCGGCCGCTGTATCACCGGAGCCAGAGCTTGGTCCGTATTGCGAACAACAGGTCGAATTCGTTTCCGGTGAGGGTTGGGTCTGAGGCCATGTTTCTCAGTCGGAAAAGGGTGGAATGTGTCCTCCAGGTCTGGAATGAGATCCTGTCCCAAGTGTAGGAGTTCAAGTGTCTCAGGGTCTTGTTCATGAGTGAGGGAAGGATGGAGCGGGTCATTGACAGGCAGATTACTGCAGCTTCTGCTGTAAAGCAGAGCCTGTACATGACTGTCATGGTTAAGAGGAAGCTGAGCCGCAAGGTAAAGCTCTCAATTTACCAGTTAAGCTGTGTTCCAACCCTCACCTATGGTCACGAGTTTTGGGTAATGAATGAAAGAACAAGATCCCGGATACAAGCTGGTGAGCTTCCTTCGTCGGGTGGCGGGGCTCTCCCTTAGAAACAAGGTGATAACCTCAGCCATCTGGGAGGAGCTCGGAGTAGAACTGCTGTTCCTATGCATTGAGAGGAGCCAGTTGAGGTGGCTCGGGCATCTGATTAGACTGCCTCCCGAACACCTCCCTGGGTCAACCGAGAACACGCTGGAGGGATTATATCTCTCGGCTGGTCTGAGAGCGCCCCGGTGTCCCTTCAGGAAGAGCTGAAGGAAGTGACTGGGGAGAGGGACGTTTGGACCTCATTTCTTATCCTGTTGCCCCGCAACCCGACCCCTGATTAAGCAGGAGATAATGGTGATGTAGTGGCAAATTGCTGAAAAGGCGTCATCCCTTTAGACATGGCAAAGTGTATTTTTTTGTTTGTATGTTTTTCCACGTTCTTTTTCACTCTTTTTTTGTGGATTTTTTAATCTTTTTTTTTTTTAAACTTAATTTTTGGAGATATTTATAAACATGACATCATTCATCCAAAAAGTGCTCTTCTTCTCCACTGAACACATGAAGCTTTTAATTTAAACCAGTGACTCGTGTACTGACTTTTATGCAGAATTATGGGCACAAAAGAATTCGAAAAGTCCTATTTCGTAAGCAAATCTGCCATTAAAATCCCTGATTGAGTGATAAGTGTAGGCTTCAGTATTTTGGACCCAGCAGCTGAATCCAGTGTTCCCGAGCCACGTACAAGCTCCTGTTACCTTGTAAAGAATAAATAAGTGAAAAAAATTAATGAAAGATAAATAATCAAAGTGATTAAATGCGACTCACTGTAAACTAAAGAAATGATTGCAGATGATTGTTTCATATATGAAACACTGAGTAGACCTTTTCCTGCTGTCAACCATTCATAGAATTTTAACCAATAAAAACGCCTCATCTTTCTCAAGTGTCTGTCTCTAACTCATACTGAGACGCCATCTCACATGCAGATGTAGATTGAGGGAAAAAATATATAAAAAAATCATAGGAAACTGTTCCCTGCTCCAGTTAAATTTAAATCAAACAACTTTATTTATCCATTCAGGGGAAATTTATTAATCCTCCGAAAAGATGCACTTGGGGAATATGCAGTTCTAATGAAAGGTGTTATGACAGGATACACAAAACTTTCATTCATTTATTTTCTGTAACCGCTTAATCCTAATTAGGTTTGCGGAGAGGCTGGTGCCCATCCCAACTGACTCTGGGCGAGGGCAGAGTACACCCTGGACAGCTCGCCAGGCCATCGCAGTGCGGAAACACACTGACGGCTATGCAGCTACTCTTGTCGAAAATCAGCAATGGTTCTTTTACATGAAACTCTCACCATAGACAGTGAGAGACATGGCCGGCCTTTGATAACCCAGTTAGCTGCACTTGGGAGGATACAAGAAACTTGTTTTTTCCTTTTTCCAAACCCTGTTGGATAAGTGTATGGATTAAAATGTGCCGCAGGTTGTGTAGCCGATGGCAAGCAAGTTAAAAATAAATAAATACAGTGATCCCTTGCTACTTCGTGCTTCAGTTTCTGCGGCTTCAGTGCATCGCGGGTTTTTCAAAAATTACCCCCCAACAAAACTACTTACATTTTTATGTGAGGTGCGCATCTGAGTGTGTGTGCGCGCAACTTTATGTGTATGTGTCTTTAGATTTTTTTTTACATCTTATGCATTATTTTTGAATGTTTAATTGTTATTGTAAGCATTTATAGCATTGAATATGTATTTATTGATATTATATGTGACGCGCTCTCCCGAAAGTAGGTGCTTGTCGCAAGTAACGCACAGCGCTTGTGAGACAGCGCGGCTTATCCGAATTGCCGATCTTTCAAATGAGCAAGTGATGGTTAAATATTAAACAAGTATTCTTGTGCACTTGCTCACATGAAAGATCAGAAGTTCCGATATGCCGCGCTATATCTCACAAGCGCCTTGCGTCACTTGTGAAAAGTACCTACTTTTGGTGGAGCCTGTCACATATACAAGTACGTATACGTCAGTCAGAAGGGTTGATCCTACTTCGCGGAATTCGGCGGTCGCGCGTGGGTCTTGGTCCCCATTAATCGCGAAAAGTGTACATACAGTATAAGAATTATACTTCTTCTTTTTTCTTTAAGTGGACCATAAACACTTAAACGACACTTACTTTTTAGAACGATGCATTAACCAGTGTGGATGCCATGGTGTTGTGGTGGTCAACTCACTTGCCTCGCAGAAAGAAGACCCTGGGTTTGAGTCGCAGGCTCGGGTGTTTTGGTGTGGGTTTCCTTTGGGTCCGTCGGTCTCCCTCCGAAGTCCAAAGTCATGAATATTAATCAAATTGACTGTTCCAAATTGCCCCTATATGTGAGTGGTGTGAATGTGTTGTATGTTTTGGCCCTTCAATGGTCTAGAGAATTGGTCTAGGTTTACTCCAAGTTTTGCCCGTGTCAGCTGAGAAGCCCCCCCCCCCGTTACCCTAATGGGACTGAGCAACATGGTACAGATAATCCACTCATCAGCTGTGATACTTGGTCAGTTGCCATGTTTGTTTATTCATTAAATGATTTCAAGTAAAAACTATAACCATCACAATGTACTGTAGGTGGTGCTGTAAATCTCGACAAACATAAAAAGGAACACTTTGTACGTGTAGTAAATTTCACTAATTTGTCCTGCCACATATTAATCACTGTATGTAGTGTTTATTGCTATTTTATTTGAACGTGTGCACTTGCTGTAACTCTAATACAGTACTGTCCCCTTCCCTCTACATAATCTTGACTTTGCGAACATGCCCTCAAGAAAAATGACTGGCACCTCTGTGTAAAATTCTCCTGGATAACGTGGACGCATTTGGCGAGAAACAAAAACAGCACTGTTGTTAGGAATAAATGAGATCGTCTCTGTGTTGGACAGAGTGATAAGCAGTGCAGAGCGTAGCGCTCTCAGGGAAAAGGCCTATTGTTTACGGTATCTGAGTCATATTTTATGCACGGATTATGCTCGTCACATCCTATACACTGCAAATGTACTGGTTACACACACTGTTGTTACTCACTCACTCATTTGCCAAACCACACGCTGCAGGGAATATGTCTGGTCTGGTCTGGGAATGCTTAGGTGTCCCCTCGGAAAAGCTGGAAGAAGTGGCTTGGGAGAGGGACGTCTAGATCCCACTGCTTAGACAGCTGCCCCCACAACCCGAACTTGGATGAAGCGGGCGATGATGATGTAGCGGCGAATTGCTGAAAGAGTATTGGCTATTTGTGGAACAGTGTGTTCCTTGAACAGGTAGATGGTATAAATACCAGAATCTATCATTGGAACAAACTGCTATCAGGGGACTCCTTGCTGTCTTAATAAAAGAGTGTCTTTTTCTGCAACTCATGAACTTTGACATAGATTTCTTTGAAATGATCTCATTTCTCCACAACAGATATGGGGGTATCCTGTGGCTGCTTGTAAACCAAATTAACTTGTTCACTGATCAGAAATATAAACAAAAACAAAAACGCCATGGTGAATTGATCCTGAATGAAATCTGATGATAAATAGTGATCGTTAACTGGTGTACTGAATGATTTGTTCTGCAGAATTCTGGTTGCACACTTCTGAGGAAACATCCCTGTGAGATTAAGCAATCACTGAGTTATTCCACCTATGAGTAGCATAATGTATAATATAATGTATAACACAATGTATAACATTGAGTTGGCTAGTCAGCGGGACCAATACAAAGGCGATCCTTGCACTTTTTGTCATTAGTCTCAATACCACAGATGACACAAGTCATGAGGGAATGTGACATTGGTATGCTGAATACTGGGATGTCTGTGACAGCACTGTCAAAACAACAAGGATTGGTCAGCATATTCACCCGACACGTGACCAATCAGATCAGCGGCTGAGACAACGTATCACAGATGCAGAAAATTTGACCCAGCTTCAAGTTGTGCTGCAGGAGGAGTGAGACAACATCCCACAGGCCACTATTGATCATCTTGTTAACTCTGTGGATTTGACATGCACTGCACTACATGACTCAGATGCCAGAGACACTCGGGACTTTGTGCTGTGAACTTTGCCCTCTGACCCCCTGGTTGGTTCAGGCTGTCATAACTCATCAACTGTAGATAGAAAATTGTTAGGCATGTTTCTTTTGGTTTACTATTAAGGCAAGAACAAAATAATACAAGTTTTGTTGAGGCGGCACGCTGGCCTAGTGGTTAGCAAGGTCATGGGTTCAATTCCCAGCCTGGGCGTTTCTGTGTGGAGTTTGCGTGTTCTCCCTGTACTTGTGTGGGTTTCCTCAGGGTACTCCGGTTTCCTCTCACACATGCATAAAAACATGCACAGTAGATAAATTGGCTGTTCCAAAGCTCCCTTAGGTGTGAGTGGTTGTGTGAGTGTTGGCCCTGCGATGGCCTGGCAAGCTGTCCATTGTGTACCTGTAGCACTGATGTTTTACAATTGAAGAGACTTTTCTGTGGAAATACTGTAACTCATTATTTATTATTATTATTATTACAGTCATACCTCTCCTTCCGAAATTAATCCGTTCCAGAAGTGGTTTTGTAACCTGTTTTTTTCGTAAGTTGAGCTACAATTTACATGTAAATGGCGTGATTCGTTCCAAGGCCCCCAACACTACCCCCTAAACCATTTAAAAATTATAAAAGTATACCATTTAAGGCCTGCTTCTGCTTCAGTATCGTACTGATGGTAGACGGGTTTCTGCCATATTCCTTTGCGATATCAGTCAACCGCATGCCACGAGCCCGCTTCTTCTTTTCACTCGCACCGGGAATCACTTTCTTGGGGCCCATGATGAATGATGATAAATAAAGTTGCAATGAGCACACGACAGTAACTCTGTCCTTTATGCGTGCTAGAAGAAGAAGAAGAAGAAGAACTCCGTGATGAACAATGAGTCAAGGGCATACGAAAAGCATCATGGGTATGATGGAGATGCAGCTCCATAATAGCCAATGTGAGGGAGCTGCATCTCCGTGACGAACAATGGGTCGAAAGCACACGAAAATCATCATGGGTATTATGGAAATGCAGCTCCATAATAGTCAATGGGAGACCAGCGGGGCGGGGTGTTGGGAATTAGCCAATGGGAGAGCAACTCGCGCATTGTTTGAATTTTTGAGATGGCGTGTTTCGTAACGTGAATTTTTTTCGTATCCAGATACGGAAATTTTAGGTAAAGGCGTTTCGTAGCCTGGATTTTTCGTTTTGGGTCTTTCGTAAGGTGAAGTACCCTTTATTATTATTATTATTATTATTATTATTATTATTATTATTATTAGTTGTTGTAGTAATAGTATCATCATCATTAATATTATTATTATTCATTCTTTCTTTAATTTTCTAAACCACTGAATTCCAATTAGAGTCACGTGTAGGCCATCTCCACCAACTCTGGGTGAAGGTGGTGAACACCCTGGAAAGCACATTGGTCCATTGCAGGGCAGAAAATTGCTGACAGTAATCCAATTGCCTAGTCATTACTAACAGCAATGGTTCATTTACATGTCTCATCACTGACAGTGAGAGACATGCCTAGCCTTTGATAACCTAGTCATCTCAACTGGGGGAGGGGGGCAGCAGTGACAACTTGGTGATAGTAGGGCTTCGACCCTGACCTTTGGATCAGTTAGCCAACACTTTAACCAACAAGCAAGCACCACCTCATTACTACTACTACTACTACTACTACTAATAATAATAATAAAGTTATCCAATGATGTGATTGCAAGACATGATCCACATCCCTCATTTGTGTGTCTCTTACACCCCAAGCCTCGAAACACTTTATGAAATGATAGTCTGTTTTTCATTGGTCTCTGTGTCTCTGTATCAGCAACCGCGATGTGATGTGAAATCATATTTAATATGTTTAATACTACACATGCAAATACAACAGTAATCATAAGTTCTGATAAACCCTCTTCATATTCTTACTGTTGCTCTGTCGTTCTTTCAAACCTCGACCGAGGGTGTTAAACTCATGCCATGAAGGGCCATGTGGCTGCAGGTTTTTGTTTCAACCAAGCAGCAGCACACCTGACTGCTCATTAAAACAACTGATTTGAGTCTTCAGGCAGTTGATTGGTCGATCTGTGTGCCCTGTACAGAGACTAACCAATCAACTGCCTGAAGACTCACATCAGTTGTTTAAATGATAATGATAAAGTCAGGTGTGCTGCTGCTTGGTAGAAACAAAAACCTGCAGTCACATGACCCTTTGTGGCATGAGTTTGACACCTGTGCTCTAGACAGTAGGAAAAAAAAAAGTCAGTCTATGTTTTGATGTTGACTCATTCATTTTTCTTTTTTCTCCTTTTTCTCTTGGCCATGCTGCAGCTGTCCAACCAGTGTTAGAAGGTAAGACCAGCGTTTTCTTCCGATTTGAGCTAACAGTGCTGAACTGATACTCGGCTTCTATAGTGTCATGCCTCCTCTGTTGATCATGAGACGCACTGTCAGTTTGGACAGCCCTATTGCTGCCTGAGTTTAACTGGAGTAAAATGGCTAGCATGAATGAAACGAATATCATGGGGGAGTGTTTGAAGTGCTCGAGCAATCATCTCTTGTGGGCCATTTTATCTTAACAAGCATTGAGTTTTGGGTTTGTTATTATGCAAAATATGATCAGAACCCACCGGTAGGTTCTGCAATGTCATGATGTTGGAATGTATGTTTGGAAATATTCACATAAAATTTGGCAGATTTTAATTTATACACGTCAAGAATGAAGTTTGGTGTCATGAAAAAAATTAACATTTTTAATTTCGAGTGAAATTAATTAACCAAAGGATGTTTTCACTGGTTTTTGATGCCACCCAAAAGAATGACAGCAGTGAAGCCTCTGCTATGTGCCGGTGTCACTCACATCCATGAGCTGAACGAGTATACAGTATTTCATCCGTAGACAAACACTGTGAGCACTGCTTGGTTTCTTGTTGCCCAGTATCCCTTCTCTCACTTTCGGTTTCTTGAAGAACATTTTGTAATTCTCCCTCCTGTGTTTTTTTTTTTTTTTTTTTTTTTTTTCTTTTTTCTTCACTAAATGGGTGCACCTCAGACTTTCATTTTCTGTTGAACATATCTCTGTCTTCATCGTTTATCAGGTGTTTCGTATGATGTATTTATTCTGCAGGCAAAAAACAAATAAAAAAAAAAGTAAAACATAATATATAGTAATTAACTTTGAAACAGGCCAACAAAACACATCAACATATTTTTATGAGCTTTATATTCACTGTCATTGTTATTTATAATCCAACCGTATACTCTGCAAATTATACATTTTAATATAATTTGACCAAATGTGATTTAAAAAAAGAAAAAGCTCCTGAATGGTACAAGAGAAAAGCACCCTATCATTTAGAATTTGTGGGTTTAAATCTCGGTTACGTTTATATCATCCTTTGTAAGGCTTGTTAGGCAGGAACGGCATCACTCTGTCCCCTCCCGTTCACAGCAACAACAGCTAATCATAGCCATCGGGGAGCTAATGCTTATAGAAGTGGGTCGATAATCTCAAAGTGTGTGACGCTTTCCTGTGATGCGACATGAGCAGCGGTTTGAAAAGTCTGCAAAATCTGAACAAATTGCTAGATAGGACGGGGTACTTTCGAAGGCATTTTCTTTTTGCCTAGCTGGCATTAGGTTCCAGCAACTGTTGTGAGCATAACTCATCAAATACAGTAAATATTCTCTGAAAATATCCAGGTGTGCAGCCCTGAATTAGGGATAAATATGTTGGGGGCGGCACTGCGAAGTTTGCCTTGAAAATGTGCCGATAAATTATTGAGGATGAAGGGAATCTGACACCCAAAACCTCACCTATCAATCTGTCTTTAAAATAAAAATAATTCTTGTTTCATAACTTCATACTGTTTTATTGCTTTGTTTTGTTTTTTGTTTTGTTTTTTCTTTTTTGTTTGTCTTTTTTTTTCTTCTTTTTTTAGCTTGAAATGGCACCTTTTGATGTTTGCTGTATGGTGAATATCTCAGGCACACGGATTGCAGTTGATTATTAAACTAGGAATATTGTGCTTTACTGCTGGGCTCTTTTCAAGCCCCACTCTCACGGATTGTCACTGCTTCCCCAGTGCAGTCAACTGGGTTATCAAAGGCCGGCCATGTCTGCCTCTATCTATGGTGTGAGGTTCATGTAAAACAACCATTGCTGACTTTCGACAAGAGTAGCTACATAGCCGTTAGCAAGTTTCTGCCCTGCGATGGCCTGGTGAGCTGTCCAGGGTGTACTCTCTGCCCTCGCCCAGAGTTGGAGCCAACCTGCTCGTGACCCTAATCAGGATTACGCGGTTCAGAAAATGAATGAATGAATATTGTACTGCTAATTTCTCAGTCATTAATCATGGTATGTACCACGTAACTACATCCTTCACCTGATCGCTGCATGGAAATATTTTATCTGTGGTGTGACGCTGTAAAAGAGCCATTACTGACTTTCGTCAAGAGTTGCTGCACAGCCGTTGGCGTGTTTCTGCCCTGCGATGGCTGTCTGGGGTGTACTCTGCCCTCGCCCAGAATCGACTGAGATGAGCGCCAAGCCTCCCCACGACCCTAATTAGTATTAAGCGGTTACAGAAAATGAACTGATGAACTAAAATAATGTTGGGGAGGTTTTCGGACTGTTCTGTTTATATTGGCGAGAAGTACTTAGCCAAGCAAGTGGTAATGCGTGGATTTTCTCAAGTGATGCGAAGTTTTGGGTTATTGGGTAAAACTAAGTTTAAAGAAAACAAAAAAAAGTAAAACTACCAATCAAAACAAATTTAGAGTGACTGGAGGAAACACACACAGGCATGTCGTGATCACGCAAATTCCAATCAGAAACACCCTTCCAAGTCCAGGACTCAAGCCCAGGACCTTCTTGCTAGTGACGGGGCATACTTGGTCTGACAAATCATTGACTCAAGTTATGTGGATCTGACATTTTACCACAGCATACCTTATTTGCATAGAATCTGAACTCGAACGTTTTTGTATTTTTGAAGCATTGCACCTCTGAGTCACTCCTGTGTATAGAAAAGTAATTGTAACGTGTTGCTTTGCTGCTTGCTAATCTGAATGTAGAGTCCCATGCGTCAGCCAAGTCCCCAGAGATTTTAGCAGTGTCAGAGTGCACGTGCTAATGGTTCAGCCGTGGTGGGTGTGCTCTATTTATTGGGCCATTAGGAAGCGCTAAACCTTACACTTTTGTTTATTATGCATGCACTTATTTTTTTTTTTTTCAATATATTCATTTAGATATTGGAGAGCCTATGTCAACCCTCCTTATCCAGTGGTGTCGATGTGCTTTGTCTAAGCCATCTGCGTCAGTAAATTCTCAACACGGGGTCCAGTTTAGATTGGCACCAATTCTGAGATGATATCCATGTTCCTGATATGGAGGGCATATTGGCATAGTGACTACAATGTCAGCCTCATAGCAATATGGTCTTGGGTTTGGATCCCTGGTTTGACAGAGGCATTTCTGTGTTGGGTTTGCATGTTCTCCCTGTACTTATGTAGGTTTTCTTAATGTACTTTAGTTTCCTCCCATTGTCCAAAGATATGTGCATTATGCTAATTAGATGTTTTAAATTACCCAAAAGTGCGAATAGTTGTTTGTTGGCCATCCGATGGTTTGACAGGCTGTATCCTGCCTTTGCCCAGTGTCGGCTGAGATGGGCTTCATCTTCTCGGTGACCATGGAGGATTAAGCTGTTCATAAAATGAGTGAAAAAGCATTCATGGTATAAACGAGGATGCTTCATGAGCATCCAAAAGTGACTGATACATGACCGGGTCCGTGGTGGCACAGTGGTTGAGGCCCTGGGTTGACAGTTCCAGTCGCAGTACCACCAAGCTAGTAGCACTGTTGGATCCTTGAACAACGCCCTTAACCTTCAATTGCTCAATTGTGTAAATGTGATAAAGATGATAATTCACGCTGATAACGATAAAGTCATCTGCCAAATTCCATAAACAGGGTATTCATTAAGTTTTAGAGTAGAAGCAGGATATTGATAAGTAGGGAATGGAAATTGTTTGAGGCAAGCATGGGGATGGGGGTGTCCCCTCCCGCAGGGGTGTCTGCACCCTCAGAAAATTTTTTAAAATTCATGTGCTCTGTGGTGCATTCTGGGCCCATATTTATGAGAAAATCAGACAAGCTGGAAGCAAATAAAACTAAAAGTTTATATTATTAAAAATAGTATTTGTTACAAGAATAGTAGACTGACTTCTTAAAGGAAAGTACATAAAACTTCTTATTTGAAAAATCTAACAGTTACCTTACTAATATGGAACATTTGTGAAATGTGTGTGTGGGGGGGGGGGGATGTGGAAGGAGAAATTCGAGAATTATATATTTACAGAATATTTATGTAATAAATAACAAAATCAATGATTAACTTTTATGCACAAAATGATAGAATTTAGGAAAGTGAAATAATATTTTTCAGGTATATTTATAAATTTCTACCTAATTTATGGGCTCATTATTTTACTTTTTTTCTTGGGTGGGGTGGGGTGGTCCCTTTGGCCCCCTAATACCTGCCACTGATGCAGATTTTTTTTGTTCTAACTTAAATGTCTGACAGACAATCTTATTTGCGCACACCACCACCAATATGAAATAATCACACTGAGCTGCTAGTGAAGCCTCGTACTGTATTAAGACCATTTTGCCACGAAAAAGGCATGGGAATGACTTGGGCTACGTTAACAAATAGATCTACATAACACTCGTGTTCAATGTAGGACCTAACGAACGTTATGTAGATCTATTTGTTAATGTAGCCCAAGTCAAATACATGAATTTTCGTGTCTGTATAGTGTGGCGTGAATCCATTAAGAATAAGATTAGGCTATCTTAGTTGGGGACTAGTTTTCACTATTATCGCTCAGTTCAATCGAGAAATAATTTGTGTTCGGACATGACATAAAACTTTTTTACCTATTTCATGAGATACGGATGTTTCCGAAACAGTGGAATCATCGGTCTCGAGCCGCTTCCACAACGTATTTAATGTTGGTTGTTTAGATCTATTTTGTGTCGGCGACATGCTTGTCGGTACGACTCACATCAGTTTGGACTATAGTTTACCTGGGTTTATACGACCTGTCACGATCTAAATCTACAGGGGAGCACAGGCAAATGGCGGCACATATATAAAAAGCACCGCGCTTTTGAATGAGGTAGCATAGTGCATCATGGGATATCGGAAGTGAACCGATTGGGAAATTATCAAAAAAATCGTGTTGTCAAGTACATAGTTTAACAAAGCCGTGAAAATGTTTTTATTAAAGATTATTATTAAATACGATAAAATATAGTTGGCACTAGGCTAATAGTAGCCGGCGCTTACGCCGGTTGCCGGCGCTTAATGAAAAGTGTGCATAAATGTAAAAAAAAAAAAAAAAAAAAGCAAATGTAATGACCAAAGACAAGTAAAAATGCTCTGATCCCTCAGAAGACACCATTAATGCTGGCTATGAGAGAAAGGTGTCAGAACACGCACAGTGCATTACAGCTTGCATTACAAGGTCTAGAGGCAGACCAGTCAGGTGGTGTTAATGTTATTGCTGATGTGTCGGTGTCTATAAATATATGGGCTGCAATCATAAGGATATCTGTGTGATTTTTTTTATCAGGATTCTAAACCTCTGATCTGGGACAACAATACCGCTCTTCATGGACCATCTATTTTTGGCCTGTGATCATGACCACTTCCTATGTTGATACTTTCTGGTGGTGGGTAGTTTTTGCATGAGGACACTCACAGGACACTCACGCTCGAGAATGGCCGAGGCTTTCATTTTGAGCGTGTGTTTTCAGCACATCTCTTTAATTACTTCTCCACTTTTCCTGACAAGTCTGAAAGCTCGGTCTACAACAATCAAATGGTTAATGCTTGGGAAAGATGCGATGTGGAAGGAAAAAAAAAAACTGTTTGAGGATTTATTCAATTAAACAGGATCGGTCCTTTTTTATTAGTTCAGAATGTATGGCAACAGGCTATCAGACATTCATTTATTTCCCCTTCACTTTTCCTGGTATTGGTTGTGGTAATAACAGGCATCCAGACATCACCATACCCAGCTCCACATGCCAGCAACACCTGGCTGAACTTTAAATGTTTCCAAGCCAACATTCAGATATAATCACTCCAACTTGATTTGGGGATGACCAGAGGTCGCTGTTCAGTCGGAAAGTGGTTGATATAGAGCAGACCATGGGGCATCTCTCCATGTGCAGAAAGCCACCCTCCAGTGTGTTATTCTCTTTTAGATGCCACCTAAGCAAAATCTACATGAGATTCCTTCAAGGATTGTAAAACCAACCAACCATTCAAATCTGATCATGCTGCCTCACATGGCAGCATAACATGACTGACTGACTTTTTTTTTTTTTTTTTTTCCCCTCTTCTGCATACATGAGCTTACAGATATCCATAATTGGCGAGTGCCACTGTGATCGAGCGAGGAGGGAGTATATAAACCCTCCCCACCCTGACAGCACAGACATTTTTGCTCTTGGACTCCCAGCAGTGGATATATTTGGCATTGTTGGAACTGGACCTTACAATCTCCTGATTGTAGGGTGCATGCTTTATAACGCTGCATAAGACAGATTTGAATCATCACTGTGGACATCACGAGAGGGTGGCACGATGCTGCAGAAGCTACTGTTGCTTCCTTGATGGTCTGCAGCATCTCAGTTTAATCCTGCTTTCTTTTACGATTTGGAGTTCTCTGGTTTCTTCTTAAAAACATAATGGGACTTTGGTAGGACACTAAATTATGGATGAGTGTATGAATGTGTGTAAGCACAGTGTCCTCCAGTGGAATATTTCCACCAATCCCACGGTGTTTTTCCACCAGTGCTCCTGTGATATGGTCTGGATCCACAGTGCGCCATTCAGTGAGATAAAGGTAACAAAAGCCTTTAGAAGAATTTAAGATATGAATACTTAAACTTACAAATAATGACTTCAAATGATAATAATTGCACAGCCAGACGACACAATCATGCACATCTGAACAGCATAAATGCCCCATTTAGCAGCCTTATTCTTCCTCCTTAGGGGACAATCTCTTCTGTTACTGTTTCTCAAATTGGCATCAAGTGGAGACGAACCAGACGTTTTCTTTTGATTCCAACCCCTCAAAACCAACTCTCGCCGAAATTAGTCATAGTCTCCTCCCTGTTCCTGAAACTGCTCTCCCTTCTCACATAACAGCTACTACGTACTGACTGGGAAGGGTAAAGGCTATCACATGCTTCCTCATGGGCATATGACTCTAGCCCATTGCATCTGTTCAAGCTGCTGCTCATGAAACATTAGGGGATATGTAACACACTTTCCTTAAAGTGTAGTCCAGCTACCCTCACCTGAATGAGCTCACAGACGTCCCTTATTGGCTGGTGTCACTGTATTTGACAGGCAGAAGAGAGTAAGCCATGTCTACCTTCCAGCCCTCCCTGAGAGAATGGCTAGTCGTGCAGCCTTGTGTCTTTTCAAACTCCTATTTTCCAAATGATCGGTTGAAATTTTCTGTTGCACCACCCAGCAGCCCCCACAGCCCCAGTTTCATTATGGTCCATGTGAGGCGAGTCTGTGCTCACTCAGTACCCTGCCAAAGCAACTTGTGCCAGTCTCAGCACTTGGCATAGTTAAAAAAGGAACAGCTGGCACGGTGGCAGCCAAATATCCCAGTCTCCATGACCTTGGCTAATCCCCCTGCTGGAGGCTCTCCTTCAAGAGTTTTAGTGATGGGCTTTAAAACGGAGTATGCAAATCCAATCTTAGTTCATCTTTAGCCGAATACAGCAGCTAATCAGAGCAGATCGCAAGTATAATAGGTAAGGTGGTGTGCGCCAAGAGCACAACATCAATGACCTTTAATATGCTAATTAGCCAGGATTTTTATAAAATGTACACAAAAAGGCTTGCTAACTCATTTTGGATGGTAGAATCTGATTATAAATGGACAAGTCTGTTGAAATGGCCCAAATGTAGGGCACATTTTGTTTAAAATGGCAGCTCCTGTTGAGTCTCCCCTCTCCTTTGTGCTTTGAAATATTTCATAGTTCAAGAATGTAAACACCCCCCCCCCCCCACACACACACACACACACACACACACACTCGGTGGGAAAATTTAACAAAAATCTCGTTTGGTTATACAGTGTATATTACAACCTTGTTCAGAGGTGAAACAATGTGAAAGACAAGTTTGTACTTCCTGGTCCAAATATTACAGAATAGCTAGAATCCTTTAGCTAAATAGCCTGCTTGCCACTTTAGCTATCCCACTTAACTAATGATTTTTACAGTTTGTTTTGGTGTATCGGCGATATCCTGGTGTAACCCACCCTCTGCCAGAGTTGTCTGAGATGGTCACCAGCCTTCATGTGACCCTAATTTAGTGCTTCTCAATTATTTTCTGTGATGCCTCCTCTAGAAAGAAAAAAAACCAAACATTTCATGCCCCTCCAGCACCCCGTGCGCAACTATAGTTTGCTGCACTTCATATTGGTTGCTTGGTGCTTTTTCCCTACACCATAGCATGACAATGAGAGCGCCACTGCCAGCTACTGTAGTGGATGCGCAATTACACTTAATTCTACTACAGTATGGCAAGAAAGCATGTTTCCCTGGGTCATGCACTATTTGAGAAGCACTGCCCTAATTAGGATTAATGGGTTTAGAAAGTGAATGAATCGATGCATACGGTTGTGTATATATTTGCAAAGGATTAAATAATTAAAAATAAACATCCATCCATTGTACCAATTATCCGTCGATCAGTCTTAGCTAGTGCCAGACCCAGTTGATAATAGAGCAGTGAATTACACCCTGAACAGGCTGCCAGTCTCCCTCACAAGTAACACAAACAACCATCCACACCTATGATGTAGAGTGTCCCGGTGACAGCAAGTTTTGTAATTGGGGAGGAAACTAGAGAACCCAGAATAAACCTACCCAAGCATCGGGAAAACTCCACAGTGAAAACCCCTTTGCCAAAGAGTCAAACTCGGCACCTTCTTGCTGTGAGGTGACAGTGCAAACTACTGAGCCATCGTGTCTCCCTGCTAGGAATATAACGGTGCATGAGTCGTACTACAATAGTATTGTGTTTTTCTGTGACATATCTGAGCTACTTCAATAGCAGTTATTATTCGGAGCGCACAGTGGTACAGTGGCTAGTTCTCTCTCCTACCAACAAGCAGTCTCTCGGCTTGAGCCTCTTGAGGTTCTGGAGCTTTTCTCTGTGAAGTCTGCACGTTTTTCCTGTATGTTTTCTCTCGCAGTCGAAAGTCATGCAGAATAGGTCATCAGGTTTACTCTAAATTATCTATAGGTGTGAACGTGAGTGTAAATGACTGCCTGTCTCTTCGTGTTATACCTGAGTCTCTCTTCATGATTGATGACAGTAGACAATTTTTTGCCTTTCGGTGGTCCACTGGCCCTAATCCGTAAGTACAGTATATAGCGCATTTCTGTCAGAATACCTGAGTGCTGGGGAACTACCTTGAGAATTGGCTAAGCATGGCTTCCAATTATAGAAATTTTGGTCATGCTGAAAATTACTGTGGATCAGTTCAGCTATTACAACCACGATATAACCATGTATATGTTGGGTATACACAGCATAGCAGATGTTACTTTAGATTTCTACAGTTGTAAAAATTTACACGGCACAGCAATTGCATCGTAATGGCAGTTACCACCAGACATGATGGCTGCAATATATGCTTTGCAGATACTCACATTTATTAAGCAAGGACATATTTTCTCTTGACAAATTAGAGATACGCACCACCAAAACCCAAATGATCACAGATTGGCCGGCACAGTTTTGACGTATGAACAGCTGGGTATTGGCCAGTAGTGGCTTAGTGGTAAATGTGATGGGATACTAATCTGAAGGGCAGTGGTTCAATCCCCACTATTACCACTGTTGGCCCTTGGGCAAGGCACTTAACCATCAATTGCTCAAGTTGTATAAAAATGATAACTGTAAGTCACTCTGGATAAGAGCGTCTGCCAAGTGCTGTAAATGTTAATATTGAAGTGGCACAGAAAAATGTATGGCTGCCTGTAGATTATTTTTAATTGTACTGTATAGATTTTTTTTTTTATTATGTAGGCTTTAAGAAAGGGCGTCACAATGGCGTAGTTAATGAGTTCGATTCACAGTGAAGGTCCTGGGGTTCAAGTCCGAGGCTCAGCCTTTTCTTAGTGGATGGTTTCCATGTGTTTGTTTGTTCTCCATATGTTTGCTTGGTTTCCTCCAAGTACAGTGGTGCCTCACCTTATAAAATTAATATATTGCAGAAGTGGTTTTGTAACCTGGATTTTTTGGCTGAGACAACGTATTACAGATGCAGAAAGTTTGACTCAGCTTCAAGTTGTGCTGCAGGACAACATCCCACAGGCCACTATTGATCATCTTGTTAACTCTGTGGATTTGACATGCACTGCACTACATTACTCAGATGCCAGAGACACTCGGGACTTTGTGCTGTGAACTTTGCCCTTTGACCCCCTGGTTGGTTCAGGCTGTCATAACTCATCAACTGTAGATAGAAAATTGTTAGGCATGTTTCTTTTGGTTTACTATTAAGGCAAGAACAAAATAATACAAGTTTTTTTGAGGCGGCACGCTGGCCTAGTGGTTAGCAAGGTCATGGGTTCAATTCCCAGCTTGGGCGTTTCTGTGTGGAGTGTGCGTGTTCTCCCTGTACTTGTGTGGGTTTCCTCAGGGTACTCCGGTTTCCTCTCACACATGCATAAAAACATGCACAGTAGATTAATTGGCTGTTCCAAAGCTCCCTTAGGTGTGAGTGGTTGTGTGAGTGTTGGCCCTGCGATGGCCTGGCAAGCCGTCCATTGTGTACCTGTAGCACTGATGTTTTACAATTGAAGAGACTTTTCTGTGGAAATACTGTAACTCATTATTTATTATTATTATTATTATTATTATTATTATTATTATTACAGTCATACCTCACCTTACGCAATTAATCCGTTCCAGAAGTGGTTTCATAACCTGATTTTTTTTGTAAGTTGAGCCACATTTTACATGTAAAAAACGTGATTCGTTCCAAGGCCCCCAACACTACCTCCTAAACCATTTAAAAATGATAAAAGTATACCTTTTAAGGCCTGCTTCTGCTTCAGTACCGTACCGATGGTAGACGGGTTTCGGCCATATTCCTTTGCGATATCACTCAACCGCATGCCACGAGCCCGCTTCTTCTTTTCACTCGTACCGGGAATCACACGCGCGCGTGTGTTGACCATGTCTTCTTAGCAGAGTTAGAATCTTACAAATGTTTATGCAAGGTTAAAAGCCTGAGCCAAAAAAATAAAGTTGCAATGAGCACACTTGAAAAACTCACTAAACAACAGTAGCTCTGTCCTTTACACGAAAAGCATCATGGGTATTATGGAGATACAGCTCCATAATAGCCAATGGGAGGGAGCTACGTCATCCCTCCTAGCCAATGGAAGGCCAGCGGGGCGGGATGTTGGGAGATGGCCAATGGGAGGCCAGCGGGGTGGGATTTTGGGAGATGGCCAATGGGAGAGCAACTCGCGCATTGTTTGAATTTTTGAGATGGCGCTTTCGTAATGGGAATTTGTTTCATATCCAGAGACGGAAATTTTAGGTAAATGTGTTTCGTGACCTGGATTTTTCGTTTGTTGAGACTTTCTAAAGGTGAGGTACCACTGTACTGTAGTTTCCTCCTACAGTCCAATGATATGCACGTTCGGTTAATTGGCTCATCCAAACTCCCCCTAGGTATCGCTGCGAGTGTGAATAGTTGGCATTACCCTGCGATTGCCTTGCGAGCTTGTCAGGGTGTATCCAGCCTTCACCAACTGATGGCTGAGATAGGCTCCAGCCTTCCTTCAAGTCTAGTAGTAGTGTTTCAGGAAATGAGTGAAAGTGATACGTGTTTTAAGAAATACCTGCAAAGAAAGGTAAATGTTACACATATTAATGTTTAGGTTGTACAATTTAAGCAAGTAATACAATTTGAAAATACTGTATAGTTAGCTGAGGCTAATACTTTTTTTTTTTAATCTGCTGCCTTGATACTTCTCTGCAAGCAACAGCTAAATACAGTGTATTAAACAGATGTGCTCCTTTTCCTATAATTACTTTATGATGTAAACAAAAGAAAACGATGTTGTCCCCAATAAACCATTTTAATACACGCTTTATTCCAGCATGCAGTTCAATAATGGGTCTAAAGAATGGCCTGTGTGAAATATAAGGTCCAACATATAAACATTTTATAAAGCAAATTCTTTTATTGCTGTTTTATTGGTCTTCTTTAGTCAGATGGATAAAATCTCAAAAGAAATGAATACTTGTCCTCCAAATAACTGCCAGTAACAATGTCATTTCCTGTGCTTGGCGTGAAAGCGCATGTCGACCATATTCTGAACAATGGAAAAAAGAAACCTGGAGATTGAGAGAGACAGAGGAAGTGAGTGAAGGGAGGAAAGAGAGAGCGAGAGAGAGAGAGAGAGAGAGAGAGAGAGAGAGAGAAGGGGGGGCTGCTTTGGGCAACCTCATACTATTGGAAACGCAGAAGCCTGTTGCTATGCCAACACTGGCGGGCCGCTGCATATCAATGTCGACGTCCACAGCAGGGCCGCTCCACTTCAGCTTGTGCTCAGCGAATGACGTCATACATTTGCATCTTGCTAGATAAATGTTTACAAGCTGCAGATGCTTCTTTTAAAAATACACATTACAAGGCTAATATTTCTTCCACCGTCAGTTCTAGCGCTGAATAACTGCTGGGTCATCCTGCTTCTTCTTCTTTTTCTTTTTTTAAATAACGAATGAGACCAAGCAGAGAGATGCTTTACTAGACCTCATCTGCTTCTTAATTTAGCCAAATATATTCGTCTGCTTAATAAATCAGTAGTTAAAACGTGAATGGCTGGTCAGTGGTCATGAGGGAAGTGGGGGTCGAAGTCTTTAATGGAACTTGGCTATTAAAATACAGCTGAAGTATGAGGTCGGATGCAATTAATATTTAATATTATCGCTTGTCCTCTTTAGTTAAAGCTGTTGTGCAAAAATTCTGGTTGTAAACAAAAGTGGAGTAAATGCCTCCATTTCACAGTAGAGCAGCTTTGCTGTGCTCACTGCTGTTTAAGTATTTGTTAACAAGGAGCACTGCACTTTTAAATCCTTAGCTGTTTACTCATGTCTTTGTTGTTTATCTATATGAATTTGTGGACTGGAGGTTGTGTGTGTATATATATTTAATCACACACACACAAACCGGATTCCAAAAATGTTGGGACACTATACAAATTGTGAATAAAAACTGAATCCAATGATGTGGAAGTGCCAAATTTCAATACTTTATTCCGAATAGAAGATAGATGACAGATCAAAAGTTTAAACTGAGAAAATTTGTCATTTTAAGGGAAAAATATGTTGATTTTAAATTTCATGGTGTTAACAAATCTCAAAGTTGGGACAAGGCCATTTTCACCAATGTGAGGTGTCCCCTCTTCTTCTTACAACAGTCTGCAAACGTCTGGGGATCGAGGAGACAAGTTTATCAAGTTTATAAATAGGAATGCTGTCCCATTCTTGTCCAATACAGGCCTCGATCTGTTCAACTGTCTTGGGCCTTCTTTGTTGCACCTTCCTCTTTATGATGCGCCAAATGTTCTCTATAGGTGAAAGATCTTGACTGCAGGCTGGCCGTTTCAATCCCTGGATCCTTTTCCTTCACAGCCATGATGTTGTAATTAATGCTGCATATGGTCTGGCATTATCATGTTGAAAAATGCAAGGTCTTCTCTGAAAGAGACGACGTCTGGATGGGAGCATATGTTCTAGAACCTGAATATACCTTTCTGCATTGACGGTGCCTTTCCAGATGTGCAAGCTGCCCATACCACACGCACTCATGCAACCCCATACCATCACAGATGCAGGCTTCTGAACTGAGCGCTGATAACGACTTGGGTTGTCCTTGTCCTCTTTAGTGCGGATGACATGGCGTCCCAGTTTTCCATAAGAATCGTGATTCGTCTGATCACAGAACAGTTTTCCACTTTGCCACACTCTATTTTAAATGACCCCTAGCCCAGAGAAAACGCCTGCACTTCTGGGTCCTGTTTAGAAATGGCTTCTTCTTTGTACTGAAGAGTTTCAGCTGGCAACGGCGGCTGGCACAGTGGATTGTGTTCACCGACAATGGTTTCTGGAAGTATTTCTGAGCCCATTCTGTGATTTTCCTTACAGTAGCATTCCTGTTTGTGGTGCAGTGGTGTTTAAGGGCCTGAAGATCACGGGCATCAAGTATGGTTTTTCGGCCTTGACCCTTACACACAGAGATTGTTCCAGATTCTCTGAATCTTTGGATGATGTTATGCACTGTAGATGATGAGAACTTCAAACTCGTTGCAATTTTTCACTGGGAAACACCTTTCTCATATTGCGCCACTATCTTTCTGCGCAACATTAGGGGAATTGCTGATCCTCTACTGAGACTGCCACTCTGAGAAGCTCTTTTTTATACATTGCCATGGTGCCAATAGACTTCATTAGTGTTAATTGGTCTTCCAGCTTTTCGTTATAAGTACAATTGACTTTTTCAGCCTCTTATTGCTACCTGTCCCAACTTTTTTGGAATCGTGTGTGTGTGTGTGTGTGTGTGTGTGTGTGTGAACAGAGTTTTAATGTGAGGTTTTGGGAAAGGATTGCATTCATATAAAAGAAAAGCACAAGTTAAACTTCTTCTCAGGAATGCGTATCAGATTCTTGAACAGAAAGAAATACCTGTGAATACAGCGTCATATATAAGTAAAAAAGCTTCTTTGAATATTCGAGAAAGTGTGAGAGTCCTATAAATGATGCACAAAAAGGATGGCTGAGGCATTAAAAATCAAAAACAGTGCTGAAGAAAGGGAGATTGTCAGTCCAGAATGGGTAAGGGCGGGGAAGCCGAAATGTGCATATGACCTCTGAAGGTTACTGACCTTCCAGGGAAATGTCACCATCAATCTCCTGCGAGAGCTGATAAATATTTCTGGTTTTTTTTTTTTTTTTTTTTGAAATCCAATATTTGCCTAAATGATTATTACAATGGCTGTTCAGTGGAAATGCACAATTATAATGGTCATTACATCGGAATCCTAATTTACAAATATAGTACCCTCTGACTAGTTCTAATATGTAAGCAGTCAGTTATCTGGTAGCTTTGATATGGCCTATTAATATCATAAATCAGAAATGATTGCGTCAGTAGTTAATTAAGTGTACACACCATTAGGTTTTGTGAAAAAAAAAAAATAGTGATATTGTACCACAAGTTATACCGGAGTTAAGGATTGAGAAGAATTATTAGAATGGCCATGTGATGGTTATGATAAATATATCCTGCAACGTGTTTTAATGGACAGTGCAGAGGATATTTATGCAAATCCAAGTGCAGGAGGGTTTATTCCCATCCAACTAGTTCTCCCCTATCAATGTGACAGCTTCCAAAAAGTGAGGAAGAGAGCAAACACCTGTTATGTCTGTGACTCTTGACACCAGTTAATTGTATATTTTTAAACTGCTGTACCTGCTGCATCACAGGGCAGCGTAACATAATCAGTATAACATGTGATTTTCTCTATGCAGACAGATGTCTAAGACTGACTTATTAATTTGACTGTGATGAGAGAGAGAAAGGGAGCGAGAGAGAGAGTCCAGTGTTGTTGTCTAGACTGCTGGCATTGTGGGTATTTAAACTCATGAATCTCTGCCCACTGGGTGAATGCTTTTCTGTTCCACCACTCAGGAGCCTAGGCCAGGGGTTAATTTACAAAATCCAAGAAAGAAATCTATGTTTTGAGTCAAAACAGGAGCAGTGTTCAAACAAAAGAAATCCACAAGTAGACCAAACAAAGGGCAAAGCCAAATAATGGTCATTGTGCAAAGCAAAGGTCAAAACCAAAATGGCATTCATGGAATACAAGGTGAACATGAAGGCTGGTCAGACTTGGCAATGACTGAAGGGTTAAGTGTGCTTTCTAAAGAGGACTGTCTTCTCTAAAGAGAACGTTGTTGATGGGTGAAGAGAACGAGGTTACGGTTCAGGGAAGTGTGGGTGTGTGTGTGTCCTGGTTCAAGGTAAATAAGATGAGTATAATGTAGGTTTCTCAGACCAATTGAATTTCTATAAAATCAGTAACTTGATAGGTTCGCTTTCAAATTTTAAAACATTAGCACAAAATGATGAGCCAAGTCTTGATGCATTAGAAATATCATTCATTTTCTGTAACTGCTTAATCCTAATTAGGGTCGCGGGGAGGCTGGCACCCATCCCAGCTGCCTCCAGGCGAGGGCAGAGTACACCCTGGTCGGCTCGCCAGGCAATCGCAGAACAGAAACACAATGATGACTATGCAGCTACTCTTGACGAAAGTCAGCAATGGTTTTTTTCACATGTACCTCTCACCATGGCCGGCCTTTGATAACCCAGTTAGCTGCACTGGGGGGCAATGACAACCTGTTGAGAATAGGGCTTGTACCCCCAACCTTGGGATCAGTGATCCAGCACCTTTACCATCAGGCCACCACTGCCCGCATTAGTTATAATTGAAAACTAAATTATAAGTAAATAGCTTTATTTGGGCTTTATTGTCTACCTCTGAAAGGTGAAAGGATCACTGGTTAAATGATGTAATTGTATTGAGGACATGTGCTTTGCATTGCCACAGGGCTGAGTAAACATTATCCAAGCAATGATTTTTCGTGCCCAGGACCTCTTGAGCTGCACGGCGGTAATTCTCACACGATTCTGTTAACCAAGCACAGATTTATTTTATTTTACAATAAAAGTTTACTAATCAGTTGGGAAAAACAACAATATCTTCACCAGTCATTTATCTCCCACGCTGAGAAAATTGTAGCCTATTGACAAAAACAAATGTTTAGGTTTCAGTCCTCCAGCAGGCATCCCTTTGTTATTGTAATGGAGCTGAGTACACCGCCACCTTTCAGTACTATCTGTTCTTCAGCTCAGTTATCTCTTTAATACTGAGCATTATTTGTGACGAAATGAAAGTGGCATCGCTGCCGATGGAACCGCGGGAAAGTTTTTCGAGGCATCTCTCACTCGGCATCAAGCAAATGAGAACAGTGATGCAGAACCTCTGCACCGTAATCACACCCACTCCTTCCTCTAAAATCAAATGCATATATAATGAAGGTTTGCATCCATGCTGGTCATTCTTATTCAGGGATTTCTTCCACAACACCCGCCCCCACCACCACCATCACCACCACTGAGTGGCTGTGAGAACATCCTGATAGAACCCAGAGACTTTTCTCTTTTTAATTTGCCCTCATGTTGAAACCTGGTTCTATATAATCTGAGTAATCAAAGAATGGAGAGAACATGTAATGTGGAGAAAGCTTTAGCCTCGGCGTGTTACTACAGAGTTCAGGGGGGCGGTTTCTTTCAAAGTCCATTTTAAAACCCCAGAGCCTTTATAAATCACCTCGTTTTACAATGCTGTTGAGTGCTGCTGAGGTTAAATGGGATGGTTAATAGGTGGAATAAATAAACTTTAATTTAACGCTGGTTGTGGGGCTCGATGTTTGTTCTAGTTTATTTAGCTCCGCGAACACCTGACACGTCTCCCATTGGCTCATCAGGGACATTAAAGGTTCTGTGTCATGGTTTGTACCAAAATTGAGTTGCCCAGAAGTTTTGCAAATATGCAGTGAAGGTCCAAATACTTTGTTGGTTACATAACCGTTCAACTTGCAAATCAAGAGGCTCTTAAAGTTTTGGAACCTGACATGGAGAAGTGGATTTGTAACCGGGGCCCATGGAGCGATTTGAAAGGTGGGGAGGGACTTGCTTGGGTTTGGAAAACGAGGCATGTGTGATGTTCTGATCTCAGCTTTTCATACTTTTATACGCCCCCAAGGACCAAGGACCAACATGGGTGGTGCTTGTATTCGTTTGTTGATGGTTTTTGAAGCCATGTTTCGGTACATTTTCCGAGAAGGCAGCCACCAGTTCATTTTCCGTAACCACTTAATCCTAATTAGGGTCATGGGGAGGCTGGCTCCCATCCCAGCTGACTCCGAGCGACGGCAGAGTACACCCTGGACAACTCACCAGGCCATCGCAGGGTACAAATGCGCTGACAGCTGTGCAGCTACTCTTGACTCTTTACTCTTTTACATGAACCTCTCACCATAGACAGTGAGAGACATGGCCGGCCTTTGATAACCCAGTTAGTTGCACTGTGTGTGTGTGTGTGTGTGTGGGGGGGGGGGGGGGGGGGCAGCAGTGACAACTTGTGGAGAGTGGGGCTAGAACCCCCAACCTTAGGATCAGTGATCCAGAACCTTTACCACCAGGCCACGACTGAAGGCAGCCGCTATATTACTCTATGCTTGGTGCTATATGATTGGCATTTATGGTGCACGATGTACATGTAGGTTATACTAGGCATGTACAAACTATACATTTTAAACATTTTTGAAATGGCAGGAGACACACTTAAAAAAAATTTCTTTGGGTTGAGAAAAAGTGGGTGGGGGGGCTCCAGCCCCCTGGTTCTGCGGCCCCTGGGAACAAAGACTTTTTGAATTTTTGTTGGCCAAACATTTTTCACAAATTTTGATCCCCTTGCAAATTGCACACAGATTAGTTCTGTAAAGCTAATTCTTGTCTAGTATCCTTTTGTAGCTCAGATTTTCCTTTTTTGATGATCCTACAGATGTTATTTTGGCCGTTTCTTTAGACAACCATGACACTGCCCCTTTAACTAAGACCTTCCTCTATAGGTGAAGCCGATTTATCAAGAGCTTGTTGGGGTGGGTTGCTGCGAGTCGATGTCTGATTTCAAAATGTTCACTTTCTGAACCGCTTAATCCTAATTAGGGTCGCGGGCAGGCTGGCGCCAATCTCAGCTGACTTTGGCCGAGGGCTTAGTACACCCCAGATGGCTCGCCAGGCCATCGCAGGGCAGAAACATGCTTGTGTTCTTTTACATGAACCTCCCACCACAGACAGTAAGAGACATGGCCGGCTTTTGGTAACCCAGTTAGCTGCATTCAGAGGTTTCAAAATGGTTTTTATTTATTTATTTATTTTTCAATGGGATTTTCAACAAGTCTTAAATATTTAGGGAGTAAAATGTTAATTTAAATGCATCAATCTCTGTGGGCGCAGTCTGTCAGGCTCAAATAGCCAAAACTCTTTCAAGGGTGAAATGATTATGACTAAATTTGAAAGGAAAAATGTTTTTTTTTTTTTTTAAATGTTGAAGTGGCCACTTGGGGACAATTTGCTTAAATATTAAAGTCTCACGCTTGGTTTAAAGTAAAAAGGTGTTGGGGACACAATAGACAGTATTTTAATTTAGAACTGTCCAACTATGACGAGATATGATTGATATAACCAGTGATTTATATTGCGGGGGGGGGGGGGGGTGTGTGTCTAGGAAACAAATGGATATATAGGAGGATAAACATGATGTTTATGCTGCAATGTTGGCTACACTTGCAGGGGACAAAAAAACAGTGCCTGCAGGGTTGGTTGCTAATTTAGCTTCGGAGGCATGTTTGCAATTTTTCATCTATAATCGTGTGTTAACCGTCAGACTGTCAGTCATTTCCTGGAGTTGAAACAGGAAATTGTGCATATTGTTCTCGGTCAAGGTATAAAATGATTCCGAATGCTAAATATGCCACTGCATGCTGAGATGTATTGTATATATTATCAGCTGATGGTTTTTAAAAGTACGTATGGTATTTTGTGCTGTCTCTTCCACTTTGTGATTATTTCTTTATAAACACCACCAGGACAGATGATGGCTGTTAACTCGAAAGCATTTCGTCCTTGTTGGTTTGAAACGACCGCAGCATTTTTTTTTTTTTTTTTTTTTTCCTCTCTCTGAATCTCTTCCCCACTGACCTCGGGTATGGGCTAGTCTTACAATTCCTCCGGATGTGCATCTCATGGAGTATTTTCGTCCTGTTCAATGTCACATTAATCCCAGGAAACAACAACAGCGCAATGATTATAGAACGCACGCTCTCGGATAATGGCTCGGGCTTTTTTTGGTCGGGTAATTGATGGGTATAGAGCTGCCAAGGAGCTGACATTATTACAGCACTGAATCAACTGCCAGGCATTTATTTTTCTGCGTGTTTGGTGAGGAGGTTCTGGTTAGCCTGGGCAGGTTATCTAGTGCCCTGCTATCTGACATTCTGTCGGCTGGGTGGGTGGAGAGGGATTTATCTCTGTCCCAGATGCTTTTTACAAAATATTCCCATCTGTTTATTTTATTATTATTATTATTATTATTATTATTATTATTATTATTATTATTATCTCTCTTGCTGTCCCCTTTCTCTTTATTTTTCAATTTTTTTCAATCTGTGGCTTTCAAATGCAGTATTTATGGTTGCCTCTGCTATAGCATAAAAATGTATGAACCAAGGAATGCTGTCTGCCAAACACTAAATATGTGCTCCATTAGGGAAAAAAAGCATTTATGTGAGCAAGTGCCCTCGGGCGCTTGCGCCGAATGAAATGCTTTTTTCCTTTCCACCCTTCCTCACACCTCTTATTCCTTTACCCTGATGAAGTGTGTGTTCGTTTTTCTTTCTTTCTTTCTTTTTTTTATTTTTTTTTAAACCTCCCTCCTCAGTTATTTTTTTCAGTTTTGATTCGGCATCCATGTCCGCCTCAGGATGTCTGTCACAAACTGCAGTCAAACATTGTGACAATGCTTTTGGTTTTTTCCCCGTGCCTTTTTTATGACCCTCTTTTTTCCCTTTTCTCCCTTTTTTCTGTTCTTTCCCTCAAGGTCTGGCGCACCTGATGTTAAAGAGCCAAGGTATGGGCCCCTGTCCCCTTCTATTTTCTTTATTTTTTTTCCTCTTCTGTCTCTTTGCTTTCTTAAATCATTCCCCTTCACTTTCCAAAAAAAAAAAAAATAACCTTCTTGCTTTTTGCCTTGTTATCCCTCGAACCCCACCTTCTCTTCCTTTCCTCTCCCGTCCCTATCCCACTGGTTTGGTGTCCTCTCATTCTCTACTGTGTGTGTCTGTGTGTCCTTCATGTGCGCCTCACCCTTGTCCTGTCCACTGGCCCAGCCCCAGGACCTGCTCCACTGAAGGCCACTGCAGCTGCAGGTAAAACTCTTCTGATCTCGCTCTCACGCTGGTTGGGTCCTGCTGTGCTTCAGTCAGTCTCTCACTGCCCACAGAATGCACAGGGCCCATGCTCTGGGGACATTCTAGCTGTTTGGCTTTCCTAGATCTTCTAGTTATAATCATGTGTTTAAAAATCTGTTCAAACCAGACTTGAATGTATACATGTATTTTAAATAATAGTATTATTATTAAATGTATACATATCTTTTAAAGCTGTGATTTTCAAATGCAATATTTATGGGTTTATCATTTTTTTTTATTATGTTACTTAATTTGTTATAAACATCAATATTTTCGGGGTACTACTTTTGTTTTATTTTTTATTTTTCCGGAAACTCTGACAAGAACATGTATGCCAGTTTTTCCATCATTTCACAAACAATATTTCACCAACATTTTGTTTTTAAATGTGCAACAAATACACATGGCGGTACAGTGGCATAGTGATTACCACGTCCACCTCACAGCAAGAAGGCCCTGGGTTCGAGTCCCAGCTCGGGAGTTTCTGTGTGAGTTTGTATGTTCTCCCCGTGCTTGTGTGAGTTTCCCCCGGGTGCTCCGGTTTCCTCCCAAAGTCTACAGACATGCACAGCAGGTTAACTGACTGTTTCAAGTTGCCCCTAGATGTGAATGTGAGGATGAATGTTTGTGTTGGTGTCACCCCATGCGATGACCTGGAGGGTTGTGCAGGGTGTACCCTACATAGGATTAAGTGGTTCAGAATGAATGGATGAGTGAATGACAAATGTACACTCAGAGGTGTCCGGGTCGGCAAAATGGCACCAAAACACATCGGTGTGCCACACTGAACAAATTTAAGTCCTTTAGCATTCCCTGTGTAATACAATAATTGAATGCAACTTGATACCGTTGCCATTAACTGACTTGTCAATCATAATTAGGTGTAGTGATTACAAGTCTAGGTGAGATTAGCCGGGTTTCAGAATGACATAATTAGCAACGGCTGGCTCATAACACTCACATGAAACTGTGTCTTTATTAGCATGATAAATGTGTTTCAGTTTATGTCCAAAAAAACCAACACATTTTTACTTTGTCAGAACACCTGGATGTTCAGAGTTAATGAGCAAAACGTATTTTATTTTATTTTTTATTTTTTTTCTGAAAAAATCATTATGAAAGCATTCAAAACGAACACGTTTTTAACAATACTTCAATGTCACTCTTTCATTCATTTTTTCTAAACCGCTTAACCTAATTAGAGTCTCGTGAAGCCTGGTGCTCATCTCGGCCGACTCTGAGCAAAAGCAGAATATACCCTGGACAGCTCGCCAGGCCATCGCAGGGCAGAAACACACTCACGACTATGGAGCTAATCCAATGGTTCTTTTCCAGCCACTCACTACAGACAGTGAGAGACATCCCCGGCCTTTGATAACCCAGTTAGGTGCACTGGGGGGACAGAAGTGACGACCATTAACAGTGGGGCTTGACCTCACAATTTTAGGATCGGTACTCCAGCACCTTACCACCTTACCACTGCTCTGCTAATAAAAAGAATGACCACTTTTCAGACATGATATCATACTTGCATATCCCAATATGGCACCTGAAGCTGAACTATTTTACACATCAGGAAAGAAAATAACAGACCTCCTGATAGAAAGCTGATTGTCATGTAATCACGGCACTACTTGCGAACAAAATACTATAATTTCTATCAAGAATACAGATAAAAGAAAGCAGCGGTAGTCACAAAGCTCTTGGAGTTGGAGTAAGTTGCTTTTAAACCTCAACGCTATTGAATTTGCAATAACAGTTACGTTATGAATGAAACAATTAAATAAATGCACTTTTTCTAGTAGTTTTTTGTTTCCATAGTAACAGCTCACCACACCACCGAATCTAAACCTGGAAATAAACAGAGAAAGAACATGTTGGCATTTAGTAAAGAACAACATCTTCGATTTGGAGATTTTTTTTTAATGTAGCATTTATGGAAGATGTGTCTCTGGTGTCAGAAAATTTTAGGAGGAGGTAACGTTACCTGGGTTCTAATGTGAGGCGGGTCTCTCTGGTGTGCCTTAAGCAGAACGGTGATGACGTCCTGTGAGAATGACCGTTAAAGAAAATGCTCAGATGCCAGACACAGAGGACACGGGTCGACTCAAATCTTGGCTCAAACTATGGAGGTTCAATGCCCAAGATCAAAGAGAATTTAGAATCCAATATTGGCCTACGGAACCATTTAAGTACTCGCAGATAATTTTCGCACATTAAGTCATTATACTCGAACTCAAAGTGGCAACGCGTTCCATAGCATTACATGGGCAAAATGCACATTGTATGGCTCAATAATGGTGAAGGCCAGATTCTAGAAATTTGCAAATAGAATGACTTAACAACACACTTTTGTGTCATCCATCTTTTCCCCTGCCAAAAAAAAAAAATGTTGCACCCCCCAGTGCAGTTAACTGGGGTATCAAAGGCCGGCTATGTCTCTCACTGTCTATGGTGTGAGGTTCATGTAAAAGAACCATTGTTGACTTTCAACAAGAGGAGCTGCAAAGCCATCAGTATGTATCCACCCTGCGATGGCCTAGCGAGCTGTCCAGGGTGTACTCTGCCCTCGCCTGGAGTCGGGTGGGATGGGAGCCAGCCTCCCCACGACCATAATTAGGATTAAGCGATTACAGAAAATGAACTAAACTGAACATATTGCATCCTGCCCACCTCTCTAGTACCTTGGAGATGGTAGCACTTACCTGGGATATGGACCCTTTCATTCTCCTGACACTCTTGAAGTCAGGAGATGGACAAGAGCATTGGGAGGTAGAGCAATGACATCATATCTGAAGCATGGAGGAGCAGCAGTGATGTAATCTCCTGAGCCAGAAGGCTGAGCAATGATGTCATCTGTGAAGCCAGGAGGCAGAGTAGTGACTTCACCTCTGAAACTTGGACATACAGCAGTGATGTCAATTCTGAAGGCAGAAAGCAGATCAACACCTTCTTGTCTGAAGTGAAACAATGATATCCTGTCTGAAGCCAGGAGGTGAAGCTTTGAAGTCATTTCTAAATACAGGAACCTCACATTGAAGCCAGGGGGCTGAACAATGATGTCATGTCATTTACTTATGATTCGTAAACATGGTTTTCTGAAATAAAGACACGAAAGTGGTAACGAATAGTAGTAAAACCATAATAACAATTATGTCAATACAGTACATATAATTTAACTTGGTCCAATGTGACCATTCATCATAACAGAACAATCCGTTACAGCTTTAAGCCAAGAAAATTCATTCACTCATTTATTTTCTAAGTCGCTTAATCCTAATTGGAGTCGCGGGGTGGCTGGTGCCCACCTCAGCCAATTTTGGGCGAGGGTGGAGTACACCCCGGACAACTCAGGCCATCGTAGGGCTAACACTCTCGCAACCATTCAAACACACTCACAGCTCAGAGTGATTTGAAACAGCCATTTAACCTACTGTGGATGCTTTTGGACTGTTGGAGGAAACCATAGTCCCCAGAGGAAACCCACACAAGCACGGGGAGAACATGCAAACTTCACACACAAACACCCGAGCTGGGAATCAAACCCAGGTCTTCTTGCTGTGAGGTAAATGTTCGAATTGATACGCCACAGTGACGCCTCATCAGGAACATGTGACCATTTAAAAATGAACAAAAAATAATTTAAGACTATTAATACAGGATCGTGTCTTGAGTAGTCGGTGTAAAAGAAATGAAGAAACAAGAAAATGAAACTTGTGATCATT
Source organism: Plotosus lineatus (assembly GCA_024760905.1). Taxonomy (NCBI): domain Eukaryota; kingdom Metazoa; phylum Chordata; class Actinopteri; order Siluriformes; family Plotosidae; genus Plotosus; species Plotosus lineatus. The sequence continues at coordinate 9,464,065 of CM045735.1, read as the reverse complement.
CCTATTGCTTACACTGAAAAATCTTATTTGATGAGCAGCATGAACTAATAATAAACTGACATTGTGCAATAAATTAAAGGTGGTAAATTTTAAATACCAACCCCACACAAAAAAAGAAAAATCACAGTCGAGTGTGTGAGCCGCTTTCCACCATTTCAGCTGTGCTGTTTGACTTTAGAGCAAAAAAAGTGTTGGTTTTGCACCAGACAAGCCCTGCTGCAGAAAACAAAGAGGAAAAGGAAATGTATTACAGGATGGAGCCACTTTATCCCACCGAAGGACCCGACTCATTTTTCTCAACCTGATCCCTGACTGAGCTTCCAGACCAAAAACTGCTAGACTGATCAGTCTGCAGACGACACGCTGGCTTTTCTTTTCATTTTTTCAAGTGCAAGATTTCTTTAACTTCAAAAAAAAAAAAAAAAAGAAAGTTGCTGTGCTTTCTGTGTATTTCACGTTACTGCGCGGTTCGGGTTGCTCAGTCAGTCAGGATCTACGTGTGGCATTCTGAGAAAACTCTTTACATGGTAATATATTTTACAATTTCTACAAAATTTGCAAAGTAAAGGTGTGTCTGGACCGGAACACAATTCTGTTTTGTGACTGTCTAATGCATAAGTAAAGCCATCGCACTTTTACTGTGAAAAGGCAAAGAACTGCCGGGTCACAGGTGCATCACAGACATCCGTTTCCTCCAATATCTGAATACAAACCTAATTTTATTGGGTTAAGGTCTGAAATCTCTATACAGTGATACCTCACCTTACGATAGTCTCAGCAAGTGAAAAATCCAGGTTACGAAGAACATTTTCCAAAATTTTTTGTCTCTGTATACGAAACAAGCTCTCCTTACGAAATGAGACAAACGCGCCATTCAAACAATGCACGAGCTGCTTTCCCATTGACTATCTCCCAACATCCCACCCCACTGGCCTCCCATTGGCTAGGAGGGATGACGCAGCTCCCTCCTATTGGCTATTATGGAGCTGCATCTCCCATAATGCATTTCGTGTAAAGGACAGAGTTACTGTATTTTGACTCGGGCTTTTAACCTTCCATAAACATTTGTAAGATTATAACTCTGCTAAGAAGACATGGTCAACACATGTGCACACACACACACACACACGTGTGTGTGATTTCGGGTGCGAGTGAAAAGAGGAAGCGGGCTTATGATACTGCAAAGGAATATGACCAAACCCGTCTACCATCGGTACAATATTGAAACAGAAGGAGGTCTTAAAAGGTATGCTTTTATAATTTTTAAAGGGTTTAGGGGGTAGTATTGGGGGCCTTGGAACGAATCACGCGTTTTTACATGTAAAATGCGGTTTAATTTACGAAAAATTCAGGTTAAGAAAAAGGCTCTGGAACGGATTAATTTCGTAAGGTGAGGTACCACTGTATTACATCCTTATAAAAATGCTTGTTCAAAGTGTGTCAATCACAGTGTGAGAAACATCACACTTGGTTCACAAGGTTTTCAGAGCTGCTAATATTTAATTATTTTATGCAGGCGCTCTGCTGATAACTCCAGAGTATCATTTAGGAATACGCAAAAGCGAGCCAGACGAAAGAAAGTAGTGCATCAACCTGGAATTATTTACACTGGAGGTTTGAACTCTCTGATATGAGCTAACAAGCTGGACGACTCTTTTGTTTCTTTCATCTTACATTAGTATCCTCACTTGATTTTTCTGTTTTTCTGACAAGCAAAAATAATGCTCGGGTCAAACGGGCCTCATTTTTTTGTTAAAGGACATTTGAATCCACAAACTCTACGACTGTATTGCACTGCCGCACTTTACCTCGATTACATTCTATCCTATCAACCTTGCTGCTACTATTTATTTATTTATTTATTTATTCCATTCCTCAACACCTCAATGTATATATTGTATATCTGAGTTTAGTACTGCTTTACATTTGTTATGTTTTTACTGACAGTGTAGTGTACAGAATTACTTATGTTTATATTCTGCTCTTGAAGCGTGAATTGCAGTTCATTGACCCGTTTGCACCATTTTAACGTGTTAACACCGTTTTAATGCTTAGATCCTCGTACGAAATTTCTTTGTGTGAACATAATGACAGAAGACTCTTGAATCTAGACGTTGTTAACATATAGTTCATGTCATAGCCTGCTTTCGGTAACTTGTAACCCAGTACAATCAGCTTCAAGGCCTTGAAACCAGCGACTAAACTGTTTAACTCGGCAAGGCTTTGTTTACGTGAGGAAGATGTGACTGGACTTCCTGGTGGAATCAAATACAAGGTGCACTGTGGACATGACCCGAGAGCAGGGAAGAAAAAAATAAAAAACAACCAACAACCTTCTGGTCAGCCATTGCTGAAGCATAAATGCCACTATGTTTTGGTCCTTGCCCACGGGACCACATTTCTGTTTGAAGAGAGTGTGGTACCGGTCCAGTAAAATCAAGTTTCACTTTAAATAAAACTTGCATGGAGCTCTGTGAGATGGTTAAACTCATGGAAATTATCTACCTTGGCTTGGAAATCTGATGGCAGTTTTTGTGACGTTGTGGTCCTCGTTCTGATAGAGACACAATTATGTTGCATGAAGTGGTAAGACCAAGAAAGTCCTCACACAGTCATTTTATATTCATCTCCTTGACAACTATCTGGATGTGGAGATGCAACTGCACTGCTGACAAGCTTCTCCCTGCAGCATGTTGCTCAAGCACCCATGTGCAAGCTCGCTCCTCTAGCTGTGGCCATCTAGCTTTTAGCCTACAATTAGCTTTTTCTGTTTTCTTCATTGCAGTAATAGTAATCTCCGCTTTTCACCACTCCCTCACAAGTTTCTCATTCATTATAAACTTTCTTTCTGCTGCTCGGTTACCATTTTCTGCTGCATATTTCACTACTTGTAGCTTGTAATCCACAGAATAGGATTTTCTTTTTGGGGCAATTTCTTCAGTGGTGGATGAGCAGGTACTGGTACCCAAGCCTAGAGTGCTCTCTTGTGGTTGTGAGTGTAAAAATAGCAAACATGTGAAATTGTTTGTTATTATAGTGAACAGAATTATATGTAATAATTTCACACAAGTCGCTCCGAAGTATAAGTCGCACTTTCAGCCAAAATATGAAAAAAAGGTGCGACTTATAGTCCGGAAAATACGGGAGTGAAATATATGTTATGCAGGTTATTTCATGTTTGCTACAATAAAAAGCCGAAAGGAAAAGAAGACTATAAAACTATGTAAGTGCATAAATAAATATACAGTGTTTTACATGAGACAACCGGCAGTACATTTCCTTTAAGAATACATTCCGCACCAAGTAGAGCAACCAGTTACACTGCTGGAAATGCATAAATCATACTGGATCGCGGGGCGGCTGTGGCCCATCTCGGCTGACTCCATGCTAGGGTGAGGTACACGCTGGAGAGCTCGCCAGGCTATAGCAGAGCCATGAATCATACTGTTTAGGTGAAATATATTCCTGAATTAAAAGTACTTGGTGAAATATTTTTATAGGCATAAAAACAGCAATTTTTTCACCGGCATGTTGGCATTTTTTGCCTTTTGAAAAATTTTTAGATTTTTTTTAATCATGGCGACATAGTTCTATGTCCCAGAAGAGCGAGGGAACTGACTAACAAACTGTAAGCCAAATTAAGAGCGGTTATAGCTATTAACATGAAGGGGAATAATTTAAAAAGTTAATCCATGAACTTGTAGTAATTGAGGTCCAGAAGCATGAGACAACATCTTAAAATCTAGGCGTGAAAACATGGGCAGGAAGTACCAGTTAAAAATAAATAAATAAAGGAAATGATCTGTATTTCAACTATTTTTAGAAGTCGTCTAAACATGGGCACTCAATTAATCCTAATTAGGGTTGTGGGGAGGCAGGTGCCCATCTCGGCTGACTCTTGGTGAGGGCGGAGTACTCCCTGGACAGCTCATTGCAGGACGGAAACATACTGACAGCTATGCAGCTACTCTTGTCGAAAGTCAGCAATGGTTCTTTTACATGAACCTCTCACCATAGACATGAAGAGGTATGGCCGGCCTTTGATTACCCAGTTAGCTGCACTGGGGGGGGGGCGGTGACAACCCATTGAGCTTGAACCCCCAACCTTCAGATCAGTGATCCAGCCCCTTTACCACCAGGCCACCACTGCCTCCAACGTTTATCTTTGACAAAATTTTTACTTGGAGTCTCATCGCTTCCAAGGAAACATCTACCCAGACCATTTAGTCATCATAAGTGCAATATGGTATAAGTAGATTAAAATATTCAGAAATTCTGAATTTTTCTAAATATTTCAAAGACTCACTTGAAAAGTTATTGTTTTTAAATTTTTCATTCATTTTCCAAACTGCTTAATCCTAATTAGGGCCACAGTGAGGCTGGCGTCCATCTCCGCCAACTCCAGGCAAGGGCGGGGTATATCCTGGACAGCTCGCCAGGTCATCACAGAGCTAACACTCACACAACCATTCACACCTAAGGGAGATTTGAAACAGCCGATTAACCGACTGTGCATGTTTTTGGACTGCGGGAGGAAACCGGAGGACCCGGAGGAAACCCAAGCAAGCATGGGGAGAACATACAGTCTCCACACAGAAACGCTCAGGCTGGGAATCGAACCCAGGATCTTCTTGCTATGAGGTGGACATGCTAACCACTATGCCACCGTGCCTCCCTTTTTGAGTTCTCTACATTTTTTTTAAACTTGCAAATTGAAAAATATCTGTAATTTTAAAAGAATAAAAAGCAGTTTAGTTTGCGGTGTCTGACTTTTTGACTTTGTATATAGTTCGGAGAAAATGTCAGCAAACAACCATAATTTGATTTGGTCCTCACTAATTGGATGTGATTAACAAAACACATGTCTTGCTCAGTAATAGGCTGCCAACTATCTTAAGATCACTCCGTGGCAGATGGGTTGAATTTGGCCTGCCTGCACTGATAAAGCGAACCGCGTTCAGTCGGTAATTCCGAAAATCTCTCATGTTTGGAAATCCTGTCGTAAACCCTCATTACAAAACCATTTTCTTTGTATTAATGATATTAATATCAGTCAGTTCTTCTTACTAGCATTTACATTCATTTTATTTATTCGGCAGAAATCTGACACTGAGCAACCTGGTAAAAATAAAATGGAGAGAGAAAAACTGTCATATATTTTCCGCAAGCATTTATTCAGTATAAACATTTTCTTATTAAATTTTCAAAGCACTATTTTATAAAAAGACTCTTTTCTGTTATCAAAAGCTGAGTCGTTATTGTCAGGATGCCTGTGCCATCCACGCTTACCATGGCAACATGGCACTGCAGTTACAGCATGAACCCAGGTCTCGCACTTTCCACTGCCAGGAGTCACAGTGCTGCTGGCGCCTAACCCCAGACACGACTGTCCACGGCAGCGTCAGGCAGCTAACGAATCATCAAATGATACATCTCCCTGTGACGATAACTAACGAAGGAAGAGTATTGAGATGTGTCTGATGATATGAGTGCTCCATAAAAAGCGCTCTTCCACTCTTTTTTTTTTTTTTTTTTTTACTTTTACAAGATTTCCTTCATTAGTGTAAAGAGACGCCGAGAAGGTGTGAAGCATTACAGTCGAACCTCGGTGGTCGAAAGACTCCTTAGTCGAACAAATCTGAGTTTGATCAGAAAATATGCTTTGGTGTTCGAACAAATGATCCGAGTTGGAATGGAGCAGAGCCAAGTTTGTTGAATGCTGCTCGGTGTTCAGTAATTTGAACAGCCATTGAGCCAGAGTCTCGTACTGTGTATCGTGTTTATTCATTACATCACAGCTACTTTATCCCCCGAGTCCTAAGAAAAGCAGCAGTAATTCCCACCAGGAAAGGAAAAGAGAAAAGTCGTGACAATGTGTAAGAATCAACTGCGATCGAGAGACAGAGAAGGGGGAAAAAAACACCATGCCCCCCTCAAAGCAATAACCCATCCCCCATCTCTTTCTCTCTCCCCATCCATACACATACGCTGACACATCACAACCGGAAAGGTATGTAAATAAATAAAGTACATCATTCATTCATTTTCTGTAACCGCTTAATCCTAATTAGGGTCACGAGGAGGCTGGCGCCCATCTCAGTCAACTCCAGACAAGGGCAGACAACTCCTGGACAGCTCGGCAGGCCATTGCAGGGCATAAACACGTTGACCACTATGTAACTACTCTTGTCAAAAGTCAGCAACGGTTCTTTTACATGAACCTCACACCATAAAGAGTGAGAGACATGGTTGGCCTTTGATAACCCAGTTAACTGCACAGGGGGCAATTATGTTCTCTCTCTCTCTCTCTCTCTATATATATATATATATATATATATATATATATATATATATATATATATATATATATACAGTAAAACCTCCGCTGACGAACGATTAAGCTCACGAACTTTTCGCCTCAAGAACATTAAATTTGCGAGCATATAGTCTCTGCTGACGAACTAGTTTTCGGCGGACGAATCAAACCACGCGGTCGAACAGCGCCACGGTGGCGGCCATGAGAAGCTGACGCACGCTCACGGCGTCACAGTTCGTCACACCCCTTTCTTTGAGTGCGGACGTGGTTTGTGTTTGCTAGACATTTTTGACCATATTGAGTGTACTTTTGCTATTATGGGACCGAAAAAGACCCCACCACAGGCGGAGATCATTGAAAAACACGAATGAGGTGTGCGTTTGTGTGACTCAGCGTCCCAGTACCAGTACGCTAAGTCTACCACCATCCTTAAGAACAAGGAAGCTATTAAGGGTGCGTGTGTGGCTAAGGGTGTTTCCAAACAGTAGGCGTTTCCAAACACTCCTTCCAAACAGTAAGTCCCTCCCTCCCTCCTCCTCCCACTCCATTCCATCAAGCCATCAACTACCATCACAAAGGTAAATAAAACCACTTTATTATACAGTACAGTTTATTTCTTTAATTACAATACAATAGCACATTTATTATACATAAAATAAGGTATATTTTTGTGTAGTTTTAAGGCTTATTTAGTAGAAAATTATGTTTTATGGGGACCTGGGAACGGATTATTCTCATTTTAATGGTTTCTTATGGGAAATAAATGTTCGGAAGACGAACTTTTCGCCTCACACACACTTTCTGGGAACCAATTATGTTCGTGAGCAGAGGTATCACTGTGTATATATATATATATATATATATATATATATATATATATATATATATATATATATAAATAATGACAAAAAGCATGGTGATAGCAAATTATACTGTCGCTTATTATACAAACTTAATTTTAGGAGTCTGATATCCAATATCGACGCTACAGCTGCCATCTTAAAATTTCTTTCCGCTCACTAGCTCAAAACTGCGATCAGTGCTTATCAAAATTTTCAGCGTGGATTCTAAGACTGGGTAACTATGCAAGCCCGTTGATTTTAGTCATGATTTGGTGTCTGATGCGACCACCACAGCTGCCACGTTGAATTTTCGCTCCATGCAGTAACTCAAAAACCGTGATCACCAATCATCAAAGTATTCAGTATTGATATTCAGATGCTCTGATATGCAATATGGGGTTTTTTTGTGGACGTTGGGAATGTGCAACTACACATACCAATAAATTTTTGTTGTGGTCCCCATATCCAATATTGCCACAGCAGCAGCCACATTGAATTTGTTTTTTGTGAATTAAATTAAAAATACCATCACTGATTATAACCAGGGCAGTGGTGGTCTTGTGGTAAAGGTGTTCGATCACTGATCATACGGTTGGCAGGTCTAACTCCACTCTCAATGGGTTGTCACTGTCCCCTCAGTGCAGCTAACTGGGTTATCAAAAGCCGGCCATGTCTCTCACTGTCTATGGTGAGACGTTCATGTAAAAGAACCATTGCTGACTTTCGACAAGAGTAGCTGCATAGCCATCAGCATGTTTCTGCCCTGCGATTGCCTGGCAAGCTGTCCAGGGTGTACTCTGCCCTCGCTCGGAGTTGGCTGGGATGGGCACCAGCCTCTCCGCGACCCTAATTAGGATGAAGCGGTTCCAGTAATGCTCTCGCTGAAAAACATCGTCTCCAATTATCACCATTCATTGTGTGGCTGTTTTGACCGGGTAGCTTCACAAGCCTATCCGTTTTTATCGGGGTCCGATATTCAATATGGCCTCAACATCTGCCAGCTTGAATTTGCATTCCGTGCATATTAGTTCAAAAATGCCATCCCTGATCATCACCATTTTTTATGTGAATGCCAGGAATATACAGGCCTCGACATTTCAAAAAATTTGAGGACAGTTGATGGTTCACGGGGAAATGACTCCGGTAACCCAAAGTTCATTCAGCTGAAAATGAGTTGCATGACCTACAGGTTGTGCACAATGGTTCCCTGAAGTCCAAGTTAATTATTAAACAAACCTGTCATTGAATCAGTTAGATTTCTTCTTTTATGTTCCATAGATGTGTGTGTATAATATCTTGTGTTGTTGAATTTTGTAATATTAAAGGATTAAATTATTGACAACACAATTAATTATTTTGAAACATTACATTTCAATACAAATAATCATCACTGTTCTGATAAAACTGCTGGAATACTTTTAACTCGAGCTGTGTCCCATTCTGAACCCTGAAATGGCAGTTATTTTTCTGCATAACCAACATGTATTTTATTTATTTGTTTTAGACGCCTAAATATTGGATTCACGTGAGTAAACCGATATAAATAGCTCTATTGTCTTTTTCAAAAACTTTTTTTTTTTTTTTGTAAAAAGGGCAATTTCTGGTCACATGACCATAAATCCAAGATGGCCACCATGCTATGGATCACTCAAACGTAACTAACCAGGTGACTCTAGTATTATTCATCATTTTTGATGAACATTTTGTGATGGCAGGATTGTTGCTCAATGTAAGAAGACCTGAAAAAGGAAAACTGAATTGAAATATCTTGATTTGTCCCTTAATTGGGTCCAAATGTGTCCACCTATGAAATTATTGAACTTTTGCCAGATTTAGATACTGGTATAGAGATGTGGGCAATATTTCAAAGAATAAAACTTTACATAGTACATATTATATATTAGTTATAATGTGCAACATAATATTAGGGAAATACAATTCCAGGATTCCAGATCATCTTCGCAGTCGGCGTCGTCTGAAGACACAAAACACTGAGCGGCCGCCATTTTCCAGACTGTCTGGAGATATTTCAATGCCTATTTATTTTTTTGTTCATTACTATAACAACTAAACAAAATAAACAAAATTTCATCAATCAGCATAAATGTCAAACACCAGCAGCACCAACTTGAACCTTTAACTGGTTGAACTGGAACGTTCACTAATTGCTAACATTAATACTTGTAACTCCATTTTGTCGCTATAACATTATTCTGATAATTCACAAGGTATTAATTAATAAATGTGGAAGCTTCTTCCCTAATTTGTATGATATACTTGTAGCAAATCTTGCATCTTATTTTGGTAACATGCATCGTCAATAATGTTTAATATATAGAAGTCGTCTTTAAACGAATATTTTGTGAACCTTTTGGCGTGTACATATGCCGTGCCAGCCGTTTTTGTTTTTGTTGACGACATACAAACTCTTGGCAGTGATTGCCTGGTGGGAAGGTGGTGGATCACTGATCCTAAAGTTTGGGTTCAAGCCCCACTCTTAACGGGTTGTCACTGCCCCCCCCCCCCCCCAGTGCTGCTAACTGGGTTATCAAAGGCCGGCCATGTCTTTCACTGTGTATGGTGAGAGGTTCATGTAAAAGAACCATTGCTAACTTTCATCAAGAGGAGCTGCATAGTCGTCAACGTGTTTCCACCCTGCGATGGCCTGGCGAGCTGTCCAGGGTGTACTCTGCCCTCACCCAGAATTGGCCGAGATGGCACCAGCCTCCCCGTTTTCTGAACCACTTAATCCTAATTAGGGTCAAGTGGTTCAGAAAACGAATGGATGAATATCAACTGGTTTTTGACGGTGTGCAGGATGACCCACTGCAATGCAGAAGTGAAATATGTACGCGACCGTTTTGTTGTTTGTGGGTTTCAAAAGACCCTCAGGCTGCGTCAATTGGTGAGGCTTGACTGGAGAATTACACAAGTCCCTTAGTTTTCATTTCTGTGCTAAATACCATACGGTTACCATGGCTGCGATCTTAAATTAGTTTTCCGTTCATTAAATCAAAAATTCCATTTCTGATGAACATTTTTTGACTTTGGGTCTATGTAACTACATGAACCTATCGTTTTTAATTATGGTGCGATATCCAATACGGCCACCACGGGTGCAATTTTAAATTTGTGTTGCCACATTAAATGCGATTCAAAATGCCAACACTGATCATCACCATTTTTGGTGTCCATATTGATCATACCTTCTGTGTGTGGACGGAGGGATATTTGCATGGGGTATGAGGGGTATTATTAGTAATTGTATTACAGTGATGCCTCGCTACTTCAGTGCATCATGGGTTTTTCAAAAATATTCATTGAAAAATAAGAAAATTGAGAGGAAAAGTTCAGGAAAATGCCACGAAACAAGACCAATTATGCAAAAAAACCCAAACAAAAACAAACAAAACAACCCAAAATCCCTAAGCAAAACTACAGACACTCCCCGGCTTACGTTCATCCGTTTTACGTGTTTTTTTTTTCTTTTTTCTTTCTTTTTTTTTTAAAAAAGTCAAATTTTGAGTTTAGACGTACCTACGTAGTACGCTGAGTAATGACGCAGTGACGTAATGACACTGCGTCCATAGTTTACAAACGGCAGACTGAACGTGCCCTTCCTTCTTCCCAGTTCAGATTTATAATATATATATATATATATATATATATATATATATATATATATATATATATATATATATACATCAGTTATATAGCATGTTACCCTTATGTTAAGACGTCGTCTCTGTTATCTTTGTGTTTCCACTGTTTTGCGGACTTTTGTAACCCTAAGCAAATATGGTTGGTCAGAAGTGTAAGCCTACTAGCATGGGTGCAAGGCTCATACACAGAGATGAATTAACTATCTGCTCGGATTGGCGCACTCTACTATGCATACTCGGTTAAGCAAAGAGAGTTGTAAAATGAATGAAAACCGAATCCAGAAAAGAAAGAGAACTCTCGGCTCTGCTGGTGATTCACATCAGTGCAGGCTGAGTACAAAACGAGTTCAACGGCGCCCTTGCTCACTTGAAAGACCAGAAGTCCGTATAACCCGCTCTTTATCTCAAGCACAGTAAGTAAACTACTTTCGGTGTTTGAGCGCCTCACATATTGTAAGCATCGATTGGCTGTTTTCAGCTTCATGTAATGTGACTTGGCTCAGCTTCATGTAAAGTGACCATCCGTCGACCATCGGAACCATTTACAAGCAGAAAGATCACATCACAGAGAACGTTAAAGGTTATTTGATGAGTGAATTTGATTAAAGTGTATCTATTTGAAATTATTTTGCTTGAATTTAATTTATTTGAAATTAATGTTGATATTATTTGACATTATTTTACAATGTTATGTTTATAATAATTGATTTAGGGGTAATGGTATGGATGTATAGTACAGTATGAACGTCATATGTCACTGGAACATACAGTAACAACTTGCGTTTGCATTCATTGCTGTCCGGAACCAAACAAAACTTAAGTTGGGGAGCGTCTGTACTTACATTTTTTTGAGGTACGTGTCTGTATGTGTGTTCGTATTTATATTTTGTTTACATCTTATAATGACAATTAAACATTCAAAAATAATGCATAAGCATTTATACCGCTGAATATGTATTGATATTATGTACACATACATGTACGTATGCGTCAGTCAGGGGACCCCTTTGTAGGGATCCTATTTCGCGGAAATCGGCGATCGAGGGAGGGTCTCGGTCCCCATTAACCGCGGAAAGTGAGTAGGTAGTCAACAAGTCTAATCTGATTTTATGAACACTAATAGATTTTGAGTTTCGGTTTCAAGTTGATTTACTTTTGTTAGTACCAGTAAGTACAGCCTCATAACAGTCAAGCTGTAAATGTAATGTGTCGCCTGTATATGGCTGCTCACAAGTTTTATAACACATGGTCTTTCCTTCTATGTAATGTTGTTAACCTTACATTTAATATAAATCAGCCAGCTGATAATTATCATAAGAATTAATAACAAATAAATAAATAATCAACCTAATAAATAAATAAATCAACCTCCCTGCTTACTTGTTGTTAGTACTGCTGAGGGAGCAGCTGCTCGAGTTGATAAGAAGGGTTAATGGAACAATAAGACATTAAAAACCTACATTATAGCAAATTTTCAAGAGATAAATCCAGCTATTTGTTTTAGTACGAGGAGAATTCTGCGCTTCCATGAAGTACTATGACTAGGAGCACTGGCGCAGCTCTAGCTGAGACACTCGGAGTTAAGTGCCTTCACCAAAGGAAAAAAAAACCCAAACCACCAGACTGATCGTATGTATAATCCTGTTTAAAAAAAAAAAAAAATACATTTACAGTTCACAGCTCACCAACCAGTCCTGGAGTTTAAACAGGGATTCTTCCAGGTCCTGGTTCCTCTCCACAGGCTTGAGTTTAATGAGCTTTATGTGCCGATACTTACACCACTCACACCCGACTGTTATCTCTCGCACAGCTCTTTTTATAAACGTAATTTATAGTCACTTCATTACAGCCTATATTTTATATAAATATTTATGAGCATGTGGATACCTTTTTAAGTGCCATTCACAGTGTCAAATTTCGTCTTAAATCTCCTTTATTTCTCTAACGCACGAACACTACTTTATTTCTTCAGTAATATATTATGAAAATGTGAAAAGGAAGTAAACATTTTGCCAGTACAGTGGTACCTCACTTTACGAAATTAATCCGTTCTAACGCCTTTTTCATAACCTGCATTTCTCTTAAATTGAACCGCATTTTACATATAAAACGCGTTATTCATTCCAAGGCTCCCAATATTACCCCATAAACCTTTTAAAATTATAAAAGCATACCTTTTAAGACCTCCTTCTGATTCAATATCGTACCGATGGTAGACGGGTTTGGCCATATTCCTTTGCGATATCACTCAAGCCCGTTTCTTCTTCTCACTCGCACTGGAAATCACATGCGTGCATGTGTGTGTGTGTGCGTGCATGTGTTGACCATGTCTTCTTTGCGGAGTTATAATCTTACAAATGTTTATGGAAAGTTAAAAGCCTGAGTCAAGAAATAAAGCATGAAACAACAGTAACGCTGTCCTTTACACGAAAAGCATCATTGTAGCTGCAGCTCCATAATAGCCAATGGGAGGGAGCTGCGTCATCCCTCCTAGCCAATGGGAGGCCAGCGGGGTGGGATGTTGGGAGATAGCCAATAAGAGGGAGCTGCATCATCCCTCCTAGCCAATGGGAGGCCAGCGGTCCAGGATGTTGGGAGATAGGCAAAGTCGAGGTAGCTGTGTCATCCCTCCTAGCCAATGGGAGGCCAGCAGGGCTGGATGTTTGAACATCATTGATGGGAGAGCAGCTTGTGCATTGTTTGAATGGCGCGTTTGAATTTTGTTTCGTATCCAGAGACAAAAATTTTAGGAAAATGGGTTTCGTAACCAGCATTTTTCGTTTGGTGAGACTTTCGTAAAGTGAGGTATCACTGTATTGGCATCATAACACATGAAAGACACGGGAGTGCAGACCTCTACCAGTATAGCTCATTCATTAATTTTTCTGAACCGCTTACTCGTAATTAGGGTTGCAGGGAGGCTAGCACCCATCTCAGCCAACTCTAGGAGAGGGCAGAGTACACCCTGGACAGCTCGCCAGGCCATTGCAGGGCAGAAACATGTTGACGGCTATTCAGCAACTATTGAGGAAAGTCAGCAATGGTTCTTTTACTTCAACCTCTCACCATAGACAGTGAGAAACATGGCCAGCCTATGATAACCCAGTGAGCTGCATAAGGCTGGGGGGAGGGGGGTGACAACCCGTTGAGAGTTGGGCTTGAACCCCCAACCTTGGGATCGGTCACCCAGCACCTTTACCAACAGGCCACCTACACTGTACCACCTATAATGTAACTCAAAATCTATATTTTATACTTTTTTTTTTAAATTCTGTTGGATCTGGATGCTGATCCACGTCACGCGATACATTTTTTTCGTTATTTGTTGGCTTAAGACACACATTTAATTAAAAAATTGTGGAAACCCGTCCATTAGTTTTTGAGTTATCGTAATAATAGACACATACAGACACACAATCAATCTCCTAACCTTCCCCTTGATGGAGGTAATAATTCAGTGTTAATTTATCCCACTGCATTCACATCATCATCATCATAAGGGGAAGAGATGAGAAATTGCAGCATGTCTTATAATTGGACATATAACCACTGAGATATTCCTCGGTTAGGGGTTTGTTAATCCCTCCTTTATTTAGAAGTAAGTAAATAAAAGGTCTGGAGTTAATTTCACGAGCAACATTTCTATTTGGAATTCTGTTAACGCACCATATTGAGTCCAAAGGGTGGTCGTTGCCACTGAAACAGGTGATTATTATTCCGAATACTGTACTGTTTGTCTGTTTGCTTTGTTTTTTACCCTGGTGGTGCTCTGCCCACAGTTACAGCGGCTGTCTGTTGTTTTCTACTTGTTTTTGGGATATGTTGCCTTCAGAATGCTCGATTGGACCCAGATCAAGCAATCGGTTTGATCATCACAGAATAGTGCATTTCTTTACATTAGAAAGTCCTGGTTTGCTTTATGTCCGAGGTTCCCATCCTTCGGTCTCTGGTCCTGGAGGAACTCATTGCCTGGGAGAGTTCAGTGTTGCCCTGTTCCCAATGCATCTGATTGAGCTAAATAGATTATTAACCCTTATTATGTGACTTGGGTGTGATAAATAAGAAAATAAAACTGAAGTGTGAAGAACAAGATGATTGACCAAGAGCAGGGTTGGAAACCATTGTTGATTTTAAACTGTAAATAAAAATAAATAAAAATTAAAAACCCTGTTAAATCAGTTCTGTTGCAATTTTCTAAATTTGAGAAAATAATGTATGAAGTCTCCTGTACGAACAAGTTGGTTGTTACTCGGAAATAAACCCAGACAGGGAGCTCAGGAAGTAGGAGGATCATCTTGCATCACCATCAGAGGTTTTATTTCATAATACTGACCATCTCGCTCACACATTCATTATTCCCTTTATTACACAGCTACTTATTACTTAATATTAATTTAAATTTGATTTAGTTGATTAAGTAAGGTAGTCTGTTGGGCTTTTTACAGCCGAGCCTAGTAGCCCATCAAGCTGGTGCTTATTTCCGGTTTCCGTAGCGTGAAGCTACCAGGAGTTGAATTCCTCCTGGATGAGACGCTAGTCCATCACCGGTTACCTTCCCAGTATATTTTTACTGGAACCCATTTATACTGCTTGGTGAACAGAGGCACACTTGAGGTTGAGACTTTGCCCAGGGGTCTTAGCACAGTGGGGGTCTAACTGGGATTTGAACACACAACCTCCTGATCATGAGCCCAGCACCCGAACCACTACACCACCGGCCCCACTATTAGTTGAGTAAAATGGGAGGTGCTCGACAGCAGCGGCAGTCTGTTGCATGTAGCCAAAGTGTTTTTATAAAAAATAAAAATAAAAAAAATACTGCTTTACACCATAATCAACCAATCAGATTTGAGTATACAAATGAGCCATATAAAATAGCTTAATAAAGTTTAGTGTACATCCTGCTGGTTTATTTGTTTATTATTTATTATATCGGTACATGGGAGCGAGCTGCACTGGTAGACACACATTCCCCTCACCGTACTACAACGCCGTACACGTCAGGTCATAAGCATTTGCTTCCGTGCTTCCTTATGCATAATTAAATATAGCACTTCGCATGTGGTGCCGATCATGAAAGAATTCAGTCTGACTCATTATAAAGTTTTAATTATTTTTATAATTTAGCTGACGACAAAGTCAACTACAGGAGGAACTAGTTCAGGAATGGATAGGATTTCGAATAACAAAACAGAGTGAATGTCAATGATCCATCAAAGCATCCATTCATTTATTCATTGATTTTATTCAACTGTTTAATCCTATTAGAGCCAAGGGGAGGCCGGGCCATGTCTTTGGGAGAAGGCGGGGTACACCCTGAACTTCTCGCCAGACCATAACGGGGCAGCACACAACAATCCACTCATGTGTGCACAATTTGGAACAGCCAATTACAGTAGCTTATTGCGCTTGTCATCAGAAACCTGTGCAAGCACATGGGACAACATGCAGTTCCACACACAAATGCCCCCACTTAGCCTGGAACTTAAACCCAGGACCTTTTTTATGCTGTATATAAATACACCCATACAGATGCACGTGCACACACTCAGATCCGCCCCTCACATAAAAATGTAAGTAGTTTTGTTGGGGGGTTTGGGGTTGTTTTTTGTTTTTGTTTGTTTGATGGGGCAATTGGGGTCTAGTGGTATAGGGCACTGGATCGCTGATCCTAAGGTTGGGGGTTCGAGTCCCACTCTCCACAAGATTGTCACTGCCCCCCCCCCCCAGTGCAGCTCACTGGGTTATCAAAGGCCGGCCATGTCTCTCACTGTCTATGGTGAGAGGTTCATGTAAAAGAACCATTGCTGACTTTCAAAAACAGTAGCTGCAAAGCCGTCAGCGTGTTTCTGTCCCTTGGTAAAGGGTTGTGTCAGGAAGGGCATTCGACGTAAAAAAACCTATGCCAAATCAAACATTCGAATCATTCGCTGTGGCGACCCCTGAAAAAGGGAAAAAGCTGAAAGGAAATCTCATCTTTGTTTTTGTTTGTTTGTGGAGATTTTTTTTTTTTTTTTTGCATTATTGGCCTTGTTTTGCGGCATTTTTCTTAACTTTCCCCCCTATTTTTCCTGAATTTCATTATTTTTTATTTTTCAATGAATATTTTTGAAAAACCTGTGATCCACTGAAGCCGTAGAAACTGAAGCACAAAGTAGCAAGGGCTCACTATATGTCCTCTTGAGACCCCACTGTCTTCTTATGTGGACATATTTATTTTCCACAACAATACTGTACTTCATATGTGAACCACTCGGTCTGACTCGTTTGCCAAACTTTTTGTCCAAAGATATTGATCAAAGGTTCAATCGGGGAGAGAAACAGTGTGCAGATGAACTGTGCAGCATTAATTTTGGTATCTCAGGAGGTTAAAATGACCTTTTTTAGAAGTTTTCTGTAGTTGACTGTAGATTTGGTTTCATCTCATTTGGCATTTTAGACTAAAACATTTATATCTAGTTTGAGTTATTTTCTGACCGCATTCTGCTTTACACTCTGCTTCCCCTTCAGATTTTCATTAACTAGTCTATACAAACTCTGCAGTTTAATTGTAAATTGTTGATTGAGGAGGCAGTGGTAGCCTGGTGGTAAAGGTGCTGGATCACTGATCCTAAGGTCGGGGGTTCAAGCCCCTTTCTCCACGGGTTGTCCCCCCCCCCCCCCCCCCAAGTTTCAGGTAACCGGGCTATCAAAAGCCAGCCATGTCTCTCACTGTCTATGGTGTGAGGTTCATGTAAAAGAACCGTTGTTGACTTTCGACAAGAGAAGCTGCATAGCCGTCAGCATGTTTCCACCCTGCGATGGCCTGGCGAGCTGGCCAGGGTGTACTCTGCCCTCGCCCAGAGTCGGCTGAGATGGGCGCGTCAACCTCCCTGCGACCCTAATTAGGATTAAGCGGTTCAGAAAATGAATGAGTGTTGATTGAGGATTTATTCCCTCTAATCTCGTGTGTGTGTGTGTGTGTCAGAAACTCACCACATTCATGTGGGGGAAAAAAAGCCTGTTATTGATCTGGTATTATAGAGGCAATACAAAATAAAAGACTTATAAGATAAAAACACGTAAAGTAAATCCAAGGCTTATCAATGTGGGTAAGAAATTTCGCATATAGCGATTTTTTTTTTTTTTTTTTTTTTTTGCTGTAGCCAGACAAAAGGTGGTAAATAAATGTAGTAAACGACTGACGATTGCCCTTTTTTGAACAAGTATATTCAGAAAACAAATTTTGTTCTATATTTTGTCAAAGGAAATAGGAAAAGCAGAAATGGCTTTCTTAAAGACCTTTGGCGGTGCAATTTTATCAGATAGGTTTTACCTTCCCTCTCTTTTTGATATCTTGAGCTTTGGTACACAATCGAAGCTGCTTTATATGATGTGACTTCCTGTAATTGGCCTCACATACGCCACACTTCCACGCGTCACTGAAGAGCTTAATGTGCTGAAACGTTTACCAGATGAGCTTCTCATTTCTCTGCTATTATTCAACACGGAAATTTTCCTGTTTTTTTTGTTTGTTTGTTTGTTTTTTCTGCAATTATTCAGATACGTAATTGTAAATTTAACCTGATTGGTGGAAACTCATTTAACTAATACGTCTACAAACCAACAGAGACGTACAGCGTACATACCGTCGCACGCAACATTAAACAGTCAGTGTTTGCCTGTTCTGCTCAGGTTTATTAGAGTCGGGTCGAACGCTGGGATTTATCGTTATTCGTGAAATAATGCAGAGTGTAGAAGGCTTTACAGACAAATAATGAAATGGACAAACATCGGTAGACGGATGAATAAAGGGTTGAATAATGAAAGAAGCAAAGACAGACTGGTGAATCAGTGATGTCTGGCTATCAGAAAAAAAATACTCTGCTTGTTAATCATTTTTTTAAATGTTGAATTTACCCCAAAAGCTTTGGTTTTCACTCTTTGTTTACAAAACCCGGAATCCGGCAATTGCCGTGCAATCAGATGGCGACCGGTTCGGGATATAAGCCTGCCTTCCTTCATAGTCGGCTGGGATGGGCTCCTGCTTCACCATGACCCTAATAAAGAACAAAGCAACTCTGAAAATTAAACGAATCTGCGACTTAAGTGACTTGACTCATGTGTTTCTTTTTTTTTTTTATGTATTTGCTCAGAAACATGCACAATATAAAACGTTTACCAGAATTATCAAAATTCATTCATTAATTTTCTGAATTGTTTAATCCTAATTAAGATTACGGGAGGGTGGTGCCCATGTCAGCCGACACTGGTTGAGGACAGAGTACACCTTGGACTGCTCCCCAGGCCATCACAAACCAGAAACACACTGACGGCTATGTAGCAACTCTTGTTGAAGGTCAGCAATGGTTGAAGGTCAGCAAAGACGGTGACAACCCATTGAGAGTGGGGCTTGAACCCTCAACCTTAGGGTCAGTGATCCAGCACCTTTACCACCAGGCCACCACTGCCAAAGTTATAGTAACTTATTTATATAAAGTAATCGATTAAAATCAGATACACATCTGCTGAACTATTTAATCCACACCGAGGGGCGATTTGAAACAGCCAATTAGCTTGATATGGCTGTCTTTTTACTGTCGGAGGAAACCGGAGTGCCCGGGAGAAACTTACGCCAGCGCAGGGACTTGAAACTGAGGCCCTTCTTCCTGTGAGGAATCCATGTTAACCACTACACTGCCATGCTGTCTTTAAGCAAAATAATAACACAGTATATATCATTTTTGTTTTATTTATTTATTTATTTATTTTTTAAACATATACAATCACTCTTGTTGGTGAAGCCTTAATCTGGATTATGGGGAAACAGTGCATGTGACTGTACTTGTATTTGTATCCTTTGCTGATTAAAATATACTGTTTTATTGCATGAGGAAGTCTGGAGTGGCAGAGAAGTATGTTAGAGTGGTGCAGGACATGTATGAGAGATGTAAGACAGTGGTGAGGTTTGCTGTCGGTGTGACAGAAGAGTTCAAGGTGGAGGTGGGACTGCATCAAGGGTCAGCTCTGAGCCCTTCTTGTTTGCTATGGTGATGGACATGCTGACAGACGAAGTTAGACAAGATTCCCCATGGACTATGATGTTTGCAGATGACCTTGTGATCTGCAGTGAGAGCAGAGAACAAGTGCGGGAAAATCTAGAGAGGTGGAGGTATGCCCTGGAAAGGAGAGGGCGGAAGGTTAGCCTCAGTAAGACAGAATACATGTGTGTGAATGACAAGGACTCAAAAGGAACGGTGGGGTTACAGGGAGCAGAGATAAAGAAGGTGGAGGATTTTAAGTACTTAGGCTCAAACAATCCAGAGCAATGGAGAGTGTGGGGAAAAAGGTGAAGAAGCGTGTACATGCAGGTTGGAATGGTTGGAGAAAAGTGTCCGGTGTGATGTGTGATAGGAAAGTATCGGTAAGAATGAAAGAAAAAGTGTACAAGACGGTGTTGAGGCCAGCGATGTTGTATGGTTTAGAAACAGTGGCGCTGAGGAAAAGACAGGAGGCAGAGCTGGAGGTAGCAGAGATGAAAACGTTGAGGTTCTCTTTGGGAGTAACAAGGATGGATAGGATCAGGAATGAGTACATCAGAGGGACAGCACATGTTAGATGTTTTGGAGACAAAGTCAGAGAGGCTAGATTGAGATGGTTTGGACATGTGCAGAGGAGGGATAGTGAGTATATTAGTAGTAGGATGCTGAGGTTGGAACTACCAGGCAGAAGGCCTAGAGGAAGACCAAAGAGAAGATTTATGGATGTTGTGAAGGAGGACATGAAGGTCGTTGGAGTAAGAGTAGAAGATGCAGAGGACAGGGTGAGATGGAGGCAGATGATTCACTGTGGTAACCCCTGAAGGGAACAGCCGAAAGGAAAAGAAGCTGATTAAAATATAAATAGCCCAAACAGTATTCGACACGAATCTTTGATCCGTCAGTTCACCACGTTATTCTTTCCTTTGATAAAATTCACATAAGATGCTGTAATTTATGATATTACAGACGATTCGGATCTAAAACTTGAGTTGTGGTTGTAAAAATAATTTTGGTTATGTATTCTAAAATTAACTAAAATCACTGCAGCTGCGGAGAGCGATTCTGACTTGAATTGATTTCAGGGAGAAGTAACAACACTTTATTTGTCATTTTCAAAATAAATAAACTCTTGCAATTTATTTTCTAACCTAATAAAAGGTATATAAATAAGTCGTGTTTTCAGTCAGAGTAACAGTGCTGTCCTCGAGCCTTATTAAATTTATACAAATGACGTACAGGGATCCCTCACGTTCCATGGGGGGACCGAGACCGGCCTGTGACCACCGTTTTTCCGTGAAGTAGGATCGACTTCCCCTGACTGACGTGTACGTACATGTGTATGTAATATCACTTAATACATATTCAACACTATAAATGCTTATAATAACAATTAAACATTCAAAAATAATGCATAAGATGTAAATAAAATATAAATACACACATACAGACGCACGTGCACACACATGCACACCTCACATAAAAAAGTTAGTAGTTTTGTTGGGGGGTTTTGGGTTGTATTTTATTTTTGTTTGTTGGCTTGTTTTTTGTTTGGGTTTTTTTTTTTTTTTTTTTTTTTTTTGCATAATTGGCCTTGTTTTGTGGCATTTTTCTTAACTTATCCCTGATTTTTTTCCTTGATTTTCTTATTTTTTTATTTTACCATGACTATTTTTGAAAAACCTGCGATGCACTGAAGCCACAGGAACTGAAGTAGTGATGTAGAATGTAGAAAGATGTAGTAGCAATACAGAGTAAGTGACATGCAGGGCCCATGGAGTGATTTGAGAAGTGGGTGGGGCTAACTGAAAATTTTGAGAGTTGAGATTATTTGAAACACTAATCCCATTGCTTGGGTTTGGAAACCGAGGTGTGTGCGATGTTCTGATCTCAGCCTTTCATACTTGTATACGCCTCCAAGGACCGAGGCTCGACACAGGCAGCGCGGCGCTTACATTGTTGTGTTGTTGTTTCAAAGCCATCTTCCGGTACATTCCCTAAAAGGCAGCCACTATATTACTATATGTGCATAAGCATTTACGGTACACAATGTACATGTAGGTTATAC
>CM045735.1:9287160-9437160 GCA_024760905.1 Plotosus lineatus | reverse complement strand
AGAGGTTTTAACGTCGGATGCCCTTCCTGTCACAACCCTTTTTAGCAAGGGACAGAAACATGCTGATAACTTTGCAGCTACTCTTTACGAAAGTCAGCAATGGTTCTTTTACATGCCTTTCACCATAGACAGTGAGAGACATGGCCCGCCTTTGATAACCCAGTTAGCTGCACTGGGGGGGGACAGTGACAACCTTGTGAAGAGTGGGACTCGAACCTCCCAACCTTTTGATCAGCGATCCAGCGCCCTATCCCACTAGACCACCACTGCCCCCTTTATATGTGGTATTTATGATAATTAGATTTTTTTTTTTTTTTCTGTACATTGAATGAATGAAATAGAAAAATTGAATTCCAGCTTTATTTGAAATGTTTTCTTAGTACTATAATTAATATTGCAGTATATTTAACTGCCTGGTGTTTTTTGTTGTTGTTGTTGTTGGCTCTCTTACCCCGTGACACACACTCCCGTACAGAGAATAACAGCCTCTAGTCACACAAGACACAAAGCTGTCTGATAAATACATTTCAAGGTAACATTATGTGTTAATCTATTGTTTTTCTTTTTTCTTTTTTTTTAGTAAGTAAACTACATTAAAGCGAAATAAGCAGAGTAATGTGTGCTGGCAGTTATAGGGTAGTGTATAAGTGGCCTTCATTTTATTATCAAACAGTGTTGTATTATTTCCATTACTTTGCTAATTACACTCTTTTAAATGGGGAAAAATATTATTCACATCAGTTAGAATAATAATTGTCATGATTACACATAGCTGCATGCACTCTGAAATGATCAACCCTCTATAAGATGGCATTGTGATCTGAAACGTTTCAATTGCTATCACATACTGAAATGTCTTCAAAAAAAGTCCTCGGTGCGGTGATCACAGAGCGGTTGTTTGTGAAGAATATTGAACGCATGGTGTGCTCCTCTCGACCATGTCCTGTTGAGCACTGAGGACAGTTGGGGTTTGGCTACTGACAGACCTAAGTACTTCCTTTTCTACCTCAATTAAAAAATGTAATTAAAAATGTTAATGTGTGGAAATAATAAACAAAATTAAGTGTATTGACTGAAGTTTGATCACTCTTTTGCTGAACCGCTTAATTTTACCTGGGTCATGGGGAGACTGGCACCTA
The DNA here is from genome assembly GCA_024760905.1 of Plotosus lineatus. NCBI lineage: Eukaryota > Metazoa > Chordata > Actinopteri > Siluriformes > Plotosidae > Plotosus > Plotosus lineatus. The sequence goes on along the minus strand of CM045735.1, from coordinate 9,436,021 downwards.
CCTCGGCTGAAACGGAGTAAAGGCAGGGAACCACTTGAATACCTTGCCAGATCATTGCAGGATAAAAACGAACAGTCATTCACCCTCACACTCAGGGGGGCAATTTGGAGCAGCCGGTTAGCCTGTGCGAGGCAACCGGAGTACTTGGAGGAAACCCATGTTAGCACAGGAAGAGCATGCAAGCTCTGAGCCTGGGAATTGAACCCATGACCTTCTTGCTGTGAGGCAGACATGCTTACCGACCACCTCGCTGCATCTCCATGAAGTTTCATGTGTGCAAATAATAATTTGATTATCTTTAACCCTTTTTAAATTTGCCTTTAAAATGTGGGAGGTTTTTTGAAATTATAACTTTAATCCTCTTTATATAAGAAACAGTATTAAAGTTCAATAATACGCTAAAGTTACGCGAATATTGATGAATCTTTAATTAGCAAGCTCTGTGTCAATCACAATAAATAACCCTTATTGGGTTATTAATATTAATAATAATTATCTCACTTGAGTCTCATTTAAGTCTCTGTTTTAAACAGTAAATGTTTTTAGGTGAAAGTATTGTGAAAGTATTGTGGAGACCTAAAGCCAATGACACGTAGAGAAGTTTCTGCCATCCAAAGAGAAAATGAAACCATTTGTATCTGTCTCCAAACTGTAATTACCACTCAAAGTTGACAATATCAACTACTTCCCAGTTTGCACATTACATGTTTGTGCTGTCTCCCGGTTGAGTTTGTAGTTTGAGACTGCGTGTAGTTTGGGACTATGTAGTTTGGGACTGCCTGTAGTTGGAGACTGCCAGTAGTTTGAGGCTGTAGTTTGGGAGTGTGCTTTTTAAGACTGTCTTTAGTTTGAGACTGTAGTTTGGGATTGTCTGTAGTTTGGGACTGTCACTTGGGATTGTCTGTTTTTTTAAGACTGTCTGTAGTTTGGGACTGTCTGTTTTTTAAGACTGCCTATAGTTGGAGACTGCCTGTTTGTGGAGACTGCCTGTAGTTTGGGACTGTGTAGATTGAGACTGTAGTTTGGGACTGTTTTTTTTTTTTTTTTTAATACTGTCTGTAGTTTGACAATGTCGTTTGTGACTGTCTGTTGTTTGAGACTATAGATTGGGATTGTCTGTTTTATTAAAACTGTCTGTAGATTGGGATTGTCTGTTTTATTAAGACTGTCTGTAGTTTGGGATTGTCTGTTTTTTTTTTAAAAGACTGCCCGTAGTTGGAGACTGTCAGTAGTTTGGGACTGTAGTCTGAGACTGTATTTTGAGACTGATCTTTTTAAGACTGTCTGTAGTTTGACAGTGTAGTTTAGGGCTGTCTGTAGTTTGAGATTGTCTGTTTAAGACTGTGTGTTGTTTGGGACTGTGTAGTCTAGGACTCTATAGTTTGAGACTGTAGTTTAAGACTGTCTGTAGTTTAAAACTCTCTGTAGTTTGAGACTGTTTTGTGTCGAAGTATGTTAATTATTCAACTGAAAAGTTTTACTGAATTCACTGTTGAGAAAAAGTCAAAATACAGACCAACAAATGTGCATTTATGCTAATGACAAATTACTTTATGTCCTGTAGTCTCAAAAATACGACACATTTAATAAAATCCTACATTGAGAGTTTGGAAGGATGAGTTTTTCCTCTAAGTGAATGTATTTAGAACAGATTAGCACATTAATGAGCTGTTTCAGGACTTTCATTATTCCTTTTTCTTAATAGGTATTAGATCCAAGGCTGCAGTTCATCCTAATGTTCTTTCTGTGTGCTCAGGGGTGGGGATGGGGGGAGTTTGTTATGACGAGGTCACAGGGTCAAATGTCAAGACGCCTACTTAGTGAATGTCTAACGAAGTTCTCGCAGCAGCCATTTGCAGAGTGTTTCTGAACTAGTGTTGAATAACAGACTTTACTAAACAGCCCTTATTGAGGAGACAGTGTGATGGACATTTTCCCCCTGGAGACTGGTTCTGGATTTTATTGTTCTGGATGTGATTACATACTAGTGCATTTGAGTTATTCTAAAATTTTACACCAGGTTTAAATTTGAATTCTATGGACAACATTATGCCACTCAAATAATATGTATAAATAAAAGCAGTGTGTAAGAGGAGGGACGGATGATCACATGAAACCAATCATGATCCCGATTTGAGTTTATCATATTCCGAATTTAGTCCCATGTTTCAGCGAATTTAGTCATCCATTCATTTTCTGATCCACTTAATCATAATTAAGGTTGCAGAGAGGCTGGCGCCCATCTCAGCCAACTCAGGGCGAGGACAGGGTACACCCTTGACAGTTTGCCAGGACATCACTGGGTGAACACTCACACCTAGGGGAGATTTAGAACAGCCACTTAACCGACTGTGCATGTTTTTGGACTGTGGGAGGAAACTGAAGCGCCCTGAGGAAACTCACGCAAACACGGGGCGGTAATGCAAACTCCACACAGAAACACCCAGGCTGGGAATCGAACCCAGGACATTCTTGCTGTGAGGCGGTTATGTTAACCACCACGCCATTGTGCCACCCTTCAGCTGATTCAGTTCTTATGTAAATATTAATGTTCACTGGTGTTACTCCGATTATTTCTCCATCACCCCACCCCCCTGAAACCCCCCAAAAAAATCCCCACATTTTTCAGCATTCCCAAAATATGTCACTTTTCCCTAAAAATTTCCACGAGATTCACCAACGTCCTCCGAGGTTCTGAGATGCACACTGATATTTTCCAATTTGTACCAATGGTCTCCAGTTAACTCTGATGTAATATTGTAACATTATTAGGGCAAATCAGGATCATGATCATACCAGTATCATATGAACGCACTTTTAATCAAAATAATAAAAGAACACGGGGCTTTATACGTGAGAGTGAGAAACTTGACCTTCCAGGGAGAGTTCAGGTAGAATCGCTGTTCTTCCGTGTTGAGAGGAGCGAGTTCAGGTGACTCTGGTATCTGATCAGAATGCCCCCCGAACACCTCCCTGGTGTAGCATTTCAGGCATATCCAGCTTTAAAGACACCCCGGGGTCGACCGTGAACATGCCGGAGGAATTATGTCTCTTGGCTGGTCTGAAGACACCTCGGTGTGTCCCCCGGAACAACAAGTGGCTTTGGAAGGGGATGTCTGAACCTCAGTGCTTAAGCTGCTGTCCCCATGACCAGATCCCGGATTAAGCGGAAGAAGAAGAAGATGATAAATGTAAATCTTGCTGCTGGTGCTGCTGTCCGAGCTGCTTCTAACCAATTAAATTTCAGAACAGCAGTGTGATGTAATTTTTCCATTAACCCCCAGTATTTATTAAGGTTAAAGTAAAATGTGGGCACTGAAAGCTGTCTGTCTTGAAAGGAATGAGGTGGAAAATAAGCAGGCATGAGGGGGAGCGGTGTGGGGTGAGCAAGGTCCTTATCAACATCCAATTTGACTCGAATAATGAAAGAAGAACTTTGTTTTAATTAAAGTCAGACCTCTGGGCACGATTACGGGTGTAGCAATTAATCACTGCTCTGGTCCAGTAAAGGGGCAGTGCAACTTTGGCCTGTGTGTATCACAGATGAGGCAGTGAAACATGAGCAGGTGTCTGTGATGAGATTCTGGGCTTCACTTAGCTTTGGCCCGCCATGCGAACGAATACAGTGATTTTTTTTTTTTTTTCTATTGCGCTCTTCCCTCTTTTTTTTTTTTTTTTTTTTTTTTTTTTTTGAACAGTTAAAGGAGATGAAAATGTCAGAGGTATACAGGTACGTCGCTGTTTGTCTGGTGCAGAGAGTCATGCACAGGCAGCAGCACACAAGGCCATCTGAGCTATTTATAGAGTGGGATAGTTTTCGTGATAAATGCGGGTCAAGCCTGTAACCGCTGTTTCCTCTTGCGCTGATCAGAAGTGACTGCAGAGAGGTCGTCTTTTGTTAAAATGTGAAATGAGGGAAGTATTCACAGACACTGTTCGTGAGTATGGCTTTGATTCTCCCATTTGCACGGAAGTCATTTTTTGCATATATATATTTCATGAATAATGAATGAATAAAGGTGGGATTTATTTAAAATGGAAGTAGACTGAGCCAGACCCATGTGTATTTCAGACTCTTGGGGAAATGTTATACATTAACTATTTGAATATCTTTGATATATATATATATATATATATATATATATATATATATATATATATATATATATATATATATATATATATATATATATATATATATATATATATATATATATATATATATATATACACACACACACACACACACACACAGGGATCCCTCACTTTCTGCAGTTAATCTGGACCGACATCCCCCCGCGACCACCACATTCTGCGAAGTAGGATCAACCCCCCCATAACCCCTCTGACTGACGTATACGTACATGTATATGTGTATATAATATCAATACGTACATATTCAATGCTATATATGCTTATAATAACAAATAAACATTCAAAAATAATGCATTAAATGTCAATAAAATATAAATAAACACACATACCGACGTGTACACACACACACTCAGATGCGTGCCTCACATAAAAATGTAAGTAGTTTTGATGGGAGGTTTTGGGTTGTTTTTGGTTTGTGTTTTTTTTTTTTTTAGGTTTTTTTTTTCCTTTTTTTGCATAATTGGCCCTGTTTTTGCGGCATTCTCCTTAACTATTTCCACTATTCTTCCTTAATTTCCTTAGTTTTTAATTGGATGAAATATATTATATATATATATATATATATATATATATATATATATATATATATATATATATATATATATATATATATAAACGCAATGCACTGAAGCAGCATGAATTGAAGCATGTATTATATAGTATATTCATTCAGCCCGTCGAGATGTAATGTATGTAAATGCAAAAAGGACATAATGAATAAAAAGTCATTAATAAAAATGCGATTTGATACGGTGGGGTGAGGAATAGAGGTGATTACTGAAGTTGTATCCACCTGTTCATCCAGGAGTCTGCCGTCACAGGTGGATGACAGCTGCATGGTTCACGGGAAATTTCTAGATGCAATACGCATCAGTGAGCTCCAGACGAGGTTGGAATACCTTTAGCCATACCTTTTTTTTTTTTTTTTTTTTTTTTTTTTTGCACTCTGTGAAATCTACCTCATCTTTGTGGACTTAGGATAATCTTTTCCTTCCCAGATACATAGTAATGTTCATGAATATATACTGCATGGGAACTGGCGGCAATATTACTTTTCACACTTTATAGTGAAATAAACCATAAATATCTTATTATTATTTTTGTATGGGAACCAATTAAATTAGAAAGACTTACCAAATAGACATACAGTACATAATTGATTCTTAAGAGTTTGTTGTTCCTCTGAACAGGCTAATAAAGTTGTGGAATTTTTTTTTTCCCATCTTATTTTCAAATGTTGCCGATCCTAAGGTTGCCCCACTGTCAATGGTTGCCCCCGCCCCCTGGTGCAGCTAACTAGGTTATCAAAGGCCGGCCATGTCTCTCACTGTCTATGGTGGGAGGTTCATGTAAAAGAACCATTGCTGACTTTCGTGAAGAGTAGCTGCATGGCCGTCAGCGTGTTTCTGTCCTGCGATGGCCTGGCGAGCTGTCCACGATGTACCCTGCCCTCATCCGGAGTCGGCTGAGATTGGCACTAACCTATCCGTGACCCTAATTAGGATTAAGTGGTTCAGAAAATGAATGAATGAAACATTATTACCAAATGAAAGGAATGGAAAAGTGTACAAGACGGTGTTGAGGCCAGCGATGTTGTATGGTTTAGAAACAGTGGCGCTGAGGAAAAGACAGGAGGCAGAGCTGGAGGGAGCAGAGATGAAAATGTTGAGGTTCTCTTTAGGAGTAACAAGGATGGATAGGATCAGGAATGAGTCCATCAGAGGGACAGCACATGTAAGAGGTTTTGGAGACAAAGTCAGAGACGCTAGATTGAGATGGTTTGGACATGTACAGAGGAGGGATTATAAGTATATTGGAAGTAGGAGGCTGAGGCTAGAACTACCAGGCAGAAGGCCTCGAGGAAGACCAAAGAGGAGATTTATGGATGTGGTGAAGGATGACATGAAGGTAGTTGGAGTAAGAGTAGAAGATGCAGAGGACAGGGTGAGATGGATGCAGATGATTCACTGTGGCGACCCCTGAAAGGAACAGCTGAAAGGAGAAGAAGAAGAAGATTATTTCCAAATGTTTTCCATTTTCATACAATAAGTCTTAGAGCCAAACTGCAAGACCCGGCATGCTAACCTGATGCTAATCTTAAGCATTTGGGATGAACAGGAGCCTGGGCCGGTAATAAGGATGGTTTATTCTCCTGGGACCGGTGTCAAGAGACGGGCTGTCAGGTGAAGTCAAGCTTGATGAAAATGAATGCCTAATTTAAAAAAAATTAAAAATCTGAGCATTAACTAGTTTTGCTGTTCTATTAAATTGTTTATTTTTCATCTAAATTGTGTTGCTTTTTTGCAGAATAATTGTAGAAGGATTGGACCTCACCTAACCAAGTGTGTCATGGTTAAAATATTCATTCATTCATTTTCTGAGCCGCTTAATCCTAATTAGGGTTGCGGGGAGGCTGGCGCCCATCTCAGTCGACTCCGGGCGAGGGCAGGGTACACCCTGGACAGCTCGCCAGGCCATTGCAGAGTGAAAATATGTAAAAACAAACTGTTTAAAAAAAAAAAAAAATTATTTTATTTTTTTTCTCCTGCTGCTGTTTCTGTGAATTAAACATGAAAACAATTATCCACCTCAAGTGTGGTCGATGTTATGAAATTGAATTGAAGTCAGTCTTATTCGGTGACATCCACCTCACCATCACAGATAACTGTTGGACAGCACAACAGTCAGAACAAGCTGAATATTATTATATAAAAAATAGATCTTCAGAGAATGTGTCATGTCCTTGAAGTTGCATTGGTACTAGGGGATTGTAGGGTGGGGGTGGGGGTGTTAGATGAGAAAAGCCGTAGTCTGGCTTTGCCGTATTTCCTCCGTCCTCTCCCAGTTTATCTTCATCTCTGTTGTCCCCATATGTCCACGACAATGAAAAACAGACACATGAGCATTTACCATAATCTGATTGTTAAATTATTATTTTTTTCCCTGAAGTATGCAGCTGCTTCCCTCTGTTGGCAAGATTTTATCACAATTGTGAGCATCACAAAGACACATTCCATTTGCGTCTTCGCAGGCAGCCACCTGACGTATAACGGCTTGGTTTCTTTGAAAATGCCATGTGTGCGGAGTTGCAATGTAATCCGTCTCATTTACAAAATGAACATGGCTAACAATTTTACACGTAATCCCCGTCTATATTTATCTATCTGGAGGCAGCTTGTAAAACCTGCTGCCTTGCTTGTTATGGTGCTCGAATCTGTCAGCATGTTTGATGTGTACTAACTAAAAAAAATTGCAGGTATTCGGATCTTGGAGCTGTCCTGATGGGCTGCTTGTCATCATTGGGAGAAAGCGGATTGCCAGTGAGGTCCCTGCTTTAAATTGCACATCTGACACGATCTTACGTGGTTCACGCTAGTCCTTGCAGACCATCGCGTATGTATTTATGTTTGTAGATGTGAAGGTGGTGTGGAGATGCCGGGCGGCCTTGAAAGGCTTGATTTGCTTTCGGTACAGCAGACAGACTGATGAGCTTCTGGTGTACATTGGAGCAGCTTAGTGACTCCTTTCAACACCTCATTAATCAATGAGGCTCAAAACAAAGCTCTGATGCTTCAAAGAGTCACCTGATCTGCTTGCGGACAGTCAATTTCGAATCTATAAGGAGCTCATTTACACAACTGCTCGTTCTTGTCACCTGCTGTGTTAAAACCCCTTGCACACACCACCTGTGGGTTTTTTTAATGTTGGTTATTTTTTGTCTGAGTTATTTTATTTATTAATCATTTATTAATAATTATTTACTTGCATGAATTTAGGCTATGATAGAAACAATTAGGTAGGTTTGAGTGTGGAGGACTTGAAAGCTGCATACTTCCGGTCACAAACACACACATACTGTGTGTGTGTGTGTGTGTGTGTGTGTGTGTGTATATATATATATATATATATACACATACAGTGATCCCTCGCTATGTCATGCTTCCATTTTTGCGGCTTCAATGCACCACGTGTTTTTCAAAAATATTTATCGAAAAATTTAAAAAATACAGAAATTAAGGAAAAATTGGGGGAAAGTTAAGGAAAATTCCGCAAAACAAGGCCAATTATGCAAAAAAAAAAACCCCAAAAAAACCTCAAACAAACAAAAAACAACCCAAACCCCTCCAAACAAAACTACAGTACTTACATTTTTATGTGAGGTGCGCATCTGTGTGTGTGTGCGCACGTGTGTCTGCATTTGTGTATTTATATTTTATTTACATCTTATGCATTATTTTTGAATGTTTAATTATTATGAGCATTTATAGTGTTGAATATGTATTTACTGATATTATATACACATATACATGTACATATACATCAGTCAGGGAGGTCGATCCTACTTCATGGAAATTGGCGGTCCCGTGGGGTTTCGGTCCCCATTAACCACGGAAAGTGAGAGATCCCTGTAATGTATGTAATATGTGTTGTGAGGAAAATGGGGCGGGTCAGGTTCCTGATTTTTGACCCAATTCAGAGCGAAAGTGATACGGTTGTTGCAAGACCAAAAATATAATTGTATGATATTCCAGAGAAACGACCGCTGGGCATATTGAGATTTTTTTTTTTAAATAAATAAATAAATGAACAAATAAAGCATGTTTAGAACACCACAACACAAGTCTGAGTTTTTTTAAGCCACACCCTCAACTATCCCAGGACTTTTCCCTATTTTTTTGTTGAGGAAGTGCTGCATACCTGTTGTGCTATGTATGTATCAGAGGCTTAACTCTTTCCCTGTGTTTTCTTTTGAATCTTTTAATGTCACTGGCTGAAGTATCTTTTTTAGATCCCGCTCACTAAGTGGCTCTTGAGCCATAGGAATGGGTTCCGTTCATCTGTGTATCTGTTCGTCAAACTTTAGTTTCCAGACATTCACTTGCTGCTCGCTGAACCTGGAGCTTTTTAAATACAGTGTGCTTGTACACTACTATGAGTGCTAGCATCAATTTGTGCGAGTGACCCTGACCTACTTTCGAAGGTCACAGAGGAAAAACCCTATACAGTGATCCCTCGCTACTTTGTGCTTCAGTTTCTGTAGCTTCAGTGCATCGCGGGTTTTTAAAAAATATTCATCGAAAAACAACAACAACAAAAAAATACGGAAATTAAGGAAAAATGGGGGGGGGGTAAGGAAAATGCTGCAAAACAAGGAAAATTATGCAAAAAACAAACAACGAAAAAAAACAACCCAAAACCCCCCAACAAAGCTACTTACATTTTTGTATGTGAAGTACGCATCTGTGTCTGTATGTGTGTGTATTTATATTTTATTTATATCGTCTTCTTCTTTTCCGTTTGGCTGTTCCCTTCAGGGGTCGCCACAGCGAATCATCTGCCTCCATCTCACCCTATCCTCTGCATCTTCTACTCTTACTCCAACTACCTTCATGTACTCCTTCACCACATCCATAAATCCCCTCTTTGGTCTTCCTCTAGGCCTTCTGCCTGGTTGTTCCAACTTCAGCATCCTACTACCAATATAGTTACTATCCCTCCTCTGAACATGTCCAAACCATCTCAATCTAGCCTCTCTGACTTTGTCTCCAAAACCTCTTACATGTGCTGTCCCTCTGATGTACTTATTCCTGATCCTATCCATCCTCATTACTCCCAAAGAGAACCTCAACATTTTCATCTCTGCTATATAAACTTATATTTTATCTACATATTATGCGTTATTTTTGAATGTTTAATTGTTATTCGAATCATTTATAGTGTTGAATATGTATTTATTGATGTTATATACACATATACATGTACGTATACATCAGTCAGGGTGGTTGGTCCTACTTCATGGAAATCGGTGGTCACGAGGAGGTGGGGTGGGGGGTGGGGAGGTCTCGGTCCCCATTGACCATGGAAAGTGAGGGATCCCTGTATTAGATTGTTGGACATTTTACTTGCCCCATGCTGACGCTTGGGGTTTCAAACTTGCTGCGCTTGCTCTATATTGGTATAGTTGGAAATGGTTCTACTTGGGGGAGTTCCTGGACCCAGGTTTTTTTAAATAAATATTGTAGTTGTATGCACAAATGCATATTTCTTTTTCTTATTTATGCTTGGTACTCAACTGAACTGGTATTCCATCGAGTGTATTTTTCCTGCTCCGGGTCAGTGCTACAGGGAAAATTTTAAGATATATCAGTATAAAACATTGGCTGAAAGGGTGCATGAGGAGGAAAGCAGTAAGGAAGAAAGGAAATAAAGAAGTGTTTACATGTGGAAAAAGGAAAATAAATCAGACTGAAGCTGTTTTTGTGTTTATTCTCAAAGCTTTAGTCACTTGCAGTTTTCTTTGGCTCCTAAAGGAAAAGGCATCACACAGAAATGCTTGATTAATGTTTTTTTTTTTTTTTTTTTTAAATCCACTTGACAAGTAAAAGGGAGTCTGTACCACGTAGTTAGAATCCACTCAACAGCAGAACACACTCGTGTTCATTGTATTTCCTCATGAATACAGTTGATTGTTCATTGATTTTCATTTTCAACATTACATTGCAGACATCAAATACTGTTTATTAGAAACCATCTGGATTTTGTTTCTTTTTTTTTCTTTCCTACAAAAGAATAATAAAATAAAAAAAATCATCTCCGTTCAGATTCTTCCATCTTGATCCATACGAATCACTCATCAAAATTTGGAGCATGAAATTCACGTCACCGAGACTCGTCTTGCTTGTCTCACCCTGTTTTGAGCTCAGAGGCATCAACTGGCTTCTCGTGCTCTTCCGTCTCCCTAATCGGTCCCACACATTTGCGCACACACATACACCCCTCAGTTGTTCGTTGTGGTGGAGGTAACTTCCGGAGCTCTGCTGACGTGAATAAAGAGTGACATTTCTCCCGGCTGGAATCTCGCCGTTTCATCTGTTCACTGCTTCACCACAAAGCATCAGCGTTCACACCGTGAGATTCTGTAAGTGCTTCAGCACTGCTGAGACTTGTTCCTGCACTGCTCATGACACGTGTTCATAGTTCGCTGTCATCTTATCAGTTTATCTATGAGGTTATCTGGCCATATGCACAATAATGAGGCTGCCAGTGCATCTGGTTTGACATTATTGCTCCACCTGTGTCTCTAAAGTCGTACATCTCGCTGGAACATATGATGTGAACCAGGGTTTGGTTTAGAAACAGTATAGCATGTTCTTCACTGCTGAGTCGAATTTGTGCTAGGACTCGAATATATGGCAGTATATATCATGTGATGATAAATGTTTACTGTTCGATATAGTTTGGGTCACAAATTCCACTTATGGACGGGTTATTTGGGATGAGGCTGTGGTTGTTGCTGTTGACGATGGCTTACTTGTGATGCCAGGAGCATTCAGTTGGACCCAAAGATGCAGGAGACAGAGTATGATGAAACGGATGAGGTTTATTTTACACACGGAAGGCACTAGAGTACGGGAAAATCGTAGTCAATGTAGAGGTGAGGGGAAGCACGAAAACCAAAAACTACTAAGAGAAACTTCAAAGCGGGAACTGGTCGAGCACGGAGCTGAGAACCAGGAGCCAGAGAGATCACGGGGAAACGGGATCGCGAAGAGGGACAATCTTCTAGCGCTGGGAAGAGCGTGCCGCTCATCTTTATAGCCCGGTGATGGCTGAGTGGAATCAGGTGTGTGCTCCGGACTCCGCCCGCATGTGACAGCCACGCCCCTTGCCAGCAGCAGTGCATAAAGAGAGAGAGAGTTAAAAGCCGCCAAATTCAGAACCACTCCAAACACAGACCATTACATAACTAGCTGCTGCTGACCTGACGAGGGAGAAAAGGTGCTAAATTATGATGCGTATCATTACTGGGGTGTAACATGTCAGGATATTAAAATTTTGATTCAGGCCATCGCAGGGCAGAAAAACACTGACGGCTGTGCAGGTACTCATGTCGAAAGTCAGCAATGGTTATTTTACATGAAACTCACACCATAGACAGTGAGAGACATGGCCAGCCTTTGATAACTCAGTTAGCTGGGTGGGACAGTGACAACCTGTTGAGAGTGGGGCTTGACCCCACAACCTTAGGATTAGCAATCCACCTTACCACCAGGCCACCACTGCCCAAGGAGGACTAGTGTACATGTATTTTCAACCTAATGCGTCTCTTTACAAAAGACGTGGGGGAGGAGTCACTTCTCGTGAATCAGTTCATGGTTCAGTTGGTCATTGATGATATCACATACATGATACCCAAGTATATAAGCTATTTATTTATTTATTTATTTATTTTTTTAGTCATGGGTGGTCATAAAGTCGAACAGTCGTAAACCAGACACTACCTGTGTAGGACTCAGTTGACTGCAACCAATTTATTTCCCCTCCATTACCTCTCCCTTGCTTAGCATGTGGAACATGCAGTGATTGAAAGACACCTACAGTACATATCACGTACATTCAAGCTCTGTAGAGCTCGGCAATATACAAATCTTAAATGATCTTACCTCGATATGACAATTCAGATTACAATATATCATGAGTGTCACGATTTAGCTTAAATTTTCATTTCCTTAATAAATTGACAATATTATCTTTAGATTTTATCGCACGGCCCTATTAGCCTAATAACCCTAATATGTCAGTTTATATTCCATCCATCCATTATTTATAATACTTACCCGGAACATTACCAACACTCACACAGACAAACCCCTTCTTCCTGTGTGGCGACAATCACCGTCCCATTGTATTGCTCTGAATAATATAGTCCATTTCTGCCAGTAAATACCACTAAATCCTACATCGTGTATCTTGAAGCTTTTTATTCCTCTAGTGGCACCGGAGTACCCGATTAGGCTCATGTCCGTTTCACTATATTTCACTGTTTACTGTATCAAATGAGCTCAATGGTAAGTTAACCCAGGATGTAAGAACTAATGTAATGCATGTGGCTTTCAGTTAGCAAAGAAATGAGCAGAGAACAGTGAGCTTTATAATCACACACTCCCACACACACTCGTACACACATCCATACATACACACACATCCATACATATACACACACACACACACTCATACACACACACACACACACACACATCCATACATCCACACCCTCACACACACACACACACACACACACAATTTGTTTTCTATAATGACTCTCGTTCTGGGTAGGATTCTTATTATTCCAGTTGAAATGGTGAGCTGAAAGAACAGTTTGACTTTTAATGCAGAAAGGAAGAGAACATCCAGTACAGTATTTCTTTCTTTTTTTTTTTTTACTTAATGTCTATCCATCCCTGTTTGTAGCTTCTTTTTTTTTAGATTGAATAAGAATTTCAACATGTGCACTGAGGTTAGAACAGAGAGTTACTTGAGTTAAACTTGTTATTGTAAGTCTCACTGTCCTTGTAAGGACCTTCCACTGATACGATTATTAATTCAGTGTATTAATGCTAATCCTGAATCTAAATCTAATCATAAAAAATGAACATTTCTGGCTCAGCCGACAAGGGGATATTTTATAATGTATGTAATTTATTCAGCAATTTAACTCGAAGCGTTTGGAGCATTCAGAAAATGAAGTTGAAATTAAAAATTCAGTTATTACTCAAATGTATATTAGTGTAAGTTTAATAAGTTTATGTTTTTAAATTTGCTTTATATAATCACTCACTCACTCATTTATCAGCCATTTGCCAAAGTGCTGAATCCTACTAGAATCACGGGGATGCTCAGGCCTCTCTCAGCCGACACCATCACGGGGCATTACGCAGCCAGTTAGCCTAATGTGCATGCCTTTGGACTGTTGGAAGAAACTGGATTACCTCAAATAAACCGACAAACACAGGGGGGACATGTAAACTCTACACAGAAACAGCCTTGGATTCGAACCCGGGACTTTCTTACCGTGAGGCGGCCGTATGAAGCACGAGGACACCGTGTTGCCACATGGATACATTGCTTTGCCAAGAAAAAAAGTCATTACCACGATTTAAATGAGCAGAGCCTTTCATTATATACTTACCACCCTGATCTGATTCATATGTTTTAACTGGCAACATGTTATGTAACCTTAACTCGTGCAGTGAGGAGCTTCTCTTTTTTTGTCAGACGATGTATCCCATGTTGGTGGAAGAGATGTCACTGTGTTTCAAAAGGGTGAAATTATTGTTCTATGTCCAACAGAGAAAACAATTCAGGAGGTTTTTGAAATGAAATGAGTAAAATTGTCGTCAACTCTGTCAACACGTTCCTAAAACCTGAACCGCCAACTTCACGTAAGAAATGTGGTAGGAGAAAATGTCGACTGTATATGATTGGAGATCGTATAAACCGGAGGTTCCCAACCTTGTTCCTGGAGATCTACCTTCCTGAGGGACTTCACTCCAGCCCTAATCTTGCACACCTGACTTTGACACAATCATCTAAAGACAAAATGAAGAATTCATGATGATCAAATCTGTCACATGGGCCGCATTAGGGGTGGAGTTTTTAGGAAGGTAGATCTCCAGGATCAGGGTTCATGTAAACATTTCTGCAAGTTGAATCGTAAGTTTATTCGTTTAATAGACGCAAGAGTTCGGTATGGTGGTGCAGTGGTTAGTACACACACCGTTCAGCAACAAGGTCTCTGAGCTTGTGTGGGTTGCCTCCAGATACTCCAGTTTTCTCCCAACGCCCAAAAACGTGCACAGTAGGCTAACTGGCAGTTCCAGATAGCCGCAAGGTGTGAGAGTGAACAGTTGTAGGTGTGTTGGCCTTGCGATAGCCTAGCGAGCTATTCCGGGTGTACCCTGTCATCACCCAGAGTTGGCTATGATAGGTGCCAGCCTCCCAGGGACCCGAATGAAGATTAAGCAGCTTAGAAATGTAGAAGAATTTTTTCACAAACAATGTGGTATTCCAGAGTTATGGAGACGTCAGTGGAACAAGGGATGCGCATGTACCCATCATGCATAGCGCCTCACTGAGTCCAGCTGGAGATACCCAGGGCATGTGGAAATTTAGGGAATTTTCACGAAACAAAAACCTAATAAGAAACTTTCCCTCTGCCACATGAACTGCCATCACTGTATGTTCTTTATCCCATGCAGAACTGATGCACCAAGTGCAATGACAAAAATCGTGCCCCATTTCCCATCACGCTGAGAAAACCGATGCTCTCGGAGCGTTCTCTGATTTCATATTTAAGAGTCATTAGATGCTTCAGCCTCATGCTGACACAATCATTATTTTTGGCATATGAAGCTGCATATGATCTTCAGTACCGGAGCAGCGTTTAGGGAGTGATGCAGTATTGTAGTATGTTTAGAGTCAGAGGGCTGTCAGAGAATTTAAAGGTTTCCGACAGAAGGAACCCCGTCACATTTTAGCTCTCTGATGGAAAAACGACTCCGTTGTTAGAAAATACATTTTTTCCAGTAGCTCCTTCTCCGCCTCCGGACTGCCATCATGAAGATCCATTAAGGCTCTGTAGATGCTCAGAACCCTGGTGTGTGCCTGAATGCCAATGTCATTTGTGTTGCTCTTCTGGAGGGAAAAACAAAAACAAAAAACAACAACAACAAAGTTACCCGGTGCTGACAGCAACAGAGGACAGAGCTGGAGTGACCGTTTTCACAAAACACACACACACACACACACACACACACACACACACAGAGAGAGAGAGAGAGAGAGAGAGAGAGATGTGCACACACACACACACACACACACACACACACACACACACACACAGAGAGAGAGAGAGAGAGAGAGAGAGAGAGAAATACACACACAGAGAGAGAGAGAGTGATGCACACAGAGAGACAGACAGAGAGACGCACACAAAGAGAGAGAGAGAGAGAGAGAGAGAGAGAGAGAGACAGAAACGCACAGAGAGTGAGAGAGAGATATACATGCACACCAAGAGAGAAAGGGAGAGAGAGAGAGATACACACACAGAAGGGAGAGAGAGACACACTCAGAAATACACACATAGAGAAAGAGAGAGAGATACACACAGAAGAGAGAGAGAGAGAGAGAGAGAGAGAGAGAGAGAGAGACACACACACACACAGTATGTAATCATTCTCATCTTCGATGCATCATTTGTTTCAGATATGTATTTCTGTGATCTGTGCCAGGGGATGATCTCATGCTTACACAGAATTCCACTGCCGCATGCCCACACACACTCACCCACACACACACACACACACACACACACACACACACATATATATATATATATATATATATATATATATGTGCAGTTGAAAATCTGACACTTCCATTTGTGTCCTCTGCATGCTTCACAGCTCTGGATATAAAATAAATAATTAAACAAATAAACTCATCTCTAAATGTCAAAATATTTGAAAGTTCTTTCTTGGGACGTTGGCGTCTCCGAGGGTTTCACGAGAAAAGTGCCATTGCATTTATTTGCTCTCCATGTTTGATGAGTCACAAACAGAAAAAAGAGGAGTGCAGCTCAGCACAGCTATTAGATTCATTATCGTTTTTTTTTTTTTTTTTTTTTTTTTTTTTTTAAGACTGTATTGTTTTTCCCGGGTTTCTCAGGCTATGACTGACATCTGTTTACATCATCTGACATCCCAGACTCTCAGCGAATATAAATAACTGCATGTTTTCATTTCGAGTGCTTTGCTCCAGATAACGATCTTCCCTTGGGACTACATGCGTAAAACTGTTTTCTTTTATGCCTGAAATGTAGCTCCAGCTACAGTAGTAGTAACATTCGGGTGATTGATGGCGCTCTGTGCGATAGCTGAATGACATTTGAGAAACACCTCAATTGTCCGAGCCTGTTTTTGTCACACAAGTCAAAGACCGAAATTAAAAACTCACGAATATTTTTTATTTTTTTAATTTTTTTTAACCATATGCGAGGTCAGTGCTGACGCTCATTTCCACGGCACCTCCCTCATAATGTTTATTTATCAGAGTAGGATGACCTGTGACTCTCTAACAGGGATTCGTGCCCTCAGCTGTTCAATCATGAGCCCAACTTAACCAGTACAGTATGGGTTCATTCTAAAGCATCAGTCAAAATGTAAATACGGAATAAAACATCACAATGCACACTGTCAAGTCCCCGTCCTTTCTTGGACCACCTTTTGTTGCTTGTATGCCAGGGACACCGAGGCTTTTCACTGTCAGAATCTCAGCACTACAGAGGGTTTTTATTTTTTATTTATTTATTTTTAAAAATTAATTAATTAAGTAAGTAATTAATTTATTTATTTTACTCCAAGCTCTGCTTGGAATAAAAACTGTGACCTGGCTAACTTAGTCTCCTGGTCACTGCTCCATCTGCGCCCATGGACATGCCATCTCCTCTGCTTAAACTCGGTATTCAATCCTCGGCAATAAAACAGATGTTCTATCGACATGGACGCCATAATTCTGCTCTTTACAGCAGCAGTCCAGTTGAATTTGCAGATGTTCTCGATAGTTGTGACCTTTAAAGGGTGGAATTGGATGTAGTGCGCACAGATAATACACAGACAGTTGCCACAAATATGTTTTTTGAATTGATTACGCAATTAGCCTCGTCCCCCTGATTATAACGGGCAGACAGCACGATGGGGTTACGCCTGCAACTGATGACATCACCAGCCATGTCCTTAGTGGGCAAGGTCATCACTCAGTAATTACTAGCGAGATGGAGCGTTAGGCCGTGCGTTTCCGCGGGGATTACCCCTTGCATTACCCCTTCTGCTTCATTTCCTTTCTAATGTAATTAAAACTACATGCATTTCATTTTGAGCTTGTGTTTCCTTCATTTTAAAGCAAATTACAGACCGTGTGTGTGTGTGTGTGTGTGTGTGTGTGTGTGTGTGTGTGTGTGTGTGTGTGTGTGTGTGTGTGTTTCTCAAGTCATTGGTACTGCTGTATGAAAAGCCATTTTTATTATACATCTGAGTAAAGCGGCTGATTTAGACTGTGATGTAATGTCAGTGTTCATTTCAGATTATTAGTTGTCACACTGTGAGATGATCCCAGTAAAATCTTGGGTGGATTCTAATCCACACCGCAATAACCTGCCATCCATGTCAGATTATATGATGATGATCCCCCTCGCAATAGTCCTGCGATTAAAGAAATTGACTACATTTTGTTAATGGCATCAAACCAAATAAGGATTCATAAACAGAAACGAGCCTTTAGCGTAAAAGTAGCAAGTCCCATTAGTTGCAGTGATGCGTTCCAGGCCAGGTACGAGAGGTGAAGGACGGTGTGTAGGCTGGTAAATATTTTTGTTTACCACCCGCCTTGTTGTATCTGATCTGTTTGTTTTACGTTTCTAAGCAGTGTTCATATGCATACCTAGTGGTTCTCACAGCAGGAAGGTTCTCGGTTTGAGTCCAGGGCTGGGCGAAGGTATTTTTACCTGGGGTCTGTGTGTTTTTATGTGCTTTTGTGGGTTTCTCTCCAGCTACTCCGGTTTCCTCCCACAGTTCAAAGATATGCACATGAGTCCAATTGGCTGGTTAAATCACTCCTAGGTGTTAGTGTATGAGTAGTTGTGGAGGTTGGCCCTGTGATGGTCTTGCTAGGCAGCTCAGCAAATGAGTGGGTGAGAGTTCTTTTCCTGCAGCAGCTATAGTATACAGGGATCCCTCACTTCCCGCGGTTTATGGGGACCGAGACCACCACCCCACCCCCCACCCCCCCGCCATGCGCCACAGCCAATTTCTGCAAAGTAGGATCGCCCCCCCCCGACTGACATATACGTACATGTACAGTGGGGCCAATAAGTATTGGGCAATGTAAAAATGTGCAAGTTCACCCATTTAAAAAGATAAGAGAGGTTTGTAATTTTCATTATAGGTACACATCAAGCTTCATACACAGAATATAGAAAATAATAATAATAATAACCAGGAAATCACATTGTATGATTTTTAAACAATTTATTTGTGAAAAGGGGAGGCCAATAAGTATTGGGCAGCCAGCAAAAGTTACTTTTAATACTTTGTAATGTAGCCTTGTATATGTGTATATAATATCAACAAATACATATTCAATGCTATAAATACTTATAATAACAATTAAACATTCAAAAATGATGCATAAGATGTAAATAAAATAGAAATACACACAAATACAGATGTGAGCACACAGATGCGCACCTCACATAAAAATGTAAGTCGTTTTGTTGGGGGTTTTGGGTTTTTGGTTTTTGGTTTGGCGTTTTTTTTGTTGTTGCATAATTGGCCTTGTTTTGCGGCATTTTCCTGAACTTTTTCCCTCTTGTTCCTTAATTTCTTTATTTTTTATTTTTCGATGAATATTTTTGAAAAACCCGCTATGCACTGAAGCCGAACTGAAACACGAAGTAGTGAGGGATCACTATATATCACTGTAATATGTCGTTATGATCAGTCAAATAATTTGTACACAACATTTTCTCTGCAGAAACAAAATCAAACGGTGAAATGTGCAGCCAAACTCAGCTTTATGTGGAATACATGTGCATTCACATTTTAATAGCCACACATACTCACTTTCACATCCATGCACATCATATCCAGTGAAGCAGAGCAGTGCATGGTATCATGCACACGCAGGCCAAGAGCTTCAGTTAATCTTCGTGGCTCTAGCTGTGACACAGCTTGGTTTTTTCCAGAGCTCCTTGCTGATAAGAGAGGTCAGAGGATAATGGCTGCGGTAACTCAAATAAATACTCTTTACAACTGAGATGAGAAGGACGGCATCTCAGAGTGAACAGTGCATCAAATCTTAAGGTGCAGTTTTGAACTCCAGTGGGCACTAAAGCTCGACAGTTAAAGATGGAGAAAATATCACCTAATATGTGTGTGTGTGTGTGTGTGTGTGTGTGTGTGTGTGTGTGTGTGTGTGTGTATGTGTGCATACTCCTTGCTTTATGATCATTCATTTTACATATTTTTCGATTTTACGTTTAAAAAAAAAAATTAAATTTTGAGTTTAGCGTGCTCTCTGTAGTACGAGACGTACCTACGTAGTATGCTGACGTAATATGCTACTTACGCATGACGCTGCGTCCATTGTTTACAAACGACCGACTGAACATGCCCTCCGTCTTCCCAGTTCACTGCGTGTTACCCTTGTATTAAGACGGCGTCTCTGTGATCTTTGTGTTTACACTGTTTTGCGAACTTTTGTAACTCTAAGCAAATATGGTTGGTAAAAAGCGTAAGCCTACGAGTGATAGTGGTTATCAGAAAAAGCGGCAAGCCATCTCGTTAGAAACGAAGATGGCTATTGTCAAGAGAATCGATGCTGGTGAAAAACATGCGATTGTTGCACGTTTCCTCCAAATGGCTCCATCGACCATCTCTCTCTCTCTCTCTCTCTCTATATATATATATATATATATATATATATATATATATATATATATATATATATATATATATATACGGGGATCCCTCCCTACTTCGCGCTTCAATTAATGCGGCTTCAGTGCATCACGTTTTTTTTTTTTCTTTTAAATATTCATCGAATTCAAAAATAAGGTCATTAAGGGAGAATTGATGAAAAAGTTAAGGAGAATACCACAAAACATGGCTAATTATGCAACAAAAAAAAACAAAAAAATACTGTAAACCAGTGCTTCTCAAATAGTGGGGATGCTGAGGGGGGCGCGTGTGACCCAGGAGAACATGCTTTTTTTCCTCCGTACTACAAGAAAGTGTAATTGCACATCCACTCCAGTAGTTGGCAGTGGCGCCCTCATTGCCCATTGTGCGCTGTTGCTGCACTGAAGACCAAGTACAGGTCCCAGCTAAACATTGAGCAGGAGCTGAGAGTTGCAGTGTCATGCTTCAAACCTCGCTTTGAGAAGCTGTGCGCTGCAAAACGTGCTCATTGTAGCCATTAATCTTGGCTTCCTCATTTTGAGAAAAAATCAGCACAAATTGTTCTATTTGTTCTTGTTTTGTAGGTTAAAGTGTTTATATATTGTGCTCCTGAGTTAATGTTTCTGAAGTCAATTTGAATTAATTATTTATTGATTTTATTTTCAGCAGCAAATGGTGTGGTAAGTTTGTCAAAAATGTAACAAGGATATTATTATTTTTAAATTTAAGGCAAATTGATGCACTTTCTTTTACAGACTAATAAAAAATGTTAAAAAAGTTATTCTTGTAAGTTGAACTATATCTCTTTCTTTTTGTTTTATTTATGTTAACAAGGATACGATATAATGAAGAGATATACCTGTAACGAAAATGTTGAAGTTCTCTTTGGGAGTAACGAGGATGGATAGGATCAGGAATGAGTACATCAGAGGGACAGCATATGTAAGACGTTTTGGAGACAAAGTCAGAGAGGCTAGATTGAGATGGTTTGGACATGTACAGAGGAGGGATAGTGAGTATATTGGTAATAGGATGCTGAAGCTGGAACTACCAGGCAAAAGGCCTAGAGGAAGACCAAAGAGACGATTCATGGATGTGGTAAAGGAGGACATGAAGGTCGTTGGTGTAAGAGAAGAAGATGCAAAGGATAGGGTGAGATGGAGGCAGATGATTCGCTGTGGCGACCCCTGAAGGGAAAAGCCGAAAGGAAAAGAAGAAGATATTATAGAAAAAAGTTATAATTTATAGTTGCGGCGGAAAGTGGGTGGTGGGGGGCGCGAATTGTTTTCTTCTTGCTAGGGGGGGGCGTAACAGAAAATAATTGAGAAGCACTGCTGTAAACCAACAAAAAACAACCCAAAATCTCCCATCGAAACTAGCTACATTGTTGTGAGGTGTGCATCTGAGCACGTGCACACGTATCTGTGTTGAATATGTATTTATTAATATTATATACACATATACATGTACGCATACGTCAGTCGGGGGGGGGGGTGTTGATCCTACTTTGTGGAAATCGTCGGTCGCGGGGGTATCGGTTTCCATTAACCACAAAAAGTGAGGGATCCCTGTGTATACATATACAGAAACACCCGAGCAAGGAAATCAAGCCCAGCACCTTCATGCTGTGAGACAGGTGTATTAAAAGCGAACTTTAAAAGTGTGTGTGTGTGTGTGTGTGTGTGTGTGTGTGTGTGTTTGATCTGCAAAGCAAATGGCTTGCAAGAACTCTAAAGCTTGGACCTCATCAGCTTCTTTCTGAGAGTAGCTCTCATTCCACCACAATAAAGAGCAACCTGAGTGACAGATATGCCAACCACCTGTCAAACACACACACACACACACACACACACACACATGCTCGCAGGTGAGTCAGATGAATTACACTCCATACATGCACATACACACACACACACCTGCGCGCACACACAGTTGAAGTTGAAAGAGAGATGAACTCCAGTCCACCCACCCACCGTGATTTGGCTGAAGTGTTGTGGGAGGTAGAGGAAGTGGCGCTCTAATTGGACATGTCTGTCTCAGTCTCCGGTTTGGACTCAGCTGGCCAGTGCATGATGAGAGCTAGGATAGGGCACAGGATAATTTTTTTAGACAGAAAACCGACTGAAAGGGAGTAATAACACTCGTGAGATTACACCTGGCTTGGCTTTTCTCTTACTCCAGTCGCTGATGACACATTGAAGTGCTGCTCTGGATTTTTCCTTGCACAAATCTGGCAGGTTCATTTTGAAAGGAACAGAATGTAGAGGAAAACCAATTAAGCATGAGGGGAACACGGAAACCTTGCTGAGCCTGGGACTCGAACTAATAACCTTCTTGCTTTATATTAGGTGTAAACCACCAGCTACAAAGGATATACTAATAGGAAATAATAGTGATGACCCAAAACTTTTGATTAAGTTGCTCTGTAGCTACGTCACCGCACAGTCACCATCGGTCTCATAAATACAGTTTATTGCCACCATTTTTGGTTTTGATTGTAAACAGATTTTTAAATGCTACAACATTTTGTCTGTCTGAGATAAATCTAGAAAGGAAATGACATTTCAGGCCACGAAAGCCTGCATTTTCCGACAGATAAATATTTCATCTCTAATGAAATCACTTTATCAGTTTAGTGCTCCGAAACTGCATAACTGTGTCTGTATCTATATTTGGGTTTAAACCTGAAGTAGATGTGCCCTAAATATGACCCCTGAATGAACTGTGGATGTGGATGCACTGGAATAACGCCTTCCGCAGCCTCAGCTACATTACTCGGGTCCATTAGTAGCTTACTTTAAGCCGCTGTAGCCCTGACCAGGTCGTTACTAAAGATGTCGTGAGTGCTTTGTGTAACTGTCATGCTTACATGTTAATGACTCGGTCTCATTAATCCTCATATCTCACCATTCATATGCATGAAATTCTAAAGCTCCAGCTTGTGTGTGACATTTTATTTGCGCCCTGGGATGCAGGATCTCAGCTCTTGTGCAGTTTTTAACCAGGCACCATGTAGAAAGTAAATGGCACAAAAAAAACAAAAAAAAAAAAACAATGGGGGGCGGTAGATGAGAGAATGATGCACCTCCTCGCTGTATTAGAATATAGTGATGCCTCACTACTTTGTGCATCCGTTTCAGCAGCTTCAGTGCATCGCAGGGTTTTTAAAGGTATTCATCAAAAAATTTAAAAATAAGGAAATTAAGGAAAAATAGGGGAAGAGTTAAAGAAAATACCACAAAACAAGGCCAATTATGGAAAAAAAAAAAACCCAAACAAACAAAAACAAAAAACAACCCAAACCCCCCCCAACAAAACTACTCACATTTTTTATGTGAGACGTGCGTCTGTATGTGTGTGTATTTATATTTTATTTACATCTTATGCATTATTTTTTTAATGTTTAATTGTTATTATAGGCATTTATAGAGTTGCATATGTATTTATTGATATTATATACACATATACATGTACGTATACGTCAGACTGGGGGGTCAATCCTACTTCGCAGAAATCGGCGGTCGCGGGGGGTTTCGGTCCCCATTGGCCGCGGAAAGTCAGGGATCCCTGTTTTACAATAGCATAGTGGTTTACATGTATAGCCCACACCAGGAAGGTCATGGTCTCCAGGTCGGGCCTTGGCGAGGGAGTTTCTATGTGACGTTTGCATGTTCTCCGTGTGCTTGTGTGGGCTTCCTCTGGGTACTCTAGTTTTGTCCTACAGGTTGAAGACATACACATTAGACTGATTGGCTGTTCCAAATTGAACCTTGGTTTGAACGTGAGTGTGAATATTTGTGCGTGTTGGCTCTGTGATGGACTGGTGAAGGACTGGTGAGCTGTACCTTACTTTAGATGGACTTTAGGCTTTAGGATCCAGCCTCATGAACCTAGTAGGATAAAGGGGTTCAGAAACTGAACGGATGAATCAATGGTTTATCTGTTTATTCTGAGGCGTGTATTTGTAACAGTTGATAGTTTACGACAAAAGCTCACAATGCAGTGAATCGGCTCATTACGCCATTTCCACGAACATTGAAATATATGAATTTAAATTTATAAAACTAAGCAGGTAAATTATAACTAAATATAAAAAATAGCTAAATATAACTATCTTTATAGAAAAATTAGCTAAAATTAAGTCAGTATTTGAGAACCAAACACCATATAATTATAAGCTATAACATGTATAAAATTATATTAATAAATAATAACTATATATATATATATATATATATATATATATATGTATATATGTGTATATATATATGTATATATGTGTATATATATATGTATATATGTGTATATATATATATATATATGTATATATATGTGTATATATATATATATATATATATATATATATATATATATATATATATATATATATATATATGGCGGCACGGTGGCGTAGTGGTTAGCACGTCCACCTCACAGCAATAAGGCCTGGCTTCGATTCCCGGCCTGGGCGTTTCTGTGTGGAGTTTGCATGTTCTCCCCGTGCTTGTGCGGGTTTCCTCCGGGTGCTCCGGTTTCCTCCCGCAATCCAAAAACGTGCACTGTAGGTTAATTGTCCGTTCTAAATTGACGTAGATTCTCTCCTGCAACGGCACTGGAACCCAGTCGTATCGGCACTTGCCCTTCCATTGGATCCTTCCGGTGGCGCCGAGACGGGGGACTTGCTGCTTGGGTAACAGCCTGTCCCTCATTACTCCCTCCCCGGGCTCTGCGCACTGGGGAGTATCACCAGCCGGGGTACCAGCCAGAGCGCAGCCATAGTCCTTCGGGACTGACGGAGGCCTACCATATATATATGTGTATATATATATATATATATATATATATATATATATATATATATATATATATATATATATATATATATATATATATATATATATATATATATATATATATGTATATATATATATATATATATATATATATATATGTATATGTATATATATGTATATATGTGTGTGTGTATGTATATATGTATATATATATATATATATATGTATATATATGTTGAACTATGATTAACTACTCATCACGGAATTAACCAAAGAAGAGATTTATGGATGTGGTGAAGGAAGACATGAAGGTCATTGGAGTAAGAGAAGAAGATGCAGAGGACAGGGCGAGATGGAGGCGGATGGTTTGCTGTGGCGACCCCTGAAGGGAACAGCCGAAAGGAAAAGAAGGAAGAAGACTCATCACGGTATTAACAAATGACGAGATATACACTCAGTTACTCAGATATGGACTATCAGTTTGAAAACAAACGGTCTATTTTTGAATATAGAAATGGAAATTAAAAAATGTTTGTGGTCTTTTCAATTAATCGAAAAAATAATCAGCCGATTCGTTGATTATTAAAGTAATCGTTAGTTGCAGCCCTAGTGTGAATGTGAGTATGAATGGCTGTCTGTGTGTTAGTGTCTTGGCCCTGTGTCGTTACTCTTAAGTGTCCTGTTAAGGATGTACCCCGTCTTCACTACACCCAGTGTTGTCCGGGAAAGGCTCCAGCCTCCACGTGACCCTAGGATTAAGCTTTTTCGCAAATGAGTGTGCGAGAATTCTCTATGCCTCATTCACAAATATATGTATATACATAATGTATACAGGGATTTCTTGCTTTCCGCGGTTAATTGGGACTGAGATCCCCACGCAACCATCGAAATCCGCGAAGTAGGATCACCTCCCCAACCCCAACCCCACTGACGTATGCGTACATGTATATGTGTATATAATATCTATAAATACATATTCAATGCTATAAATGCTTATAATAACAATTAAACATTAAAAAAATAACAATGTAAATAAAATATAAATACACACATACAGATGGAACTGCATGAGAAGAGGGATCCCTGTGTATGTGTATATATATATATATATACACACACTAGTCCTTCTCAAAAAATTAGCATATTGTGATAAAGTTCATTATTTTCTGTAATGTACTGATAAACATTAGACTTTCATTTATTTTAGATTCATCACACACAACTGAAGTAGTTCAAGCCTTTTATTGTTTTAAGATTGATAATTTTGGCAAAAAAGTAAAGAAAAACCAAAAATCCCTATCTCAAAAAATTAGCATATTTCATCCGACCAATAAAAAAAGTGTTTTTAATACAAAAAAAGTCAACTTTCAAATAATGATGTTCAGTTCTGCACTCAATACTTGGTCGGGAATCCTTTTGCAGAAATGACTGCTTCAATGCGGCGTGGCATGGAGGCAATCGGCCTGTGGCACTGCTGAGGTGTTACGGAGGCCCAGGATGCTTCGATAGCGGCCTTAAGCTCATCCACAGTGTTGGTTCTGGTGTCTCTCAACTTTCTCTTCACAATATCCCACAGATTCTCTATGGGCTTCAGGTCAGGAGAGTTGGCAGGCCAATTGAGCCCAGTAATACCATGGTCAGTAAACCATTTAGCAGTGGTTTTGGCACTGTGAGCAGGTGCCAGGTCGTGCTGAAAAATGAAATTCTTCATCTCCATAAAGCTTTTCAGCAGATGGAAGCATGAAGTGCTCCAAAATCTTCTGATAGCTAGCTGCATTGACCCCGCCCTTGATAAAACACAGTGGACCAACACCAGCAGCTGACATGGCACCCCAGACCCTCACTGACTGTGGGGACTTGACACTGGACTTCAGGTATTTTGGCATTTCCTTCTCCCCAGTCTTCCTCCAGACTCTGGCACCTGGATTTCCGAATGACATGCAAAATTTGCTTTCATCCGAAAAAAGTACTTTGGACCACTGAGCAACAGTCCAGTGCTGCTTCTGTGTAGCCCAGGTCAGCCGCTTCTGCTGCTATTTATGGTTCAAAAGTGGCTTGACCTGGGGAATGCGGCACCTGTAGCCCAGTCCACTGCTTCCACAGGTCCCCCAAGGTCTGGAATCAGCCCTTCTCCACAATATTCCTCATGGTCCGGTCACCTCTTCTGGTTGTGCAGAGTTTTCTGCCACACTTTTTCCGTCCCACAGACGTCCCACTGAGGTGCCCCTGATACAGCACTCTGGGAACAGCCTATTCGCTCAGAGATTTCTTTCTGTGTCTTACCCTCTTGCTTGAGGGTGTCAATGATGTCCTTCTGGACAGCAGTCAGGTCGACAGTCTTACCCATGATTACGGTTTTGAGTAATGAACCAGGCTGGGAGTTTTTAAAAGCCTCAGGAATCTTTTGCAGGTGTTTAGAGTTAATTGGTTGATTCAGATGATTAGGTTAATAGCTCGTTTAGACTACCTGAACATGATATGCTCATTTTTCGAGATAAGAATTTTTGGTTTTCACGAGCTGTATGCCAAAATCATCAGTATTAAAACAATAAAAGACCTGAAATATTTCAGTTGGTGTGCAATGAATCTAAAATATATGAAAGTTTAATTTTTATCGGCACATTACAGAAAATAATGAACTTTATCACAATATGCTAATTTTTTGAGAAGGACCAGTATTTATATATATATATATATATATATATATATATATATATATATATATATATATATATATATACATACACACACACACACACACACACACATATATATATATAAGACACTTAATCCTATTGGAGTCAGCAGATATTAGAGTCTCTGTGTGTGTTGGGTGCCAGGAACCTGCTTCAGCCGACTCTTATAAAAAGTTGGGTACACCCTGAACAGGTTGCCAAATCATTGCATTGCTAACACACATAAAACCGTTCATACTAGGGACAATTTTGAACCAATATTGTGCATGTTTTTGGACTGCAGGAGGAAACCAAAGTACCATGAGGAAACTCATGCAAGCACGAGAACATGCGAACTGCACACAGAAACGCTCTGAGCCCGGGAATCAAATCCAGGCTTTTGGCTCTGAGCCTGATGTATTAACCACTGCGGCAGCGTGCCGCCCCACACACCTACTCTTAGTTTGTTATTTGTGACTGTTTTTTTTTCTTATGTTCCAAAGTACCATTTCTTCTATCCAGCAGCAGAATAAACAAAGCTCTCGGGTTCTTAAATTAGCATCTATATTGCATATCCCAGCTCTCTTCGCTCCTTTCTGCTGATGTAGTTCAGGTGTGTGAACATTAGAGTGTGTTTCTGCTTGGAATCTTACTTAAACACACAATAGAGCTATTTGTGCCTTTTGGAGAGGTGGGGGGCTATTAATTTTTTGGCTCTACACCTGCAGCACATTTCAATTAGCCTTTCCTGTTGGTAATGTGTTTGTTTTTCCTCAGCGATTTCACAGATTTGTTTTGTTTTGGGTTGCTATTGCAATAAAAGCTTGGTTTGATGCAATGAAACTGCTTCCTTGTCTGTTAGGTTTGTATCTGTTCCGACTATCAAATCCAGAAGACAGCACATTGTTAAAGTAAACGTACTCGTCCTGCACAAAGTGCATCCTGTCAAAGTTTGGATCATGTCTGTCGGGTTATTTTGTCCAAATTGGGGACTTGTCTGTCTTATTCTTCAGCACATTTTCCAGATGATGCATGGAGTAGGAAGCGGTGTACACCTCTTGACAACCTTGTGCCAAATTATAGCAGAACCTCTTTTATGTTGCCCGTTTCGAGCTAAACGTAACCAGAGCTAGCTTTCTGTCAAGTCTTAAAAGCAGGCAAGATGTACTTTTCCGGCACTTTTTCACTTTAAGGAACTGAACGTTTTCTTAAACCACCAGGTGTCTCAGTTCTGACATTCTGAATCTTTATAAAGTGTCATTTAATAAAGTTTTGAGCTTTTTTTTTTTTTTTTTTTAATTAACGATTATCATGGAGCTGCAGCTGCTGTTAAGGCCTAGTGATAAATGATATACGTGTGTATGTATTTTTATATATATATATATATATATATATATATATATATATATATACAGGGATCCCTCAGTTTCCGCGGTTAATTGGGACCGAGATCCCCACGCGGCCATCGAAATCCGTGAAGTAGGATCACCCTCCCCAACTCCCCCAACTGACATATATATACGTGTATATGTGTATATAATATCAATAAATACATATTCAATGCTATAAATGCTTATAATAACAATTAAACATTTAAAAATAACAAGATGTAAATAATCTGAAGACCCTTGTGACTGAGAGACATACAAGGAAGCAGTCTCCCTTGGCCGGATGCGGGTCACTGGGGTCCCCCCCTTATTTATATATATATATATATATATATATATATATATATATATATATATATATATATATATGATTTTCTGAGTAGATCCTTCCGTAGGAGAGTGCTCAATACTTCTTCTATAATCACCTGAAGAGAGAGGATGGTTTCACCACCCCTCAGAAACAGATCTGTAGTGATAAATGGAGTTTCAATAGAAAGTCTTTGTCCTGTCCTTTTATTTTTGTTTATATATATATATATATATATATATATATATATATATATATATATATATATATAAAGGGTATTGGTGGCTTGGTGGTAAAAAAGTGCTGGATCGTTGATCCCAAGGTTGGGGGTTCAAGTAAGTCCCACTCTCCATAAGTTTGTCACTGTCCCCCCAGTGCAGCTGACTGGGTTATCAAAGGCTGGCCATGTCTCTAACTGTTTATGGTCATGTAAAAGAACCATTTCTGACTTTCGTAAAGAGTAGCTGCAAAGCCATCAGCGTGTTTTTGTCCCTTGCTAAAGGGTTGTGTCAGGAAGGGCTTCCGACTTAAAAAAAACCTATGCTGAATCAAGCATAAGAATCAAATGATTAGCTGTGGCGACCCCTGAAATAGGGGAAAAGCCGAAAGGAAAAGAAGATATATTGTATTCCAATAACCTAAACTCAAAGCTCACTTTCATTGGAGGAAAAAAATAAGGTTACACACATATTTTCTTGGTGAGCCTTTATAGCTATCCTCAGCATGTAATCTCCATGGAAATGTTTCAATAAACCTAAGCAACATAACATTTATTCTCTATCTGGTGTCGGGTTCATTTCTCCCCGACTTCTTGACTTGATGAGGGGAAAAACTGAACCCCTCCATAAAGTCTTCTCTAGCATGTCCCCAAAACTTTCAAGAGGGTTAAAGATCGGGACTCTTGGGGTGCCAATACTTATGTGAAAACGATTCCTCATGCTTCCTGAACCACTCTTTCATTATTCGAGTCCTCATTTTACATCTGTTCCAGCAGGGAAGAAAAATCCATTGATGTGATAACCTGCTCATTCAGTACATTCAGCTCATCAGCTGCTTCATTTTATTGCCATATTAATGTTGCTGAGCCTCGATCCGACAAACTGGAGCAACAGTGCTATGGAGATTACATGCTGTTATCAAGGACAAAGGCTCTTCGTGAAAATATTACAGTGTGACTTTTTTATTGCCAGTGTATTATAGGAAGCTGTAATTACCCTGTAGGCTCCGATGATAAAGTGTTCTGATGCTACTGTTTACAAACAAATAAACAAACAAAAGATCAGACACAGTGAGAGACATGGCCGGCCTTTGACAACCTAGTTAGCTGCACTGGGGGACAGCAGTAACAACCTGTTGAGAATGGGGCTTGAACCCCCAGCCTTAGGATCAGAGATCCAGCACCTTTACCATCAGGCCACCACTGCCTATATATAAAAAAAACATAAACAGTAATCAAATTATTATTTGCACACATGAAAAGTAATTCAGTAGAGTTTTTGTATGGGTGGAAGTGGAGGTCGTTGACTGAGATTCTTCTTGCAGTTTCCCGGGAGATTCCTACCGCTAAAGCATGCTTCCGTGCAGAAAGTCTCGGAGACGCCACAACACATCGCTTCAGTGCTTCAATATTCTTAGCAGTACTGGTACTTCTAGGTCAACTAGGTGATTTTCTTATCAAAGCTGAGCTTCTATTGCTCTGAAAGTCTCAACACTGTACAAGATGGTTTGCGGATCCGGAACATTCTGGTTCTGTGAAATATTGAAATGTCTTTGAAACGGTCCTCGGTGCGGCGATCACAAGAGCGGTTGTGAAGAATGCATGAACAGCGAAAGTGCGATGTGCTCGCTGCTGCGTGAATACTGGCAAACGATTACAATTTGGATTGAGTTGCCGATTCTTAGCACCGCCTTTCCGGCTTCACTCAGTTTCATGAGTGCAAATTTGAATTTGATTACTGTTACCCCCTTTTATTTTAGTTACCTTTGAAATGTGGGAGGGTTTTTTATTTTTTATTTATTTATTTATTTATTTTTAGGGGGAGGGGTGTCTGTTTCCATCTGTATATCTTGTCTTTGTTTTTGGTCAATATCTGTTTGTCTGTCTTTCGCAAAAGGGAATTGATCATATAGATTGGTTACAGGAGGCTGGATTGACCAAATCCGGGACATATTAGGTTTAACATCAAGCTAATTCACCCTTAGGAAATATAATAACAAAATAATTTGTATCCCACATTATGGAATTTCCTCCTATTATTTTGTACAGAACATACTTACAGTGCAGCGTATGATTAATGACTTGAACTAGTACGTTTGTAAACATTTTAATCAAGTTTTAAGCCTCGCAATCCAAACACAACTCACCTGCTGCGCCTGCAAATCAGGCATACAGTCCTTACATTCATAATAAATCCATTATTTTTATTATTATTATTATTATTGTTGTTGTTGTTGTTACCATTGGCTCTGCGATAGCTGTCCAGGGTGTACCTTGCCCCTTGCCCAGAGTAGGCTGAGATGGGCGCCAGCCTCCCCGCTACCCTAATTAGGATCAAGCGGTTCAGAAAGTGAGTGAATGAATGAATTATCATTAATTCTTATTCAGTAAGCAGTTGATTCGTAACCGACGTGGAGCCCGGACATCCTGGATAAGACGGCAATGCATCACAGTTATTTGGCTCTTTATGGTGTGTTCACTATTATCAAATGGTTAAAAAGCACTTATTGTTTACATCACCTGTCAGCGCTGGCGTGTTTTCTGCATGATGAATGAAGCCTATTTAATGGTAAAGATGTGTGCCGATTCAAGATCTTTAGCCATGCGTACGAAATATAAGATGAGTTAGAATGCATAAATCCATCACGGTTTCTGCTTTTAATAAGAAAACTAGCGATAAATCAAACGGAATTAATCTCTTTCCCGTAACAGGGGAATTACAGTCATACATATGCAGTGCGTATACACATATTTCCTTTGCTTTGGCTGTGACGGACTCTTTGACAAGGTGTTATGGAGAAGCAATAACAGCAGCAAAGGGATAACAGCAAAATGCCGCCGTGTTTTTTGGCAGCATCTGTAATGTGAGCCTGGAATTAAATCTGAAACTCATCACTTTTTTCCCTCCCTCTCTTTGAAGGACGAGCTGAGTCAGTGGCCACGTTCAAGGGCAGCGAGTTCTTCAGCTACAACCTGTCGCAAACGCCCATTCAGAGCAGCTCAGATGACATCACTCTGTCATTCCGTACGGTCCAACGCAACGGCCTGCTGCTGCACACAGGAAAAGGGGCCGATTATGTCAACCTGTCACTGAAGAGTGGTGCCGTGTGCCTCGTCATCAACCTGGGCTCGGGCGCCTTCGAGGCTCTGGTGGAACCGTCTGAGAGCAAGTTTAACGATAACGCCTGGCACGCCGTGCGCATTGCCCGCAACCTTCGCCAGGTAGAATTGTAATTGTGACTGTTGCAGCATCTCACAATTTCACACAGCTTTTTTTTTTTTTTTTTTTTTTTTTTTTGCAGCAAGTTTACCTGACTTACTTTCACACAAGATGGATGATATCAATGATTGTTTACAGAAAAAATACACATTTGCAATGTTGCATGTACAAATACCAGTTGCTCAATTGTCAAATAACACAAATCAGCTCTTGATGTTATTCCATCAGTCCTGGGATTTCAGTCCGAAAGTTTGTAGTCATAAGCCTTGCTATGCTAACATTAAGCCACGACCGGCCCCCTAGGGGTGAATGTGTTAAAGCAATCAACATAGACCGGAACTATTGGTCAGCTGCAGCTGAAAATGTAAGATAGAAACTCGTAAGCATTACTCCAGGGTTTTGTTACAGAATTTAATCTGTTTTCACTGTTGTTGCCATTAACCATTTACTTTCAGAAATAAAACTAAGAAAAGACGTCACCTGACTTACACTGACTACTAACCACAGAACACTTTCCCAGCCCAGGGTTGAATATACAAGCCTATTTGATTAATTGTCATTATAGAGATCCCTCGCTAATTCGCGCTTTAATTCATGTGGCTTCAGTGCATCACGGCTTTTTTTTTTTTTTTTCTTAAATAATCATGGAATTAAAAAATACATAAATTAAGGAAGAATATGGGAAAAAGTTAAGAAAAATTCCGCAAAACAAGGCCAATTATTAAAAAAAAACAAAAAAAAACCCCCAAACAAAAAACAACCCAAAACCCCCCAACAAAACTACTTACATTTTTATGTGAGGTGCGCATCTGTGTGCGTGCGAGTGCGTCTGTATGTGTGTGTGTGTATTTATATTTTATTTACATCTTATGCATTATTTTTGAATGTTTAATTGTTATTATTCGCATATATAGCATTGAATATGTATTTATTGATATTATATACACATATACATGTACGTATATATCAGTCGGGGGGGGGGGGGGGGGTTGGTCGATCATACTTCGCGGAATTCGGCGGTCGTGGGGGGATCTCAGTCCTAATTATCCGTGGAAAGCGAGGGATCCCTGTAATTGCTTTGAAAAGTTACCTGTTTTTCGTTACCTCTGATTGAAAGTGTATATTTAGGAAAGTTTGAAGAACCCACTCTAGATCCTGAGACCTATGACCATAAAAGTGTACATGGAGCACATGAAGCTGATATGTCCAAATCTACACTCACATTTAGAAAGCTAATCATGCTAAAGCATGCAATAACAGATAATCAGTAATAACTAACATCCGTCTCACAGAAAGAAGGTCCTGGGTTTGAATCCCTTGCCTAGTGCGGACATTTTGTGTGAGGTTTGCATGTTCTGTGTGTGCTCCTGTGACTTTCCTTCAAGTGCTTCGGTTTCCTCTGACAGTCCATAAACATGCATTCTGAACCACTAAATCCCAATTAGGGTCGCGGAGAGGCTGGCGCCCATCTCAGCCGACTCTGAGTGAGGGCAGAGTACAAGCTGGACAGCTCGCCAGGCCATCGCAGCGCAGAAGCATGCTTACAGCTATTACTCTTGTCGAAAGTCAGCGGTGGTTCCTTTACATGAACCTCACACCATAGGCAGTGAGAGACATGGCCGGCCTTTGATTACCCAGTTAGCTGCACTGGTGGGACGGTGGCAACTCGTTGAGAGTGACGCTTGAACCCCAAACCTTGGGAGAAGTGATCCAGAAAATTACCTCCAGGCCACCACTGCCCACATAAACATACACATTAGGCCTATTGGGTATTCCAGGCCAGTGGTGGCCTGCCAGGAAGGTGCTGGGTCACTGATCCCAAAGTTGGGGCCTTGAGACTGTGGAAGGAAACCAAAGAACCCAGAGGAAACCCCACCCTAGCATGGCGAAAACATGGTAAGAAACCCCACACAGGCGGGCCCCAGTCAGCCTCCAGGCTTAAACCCTGAACCTTCCCACTGTGAGGAGAGAGTGCTAACCACCATTGTGAGACCTGTTCTTACTGGAAGTTAACCACTACCCACTAAAGATGATTGACGGGTGATCTCAATCTGCCAGTCAGTAATAAATCAATTTCGTCTTCCAGGTTAGGAATCATTTTTTCGAATTCAGTGTTCTAGTTTCACCTCAGGGCGGCATGGTGGCACATTGGTTAGCACGTCCACCTCACAGCAAAAAGGTCCTGGGTTCGATTCCCAGCTCGGACGTTTCTGTGTGGAGTTTGCATGTTCTCCCCGTGCTTGCCCAGGTTTCTTCCAGGGACTCTGTTCCAAATCGCCCCCTAGGTGTGAGTTGTGTGAGTGTCAGCCTTACGATGGCATGGCGAGCTGTCCAGGATGTACCTCGCCTTCGCCCAGAGTCGGCTGAGATGGGCGCCAGCCTCCCCACGACCATAATTAGGATTAAGCGGTTCAAAAAATGAATGAATGAATGAATGAATGAGTTTCACCTCGGCCGATCCAGATTTGAAAGGAGCCAGAAACTGATAATTACTATAACGAAGGCAGCAGAAATCAAACTCGAGAACAGGATTCAGAGCTGCGTGGAGTTTGCAGGCCATAGCTGCACACACAGTTGTTTCTGACATTTATCACCATCCATGATCAAACTTCCAGTGCAGTACAGCTGTTCATCACAGCAGGTTGCCTTTCGCACAGACAGTGCAAGCACAAGTGTGTGTGTGTGTGTGTGTGTGTGTGTGTGTGTGTGTGTGTGTTTATGCATGTGTGTTGATCACATGACTCCATAGCCAGACGGATGCTCATGGCTAGAGAGGCTTTGTGTGTGATCATGCCGGACTGCGTGAGGTCTTGATTTAATTGGGATCAGATGGCCTCGCAGGTGCTGCACTTCAGCAAGACTACAGGCTGTTTTGGATGATGTCCATCTCATAACACGAGCCCATGGAGGCTAAAAGGCGGTAAAAGCTGAAGCCGTTTTCAGAAACGTGTTTTAATTTATGGACGAATAAGTAGCACAAAGACTTCATCCTCCCTGTAAGCTCGGCTCGTGGAAACGTCTGTGCTCTTGGCGCTCTGAAGGACTCCGGCTCTCAATCCATACCTGAGAAGCACAGACAAAAGGCTGTCCGTCACCTTAAAGGAGCGAGGATTGAGTGAAATAATGACACCTAGCCAAGTGGATGAGTGAGACGCATTATGTTTATGGATTCTTGAGGTGGTGAAGGGCTTGAAATGTAAAATAGAAAAAAAAAAAAGAGTCAGACGATAATTGTCATTATCATCGTACCGTCCTTTTTCTTTATCCGTCAAGTGTCCACTTGTGTTATGAATTACTGAGTCATGAAGAGACGTAGACGAGGCCACTGTAAATCAGAATTGAAACGGGGCTGTCCTTGTATATATTTGCTCCGTACACACTTCAGAGTGCACTGTGTGCCGCCTGTCCTGCATCACCTTGGCTACATTGCTTGGCCTTCACTTACTACAGGGCAGGTTCGAATTTCAACCAATTTACCAGTGACCCCACACACGAGCGCGGAGAACAGTCTCTCTCTCTCTCTCTCTCTCTCTCTCTCTCTCTCTCTCTTTCACCTCCCTTCTCTCTCTCTCTCTCTCTCTCTCTCTCTCTCTCTCTCTCTCTCGCCTTCTCTCTCTCACACTCCCTCTCTTTTCTTTCTCTCTCACTCTCTCTTTTTCTTTTTCTCTCTCTTTCCACCTTTCTCTTCTTTTGCTCTCTCTCCCTTCCTCTCTCGCACCCTCTCTCCCATCTCTCTCTCCTGCTCTTTCTCTCCCACTCTGCCATCTCTCTCATTCTCCTCTCTTTCACTTACTCTCTCTCTCTCTCTCTCTCTCTCTCTCTATACCCCCCCTCCCTTTTCTCGCTATCTCTCTCTCCCCTTCCGTCTCTCGCTCTCTCTCTCTCTCTCTCTCTCTCGCTCTTTCTCTCTCTCTCTCAATCCCCCTTCCTCCCTTTCTGTCTTTTTCTCCCTTGCTGTCTCTTTCCCTCTCTCTTTCTCCCTCCCTTTCACTTTCTCTCTATCTCTCTCTCTCATTTTTCCTTTTCTCCCTCCATCTCTCTCCCCTGCTTTTCCCTCTCTTTCTCTCTCCCACCCTTTCTCTCTCTCATCCCCTCTCCCATTGCTCCCTCTCCCCTTTCTCTCCCACCATGCCA
The DNA here is from genome assembly GCA_024760905.1 of Plotosus lineatus. Classification (NCBI taxonomy): domain Eukaryota; kingdom Metazoa; phylum Chordata; class Actinopteri; order Siluriformes; family Plotosidae; genus Plotosus; species Plotosus lineatus. The sequence continues at coordinate 9,398,837 of CM045735.1, read as the reverse complement.
TCTCTTTCTCCACTCTTGTGCTTACCCCCTCCCAATCTCTCTCTCTCTCTCTCTCTCTCTGTCCTCTCTCTCTCTTTCTCCCTCTCTCTCTGCCCTCCCCCCCCCACTCTCTCTCTCTCTCTCTCTCTCTCTCTCTCTCGCTCTCTCTCTCTCCCCGAGTGTGTGCACATTTATTTGATTCCCAGTTAAAAGTGGTTGAATATGATTGAAGTGGGTTCTTGCATGTTTGGTCTGAGCCTCTGTTTTGTTTGGGTGATTGCTGAGGAATAATCCTGTAAATATGCTCCAATTATATTTGCAAATACATTAATTTGCATTCAGTCCGCCTTTCATGTTGAGCGCGAGGATGATGGTGGTGGTGGTGGTCATAGTTACTCTTTTTTATTTCGCCTAAACCGAGAAGGAAAACCCTCGATAACCACCTCGATAACATTTGTTGTTGTTATTGTTTGTTTGATGGAGGCTTGTGCTTTGCTAATTTTCCAAGAAGCGTTTGCCTTGATTGCATGTTTTGAGCCTGATCATTATTAGTCATCGACTATATGATGGAGCACAGCCCCAAGTAGTCTGTCATGCGGCGGTGCTGATTATCCTCCCATCTGATTGTCGTAACCTTTAGCTCAAGTCACTTACAGAGCTGGAGTATTTTGCACATCTGATAATGCCGAGTAACATTTCCGCTGTTTTCGCTTGTATACTGGGATGCTACAGAATTTTACTGACCTGAGTGGTGTCAGGCTGACATTTTCTCACGACCGTGTCTGCTGATTGTTTTGTTGCTGTGGCTGTTTTACTTATTTACCTAAAAAACATCTACAGAATGTTTTAATCCACTGACATTTCTCCAGGATTCCGTGTGCCAGCGTTGCTGCTGCTTGCGACCCCCCTGCCCTTCTTCTCTCCATTTCGCTGTCATTAACTCAATAATCTCCCTTTATTCTTTTCTCTCCTCACTCGAAAGCCTATTAAGAGGTGGATTTGTCATTGTTTATCTTTCACTAATGTCTTTTTTACATTAATTCCTTTGTGGAATTTGAGTCACTTTGACATTGTCCAGAAATAGAAAAAAATTAACCTATTAATAAAACTGATATCTAATCTACCAGAAGACCAAGAAGTGATTTATAAATGGAATTATACGGATCATTATGATTCAGTATAATTGCATTTTATTTAAACTGGAGCACGTTTTAGTAGTTTTAATAAAGTTTTATATAATTTATAATTTTATTTGTAAATACAGGGGTACTTCACCTTACGAAAGTCCCAACAAACGAAAAATCCAAGTTACGAAACACATTTACCTAAAATTTCTGTCTCTGGATATGAAACAAATTCATGTTACGAAAGCACCATCTCAAAAATTCAAACAATGCGCGAGTTGCTCTCCTATTGGCTATCTTCCAAGATCCCACCCCGCTGACCTCCCATTGGCTATCTCCCAACATCCCGCCCCACTGGCCTCCAATTGGCGAGGAGGGATGATGCAGTTCCCTCCCATTGGCTCTTATCTCCATAATACCTGTGATGCTTTTCGCGTAAACGACAGAGTTACTGTTTCGTGAGTTTTTCGAGTGTGCTCATTGCAACTTTATTTTTTGGTTCAGGCTTTTAACCTTGCATAAACATTTGTAAGATTATAACTCTGCTAAGAAGATATGATCAACACGCGCGTGCACACACACACACACACACACACACACACACACACACACACACACACACACACACACACACACACACACACACACACACACACACACACAGATGTGTGATTCCCGGTGCGAGTGAAAAGAAGACGCGGGATCGTGGCATGCGGTTGAGTGATATCACAAAGTAATATGCCAAACCCGTCTACCATTGGTATAATATTGAAGCAGAAGGACGCCTTAAAAAGTATACTTTTGTCATTTTTAAAGGTTTTAGAGGGTAGTATTGGGGGCCTTGAAACAAATCATGCGTTTTACATGTAAAATGCAGTTCAACTTGCCAAAAATCCAGGTTACTAAACCACTTCTGTAACGGATTAATTTCGTAAGATGAGGTACCACTGTATTTATTTATTATTATTATTATTATTATTATTATTATTATTATTATTATTATTATTATTATTATTATTGCTGTTGTTGTTGTTGAGTTGGTGGTGTAGTGGTTAGGGTGCTGGGCTCATGATCGGGAGGTTGTGTGCTCAAATCCCAGTTAGACCCCCACTGTGATAAGACCCCTGGGCAAGGTCGCAACCACAAGTGTGCCTCTGTTCACCCAGCCGTATAAATGGGTACCAGTAAAATATACTGGGAAGGTAACTTGCGATGGACTAGCGTCCCATCCAGGGGCAGTTGAATTCCTAGTCGCTTCACGCTATGGAAACCGGGGATGAGCACCAGCCTGATGAGCCACTAGACTCAGGTGTAAAAAGACATTATTATTATTATTATTATTATTATTATTATTATTATTATTATTATTATTATTATTATTATTATTATTATTACCCAGAGGCAGTAGTGGTCTAGTGGTATAGGGCGCTGGATCGCTGATCCAAAGGTTGGGGGTTCGAGTCCCACTCTCCACAAGGTTGTCACTGTCCCCCCAGTGCAGCTAACTGGGTTATCAAAGGCGGGCCATGTCTGTCACTGTCTATGGTGAGAGGCATGTAAAAGAACCATTGCTGACTTTCGTAAAGAGGAGCTGCAAAGTCGTCAGCGTGTTTCTGTCCCTTGCTAAAAAGGGTTGTGACAGGAAGGGCATCCAACGTAAAAACCTCTGCCAAATCAAACGTGCGAATCAGATGATTCGCTGTGGCGACTCCCGAGTAAAAGGGGAAAAGCCGAAAGGAAGACATTATTATTATTATTACCCCCAGTGCAGCTAACTGGGTTATCAAAGGCCAGCCATGTCTCTCACTGTCTATGGTTTGAGATTCATGTAAAAGAACTATTGCTGACTTTCGACAAGAAGAGCTGCATGGCCATCAGCGTGTTTCTGCCCTGCAATGGCCTGGTGAGCGGTCCAGGGTGTACTGTGCTCTCGCCCACAGTCGGCTGAGATGGGCGCCAGCCTTCCCGCAACCCTAGGATTCAGTGGTTCAGAAAATGAATGACTGAATTATTATTATTATTATTATTATTATTATTATTATTATTGATGTTAACACCTTTTGCACAAGCTATGTATTGTTCATGTTATTATTACTAGACATGTGAGAGCTTATGTCAGGTTATATGTTATCTGGTGTATTACAACACATCAACACGAACGCATCGTTCAGATAATGTGATGTAAAGTCACTTTACGCCCCATTATACAACATGGAGGATTATATATGCCAGTTGGTGCCACGCAGAAGGTCAGTGAACATGTGTATTCGCTCCACCAGTCATTTCAGTCGACATTTTGTGATTAATTCATTCATTTTCTCAGCTATTTGATCCTAATTAGTTTCACAAGGCGCTTGGCACTCATATCAACCAACTCTGGGTGAGGGCGAGGTAAACCCTGAACAGCTCACATACTGTGCATGGTTTTGGACTGTGGGCGGAAACCAGAGTGTCCTGGGTAGTGGTTAGAACATCTGCCTCACAGCAAGAAGATCCTGGGCTGAATTCCCAGCCTGGGTGTTTCTGTGTGGAGTTTGCATGTTCTTCCCGTGTTTGTGTGGGTTTCCTCCGGGTACTCCGGTTTCATCCGACAGTCTAAAAACATGCACAGTAGGTTAATTGGCTGTTCTGGGTTTCTCCTAGGTGTGAATGGTTGTGAGAGTGTTGGCCCTGCGATGGTCTGGTGAGCTGTCCAGGGTGTGCCCTGATCTCACCCCGAGTCGGCTGAGATGGGTGTCAGTCTTACTGTGGTCCTAATTACAATTAAGCAGTTCAGAAAATGAATAAATTGATATTATTATTATTATTATTATTATTATTATTAATATTATTACTATATGGTAGATCTCACATTCTCATATTCTATGTAGAATTGACCCTTTTGTTTTTCTGTTGTTATTCTTGTTGCCTTTTTTGTGCAAAACCAAAGAAGCAAACAAAGCAAGGAGACGATGTAAATGGCCTCATTTTAAAATCAACTTTGCGGTATCTGCTCTTTTTTACAGCCTCCTTCATGATCATTGTCTCTTTGTTTAATAACCACAAATGATGATTCCTTCAGACATGTTTCTTTTTAAATACATCGCTGATTAATCACACGGCATACGGCTGGGATCTGATGGAGCGGACTTTTGGGATTTATTAAATAAATTCTGTCAGACGTAATTAGAGATAATGTTTGTAGCAGCAGTTCTATAATTCTGCCTCTCAGGGAGGCGTCCTGCGGCTACACAATGCAGGGATTTGGTGTGATATGTGTTTGATTCACTCACAAGCCCGGAGTCTAGTAATCCGCCTGATGCACAAAATGAAATTATAAACTAAACCGCAAGTAATGGAAACGTGAGTTTCAAAAATAATAATAAGATATATCAGAAAAGTTTATACGCCTGCAAGGGTGGGGTTTTCAAATAATTTAACAAAACTGTGTTTCGCAAGATCAGAATGGAATCACAGTTCGGAATGGAGTCATACACTGCCGTGGATGCGACTGAAATTCAATGACGAATATCAGGTCCCAGATCACCCGGGGACTAGTGCGAGAGTCTGGTCTTGTCCGGGTGCGATGGTGCGGCCTGTTGTATTGTATCGTTCGATACGAGGCTCTTGATTTAATTTCATCTCAACATATTTTCTGAACCACTATATTCTTTATAAGGGTCGCAGGTAGACTGGAGCCAATCCTAGCCAACCCCAGCCCAGCAGATCTTTACAGGCCGACACAGACATATAAGCATTCACACTCTCATTTAAATCTGGGGGAAATGTGATGCATGTGCATGCATTTAAACTGTGGGAGGAAACTAGAGAACCCAGAGGAAGCCAACGCAAGCACAGTTACAGTATACACACTGAAGCGCCGCAGATGAACGTGCTTGGTAGCTACAGGACTCCAAACCCAGGACGTTTTTACGATGCGTCAGAAGTACTACCACCAGGCCTCTGTGCCACAGCCTTGATTCGATATGCATGCGTATCAAAAAATATATTTCACTGTCGCTTTTCCCTCAGAGTGAATTCTCTTCCATTATAAACTATTAGCATGCTGTTCAGTCCTCATTCATTCATTTTTCTGAACCACCTAATCCTAATTAGGCTCGTTAGGAGGCTAATGCCCATCTCGGCCAACTCTGGGCGAGGGCAGAGTACACCCTGGAGGGCTCACCAGGGCCATCGCAGGGCAGAAACACGCCGATGGCTATGCAGCTACTTTTGTCGAAAGTCAGCAATGGTTCTTTTACATGAACCTCTCGTGATAGACAGTGAGAGACATGGCCGGCCTTTGATAACCCAGTTGGCTGCACTGGGGATCAGTGAAAAACCCGTTGAGAGTGGGGCTTGAACCCACGACCTTGGGATCAGTGATCCAGCACCTTTACCACCAGGCCACCGCTGCCGGCTGTTCAGTCCTAATACCTTTATTTCTGTTCCCACAGCCTGGAGATGAAATCTCTCTCTCTCTCTCTCTCTCTCTCTCTCTCTCTCTCTCTCTCTCTCTCTCTCTCTCCTTTCACAGCCGACTCAGTCAGTGTTAAAGAAAATGTGATTGAAAAGTTCAGAGCTGAAGAAATGAGACTGTACTCAGTATAGGAACACATAGGATTCATAAAAAAACTGCTTTTGCCACCGAGAGCTGTCTGACTCTGAGCAATTCCCCTTTATGAGTCACACCAGGGTCGGGATTTCGAAACAAATTGGAGAACAAATTGGGACAGCTTTAAAACAAGGTTCGACAAACTGGGAAAAGATTGAGGAGAAAATCCAGAATCATCAAGGCTAGTTACTGGGGAAAATTTGCTGGGATCTGGCAACCTGACACTTTCGCGAAATCTTGGCCAACGAGCTAATATTTAGTTAGTGATGATTCGATTAGTTGCATTCTAATGCGTCCGTGTTCTCTGCTGTGAGTTTAAATAATTAATTTATAATGTTTACTTCTGATTAATTTTCGATGTAAACCTAAGGCACATCCAGCCCTTCATTTTTATAAATCTGCTTAATCCTATTAAGGTCAGGGGGGAGGGGACTGGTGCCTATTTCAACCGACACAGATACCCCAAAGGCAGGGGTGCAATTTGAACAATTAGATGGCCAATACACTCCCACACACAGCCATTCACACTTGCACCCTCACCCTGGAGCAACAGCCAGTTAACATAACATGCATGTCTTTAGACGGTGTGAGGAAACCGGTGTACCCAGAGGAAACCCAGGCAATCAAGCAAGAGGAGGGCGTGCAAGCACAACACATAAACATCTGAGCCTGGGCTTGAACCAGGACCTTATCGCTGTGAGGTGGATAAGCGAACTAAATACTACACTCCTGTCTCTCCCACCCAATTTCTTTGTCATATTTTGATGACATGTTGGGGGGGGGGGGTTGGGTTGTTGTTGTTGTTGTTTTTGGGGGTTGGGGGGTATTTATTTATTTATTTATTTATTTATTTTTTGCATAACTGGCTTTGTTTTGCATCATTGTCCTTAACTTTTCCCCCTGTTTTTCTTTCATTTCTTCATAGATAGATAGATAGATAACGCAGACAGTGGTGGCCTGGTGGTAAAGGTGCTGGATCACTGATCCTAAAGTTGGGGGTTCAAGTCCCACTCTCCACAAGGTTGTTACTGTCACCCCAGTGCAGCAAACTGGGTTATCCAAGGCCGGACATGTCTCTCACTGTCTATGGTGTGAGGCATGTAAAAGAACCATTACTGACTTTCATCAAGAGTAGCTGCAAAGCCGTTGGCGTGTTCTGCCCTGCGATGGCCTGGTGAGCTGTCCAGGGTGTACTTTTCCCTCACCTGGAGTCGGTTGGGATGGGCACCAGCCTCCCCGTGACCCTAATTAGGATTAAGTGGTTACAGAACATGAATGACTGAATGTACATATATATATATATATATATATATATATATATATATATATACATGTGTGTGTGTGTGTGTGTGTGTGTGTGTGGCATTATGCATGCATTATGATCATGTTTCTAAGATGATTATGGTCCAAAAAGAGACAAAGGAACAGGGCGCTTTCATCTTCTGAATGGTTCAGAAGGCAAAGCATAAGTGCACTTTTTTTTAGAGTTAAGATTAAAGCCAACATTTCTGTTGTATGTCACAGTTTATTGAATATCGAGTCATATATAGAAGACAGCAAGCTTACACTAAATACCACACATATTAACCCCTGTGCTATTCACGATGGAAAAGGTGAAGCATCCAGTTTTACATCCCTAATATTATACAGCTGAGTGGATTCATGCATCAGGCCCAGGTGGATTATGGGAGATAATGATGGTTAATATATTTAAGAACTCTGTATAAAGAAGGTTGTGATCCTTTCATTCATTCATTCATTCATTTTGTAAGCCGCTTAATCATAATTAGGGTCACGGGGAGGCTGGCGCCCATCTTGGCCAACTCTGAGCGAGGGCTGGGTACACCCTGGACGGCTCGCCAGGCCATCACAGGGCCAATACTCACACAACCATTCTCTCTCTCTCTCTCTCTCTCTCTCTCTCTCTCTCTCTCTCTCGCACACACACACACACACACACACACACACACACACACACACACACACACACACACACACCTAAGGGAGATTCAAAACAGCCAATTAGCCTACTGTGCATGCTTTTTGGATAGTGAGAGGAAACCAGACCACCTGGAGGTAACCCCCACAAGCACAGGGAGAGAATGCAAACTCCACACAGAAGTTATTATTATTTCTGTTCATATTAGTTCTGTATTGCCGCATATATTCACTCCAGAGGCGCTGGGACAGAGACGAGCACGGCTTCGGGTTAGGTGTATACAAATATTATAACCCGCTGGAAAGGTGTCTGTTTATTTATTTATTTATTTATTATTATTATTATTATTATTGTTTTTTGGGTTTTTTTTTTTTTTTTTGCTCCAGTCATACAAGGGTAGTGAAAGAAAAAGCAAAGCTTTGTGTGTTTATTCGTATTTTCTCTCTGTGACTTGCTACATGTTTCACTGGTTAAGCTTGCTGCCTCTATTTAGTGTTTGCTTTGTGGTTTTATTGGATTTTTTTTCTCATTGTGAATGTGAGGGATGACTTTTAATTGTGGAGCAGGTCATTTCAGCTGAGCTCGTATAAAGCCGGCGATATGACGAAAGGACAAATGTCACAATAAATAACGTGCAGATATGATTTCATGTTATTATCGTCCACATTATACCAAGGCTTTCAAAATAGATGCAAAGCTGCAAAGTGGGTTATGTGGTTGTTATTGTTTTGCTTGTGGCATCCGCATCGCTGTTGATCCTGAAGTCTGACTGGTCGAAGGTTGTTGATTCTTTTTTTTTTTTTTTTTTTTTTTTTTTTTTCCTTGATACAGCAGGTATTTTACCTGGAGTCGGCAAAAGGTCCCAAACGTTTCCAAACACTCGTGAAAGTGTAGCAATGAGTCACTTACGGTCACGGACATTGTTGCTAACATTTGTTAACAGTTGTTAATGTTCGCAAAGACTTCTTGCTAATCTTGAAAATTTTTGCTAAATGATGAAGACGAACCCGGCTTTTCATCAACTTTTTATCAGCGAGGTTGATGAATCCAAGAAATCCAGCACACATGCTCAAATTAAAGTGTCTCGGATCACGACATCCCTGTTCTGATGTTTGATGTGGGTAATAACTGAAGCTCGTCTGATAAGCTTTTACACCCGAGCTGACTGGCTCATCAGTCTGCCCAGTTTACTTAGTGCAGTGCTTCTCAAATAGTTGGACGTGCCCCCCAAGGGGGGTGTGATGCCGGGGGGTGGGGGTGGGTATGACCTTGGGGAACATGCTTTTTTGCCATACTGTACTAGAATTAAGTGTAATTGTGTATCCAGTACAGTAGGGGCAGTGGTGCTCTCACTGTGTTCCCTATGGCAGGGAAACAGCACCGAGCAAATGATATGATGTGCAGTAAACACTATTTATAGTCGCACGCTGGGGGTGGGTTTTTTTTTTTTTTTTTTTCTTCCTATACAAGGCATCACAGAAAATAATTGAGAAGCACTGCCTTTTTTACTGGTACTCATTTATACCAGTACAGTATTTTTACTGGTACATACTTGTGGTTAAGATCTTTCCCAGGGATCTTCACATGGTGGGGGTCCAAAAGTAATTCGAACCCACAACTTTTCAGTCATGATTCACATCCACTTTCTTTTCTTAACCTGCTGTCACTGTACAAGCGAAGCACCACCGAAGCACCTCAGCAGTTTCCGTTGTTGGGATTTTCTGTCTCATCTCGGTTGCATCAAGTCTTTTCCTTCTGGACATTTCTGCATATTTTTGGCTTTATCTTCACAACTGGGTGAGTTAGGATGAGGAATTTGTGACGTTTGTGTCATGTCAGCATGTCCACACCAGTAGTGTGTCCTTTTTTTTTTTTTTTTTTTTTTTTTTTTTTTTTTGGGAGGTCACTAATTCCATCTGGATGGGGTCGTTTTTTAGCGTGTGAAAATCCAGTGCGGGTAAACTAAGTTTCTATTCCGGTTAATTAAAGATCTATCCAGCGAGCAGGTTGTATTGTTGAAACTAAGTGTGCTGGATGTCTTTGGCTCTGATTGTTGGCCTATTTGCAGCTTGAAAACTGTTTTCCTGCCTCCTGGAGGAACAGATTGTTTTTTTTGTGAACGCAGAGAACAGAAAAATCCCAGAAACTGAGGCCCGTGACGCCTTCAGCGGCGTGCAGGTCTCCTATAATTAAACACACCACATGACATTGAACTGTTTCTGTTCAAATTGATTTTAACCAGAATTCCTGCACTAAGACGTGAAACGCTTGATCTCAGATCAACATAAACACAAACACAAACAAATCCCGTCTGTGTTCTATTCAGCAATTTGCTGTCTCGTCCTCTTTTTCTCTAAGCATAGTAGCCTTACATCATTACTGACTCACTCATCACGTATGTATAGAGCTCTTTCCCCACAACTTCTCCTCCTGAACACCACCCAGTGAACACTAACCAGCACGCACACGTTAACGCACCTTTATGCAAATTACGCCGCAGTCGATTCCTCCTGATGGAATAAAGAAAAGTAAAAAGGAAATGAATTAACATCCCAGAATGGACTGTACATTTCCTGGTCTTTCTTTTGCTCCTCCCCTTCCCCATTCACAAAGTTTTCTTAGCCCCGCCCCTCTCTCTTTGTTGTAAGCAGCTACATCTTAAACTGAAAAAATTCTTACAATGAGAACTTACTAATTATCTTTCTCGCTCTGTCTCCCCCCTCTCTCTATTTCTCTCACTCCCTCTCTCTCTTGCCCCCCCTTTATCCCTCTCTCTCTGTCTCCTCCTCCTCTCTCTTTCATTCTCCCTTTCTTTCTCTCGCTCTCTCTTTCTCTGTCTGTCTCCCCCTCTCCCCCCTTTGTCCGTCTTTCCTCCTCTCTCTCTCTTTCTTCTTCTCTTTCTCCCTTGCTTTCTCTTTCTCTGTCTGTCTCACACTCTTTCTATTTCTGTCTGTCTGTCTCTCTCTCTCTGTATTTTATTCCTGTCTCTGTCTCTCTTTCTGTCTGTCTGTCTTTTGGTTTGTCTTTGTCTCACTCTTTTCTCTCATTCTGTCTCTCTCTTTGTCTGTCTGTCTGTTTCTGTGTCTCTCTTTTTTTCTGCATGTCTCTGTCTCTCTTTATGTCTGTTTCTCTCCTCACTCTGTTCCATCTTTCTGTTTTGCTTTCTGTACGTTTTCTCTCTTTGTCTCGTTCTATCTGTCTGTATGGTTCTCTCTCACTCTTTCTGTTTGTCACTATTTTGGTTTGTCTGTCTTTGTCTCTTTTTTCTCTCTTTCTCTTTGTCTCGCTGTCTCTTTCTCTCTCTCTCGGTATCTCGCTCTCTTTAATTATCGGTCAATATTTCCTTTACTCTCAATTCATCCATATTTATGTCCTTCTCGATTTCTCCTTCTTGTCTTTCTGTTTCTGTTTCAAATTCTGTTTTTCTTTCTCTATCTGTCTGTTACTTTTATCTTTTCATATTAATGTCCTGTAACTTTTTCCTCTATCGCTATCCCCCTCTTTGTTAATGTCAATCTTTATTTCTCCTTCTCGTGTATTTCTACTTGGTTTTCTCCTTGTTTCGCTCGTTCTCTCTGTTTTTCCCTCACGTGTTGCTTTCTCTTTATCACTCTCTTTGTATTTCACTTTGTATTTATCTCTGTCCCTCTTTCTCACATCTCTATTTCTCTCCGTGTGTCTCTTTTTTATCTTTTCCACTTAAATCATTGTCACCATTTCTTTTTCTTTCTGTCATGGCCTGTCTTGGTGTACTGCTTTATGTATTTCTTTGTCTCTTTCATTCTCCACTATCTATATCTGTATCTCTCTCTCTCTCTCTCTCTCTCTCTCTCTCTCTCTCTCTCTCTCTCTCTCTCTCTCTCTCATGACCACTCAGGTCACTATATCTGTAGACGGCTTGCTGACGACCACAGGCTACACCCAGGAGGACTACACCATGTTGGGTTCAGATGACTTCTTCTATGTAGGAGGCAGTCCGAACACAGCCGACCTGCCCGGCTCGCCGGTCAGCAATAACTTCATGGGCTGTCTTAAAGATGTGAGTACCGCCGCACTCCAACCTGCCAGATTGCTCTGGAAACAATCAGCCATCACACTGTAATAATTTAATCATAGCTTTTATTGTAATCATACCCATAACTTTACTATTTTATTTTTTTTATTCTTAACCTATTGTGTTTGATTGACACTTTTTCCCGGTTCCTGATACTTATGCTGCTCTCACATGTAAATGGGACTGGTGTGGAATTAATAAAGTTCACTACAATTAATATATAATCATCTTAAGGTGGAGTATGGCCAGAAGGTATCATTCACTTTGATGTGTACTGACAGTATATTTATAAATATGCTTTGTTTATACATACACATACACACACACACACACACACACACACACACACACACACACACACACACACACACATATATATATATATATATATATATATATATATATATATATATATATATATAGTATTTATATACACTTAGTGCAATCTGTATTTCTTTTACATTTAAAATGAACTATTGTATCAGCGTCTAAAAATACTCTTCCGCAACGGATATCAGGATTTAGTGATTAGCATTTTTAGCTGTGCTCAGCTTTTGTTAAATTTCTTATTTACACTTATTTTAGTTATTTATTTCTTTATTTTTGAAGACGAGGGACAATACAGTTATAAAGCAGAAGCATTTGGAGATTTCTTTTTAATACCATTTTCCTGGTTTGCAGGCATTCAAGATCTACACAAATATAAAGAACAATTTTATTGGAGCATTATTTATTTAATATTTATTTACTTTTTATTATAAATTATGTTAAATTATTTAATTCTTTCGATGTTATTTTCATGATAAGAATGACTTATATAGAGCAGTGGTGGACTACTGGTAAAGGTACTGGATCACTGATCCTAAGCTTGGGGGTTCAAGCCCCACTCTCCACTAGGTTGTCACTGCCCCCACAGTGCAGCGAACTGGGTTATCAAAGGCCGGCCATGTCTCTCACTGTCTATGGTGAGAGGTTCATATAAAAGAACCATTGCTGACTTTCGACAAGAGGAGCTGCATAGCCGTCAGCGTGTTTCCGCCCTGTGATGGCCTGGCGAGCTGTCCAGGGTGTATTCTGCCCTTGACCAAAGTCATCTGAGATGGGCGCCAGCCTCCCTGTGACCCTAATTAAGATTAAGCAGTTACAGAAAATAAATGAATTATATAACTTTCTTATTAGTCATATTATTAATATTATATTGATTGATTGGGTTCCTATCCAATATCAGGTCATATGAGGGGGTGTTGCTGTCGGATTCGACAAATCAAATTTCCTTTTTTTGATCCAAGCTGGTAATTTATTGTTTGAATGTAAAATTTACTTTGTGCCTGCTTTCAGTAATTAGTGACAATTTATCACAACATTGGACGTTTTAATTAATATTGGGGGGTGGGGTCTTAAATCTGGTAAAAGGTATATATTGGGGTGTGGCCAGACGGATGGGGGGGGAGGGGGGTACATTTCGGGCATATCACCCAGGCCTACTTTAGGAGTACCAAATGTGTTTATAAATCTGGCCTCATTTAAACAGCTTGCTCCTCTTTTAGCTTTGGACCTGAAACTCGGCCAGCTGGTCTGGGCTTTATTACGGATGAATGAGTTGGACATATGTGAGAAAGACAGCGATTTGGAAAGTGTCTAAACTCCAGGCCTTAAAGGATAATACTCAACAGGCTTACACTGATAAGCTTAGTATTTTTCCTCCCCTAAGTCCTTACCCTGTGTTCCTTTATCTGCCCTTTTCCCATTTTCCTTCGTTCGGAGCACTGTTTGTCCGCTCCCGACCGTGTCCCTTATTTATGTCATGTCCATACCGTCGGAGTTTCGGCTCTACCTTCCTGACAGCCAAATTAAAAATTGATTTCCTCTGGAGATTCCAGTTTGACTGGGCCAAGCTCTCCATCTTTGTCTTGTTGACCCCCGGGCTATATTAATCACTGCTCCATTCTCACTGCTCAACCATAAAGCCCATACCAGGGCCGTGTTGATCAGAGCTTCGGTGCTGATAAAGACATTAACATGGTTTAAAAAAAAAAAAAACACACAATTGTACAGATGAAGGATTGGATCGGAATTTAAAATGAGAGCAGTGAGGGTGTTATTACGCTCGGAGACGTGGGTGTGGCATGCAGTGATGGACAGCAGGATGTGAGTTGTTTCCTTTAAAAGGTTTCATTCAGAAAAATTCAAGAATTGCGGTTACAGGTTTTAGCAAAAGCTCGACTCATAGGCAGGTCGATTTAAATACAGAACCATTTATATATAAAAAAAAAACTTTGATTATTAATTTATTATAAACATTCACGTCTTATCTGAGACTGTATTTCCTCTTACAAAACATCGAAGAACCAACAGACACGATGTGTAATTTATAATATTAATGCAGCGGAATATTCCCTGATATTTATTTAACACTACAGCAATGTGAACTCTCTCTCTCTCTCTCTCTCTCTCTCTCTCTCTCTCTCTCGCTGTCTATCTCTCTCTTTCTCCCCCCTCTCTCTCATTCTCTTTCTCTCTCTCTCTCTCTCTCTCTCTCTCTCTCTTTCTCCCCTCTCTCTCATTCTCTTTGTCTCTCTCTCTCTCTCTCTCTCTCTCTCTCTCTCTCGCTCGCTCTCTCATTCTCTTTCTCCCCACTCTCTCTCTCTCATTCTTTCTCTCTCTCTCTTTTGCTCTGTGTCTGGCTCTTGCTCTCTGTCTCTCAGTCTCTCACTCTGTCTCCCTCTCTCATCCTCTCTCTCATTTTCTCTCTCTCTCTCATTCTCTCTTTCTCTCTCCATCTCATTTATCTATACAGCTTATCATTTTACTGAAAACCATTGAAAGCATAACGTTATCTCTGATATGTATATACAGTATACACACGCACACACACACACACACACGCACACACACACACACACACACACACACACACACACACACACATACACACACCCACACACACTCTCTCTCTCTTTCAACAAAAAAAAATCTAATAATATCTAACATCAGAGAGATTTTGGACGTTCTTCTATATTCTCACTCATTTGTGAAACGACTTAATCTTATTTGTGTCATCGGGGCGCTGCAGCCAATCTTAGCCAACATTGAGAAATAGCAGGGTACATCCTGAACAGCTTACCAGACCACTTTCAGACTAACACACACACACACACACACACACACACACACACACACACACACACAGACAAACACACACGTGCACGCACATACCCACACGCAGGCACATACACGCACACACACACACACACACACACACACACACACACACACACACACACACACAGACAAACACACACGTGCACGCACATACCCACACGCAGGCACATACACGCACACACACACACACACACACACACACACACACAAACACAACTAATAGCACTCATATACACACCGAGGGTTAATGTGTGACAGTCAGTGACCTAATACGCCTGTTTTTGAACTGAGAGGAAATTGCAGACGAAACCGTATCCCAGACGAGCACGCCCCACACAGAGACACCCTCACGTAGCCCTGGGCTCAAACCCAGTCCGCTGTGAGGCGAACGTACTGAACACTACGCCACGGTGCCACCCCATCTCCCACTACATTACTTTTTCCTTCCTGAGGCATTTTAAGTTAAGTTAGTTTGTTGTCATCGTCTTGTTGAAACATCCACCATGACCTGCTCACAGAGACAACAGGATTTGTTTTATTTACTTCCTGTTTTTGTTTGTTTGTGCTGTGTGAAATTAACTACGGTTTTTTTGTATCCGGCCACTGTTTTGACAGATGCCAATCATTCTTGAATTGTGTTTGTTCCTATTTTAAGCTCCTATCACACTCGGACTGATTAGTTTTGGTTGTGTCAGTTTGGGATTGGCGGCATCAACATCCCTTTTAAGACACAGACAAGTTACCGGGCTTTGTGAAGCTACTGCTCCTAATTGCATTTTCTCGTGTTCTCTCTCCTTCAGTTGGCACCTTTTATTTGTCTCCTACCCTTGCTTTTATTTTTCTGTCACGGGCACTGACAGGTAATGTATTTGGCGTGTGTTATTTTCAGAGACACTCAAGTTCACACACTGCAACAAAACGTCAGTCTTCATCTTAGAACAGACGCTGGTGCAAAAATGAAAAGCATGTTATTCTGCGCCAGCTTGAGACTGTTCACTCTCAAGGCCAAAGCAGTAACTCATACAGGTAGAGCAGAGAGGAAGCTCACTGCTAGCACTGCTAGCACACAGCTCAGAGTGGCAAAGTTAAATCTCTCAGTTAAATCTTAAATGCAGGCCTAGGGTTATTGATCTGTTTATTTTATGACGGTTTAGTAAATGCTCAAATGGAAAAAAGTATACAGGGATCCCTCACTTTCCGCGTTTAATGGGGACCGAGCCCCCCCACCCCCCGCACGCATGACCACCGATTTCCATGAAATAGAATCGATCCCCCGACTGACGTATACGTACATGTATATGTGTGTATATAATATCAATACAGTAAATACATATTCAACACTATAAACATAAACATTCAAAAATAATGCATAAGATATAAATAAAATATAAATACACACAACACACAGACGCACGCGCATACACAGACATGCACCTCACATAAAAATGTAAGTAGTTTTGTTGGGTTGTTTTTTGTTTTTGTTTTTGTTTGGATTTTTTTTTTTTTTTTTTGCATAATTGGCCTTGTTTTGTGGCATTTTGCTTAACTTTTCCCCCATATTTTTCCTTAATTTCCTTTTTTTTTTTTCCAAAGAATATTTTTGAAAAACCCACAGAAACTGAAGCACGAAGTAGTGATGGGTCCCTGTAATCCATATAATTCTTGAATTTTTCAATGTACTGTACAGGGATCCCTCGCTACTTTGCGCTTCAATTCATGAGGCTTCAGTGCATCACGGGTTTTTTTTAAATATTCATTGAATTAAAAAATAAGGAAATTAATGAAGAATAGACAAAAAGTTGAGGAAAATGCCACAAAAAGAAGGCCAATTATGCAAAAAAAGAAAAACAAAAAACCACCAAAACCCCCCAAACAAAACTACTTACATTTTTATATGAGGTGCGTATCTGTGTACGCGCATCTTTATGTGTTTGTATTTATATTTACATTTTATGCATTATTTTTGAATGTTTAATTGTTATTATAAGCATTTATAGCATTGAATATGTATTTATTGATATGTATACGTATGCGTCGGGGGGGGGTTGGTCCTACTTTGCAAAATTCGACGTTCGCGGCGATCTCGGTCCCAATTAACCGCAGAAAGTGAGGGATCCATATATTTCAACAAGCATGCAATTTACTGTTATTAATACAGCATTGACAATATATACTGTAGATGATCATAGTTCAGCAAATGACACAAAAACTGTCATGCAGCTTGTAGCTGTAATTTTCATTATTAAAAACACACAGTTACATTGATCACAACCTGACGTCCATACATTTTGACTATGGTGTCCCAGATTATGATCCCACCTGGTGATTACAGCTTCCTGCAGGTGGAGCCTATCTTATGGAAACCTGATATCTATGGTCCTCTTCGCTCTTAAAAAATGTGACATAATCATTGCGAAGATTCAAAAAGCCATTCAAGACCTTCAGATGAAAGGCTGTGGATGCCTTAGTACTCTGGCCAAAGATTTAAAAAAAAGTATCTCAGTTATTGTAATAATAATAAAAAAAAAATAATTTTAAGAAAATTATTTACAAGTGGCTTGGATTTCAAATGATTGACAGTTTGGTCACCGTTTGATGAGAAAAGTGGTAACTCTTTCAGTTGTTGGTGGGAAAGTACATACATCTTGCAATTAGAAAGAGATTGGACAAATTTGACCTGCACTGGAAGCAAACTGGGAAATAGTCTTTGCCTTCCAAAATTATCAAATGAGCAAGAGTCACTAATTATTCTTAGCAGACCAGAAAAAACTTCTAAGGAATGAGTCACAAACGAAGAAATGGTGTTATGGAATGGCCCAATCAAAGCCCAGAGTTGAACCCCATTAAAATGTTGTGGAGGGATTTGAAAACAGCAGTACATAACAAACTCCTTGAATATCTTGCAGCTGAAGAAAGAGTGCTATATCTTTTATAAAGTTTATACCAACAAGCAGGCAATGGTGGCCTGGTGGTAAAGGTGCTGGATCACTGATACTAAGGGTGGGGGTTTGGGCTTTGATCTCAATGCATTGTCACTGTCCCCCCAGTGCAGCTAACTGGGTTATCAAAGGCCGTTCATGTCTCTCACTGTCTATGGTGGGAGGTTCATGTAAAAGAACCATTGCTGACTTTCGACAAAAGTAGCTGCATAGCCGTCAGCGTGTTTCTGCCTTGCAATGGCCTGGCGAGCTGTCCAGGGTGTACTCTGCTTTCGCCCAGAGTTGACTGGGTTGGGTGCCAGCTTCCCCGCGACCCCAATCAGGATTAAGAGGTTTAGAAAATAAATAAACAAATGATGTTTATGAGTTAATACAATCTTTATTTCTTGGATTTAAGCTTACCCAGGGGTCTTAGCACAGTGGAGTCTAACTGGGATTTGAACACACACGAACCCCCCAACCTTATTTGGCAATGCGGCCAAACTAGTGATCGGGCAAAACATCTGAAAGTGGCCATAGTAAGACTGCCATAGATGTCACACAAATCCTACAAAATCTTGCCTGTACAAAGATAGAAAATATAAAATGTTTGTCCGGTAAAGAGTTAAAGAAGGTAAAATTTAACGTGCTAAGTTATGTCAAACGTTCGCCCCGTGAAGGGCTGGAAAGCTGTCCAGGGGGTACTCTGCCCTCACACAGAGTTGGCTGAGATGGGTATCAGCCTCCCCACGACCCTAAATAGGATTACGCGGTTTAGAGAATGAATAAGTAAATGATGTATATGAGTTAATACAACGTTTATTTCTTGAGTTTATTTGGTTTCAGATTAATTAATCAGTTAATTTTACTTAAATGTTGTAAAATTATAATATAAAAGTCCCCAGCAGTCCTGAAAAGTTTAGTTGGCTCAAATAATTTTCTGCACCGTCATCAGTCACTTGCCCGAATGTACTTCACATATAAAAACTACGACAGCTTAATATGCTACATAATAGCACTAGCTTGCTATAAAAGAAATTGTAACCTATAAAAAATTCACATCTTTAATTTTTTTATTTATGTGAATTTTTTTAATTTAAAAATTTAACCTCTACATGGAAAACCTTAACAGAACACCTGCTGAATTCAGGGCTGGGTAATATATCAATAAATTTCCAATATCCTGATATGACGATATGTATTATCAGCTTATTTAGTGTACTATGCAGCTGAAAATTTCTCTCACTCATTTGCCGAGCTGTTAATAGGCCTAACTGAGGGTCACTTATAGGCTACAATACCCGGCGTAAACCCACGGAGGCAAAGAAAGCACATGCACTGTCCGGACAGAAATATTACAAAATATACTATTGCTAACAGACTGCATTTGCTGGCAGGTTCTGGTTTCTCATTGTATCATTTTCATAGCATCATATACAATACAGGGATCCCTCACTTTCTGCGGTTAATGTGGACCGACCCCCCCCCCCCCCCAAAAAAAAAAAACCGCGATTTTCGCGAAGTAGGATCAACTTGCTTTGTTTTGTGGCATTTGCCTTAACTTTTTCCCTATGTTGCCTTAATTTTCTTATTTTAAAATTTTTCTATGAATATTTTTTAAAAACCCGTGATGCACTGAAGCCGCAGAAACTGAAGCATGAAGTAGCGACGGATCACTGTGTTTAATACAAGAAAATACAAAATATTGAAATACAATATTTTGGTAACATCACACAGTCTTAAATGTATGTATGTATCTTAATGCATTACACAGGTAGTACGGGGCCTGGTCGTAAATGTGCTGGATCACTGATACTAAGGTTGTGGGTTCAAGCCCCACTCTCCACAAGGTTGTCACTGTCCCCACAGTGCAGCTAACTGGGTTATCGAAGGCCGGCCATGTCTCTCACTGTCTATGGTGAGAGGTTCATGTAAAAGAACCATTGCTGACTTTCGACAAAAGTAGCTGCATAGCCGTCAGCGTGTTTCTGCCTTGCGATGGCCTGGTGAGCTATCCACGGTGTACTCTGCTCTCATCAGGGGTCACCTCCCCACGGCCCTAATTAGTATTAAGCAGCTACAGAAAATGAATGAATCAATATACAGTGATCCCACACTACTTTGTGCTTCAGTTTCTGTGGCTTCAGTGCATCGTGGGTTTTTCAAAAATATTCATCGAATATTAGATACAGTATATTAACTGTGATACCACATTCTTAGGTATATTATTAATTTATTTAAGTCCATTCCTCTTCTCGGCTAAATGTACTATTTCTGGGCATATTTAAATAAAGGCTTGTGTTATTTATTTAAAACATTAAGATAATAAAAGGTCTTTGGTATTTATTCATGTTTTTATCTGGCTCCTGCAAGTCTGGCAATTTTTTTGTTTTGTTTTAGACTCAATTTCCAATAATAAGAAGAATAAGAATAAGAATTCATGTGTATACCATGGTATAGTCCACTAGCATCAGAATTTATTTAATATTATGATATAAAAGTTTGGCCATCACCCACCACACTGGATAGTTCATAACATATTATAACTAAAGAAAACCGTAACCTTGCAAATGTGCCCGTCCCGTTCAACCGGCTTCTTCATATTCACTGCGAGTGTTCGTTTATTGAAAAAACCATAAAGCGTTCAGTGACAATAAAACCGGGTCCATCGCCAGGGAGGAAATCCTGCTTTGTATTCTTGTGCAGAAGCGGCTGCTATGTTTATGTAATTTACTCATGCGTATGGGCACTTAAGGAGGAATCGAGCATTTCCTGAGAGTGAACACCGGCCCCCTCAGGCATATATCAGCCAAAATTTGTTGTTAACATTGGGCAACATGCTAGTAAATTTCTACATCCGCTCATTACGGATACATATGAACTGACTATAGGACCTTTTATTCCTGCCCCTATTCTCTCTCCTCCAGGTGGTCTATACCAATAACGAGTTTAGGCTGGAGCTTTCACGGCTGGCTGAATTGCGAGACCCCAAAGTGACCCTACATGGAGAGCTGACCTTCCATTGTGAGGATGTGGCTGCCCTCGATCCTATCAGTTTTGATACATCCGCTGCGTATGTCAGCCTCCCTCACTGGAGTGGAAAGAAAGCCGGATCAATCTCTTTTGACTTCCGCACCACAGAGTCCAGTGGCCTACTGCTGTTCAGCCACGGGCACATGAAAGGTTCACGTGAGCATCGGCCCAGAGTTGACTTTTTTGCTATGGAACTGTTGGACGGATTCATGTACCTCCTCATGGACATGGGCTCAGGCAGCATTAAGCTAAAAGCCAGCAACAACAAGGTGAATGATGGCGAGTGGTGTCATGTGGATTTCCAGCGAGAGGGACGCAAAGGTAAGAAACAACACAAACCGGACTGTCGGGGCGGAGTTTTTAGAAAATACGACAGTATTATTTATTTATTTGTTTGCTGCAATAGCAGACCCATCACTTTGTTCCTGTGACTCCACATGGGTAGCCGATGAAATGTCTCTCCTGCAGCATGCTCATGCTGTTTCCTGTACTTGTGTTGTCAAGTGGATTCATGAATCTGAGTCCAGCACCACAACCCTCTGATTTTTGCTAATTTTGTCAGTGCTGTTGTTAAATCTGCACTGTCAGATCGAGAGTGTCGATGAACACTGTGTATGATGCTAATTGTAATGTTTGTGTTCTGCTCCAATTGTCTGCATGAATGAGCTTGATATGTGGCCCAAACTAAAGCAGCATGAATCTACTATTTTTTTTTTTTTTTTTTTTTTACCCGAACACATCCAAAAACTGCACTTGAATATTTTCAGTGATTTGGATTAATTGATTGGGTTCGGTCCAATAATTTGTTCAGACTTAGATGTGCAGCCCGATCATGCACCCAACACTAACATTGCATGTTTTGAAACATTAGACATCTCCAGCTCACATAGAAGTGAACCAGTGAAGTATATGGCAGTGTCCAATATCGATTTTTTCACAGAGTCATTGGCTAACCAAACATATCCAGCCAGCATAATATTCCTGCAAAGATGGGCTACAGAAACCACAACAGTGACTGAATCACCACAGAGCCAGGAGCAGTTATGAGAGTAAATGTCAGATCAGCATGCGACTGTCCAGGGTACAGTGAATCGAAAGCACAATCTCAATATGCCTGAAACAGAATTCTCCCTCATACTGGACTCAAGAAGCCGAAGTGTTTTCTTAATGTAAATCATTTCGGCATGCACATCGGGTGTCATGCCTGTGAACAGCAGAATAAAAATGACCGCTCGTCACCCGAGCTCTGAAATATTCATTCATTCCCATTTTCTGAACCGCTTAATCCTAGTTAGAGTTGCAGGGATGCTGGCGCCCATCCCAGCCGACTCCAGGCGAGGGCTGGGTACACCCTGGACAGCTTGCCAGGCCATCGCAAGGAAACACTCACACAACCATCCACGCTCTCACCTAGGGGTGATTTGGAACAGCCATTTAGCCTACTGTGCCTGTTTTTAGACTGCCGGAGGAAACCAGAAAACCCATGCAAGCTTAAAAAAATGGGGGGCCTCCATTATACTTGCCATTTTGGCAAAAGTCTGATATGTTGTAAGTGCCTGTGCTCTGTATTTTGCTCTGGTTGTATGCAGGGAAGTGGAAGGTTTTCTGAATATAAGCACTTGGCATACTCGTCCTGTCTGACACCATGAACAGTGTGTTGAAGGCAAACTAGCACTACCCCTGTCTTACTCTAGCCTAAAAGTGAACATAGGACAGATTGACAGTTTGCTCTTGGCTGCACAAGAACTATTCTGGTCTTTCCTTAAAGTGATGAAATGTCAAGCTTCACGCAAACTAGTGATCCCATCGTCGAATCTAGATTTGGTGTGATTTTTTTTTTTCCCCCCATGCAAACCGATGGAACATGGAGATAAAACTTAAGACTTGTAAGGACTTTGTTTAAGATTTGTGCTGGTCGTCGCTATGGCCAGATAACTCTGTAAATTGAATTTGTTGTCAGTTACCTGCAGTGTGTCCATTGGGTACGAGAGTCCAAATGTGTCTACTTTTAAAGCACCTTTCAAACCTGTCTGCCCTCGTAGATGAGAATGCTCCTTGATTAGCCCTGTGTCCGGTAAGGGCTCTGAAGTGTTATGTGAAACTGATGGCCAGCTGGTTTACCAACTGTTTGTGCTTTAGGGAGCACCATAAGGAGTTCCCCTCCCACCATCACCACCACCACCACCACCACCCTCCTGTTGAGCCCATTGGTTAGCAGAAGAGGTTGGGCATACAGTATTGAATGTCGGTCAAATAGGTGCATTCTTATCTTAAATGCTGTTCAACACGTACCATGGATAAATCCTTTCAGACACCTAAATATATATATAGACAGTGATGCAGCCGTGAGGGGGGCCACAAACAAGTGCCCGCCTTCACGCCAGTCCCAAGCCCGGATAAATGCAGAGGGTTGCGACAGGAAGGGCATCCGGCGTAAAACTTTTGCCAGAATACAAAATGCAAACCATAAAGACAAATTTCATACCGGATCGGTTGAGGCCCGGGGTAACAATGACCGCCATCAGTGCTGTTAACCAACAGGGTGCTGGTGGAAATTGGACTACTGTTGGTCGAAGACGTCGAAGAAGGAGAGGTAGGAGGCGTGTCCGTAGGCAGAGAGAGAAGAGGAAAAGCATGAGTTTAGGACTGAGAGTAGGGACTTTGAGTGTTGGACTATGACTGGAAAAGGTAGAGAGCTGGCTGACATGATGCAGAGGAGGAAGATGGACATACTGTGTGTTCAGGAGACCAGGTGGAAAGGTAGCAAGGCTAGAAGCTTAGGAGCAGGGTTTAAGCTGTTTTTTCGTGGTGTGAATGGGAAGAGAAATGGAGTAGGAGTCATCTTGAAGGAGGGGATGGTCAGGAATGTTCTACAAGTGAAAAGAATGTCAGACAGAGTGATGAGTCTCAAGTTAGAAATTGAAGGCGTGATGTTCAACGTTGTTAGTGTTTATGCCCCACAGACAGGATGTGAGCTAGAAGAGAAGGAGAGATTCTGGAGTGAGTTAGATGAAGTGATGCAGAGTACCCCGAGAGGTGAAAGGATGGTCATTGGTGCAGACTTGAACGGACATGTTGGTGCAGGCAACAGAGGGGACGAGGAAGTGATGGGCAGGTTTGGTATCCAGGACAGGAACACAGAAGGACAGATGTTGATAGATTTTGCAAAAAGGATGGAAATGGCTGTGGTGAATACTTCCTTCCAGAAGAGAGAGGAGCATAGGGTGACTTATAAAAGCGGAGATAGGAGCACACAGGTAGACTACATCTTGTGTAGGCGATGTAATTTGAGTCAGTCACTGCAAAGTAGTAGTGGGTGAGAGTGTTGCCAAACAGCATAGGATGGTGGTGTGCAGGATGATGCTGATGGTAAGAAAGGTGAAGAAGGCAAAGGCAGAGCAGAAGACAAAGTGGTGGAAGCTAGAAAAGGAAGAGTGTCGTGTTGTCTTCAAGGAGGAGTTGAAACAGGTTTTTGATGGTCAGGAAGTGCTTTCAGATGACTGGACAACTACAGCTAATGTGGTCAGGGAGACAGGTAGGAGAGTACTTGGCATGTCCTCTGGAAAGACAGTAGATAAGGAGACTTGGTGATGGAATGAGGAGTGCAGGAGTGTGTACAAAAGAAGAGGTTAGCTCAGAAGAAATGGGACATAGAGAGGACCGAAGAGAGTAAACAGGACTATTCTGCTTGAGGTATAATGGTGTTGTCCTAAATGGTTCAGTTCATTTTCTGTAACCACTTAATCCCAATTAGGGTCACAGGGAGGCTGGCGCCCAGCCCAACCAACTCCGGGCGAGATCAGAGTACACCCTGGACAGCTCGCCAGGCTATCGCAGGGCGGAAACATGCTTGACAGCTTTGCAGCTACTATTGTTGAAAGTCAACAATGTTTTTTTTACATGAACCTCACACCATAGATAGAGAGAGACATGGCCGGCCTTTGATAACCCATTTGGCTGCACTGAGGGGGACAGTGACAACCTTGTGGAGAGTGGGACTCGAACCGCCAACCTTTGGATCAGTGATAGTGGTTAGCACACCCTCCTCACTGCAAGAAGGCCTGGGTTCGAATCCAAGCCTGGGCGTTTCTGTGTGGAGTTTGCATGTTCTTCCCGTGCTTGCGTGGGTGTCCTCCGGGTACTCCGGTTTCCTCCCACAGTCCAAAAACATGCACAGTAGGTTAATTGGCTAAATAATCTGTGGAGAGGGCTTCACTAAGTTGGATAACTTGTGCCCAATCCCTTTCTTCAATGAATAAAATATGTTTCAATCAATCCAGCACCCTATACCACTAGACCACTACTGCTCTGTCCTAAATGGTGTCTGGTAAATATTGAAAATGATCACAGAACATAAACACGAGCGTTTTCAGTAAAAATCCGGACGTTCCATTGAAACACAGGCGTCTATCGAGCCTGAATATTTGACGGTTTTCAGGATCAATTCTGGGCTTGTTTTCACACCGACAAATACTTTCTGCCCTGTGGATCGATGGTGCAGGTTTATATGTCACTCCTGTTATGAAAGTATTTTATAAATAGGAGATGATGGGGATGATTGAGTGTTTGGCATATCGGCTTCACAGGAAGAAGGTACCGGGTTTGAGTTCTGTTCCCAGGCGTTTTGGTGTTTGCATGTTCTCCTCGTACTCCTCCAGGTACTCCGGTTTCCTCCCGCAGTCCAAAGATAGGCGCATCAGGCTAATTGTCTGTTCCAATGACTCTAGGTGTGAGTGTGATTCGGAACAGTTGGTCCTGTGATGGTTTGGCAAGCTGTTCAGGGTGTACTACAGCTTCACCTAGGATTGGCTGACATAGGCACCAGGTTCTCCATCCACTTTTTATTGTAGGGAAGCAGGGAAGCAAAATTTCCACCAGGTATAGTCAGAAAAAAGAAAATACTTGTATGGGTTAACATTGTTAAAATCAGAGACCATGATGGGTCATTAAATTTAGAGATCATAAAGCTTCGACTTGTATTTTAAAACCTCGGGTAAAAAAAAAAAAAAAAAAAAACCCTCTTGCCTGGTTACAATACTTAGGATTAATGGGGCGTAAATATGAGCTTACTTGAAAGTACATATGGTGTTTTACATCGTCTTTTCAGCAGCGGTGGGCTGAGGACACATATAAATCTGTTGCTAAATGACCAGATTAGGATTTGTATAAGAACGAAAGAATAAAATGTATGATTGGTCCGAACATCCTGCTTTGTTAAATATGTAGTGCTGCTTATTATAATGCAACTAATGTAGACCTGGGAATTCAAACCACAAGTACAGGTATCCATCACTTTCCGTGGTTAATGGGGACCGAGACCCCCCCCCCCCGCGACCGTCGATTTCCGTGAAGTAGGATCGACCTTCCTGACTGACGTATACGTACATCTATCATCATCATCATCAGCCCGCCATGCCACTGCTGGCAGATGGCCTCCACAACCTTCATAGTTGTGGGTTTGAACCTTAACTCACCACGCTGGTTCAGTGCGGGTTGGTGAGTGTGGTTTAAGTAGAAACACGCTGACGGCTTTGCAGCCTACGCTTCACAAAAGTCAGCAATGGCTCTTTTACATGCCTCTCATCATAGACAGTGAGAGACACGGACCGCCTTTGATAACCCAGTTAGCCGCACTGGGGGGACAGTGACAACCCTGTGGGGACACGAACCCCCAACCTTAGGATCAGCGATCCTGCACCCTAAGCACTAGACCACCACTGCCCTGTCCCGTACATCTATAAACACAAACAACAAACAACCCTTTATTGTCAAAGTACATTACATACATTGAAATTTGCTTTGTGCTCTGGGCACCTGTCGCCACTGTGCAGCGCCAGTTATTGCGTTGTTCTATCCTTTTGATGCTGAGCGCCAAGCAGGAAGCAACAACTGCCAAATTTTAACGTCTTATGGTATGACGCAGCCGGATTCGAACTCCGACCTACCGGAGGATAAAGCGGACGCTCTACCAACTGAGCTAAATCCCCGGTCACTATACATATTCAGCGTTATAAATGCTTATAATAACAATTAAACATTCAAAAATAATGCACAAGATGTGCACCTCACATAATGTAAGTAGTTTTGTTGGGGGGTTTTGGGTTGTTTTTTTGTTTTTATTTGTTTGGACTTTTTTTTTTTTTTTTTTTTTTTTTGCATAATTGGTCTTGTTTTGTGGCATTTTCCTTAATGTTTCCCCTATTTTTCCTTAATTTCCTTCTTTTTAAAAATTTTTTGCTGAATATTTTTGAAAAATCCACGATGCACTGAAGTCACAGAAACTGAAGCACGAAGTAGCGAGGGATCACTGTAATAATAATAATAATAATAATAATAATGATAATGTGCAGTTGGTCATTCATTCATTTTCTTAACTGCTTAATCCTGATTAGGGCTGCAGGGAGGCTGGTGCCCACCTAGCTGAGTCCAGGGCGAGGGTGAGGTACACCCTGGACAGCTCACCAGGCCATTGCAGAGGCAACACTCACACAAACATTCATACTCACATTCACACCTAGGGGCAATTTAGAACAGCCATTTAACCTACTTTGCGTGTTTTTGGACTGTGGGAGGGAACCGGAGTACGTGGAGGAAACCCACACAAGCACAGCGAGAACATGCAAACTCCACACAGAAACGCTCAGGCTGGTAATTGAACCCAGGTCCTGTTTGCTGTGAGGCGGACATGCTAACCACTATGCCACCGTGCCACCCCATGTGCAGTTGGTAATGTAAATATTTTTTAACACACACACACACACACACACACACACACACACACACACACACACACACACACACACACACTATTAAGCAATAACTTTGCTAATAAGGAGGCAGAGTGTTGTAGTGATTAGCAAATCTTGCTACAGCAAGAAGGTTGTAGGCTTGAGTCCCAGGCTTGTTTGTTTTTTTTTCTTTGTGTGGAGTTTTGGTGTTCTCCCTGTGCTTGAGTGGGTTTCTTTGGGGTAATCCAGTTTCCTTACAGAGTTCAAAGATATGCACATTAAGCTAATTGGCTGCTCCAAATTGCCTCTTAGTTTGAATGTGTCCTGGTGCTATGATGATGTTGCCAGCTGCTCAGGGTATACCCCACCTTCAGTGTTGGCGGAGATAGGCTCCAGCCACCCCGCAACCCTGAAAAGCCTAAGCGGTTTGGCAAATGAATAAGTTAATGAGAACTTTGATTGTGGCGGCACCACTGAAGGTTCAAATTAATTTGTGTCCATGTGTAGCCGAAGACCCACAAGCTAATGCAACACTACTGGGTCAATGAGGATCATCAGGATGTTGATTTGTTACGTCAAAGGACCCGAATGCTACATGCTTGGGATGGATGTTAGAATGAATCAATGTTATCTGATGCTAGGCTTGGCGATTACCTTGGTCACATGTTGTTGCTTCCATCTTTTCTCATTGTTCTTCCATTGTTCCAACAGGCTCCATCTCGGTGAATGGCCGCAACATGCCCTTCTCTACTAATGAAGGCAGCGAGATCCTGGACCTGGATGGTGAGATGTATCTTGGCGGGCTCCCTGAGGAAAGCAAGGCTCTTCCTATGCCCCCCGAGGTATGGACAGCATCTCTGCGCTTGGGCTTTGTGGGCTGCATGCGAGACATGTTCGTCGACGGCCGGAGCCGGGATCTACGTCGTCTGGCCGAGCTACAGAGCGTAGCAGGGATCAGTGTCTCCTGCACACGAGAGACCCACCGGCGCTGCAGCAGTGAGCCCTGCGCCCACGGTGGCCAATGCCACGAAGGCTGGAACCGCCACATATGCGACTGCACCGGTACTGGATTCCTGGGGCCCAACTGTGAAACTGGTAAGGGTGGAGACTGGGGTTTCGGGGCACTAGGAAGAGAGAAGGGGAGGGTTTGCAGCATTGAACTGCATTGTACTGTTTGTGATTTGAGTAGAAACGAGTAATGCCACATGAGCCACAACGCTTACAGAAATGGAATCTTATTCACAGTGACACAAATTCACTTTGCCCTCTGTTTGTGTTCCGGTAGCGCCGTGGGATTTCTAACTCACTTCTGCCCTCTGTTGTCTGTATGATGAATATTAGTGAGGGAAGCACAGCTGCAATGGCTGTCTAATGGAGACCAAATGACTAAATTCTTGAGATTAAGTGGCAGTCCTGTTGTTATGGAATGAGGTTGTACTTACTTAAGTTTAGCCTGAATGTAAAACAGATTAGCTGGAGTGTTCAAATTCGAAGTCAGAATTTTTGGACGACGGGGATCCCTCACTTTCTGCCGTTAATGGGGACCAAGAACCAACCCCCCCCCCCCCCCCACACACACACACACACAAAAATGCCGATTTCCACGAAGTAGGATCGACCCCCCTGACACATATGCGTACATGTATATGTGTGTATAATATCAGTAAATACATATTCAACGCTATAAAAGCTTATAATAACAATTAAACATTCAAAAATAATGCATAAGATATACATATATATATATATATATATATATATATATATATGTATATATATATATATATATATATATATATATGAGGGCAGTAGTGGTGGTGTAGTGGATAGGGCGCAGTATCGCTGATCCTAAGGTTGGGGGTTCGAGTCCCCACAGGGTTGTCACTGTCCCCCCCAATGCAGCTAACTGGGTTATCAAAGGCGGGCCATGTCTCTCACTGTCTATGATGAGAGGCATGTAAAAGAACCATTGCTGACTTTCATAAAGAGTAGCTGCAAAACCGTCAGCGTGTTTCTGTCCATTGCTAAAGGGTTGTGACAGGAAGGGCATCCGACATAAAAACCTATGTCAAATCAAACATGCGAATCAGATGATTCGCTGTGGCGACTCCTGAGAACGGGAAAAATCCGAAAGGAAAAAAAATATATATATATATATATATATATATATACATATATATATATATATATATATATATATATATATATATATATATATATATAAATATAAATAAAATATTGTATATACAGTATAATATATATATATATATATATATATATATATATATATATATATACACACACACACACACACACGCGCACGCACACACAGATGCACATCTCGCATGTTTTTTTGGGGTTTTTTTTTGCATAGCTGGCCTTGTTTTTGCAGCATTTTCCTTAACTTTCCCCCTATTTTTCCTGAATTTCCTTATTCTTTAATTTTTCTATGAATATTTTTGAAAAACCTGCGATGCACTGAAGCCGCAGGAAGTGAAGCACGGGGTAGCGAGGGCTCACTGTATTAATCTTGATTTCCTTACACATTTTGAGGTCTTATACAATAAAGAGTTGTGGATTAATAATAATTAGATGCCACTGTGACCGATTCAAATCCATGGAATCTTAAAGTGTCCACATGTGGCCTAGTTGTCCTAATATGTATGTTTTTGGACTTTCGGAGAAAACCGAAGTACCTGGAGGAAACCCGTGCAAGCACAGGGAGAACATGCTAACCCATGCTAAGCGCGGATAGGTGCTAGCCCGGGAATCCGTGGTTTTCTCTCTAGTACACCACTGTGCTACCCTGGAAAAAAATATATTCTTTTTTTTTCTGAATAGATGTTGGATGTGGAGAGGGTGATCTTTGTGTAAGAAGCAGCCATGTAATTATTATACAATTCATTACGCTAATTAAAAGATAACGTGGTGCTCCTTGGGTATAACTGCTAAGGTCTGACGACTGTGTTTTGGTGCTTTATGGTGTGTTGTGGTGATGCAGGTACTTCAGATTGGAATAAACCTTTTATTTAAATTGTTCTTGGATGGTACTGTCAAAAAAAAATCTGCTCGACTACAACCGTCAGAATTGTTTCATTATAAAGAAAAAAAAAATCACTGTGAGACAGGAAATGTCATTTCATCCAACCAGCTGGTTGTTTCAGACAGCGCTGCTTTCTTCACGCTCCTATTTCTGTCCTGTGAGTGCATGCATGGAGCCTACTTCAGGTAATCTTGTGAAAATGCTTCACTTCTGTTGTACCCAGTGTTTAAATCCAGAGTGTTTATCTCAGTGAGTGAAATACATTACAGCACTATGAGTGAGAGAGTAAAGGAGAACCTCCCACGATGGGTTCTGCCGCCACACGTTCTCGTCCAAATAAGGTGTTCTGATTGTGTAGCCCGATCGTTCGTGTTTGTAAATCATACTACGGCCTTATTCTGTAGCGCTCGGTGTACCAATCTGATCGGTCTGATGGATTTCCCACAGATATACAATATAAATATTCTTCACGGGTTAATCAGACGTGTTTGGTTTTTCCTCTCGTGCAGAGTCCACCGTGCTGAGTTACGACGGCAGCATGTTCCTGAAGGTGCTCATGCCTCGCGCCATGCACACAGAAGCCGAGGACGTCTCACTGCGCTTCATGTCCCAGAGGGCTTACGGCCTGCTCATGGCCACCACCTCATCAGAGTCCGCCGACACCCTGCGCCTGGAGCTGGACGGGGGAAAAGTCAAACTCACCGTCAACTTAGGTAAACTTCGACCTTTAACCCTGGAATTGTCTGCTCTCTGACTGATGTCCAAAGGTATTTACAGTGCTGAGGGTAGCACTGTTCGTCATCACATGGGGTTCCCCAAAAAATTTTCATCTCTTTCTTCTTCTATTCTATTCTCTTCTCTTCTCTTCTCTCATCTTCTCATCTCTTCTTTCATCAACTCTTCTCTCAACTCCCTTTCTCTCATCTTCTCATCTCTTCTCTCATCTTTTCATTTCTTCTCTCATCTTCTCTCATCGTATCATCTCTTCTCTCATCATATCATCTCTTCTCTCATCTCCCTTCTCTTCTCTTATCTTCTCATCTCTTGTCTCATCCTCCCTTCTCTTTTGTCAACTCTGCTTCTCTTCTCTCATCGTCTCATCACTTCTCTCATCTTCTCATCTCTTCTCTCAACTCCCCATCTCTTCTCTGATCTTCTCTTCTAATTCTCTCATCTTACCTTCTATTCTCTCATCTTCTCTTCTCTTCTCTTCTCTCATCTCCCCTTCTCTTCTCTTCTCTTCTCTTCTGTTCTCTTCTCTTCTCTCATCTTCTATTCTCTTCTCTTCTTTTCTCTTCTGTCATGTTCTCTTGACTGCTATCATGTTCTCTTCTCTTCTCAAATCTTCTCTTCCCACTTCTATTCTCTTCTCTGATCTCTTTTCTCTTCTTTTCTCAAATATTATCTTTTCAACTCTTCTTTCTTCTCTTCTCTTCCCTCTTCTCATCCCTTTTCTCGTCCTGTCTTGTCTTCTTTTCTTTTGCTTTAATTTTCTCCTCTCCTCTTCTCTTTTCTTGCTTGTTTTTCCTCTTCTCTTCTCTTCTCTTCTCTTTTCTTCTCTTCTCTTCTCGTCACCTCTTTTCACTACCCTCTTATCTTCCTTTATCTTCTCTTTACCTACCCTGCTCTTCTCTGTTTTCTTCCCCTATTTCTCTCTACTCTTTTCTTCTTCTCTTCCTCTTTCCCAGCATAGCTTTCGATTCATCTCTGCAGCCTTCAACGGCTATCATGTCTGCAGCTCTGGAGCGGACAGCCAGGAGACCAGCTCACTTATAGGATTTGGTGTAGTGGATAATAAGACTTTGAAATGTTAAATCCAGTGGTGTTATTTTAAGTCCTCCCTCACCCCGACCCCCACAGTCCCAAGAGATGCGACCGGGGCCTTCTCTGCTCTGTGCATCTTGACATAAAGTCCATGGAAGTGCATGCAGGTTTAGTGAGATGTGAGATGAGAGCACAGACCTCACATCTGTCCAGCTCTGTGCACAGTGAAACTATTCTGGTCTGAAATATTTAAAATATCACTCTGGCCTTCATTATAATATTATAAGATTCAGTGTAGTGTAGGGCAGCCCGGTGGGGTAGCGGTTAGCACGTCCGCCTCACAGCAAGGAGGTCCTGGGTTCAATTCCCAGCCTGGGCGTTTCTGTGTGGAGTTTGCATGTTCTCCCCGTTCTTGTGTGGGTTTCCTCTGGGTATGCCGGTTTCCTCCCACCGTCTAAAAACATGCACAGTAGGCTAATTGGCTGTTCCACATCACTCCTTGGTATGAGTGTGAGTGTGAATGGATGTGCATTGGCCCTGCAATGCTCTGGCGAGCTATGTCCAGTGTGTGCCCCAATCTTGCCTGGAGTCTGCTGAGATGGCTCCCAGCCTTCTTGCGACCCTAATTAGGATTAAGCGGTTCAGAAAATGAATGAATGATTATAATTATAGCCTATTAAGTTGTGTTTGTAATTCCAGTGCGGTGCCGGTGGTGTAGGGGTTAGGGTGCTGGACTCAGAAGGTTGTGTGTTCGAATCCCAGTTAGACCCCCCACACACACACACACACACACACTGTACTGAGACCCCTGGACAAGGTCTCAACCACAAGTATGCCTCTGTTCACCCAGCAGTATAAATGGGTACCAGTAAAAATATACTGGGACGGTAACCTGCGATGGACTAGCGTCCCATCCAGGAGTTGAACTCATGGTAGCTTCACGCTATGGAAACCGGGGATAAGCACTGGTCCGATGAGCCACTATGGCTCGGGTGTAAAAAGCCCAACAGACTATCTGTAATTCCAGTTACCCTCAACGCAGGGGAAACAGATTGCATAGAATGTCTACAATAAACCAGAAATGCAAAACAATGTTTTACAGTTTTTGATGCAACTCCAGTATTTGTGTGAAACTGTGAATATGTGGCATGGGGTTGATGTGTAGACAACATACATCGATCAGCCTCAGGTTACAAATTGAGATGCCCAAATATTGATCTGCACAAATATCTGATTCCATTACTCATTTATTCATTGCCCCTTTTTTTCCCAGCCACATCTTCAAAATGTACATATTAAGCAGCCTAGATTTCCATTCCAACAATTCCCTTTTTTTCCCCCTGAAAGAATTAGTTCAAGATTAGATGCCTGCTCGAAACCATCCTTGAAAAAAAGGGGGTATTAGAAATTCTGCAAATGGAATTGGTTGTGATTAGTGTAGTTAAAAACGTAACACTCGGGAATTTTTTTGTTCACTTTTAAAATTTATCTTACTAGTTCAGATAGAAAAATAATGAGCTCACTCAGAATGAGAGTCATTAAAGGGAAAACAATTTATCTCTGTATGGATGGATTTGTATGGTGTGTGGGGTGGGGATGGGGGTGGGGGCTTGTATGACTCAGGTCAGGTGATGCTGGTCCTTGGCTGTCTGTGCTCACTCTTCTGTAGTGGTTGACAGCTGGAGAGCTCACCACAGCCAAAAGTGCTTTCAGTATTTATTATAATTCTATACAACTGCATTCATTCTTGCTTGTAATTTCTCTGTCCTCCATTGATTTAGCAGTAAAGGAGCATTCATGAACCGACTGATCCATGCTTCTCCTTCTCAGACTTAAAACAAACAGACGAAGTGAAAAAAAAAAAAAAACCAGTAATCCATAAAGCAAGCGTTGTTGCACTTGGCTGTTGGTGCAGGCTGCCCCTTTCATCCCTTTTGGCTCCACCCACTCCAGGAGACTCTGAATGGACCGTCACGTCAGATAACTTCTGCTGATGATCTGGACTTATGTGCATAAAGTCTGTCAGAACAAGTGCGCCAACAGACAGTGAGTTACCAGTCAGGTCTTCATTCATTACGTACTCTGTAGGTGTAATTATTGATTTCATTGCACAATGTCTCTGACCCTCTACCAGGCAATTAGAAGCGTCACAGGACCAAAATACACCAGATATCTGGCTGGTGATCCACTCTTACCGTGTAACTGATGCTGCCAAGACGGTGTGTGTGTGTGTGTGTGTGTGTGTGTGTGTGTGTGTGTGTGTGTGTGTGTGTGTGTGTGTGTGTTTTAGGAGTAAAGTCACACAACTGCTTTTATTTACAATGGTACCTCGACTTACGAAATTAATCCGTTCCAACCCCCTCCCAAACTCATATAACCTAACACAACCATGTATATTTGACCTAATATATTATTAAAGATAAACATGTAAAAACAATAAATATTTCATCATAATAACACATGTACATTAACATTAATAATAATTAATAATAAATAGTAATAAAACAAGAATAAACAATAAGTCAACAAACCCTTCTGATCATAATTGCGTCAAAGATGTCACTTGGGCAGGCAGGAGGTGGTACATAACAGAGGAGGTGGAGGAGGAGAAGTTCGTGCATGTGCATACTACTAATGCCAGCGAGGAAAGGCACATGGTGAGCTCCCACAAGGCCAGTGCTACTCAAATAGTGGGGCGTGCCCCCCTTGGAGGGCATGGTGTCATGCTATGGGGGGTGCGTCTGACCCTGGGGAACAGGAATTAAGTGTAATTGCGCATCCGTTGCAGTAGGTGGCAGTGGTGCTCTCACTTTGTCCCTATGGTGTAGGGAACACAGTGAGAGTGCCACTGCACCTACCGTAGTGTATGCGCAAAAACACTAATTGGAAGTGGCGCTCACTGTGTAGCACTGAGCAAACGATATGAAGTGCAGTAAACACTACTTATAGTCGTGCACGGGGAGCTGTAGGGGAGAGGGTGTGTGAAATGTTTTTTTTTTTTTTCTTTTTTTTTTTTTTTTTTCTCTATAGGGGGCATCACAGAATATAATTGAGAAGCACTGCACAAGGCGTTCTCGGATCACGGAGGAATACACGCAGATGAATACAATGCTAATCGGAAAAGCCATTTCCCCAGCAGAGCTTGTAAGTCGAAAATTTGCTCATTGGATGGGGCAGATTTTTGGTGGAATCAAAGCTCATATCATGGAAAATGCATTAGTAGGGATACTCGTAAGTCGTGGTACCATTGTATTTATTTTTTTAAATTCTTACCGCTAGCTCTGATGCGTTTATGAATGGTCCACTAACAAAGCATCTAACTCGCGACTCTTATTGGCTAATCTAGCGGGATTTTTTTCTCAATTTATAGATCGGGGTGGTATTGCTTTATTTTGAATCATTATTTAGAAATACAGTGATCCCTCACTACTTCGTAGTTCAGTTTCTGTAGGCTTCAGTGTATCGCGGGTTTTTCAAAAAATATTCATCGAAAAAAATTTTAAATAAGTAAATTGAGAAAAATAGGGGGAAGGTTCAAGAAAATACTGCAAAACAAGGCCAATTGTGCAAAAAAACAACAACAAAAAAAACAACCCAGAACCCCCTAACAAAACTACTTACATTTTTATGTGCACATCTGAGTGTGTGCGCACAGATCTGAGTGTGTGTGCATGCGTCGGTATGTGTGTGTGTGTGTGTATTTATATTTTATTTACATATTATGGATTATTTTTGCCCCCCAGTGCAGCTAACTGGGTTATCAAAGGCAGGCCATGTCTCTCACTGTCTATGGTGAGAGGCATGTAAAAGAACCATTGCTGACTTTCATAAAGAGTAGCTGCAAAGTCGTCAGCGTGTTTCTGTCCCTTGCTAAAAAGGGTTGTGACAGGAAGTGCATCCGACGTAAAAACCTCTGCCAAATCAAACGTGCAAATCAGATGATTCGCTGTGGCGACTCTCGAGTAAAAGGGAAAAAGCCGAAAGGAAGACAGACATTATGGATTATTTTTGTTTAATTTAACAAAGTTTAATTTAACAATGTTTAATTGTTATTATAATAATTTATAGCGTTGAATATGTATTTATTGATATTATATACACATATACATGTACGTATACATCAGTTGTGGGGGGGGGGGGTCGATTCCACTTCATGGAAATTAGCAGTCGCAGGGGGGGGCTCAGTCCCCATTAACCACAGAAACTGAGGGCTCCCTGTACTATATCGAAAAAAAATTAAGTTTTTAAATTTGAGAGTCATTTATTCGTTCATTTTCTAATCTGTTTAATCCCAATTTGGGTCGCAGGGAGGCTGGCGCCCATCTCAGCTGATTCTGGGTGAAGGCAGAGTACATCCTGGACAACTCGCTAGGCCATCGCAGGGCAGAAACAGGCTGACGGCTATGCAGCTACTCTTTACGGAAGTTAGCAATGGCTCTCTTACAGCCTATCACCAAAGACTTTGAGAGACATGGGCGGCCTTTGATAACCCATTTAGCTGCACTGGGGGGGGCTGCAGTGACAACCTCGTGGTAGTTGGGCTTGAACCCCCAACCTTAGGATGAGCAATCCCCAGCTCCAACTGGAGAATGTAATCTATTAAAGGACTAAAAAAGCATTACTGATCAATCAGTATTTTCTTTTTAAAAAAATGAGTATTTATAGACAAAATGTGCACAAATTCGGAATCTTAATGGATACACAAGTTTTTCCAGTCGCACCAAACGCCACATTTAAGTGAATGAAGACGTTTAATAATCATATACCGACAGAGTATGAATCTATTCAGTAGGTTGACCATGTAAACCATCTACAAGGTAAGTGTTCCTAATAAACTGGTGACTCACTGTGTGCTATGTGCTTGCATGGAGGAAGGTGGATGCACAGGCGTCCAGGTGTCACAAGCAGAAAGTCACATGGCGAGGACGGAGTGGACTTTCTGAGCTCCTGTGTCCGTGGGTGTGGAGCTGTGTGAAAGGGGCAGGGTTGACTCTTAGCTTGTCCCCGGATGGTGTGCGTCATTCAGTACTGTTTGCTTATCTGCAGATTATACCTTGAAGGATGTGTTTTTATTATTATGATTTTTCAACCTTTGTTTGCTTGGTTTTTTTTGTTTGTTTTTTTATCTCACCATCTCACTCTCTCTCTCCACCAGACTGTATCGGGATAGACTGTAACCTTAGTAAGTGTTTCCCTTTTTTCATATAAGAAATGCTTCTTTCAAATGACTGTCTTTACAATTCTGTTTCTGTCACTCACTCAGTAATCTGTTGTCTCTGTTTCCTTTATTTTTTCTCTTCAAAATATTAACTTTTGTGTCTCATACCTGTCTCTGTATCTCTGCCCATACCTGTCTTCTCCCACATCCCTCCCTGTTGCTCAAACACTGCATCTTTTGGTGGCGTTTGATAATCAGAGAGAGAGAGAGAGAGAGAGAGAGCGAAAGGAGAGCAAACCACCGAAGTGTTTCAAATTAAGCACAACCATCCATTTAACGCTTCCTTTTTATAGCAACCCAGCTTTCTCAGTTTTCATACGCTAAGTTGGATTATGATCCCCTGAGCCTTCAGTCTGTGAGTGGAAGTGTATTATACTACAGAAATAGAAGGATGTGAAATCCAGTGCTCTGCAGCAAAGTGTGACCAAATCATTTAGTTTCTTTATTACAGAATTCAAGCGATCAGGTGACTGAGACGTTAGAATAACTGAGCGGTGCTGACATATTAACAAGATAATAATATTAATAATGGATTTAATCAGGTATTTCATAACAAGATAAACACGTGCTGTGTAAATTCTATTGAACTAAAAGTACTGGTATTAGAGTGTATGCTGGATGATTATACTGCATGCTGTTGACTTTTAATTTCCTTTTATGGAGATGCTCCAAAAATTTATATACGTATACAGTCATGAAAAATTACCGTAATTTCCGGACTATTGAGCGCACCTGATTATAAACCGTACCAACTAAATTTAAAAAGAAAAAATAATTTGTCCATACATAGGCTGTACCTCTTTATAAGCCGCACATTTCTATCTCGCTGGTGCGCTCTTGCTAGAGCACCCCCTGGAGGCCGTTCGCCCATAAAAATATCTATAGATTAGCCGCATTCTTGTTTAAGTCGCAGGGCTCAAAGCGTGTGAAAAAAGTAGCGGCTTATAGTCCGAAATTACGGTAGGAATATCCTAAAATTCCCAAAATTATAATTGGAGTGTCAAAGATATCAATAATATTTGAACAAAAACCCTGTGGAAAAATAGGTTGTTATTTATTAGCAGATGTAACATTTCAAGTAAGTAGCACGAGCTCAAGCTGGCATTACTCTTTTTATTATTATCATTCATTCATTCATTTTCTGAAGCATATAATCCTAATTAAGATTGGTTGAGAGAGCTGGTGCCTATCTCAGCCGACACTGGGAATGTGCAGAGTACACCCTGGACAGCTCACCAGACCAGAAACACGCTTACGGATATGCAGCTACTCTTGACAAAGGTCAGCAATGGCTCCAGTTAGCTGTACGGGGGGAGGGCACAGCAGTAATGAGAAGCCGAGTAGGGCAATTAGGGTCATAAGGTTGCTGGCACCCATCTCAGTCGACTCTGGGTGAGGTCTGGATGGCTCACCTGGCCATCACAAGGCAAATATTCACACAACCATCCATACGCCGACTTACACCTCGGGGTGATTTGGAATAGCCAATTAACCTACTGTACATGTTTTTGGACTGTGGGAGGAAACACACACAAGCACGGGGAGAACCTTCAAACTCCACACAGAAACACCAGATCTGGGAATCAAACCCATGTCCTTCTTGCTGTGAGGCAGACATGCTCACCTCTATGCCACCATTATTATTATTATTATTATTATTATTATTATTATTATTATTATTATTATTATTTCTTCCATCCAATTTTGCAGTTGTTCCATGATCTCTGACATAGTGTGCTGTAACTCCTCCTTGAGCTGCAACATATACATTTTTTTATTGCCTGTATCTCCAATTTTGGAGTCCCAAACCACAGACATTTCTTGGTGGTTTTGCAAGTGTTATCAGGGCCATTATCCTTTTAAAAGTCACACCCCCATTTCAAATTTTACTTGGCTTCATATTATCTTCAACACGTCTTTAATATGATGCATGATTCATAGCCCATCAACAAATCAATGGCTGCAAGGTGCCCAGTCTTAGAATTATGCTTTGAATCTCAATCAGATTTTACATATATACACTACAAAAAAAAGTGAAAGATATTTGGAAATTTTCTAGATTTTTTTTTTTTTTCGGTTTTGTGAATTGGCCTTAAATTCAGTTTTTATTGACAAATATCCTTAACTTTTTTGTGGAGTATATATATATAAATAGCATATATATATATATATATATATATATATATATATATATATATATATATATATATATATACACACACAGTGGTATGAAAAAGTATCTGAACCTTTTGGAATTTCTCACATTTCTGCATAAAATCACCATCAAATGTGATCTGATCTTTGTCAAAATCACACCGATAAAAAAACAGTGTCTGCTTTAACAAAAACCACCCAAACATTTATAGGTTTTCGTATTTTAATGAGGATAGCATGCAAACAATGACAGAAGGGGAGGAATAAGTAACTGAACCCTCTGCCTAAGGAGACTTAAAGAGCAATTGAAACCAATTTTTACCAAACAATTTAAGTCATGTGTGTGCCCAATCACTGATGAGTGGCTTAAAGCTGCCCTGCCCACTATAAAACACACACCTGGTAAGAATTGTCTTGATGAGAAGCATTGTCTGATATGCACCATGGCTCGCACAAAAGAGCTGTCTGAAGACCTGCGATCAAGAATTGTTGATTTGTATAGCTGGGAAAGGATACAAAACCATCTCTAAACGTCTGGATGTTCATCAATCGACAGTCAGAGAAGTTGTCTATAAATGGAGAAAGTTTGGCACTGTTGGTTCTCTCCCAAGGAGTGACCGTCCACCAAAGATGATGCAAGAGTTCAGCGCAGAATACTCAAGAGAGGTAAAAAAAAAAACCCTAGAGCGTCTGCTACAGACTTACAGAAATCACTGGCACAGTCCAATATCTCTGTGCACACATCAACTATATGTAAAACAATGGCCAAGAATGGTGTTCATGGGAGGACTGCAAGGAGGAAGCCACTGCTGTCTAAAAAAAACATTGTTGCTCGTTTAATGTTCGCAAAAAGGCACTTGGACACTCCACAGAAGTTTTGGCAAAATATTTTGTGGACTAATGAAACCAAAGTTGAATTGTTTGGGAGGAACACACAATGTCATGTGTGGAGGAAAAATGGAACAGCTCACCAACATCAACACTTCATCCCCACCGTGAAGCATGGTGGAGGGTGTATCATGGTTTGGGGCTGTTTTGCTGCCTCGGGGCCTGGACAACTTGCAATCATTAATTGAAAAATGAATTCAAATGTTTATCAGGATGTCTTGCAGGAAAACCTGAAGCCGTCTGTCAGACAGTTGAAGCTAAAAAGAGGATGGATGCTGCAACAAGACAATGATCCAAAACACAGAAGTAAACCAACTTCAGAATGGTTTCAGAAGAACAAAATACATGTTCTGGAGTGGCCAAGTCAAAGTCCAGACTTGAACCCCATTGAGATACTGTGGCATGACCTCAAGACAGCGATTCATGCCAGACATCCCAGGAATCTGACTGAACTACAGCAGTTTTGTAAAGAAGAATGGGCCAAGATTAGTCCTGCTCGATGTGCCAGACTGATCTGCAGCTACAGGAAGTGTCTGGTTGAAGTTATTGCTGCCAAAGGGGGGGCACAAAATATTAAATGTGATGGTTCAGTTACTTATTCCTCCCCCTTCTGTCATTGTTTGCATGCTATCCTCATTAAAATATGAAAACCTATAAATGTTTGGGGAGTTTTAGTTAAAGCAGACACTGTTTTTTCATCTGTGTGATTTTGACAAAGATCAGATCACATTTGATGGTGATTTTATGCAGAAATGTGAGAAATTCCAAAAGGTTCAGATACTTTTTCATACCACTGTGTATGTATATATATATATATATATATATATATATATATATATATATATATATATATATATATATATATATATATATATATATATATATATATATATATATAAAAGGACAGGACAAAGACTTTCTATTGAAACTTCATTTATCACTACTGATCTGTTTCGAGGGGTGGTGAAACCATCCTCTCTCTTCAAGTGATTACAGAAGATTCTTCTGTATATATATATATATATATATATATATATATATATATATATATATATATATATATTTTTTTTTTTTTTATTTTTTTTTTTAACTGTGCAAAGGACTTTGAGACTCAGGTATTTAGTATTTATTTGTTTACTTACAAAAAACTGTTATTGATTTGATTTTATCACTTCTGCACATTTGAGTCAGTAAAAATGAATTGAGTCCACTTTGTATTTAAAAGTTTCAGACAAAAACATAACGAAGGCTTTCGTGTTTTGCTGCACAATAATAATAATAGGTGGCATGGTGGCGTACTGGTTCGCACATCCACTTCACAGCATGAAGGCCTGACAATCCAAAAACATGCACAGTAGACTAATTTGCTGTGATCAATTGCCCCTAGGTTTGAGTGTGAATGGTTTTGTGAGTGTTTGACCTGCGATGGCATGGCGACCTGTACAGGGTTTCAGCTATGATGGGTGCCAACCTCCCCGGGAACCTAACTAGGATTAGGCATCTTAGAAAATGAATGAATAACAGGCATATATAACCATCATAATAATCCAGTGGAACTATAGTTGGTTCTGAAAGATGCTCAATATCACTTACACCCCATTTCCTTATAAAATTATACACACTCTACATCAAAATACTATTTTCAAGCAAAGCATTATTATTGTTAACCACAAGGTGATCACACCAAACACACTCACCCATATTACAAACCACTTAATCCTATTCACAGTCATGGGCAGTTTGGAGCCTATATCAGCCGACACAGCCAGAAACATTACACGACCATTCACACTCACATCTTCTAGCAATTTGTTTCACCCAATCAGCGTAATGTACCATTTGGGCTGTGGAAGAAAACCAAAGTTTCTGAAGGAAACCCACGCAAGCACAGAGAGAACATGCAAACTCTACACAGAAACACCTGAGTCTGCAACTCAAACCCAGGACCTTCTTGCTGTGAGGCAGACAGGCGAACCACTGCTGCACTTTACACAGTACTACATACATAATATTATTTATTATTAGTGAGTATATAATTGCAAAATATAAAATAAATACTTGTAAAATAGTGTGTTTGTGTTAAAAGTAAAGAGAAATGTATAATCTTAATGTTGTTCTAAATTTCACACCTATATGATCTTTATCATGTGACCATATTTATATCGTACTCTAATGCTTCTACTACATTCCACTAGATGGCAATATTTACCAAGAATTTAAAAACCTCTCACTTTTTCTGTTCAAAACAGGAATAATACTTGACAGTACTTTTGAGAATGATTGAAGAAATTGGGTTTATATTGTGTTGAAAGATGTATGACTTTAATTAAAACAAGTTTGGATAAACGGTATGACGCAATGTTTTGTTGGTGAACGTATACTGCCAGTACAGTAATTCCCTCATCCATGCTTGGGCATCAACTTGATGAGAGCCGTGCTCCGACTCCCACGCACTACAGATTCTGTACAATGCTCCCACCCGTTTATTATTGGGTGTGACAGGCATATTTAGACTGATGGAAGTTTTAATGATGCTAAAATGTTCATTAACTTTTAAATAGGCAGAAATCGCCGGTAGTTAAAGTAAATTACACTAAATTAGAGCCCTCTGCCATCTGGTAGAAGTCTCTCTTTGACCTCAGCATGTTGTGCATTTTAAACAGCGTAAGCAGCGAAGCACTGTTGGTTGTGTGTATTTCCTGAATGTGTGTGTGTGTGTGTGTGTGTGTGTGTGTGTGTGTGTAATCTCAGAGATTTAATGCAGACAATTTTCTTCTTAACAGATTTACACACTACACAATATCATCCAACATCTGTAATGAACAGTTTCGTACTTCTGCACCGTATTATAAAATACTAAATTATAACATGTCCATTAATTAAACATTATTTTACCACTGGGTTTTGGAATTCTTGACACTGATTGGTCTCCAGTTGTTAATTAATTTCATGTATTGTTAATTAATTCAAATTATAATGCAGGTTCCGCACCCAGTGCAGCTAACTGGATTATTAAAGGCCATTAAAAGTAGGCCGCATAGCCGTCAGCGTGTTTCTTCTCCGCGAATGCCTGGTGAGCTGTTCAGGGCGTACTCTGTCCTCGCTCAGAGTCGACTGAGATGGGCACCAGCCTCCCCGCGACCCTAATTAAGATGAAGTGGTTCAGATTATGAATGAATGAATAATGCAGGTCCTAAAATGAAATTATATTAATTAATAATTAAAATAAATTCATTCATTTGTGAAACCATGTCATCCTATCAGGCTAGTACGGAAGCTGAAGCCTACCTCAGTTGACACTTGGCAAAGGTGGGACACACTTTGAATAGCTCACCAGACCATTGCAGGGCCATCACACGCAACCATTCGCACTCACATCCACACCCAGGGGCCTTGTTGTTAACCCGAGAACCCAGATGAAATCCTCATAAGCACATAAAGAACAATATAAAATCCACACAGAACCGCCCAAGCTCAAAGAATCAGGCCCACGGCCCTCATGCTGTCAGGCAGACATGCTAACCACTACGCCGTTGTGCCGCCCGAGATGCCCAAGAAACAAAATAACGTTCTCTGAATGTTAGGGGAATATTTGTTGCACATTGTGGGAACGTTCTCATGGAACGTTCTCATAACCTTCGTCTGTGAAGGTAGGTTTTCTGTTGTTAGGGGAACGTTGGTAAGGTTGCCTGGGAACGTTCTGAGTATGTTAGGGGAACATTCTCGGAACATTCTGGTTTATTCATAATTTACTCGTTTACTAGTAGTTTACTAATTTTGTTTACTTTTGTTTACGTTTTAGGAAAATGCATGGGCTGTAACGGTACTGTATCCATGCAGTGCTATTACTTTATATATTGCTTCGTTCATTTCCTGGAACTGCTTAATCCTGATCACAGGAATCCCAGAGCTCCGCTATTTAGCGGAATTCCACTATTTTTTTCAGCTTCAGGGGCCCTGCGCCCACCTTGACCCCCAGCTGAAATATTTCATTTCCTCTATTTCTGAATCGGTTTCCTCTATTTTTTCTAAACCTTACTGGGATCCCTGTAATCAGAGCCACAGGTAGTCTGTCGCCCATCCAGGCCATCGCAGGGTCGGCATTCACACAACCATTCATATTCACATTCACACCGAGGGGCAATTTGGAACAGCCAATTAACTTACTGTGCATGATTTTGGACTGTGGGAGGAAACCAGCATACCTGGAGGAAACCCTGGCAAGTGCAATGAGAACATGCAAACTCCACACGGAAACACGCACGCTGGGAATCAAACACA
Source organism: Plotosus lineatus (assembly GCA_024760905.1). NCBI lineage: Eukaryota > Metazoa > Chordata > Actinopteri > Siluriformes > Plotosidae > Plotosus > Plotosus lineatus. The sequence goes on along the minus strand of CM045735.1, from coordinate 9,353,958 downwards.
GGCCCTTCTTACTATGAGGCGGACATGCTAACCACTTCGCCATCGTGCTGTCTACTTTATATATTGTGCATAACAAATTGGATTTAAAGCTACTCGGTCCAATTCAGTTTTATTTGTACAGTTGATATTGTCGCAAAGCAACTTTACATAGTAAAACAAATTAAAATATAAAAAAAAAAAAAGATTTAAACAAACCATACACTTTTCTAATGAAGCCCGGGGCAACAGAATCTATGTCCTTGGACCCCTTTACTCCGCTGCTGGTTGAATGAGTCACTACTGAAACTGAAGATATATTAATGTTTAAGCAGGTTGGAGAAAAAGTTTAAGACTTTAAGACTGAATAAGCTTTGAATCATCCGCTGTAGAAACACAGTGTTCCTTGACACAGCCTAGAACTTAGTGTACAGGTCACTGCCGTCATATCTTTCACCATGACGTTCCCATCAAATCATGGCTGAGATCTTCTCTGAAGATGCTGTGTATCTGCTTTTCTTTTTCTTAATAATACCACAAAACTAAACGTTTTACAATTTATGTGCAGAAAACGATGTGGGTTGAGTTATAGTTTGCAAAATATATATGATTAACTTGTCATTAAAATTCACTGTATGATGAAGACACTGTAGTGGACTGGCAAGTTGTTCAGGATGTACCCTCCCTGCCTTTGCCCAGAGTTGGTCAGGATAGTCTCCAGCCATCCTTATGACCCTAGTAGGATTAAGTGGTTCGGAAGATAAATGAAGTCATGTTCACAATAAAGTGATCTACAAACACCGGATTCCAAAAAAGTTGGGACACTATACATATTGTGAATAAAAACCAAATGCAATGATGTGGAAGTGCCAAATTTCAATATTTTATTCTGAATAAAAATAGATGACAGTGCCAAAAGTTTCAACTGAGAAAATGTATCATTTTAAGTGGAAAATATGTTGATTTTAAATTTCATGGTGTCAACAAATCTCCTTGTCAACAAGTTGGGACAGGTATCAGTAAAAGGCTGGAAAAGTCAATTGCACTATAACGAACAACTGGAAGACCAATTACACTAATGAGGTCCATTGGCAACATGACTGAGTATAAAAGGAGCTTCTCAGAGTGGCAGTGTCTCTCAGAAGCGAAGATGAGTAGACAAGTTGGACAGTGGGAGGCAACTTGTGCAACCTGAGGGTACTAATGCAAGCAAGGGGAGAACGTGCACCAGGGCCTTCTTGTTGTAAGGTGGAAGTGTGAACCACTACCCCATCGTTCTCTGTGAAGATGATAATATTTTAAACATTTTCTTTTTTTTTTAATGGATTTTCTACACCCAATTTATCAGATAGAGACTTGCTGTAAAAATCATTTTCTGTAGATTTAAAATTACGAGTACAACAAGTTTTTTATTCAGCTGACATACCCCATATGGTACTTAATAGTTTATGAAAGTATACACTCATTATAAACTTATAAACCAATTTATTTATTAAAGTTCCAGAAGGTTTCGAAATGTGCATGTCCCTCTTCTCTACTCCATGCACTTATAGTTGATAGGAACAGAAGTGATTGCTGCTAATTAAGAGAAGCATATGTCTCATGTATATGAATTAATAAAAATCCATCAAACGTGAGCAGCCTTATGACTCATTTTCAGATAATATGGGGGAGGGGGGTTTGTTTGTTTGTTTGTTTGTTTATTTTAAGCAGAGCCATGCTGGGGTTAGCACATGCCTTGCTGTTTGTGTAATGTAGGACATATGTCCCTGATCACCCTCAGTAAACTTCCATTTGCGGTTGATGTTTAGGATGGTGGGTGTTGGGAGATGGTATTTTTGGGCATGTGCAACTGCGAAGTGGCCCCAAGGTCGACCCAGAATACGCTGAAGAGACGATATTTCTTGCCTGGTCTGGAAATGTATTGCTTGCCCTTCCGTCCGTCCCATTGAAGAACTGGGGGAGTGGCAGAGGAGAGGGACGTCTGGACCTCATCGACTAGGCTGCTGCACCCCATGATTGAACCCCGAATTAAACGGAAGATGACGAGGTTTAGGATGATGATGTAGGGGGTTAGCATGTGCACACTAGCACAACAACAAGAAGGATTTCTGTACAGAGTTTGCATGTTCACTCCATATCTGCATATATACTCTGGTTTCCTCCGGATGTATATAGCTGTGTGTGTGTGTGTGTGTGTGTGTGTGTGTGTGTGTGTGTGTGTGTGTGTGTGTTGTCCCTGCGATGATCCGGCGAGTGTTCTCATCCTTTGCTCGGTGTCAGCTGAGATAGGCTAACAGGCTCTAAGTATTAATAGGATTAATCCCCTAAATAGGCTCTACCCTAATAGGATTAAATGGCTTGGCGAGTGAGTGAGTGAGTGAGACAGTTGGTGTTTAGGAAGGGATGTTCTCAGGTTTGGTAGGTTCTTGTTGTTCTGGAAGGCCGGCGAGAACAGTGAATTTGGAGTTGGAAACTTAATGGTGATCTAAAAAGAGTATTGAGATTGTTGATACACTGAAGCTGAGGGTGGGGCAGAACGGTGATGTAGTGGTTAGCACATCAATCCTATAGCAAGAAGGACCTGGCTTTGGGTTTTGGGCTTGAAGAAGGCATTTCCATCTTGATTTTGCACGTTCTACTAGTGCTTGCATCGGTTCCTCTGAGTAATCAAGTTTCCTCCCATAGTCCAAAGATGAGCAGTTAGTTAGCCTTGTGTGTGTGTGTGTGTGTGTGTGTGTGTGTGTGTGTGTGTGTGTGTGTGTATTGCCCTGTGATGAACTGGAGAGTTGTTCAGGCTGCACCCCTATCCTGCCCAATTGTCAGCTAATACCCCCATTTCACTGGAGCATGGCAGACTTACAGAAGCAAAGATGTTGTCATCCACAAACGTTTCTCAATTATTCCCTCATCTTGCCTGTCATTCCGTGTGATTCCGTAGTTATTCCTCAAGTCTTTCCCCCACTTCCTTATGCTTCCGGCAGGCCAAAATATTCCATGAACGTGCTTTTTTGAGCATGTTCAAAAGCATATTCACAGAAAAAAAATTCCGTGAGTGTTCCGTATGGTCACTTTGGCGTACTTTGCCGTACCTGTTCCGCACATGCTGTGAACGTTCCGAGAGTGTAAGAATTTCCACTTTTACGTAGGATTTTCACCCATTTTCCGTGTAAAAATGCCAAAGCTCTTTTGTAGACTGCGTTCCCGTGCCTTTCCGCTACACGATCTTGGCATGCCATAGTCCAGTGAAATGGGGGTATGAGATAGGCCCCACTATTCATGAGCCTCTTGTAGGATTCAGCAAGCAATTGATGAGATGAGAGTAGTGCACTGCGAATTGTCACCCTCTAGCCAATCAGAATGAAGAATTCGCCAGCGGTGTGGTTTAAATTTCATTAAAAAAAAAAAAAAATTGTAACATAAAGCTTTTACTCTAATGAGAATCTTTATAATCACCGGTGCCTGGAATATGATGGATTACGTCATTTTTTAACATGAACACTAATACCCTGTGGTTTTGGGAAGATATGTCGTCTGCACTCAAGCTTTAAGCAGATCTTCATGCTTATGATGGTGCGGCTCAATATCATGATTATCTCGTCTGTAAGATTATTACAGGTGAAGAGCTTTCCTTTTAACAATACAAGAGCGAGTTCAAGTGTCTGCACGAGGGATTAGTAATCTGTCGCAGATGATATTTTTTCAGGATGCAAGTAAAGAGTAGCAGATGGTTTAAACGACATCAGATTTGAGCTTCACTTTGCTTTCTGATTAAACAGGAAATAACACCTCATTTCGGTAACATTCAAGATGGACATGAGAAAGGTGTGTGTGTGTGTGTGTGTGTGTGTGTGTGTGTGTGTGTGTGTGTGTGTGTGTGTGTGTGAGAGAGAGAGAGAGAGAGAGAGACCTGCTAGTCTGCAGGGTACAGGAAGCTGTAATGCATTGATGAGGCAGGCAGGCAGCCAGAGGCGCTGTATGACTTTGGCCCTCTGTGTGTAGGTAAAGGACCAGAGACTCTCAATGCAGGGCACAAGCTGAATGACAACGAGTGGCACTCTGTGAAGGTGGTGCGCCGGGGCAAGAGCCTGCAGCTCTCTGTAGACAACGTGACTGTGGAAGGTGAGTAGACACTGCCGTGCTTTTTTTGTTTGTTTCCTTTGCTCGCAGCATAATTTCCACCCTTTACAGTTTTATGTGGTACGAATAGATCCTGTACAAATGTGATAAATTTAAATCTAGATCTTTTGGTAAATATTTATAAGTGCCACTCCTCACTCAAGGTCGTGTCTCGAACTCTCCAGGCCACATGAGCGGAGCACACACTCAGCTGGAGTTCCACCACATCGAGACTGGCATCATGACCGAGCGCCGCTTCATCTCTGTCATGCCCTCCAACTTCATCGGGCACCTACAGGGTCTTTCATTTAACGGTGTGCCCTATCTGGACCAGTGCAAGAACGGTGACATTTCCTACTGCGAGCTAAACGCCCGCTTCGGCATGCGTCGTATCGTGGCTAAGCCGGTGAGCTTCAGAACCAGAGGCAGCTACCTGGCTCTGTCCACTCTGCAGGCCTACACCTCCATGCACCTGTTCTTCCAGTTCAAAACCACCAGCCCTGACGGCCTGCTGCTCTACAACTCTGGCGACGGCAGCGATTTCATCGTTGTGGAACTGGTTAAAGGGTGAGTGTGGCGGACGCCTGATGTTTCGTGGTGCTTGTAGTTAGAAACTTTTTTACGTAGAGAGGTAAACTTTATACAATCCTATTATAGTAAAATTATAAGTGCAGGAAATGCCATTCATTCGTTCATTTTCTATACCGCCTAATCTTAATTTGGGTCGCAGGGAGGTTGGCACCCATGTCTGACTACTCCGTGCGAGGACTGGGTACACCCTGGTCAAATCGCCAGGTAATCGCAGGGCTAACTCTCACACAACAATTCCTACTCACACTCACACCTCGGCGTGATTTGGAACAGCCAATAAACCTACTGTGCATGTTTCTATCTGTAGTGGGAGACATCTGAAAGAACCAATGATGTCAGTCAAAAAGAGAAAGCCATGGGACTACCGTCAGTGTGTACCGGCCTCCCCGTGGCCCTAATTAGGATTAAGCGTTTCAAACAAGGGTGGCACGGTGGTATAGTGGTTAGCCCTGGGTTTGATTCCCAGCTCGAGAGTTTCTGTATGGTGTGTGCATGTTCTCCTCTTGCTTGCACGAGTTTCCTCCGGATTCTCCGGTTTCCCCCTACAGACCAAAAACATGCACAGTAGGTTAACTGGCTGTTCTAAATCACCTGTAGGTGGAGGGTGAGTACGAATGGTTGTGAGAGTGTCATCCTTGCGATGGCCTGGTGAGCCGTCCAAGGTGTACTCCACCCTCGCCCCGAGTTGGCTGACATGGGCACCGACCCTCCACGAAACCCTAATTAGGACTAAGCAGTTCAGAAAATGAATGGCTGCACTCAAGTCCACAGCTATACAGTATTGTTCTTTCCACGTACTCTCACATCATGTAAGATATTGGCGGGACATTCCAAAACCCTGAAAAACTTTGATGCCCTTCTTCACTTGAGTTGTTCCTCGCACTGAGGAAATATGGAGGCACGTGAACCTCGAAGGTACTAAGGCCTGAATCTTTTCTTGCAGCATTGATGTACGGAGTTTGCATATTCTCTTCCTGATGACCGGGTTTCTTCTGCGTAAAGTAGGCCTTCAACATTCGCGGGGGTTCGGTTCTGGGCCCAACCACAAATCGAGATAATCTGCAAGTTCTGTACCCGAAAGTAAAACCCCATGTATCACGTCATGTGCGCGAATGAGCAGCCAGAAGTAAAATACTATGTATGTATTACATGCACTAAAATATGCTTCTTAAACACATTCTATAGGCATTCTTACTCATTAATTCAGTATTAATGTAGTAACATGTAATTATGATTAATAAAACTTATTTTTTTTACTGTGATATTTATTGATGATAAAATATAAACATTATACAGCATACATATAAAACACCTTTAAATGCATTCTCTTTGAAAAACATACAGCACTGTAGTTTTCAAAAATGCCCACTAGAGAAATGTATTGCATTAAGCATGAGATGACTGAATTCAGGTATTAACTGCATTAAGTCCGAGCAGCTCAGCCTCGCCCCTCAGCCAGAGCGAGTACTAAATAGAGTTTTAGAGTCAGAAAGTTAGAGAGCCTTACAAACCAAAGAAACGGTGATGTTGATGTGAGTTAATCCTCTGGCACAGAGGTGAGCTTGCTTTTGTTTATTGGGAGCAAATGAGAATAGTGAATTCAGGTGTGAGCCACCGAGCAGCTCAGCCATGCCCCTCAGCCGAAGCGGCGAGTAAACAGTTAGTTAGAGGTACAGCGCCAAAATCAAAGTCCCCCAAAACACAGACCATAACAAAAAGGACATAAAAGAATAAGAAATGTAAAAAATTGGATAAACAAAACAAAATGAGAAACATGCTACACCACAGTAAATAAAATATAACACACAAACATTTTAAACATTACCTTAGGTCATGTACTGGAATAATAATTGAAAAAGACTTTAGTAGTGGAGTGTTTTACAACAGTTCAGACGATTATTCCTCTTCGGGCACTTCAGAGGAAACTGTCGTTTATTCCAGAGAAAATCTCATTTCTTCAGCAGAGACATCCAAAGTCATTACCTTTTTCTGGTGCTTAGCAGGCGTTTGAGTGACATCAGAACTTAACTGGTAATTAAAACAGACTAAAAAAAGGCTCATTGACAACGTGTGTGTGAATGAGGAAAAAAGGGCGTTACATCATCTCAACCAATCAGCAGGAAGGAGGACAGCCATTTACTGAATTGGAATCACGCGCGAGTTGCCCGGCAGTCCGCGAATACTCAAACCAGGAGTGCAAAACCGCGAATAGTCAAGGGCCTACTCGGTTTCCTCCTACAGTCTCTAAACATACATTTAGCCGGTAACTCTGAACCGCCTGCAGGTGTAATATGAGTGTAAATATGGTGATGCCTCGTTATGTCGTGCTTCAGTTTCTGCGGCTTCAGTGCATCGCGGGTTTTTCAAAAATATTCATTGAAAAAATAAAGAAATTAAGGAAAAATAGGAGAAAAGTTAATGAAAATGCCACAAAACAAGTGCAATTATGCAAAAAAAAAAAAAAAAAAAAAAAAACCCAAACAAACAAAAACAACAAAACAACCCAAAACCCCCAACAAAACTACTTACATTTTTTGTGAGGCGTGCATCTGTATGTGTGTATTTATGTTTTTGAATTTTTAAATGTTTAATTGTTATTATAAGCATTTATAGCATTGAATGTGTATTTATTGATATTATATGCACATATACATGTATGTATGCGTCAGTCAGGGGGTCGATCCTACTTCGGGAAAATCGGCGGTTGTGGGGGGGGGGGGGGGGTCCCCATTAACCACGGAAAGTGAGGGATCACTATAGTTGTGTGTATCCGTTTGTTCCCTGCTTTTTGTTCAAAGTCAGCTTCCTTTCCGCACAGACAAAGGATACAGACAGTTGATGGATCATAAATGGAATTTTAATGTCTGAACATGTTCCAGCGTCTCCACTCATTTGAGATATAGAACCAAATCTTCTTCTTATCTTCTTCTTCTTTTCCTTTCGGCTGTTCCCTTCAGGGGTCTCCACAGCGAATCATCTGCCTTCATTTCACCCAATCCTCTACATCCAACTACCTTCATGCCCTCCTTCAACACATCCATATGTAAAACGCTCCACCGAATGTAGGTGCTTGTCGCAAATGACGTATGGTGCTTGTGAGACAAAGTGCGCGTTTTCCGGACTTCCAATCTTTCAGCTGAGCAAGTGCGCGTTGAATAGTTGTTTAGTACTCAACCTTCAGTTGAATAGTTGTTTAGTACTCAACCTTCACTTGCTCACTTGAACGATCGGAAATCCGGATAAGCCGCGCTTTGTCTCACAAGCACCATACGTCACTTGCGACAAGTGCCTACATTCGGTGGAGCGTCTCACATAAATCTCCTCGTTGGTCCTCCTCTGGGCCTTCTGCCTGGTAGTTCCAACTTCAGCATCCTACTGCCAATATATCCGCTATCCCTCCTCTGTACATGTCCAAACCATCTCAATCTAAGAGATATAAAACCAAATCTCAAGTTAAAATGCGTTTCCTGTACCCAAACACGACTGATTGACCAGATGTTTCCTCTTTTCCTTCTTGCAACTCATTTTTTTTCATCTGTTTCTCTTCAGATTCTTTTTGATTAGTGTTTCTGGGTAAAAAATGTCTGTAACTCTATTTGAAATCCCACCAGAACAGCCGCCGATGACTTGAACAGATGCTGTGGAGGGCACATCAAATAAGCAAACTCTTAATGTTGGATTTTATTTTTCCCCCCCAATCATAGTGTTCCTACTCTGGGAGTTTATGTAAATCAGAGAAGTTGGAGAATGACTCAGGCTTTATTCAAAGTGTTATCAACTGCTTTCCTGGCACCAGCTTAAAGGAAATGCCTGGAGAAATGTTCGATGATTCATCGTATGACAGGCACAGGGGCTAAGTTTAGATGGTCGATTTGAAGAGAAATCAATGCGCATAGTTAAGTTTTTCGATTGTTGACCAGCCTCAGAGATCACAAAGATTGGTTTTCATGGTCCATGGTTAGCATAATCTGCAGCAGATGATGAGGAATTACGCTCACAATGAATGATGCATTATTCCCTGATTTTCTCTGGGCAACACCTTAAACTCTGTGGAGGACATTGTGGAAATGCTTTCCAAGAAGAAGTGGAACAACAAGAAGATTTTATCACACATACACCTTTTTTTTTTCCCCTCCATGTCCCACCTTTAGCTGGGGTCAGAGGACAGGGTCATCCATGATAGAACTTGGAGGTTATCCATGAGGACAGGGGTCATCCATGACTTTCTACACAAGTGTCCAATGGCAGCAGCTTAATGGTTGAACTCCTGATGTTCTGACCTAGTAAGTGTCATCCCTAATTTTTGAGCCGCCACTGCATTGTGAGGAAACGTTCTCGCTGGAGGCTGGACTGTTAAGTGCTGGAAAAGAGCATTTAACGTGCAATAAATTAACCATTTCAGATTTTCTGCAGAATCCATTGAACATTGAAAGGATATTTTGAAAAGAAAATGACTTTGTAATGACCGTATAATGCTTTCTGTCCATCCGTCATTTTCTAAGCCGCTTAGTCATAATTAGGTTGGCGGGGAGGCTGGTACCCATCTCAGCCGACTCTGGACGAGGGCGGGGACCACCCTGGACAGTTCACCAGGCCATCTCAGGGCCAACACACACACACACACACACACACACACACACACACACACACACAACAATTAGCACTCACACCTAGGGGTGATTTGTAACAGTCTAACGTGTATATTTTCAGCCTGGTGGAGAAAACCAGAGTACCCAGAGGAAACCCACGCAAGCACACAGAGAACATGCAAACTCCACACAGTAATGCCCGGGCTGGGAACAGAACCCAGGCCTTCTTTCTGTGAGGCAGACATATTAATCATTACGCCACCATGCCACTGCTTTGTATTATTCATTCATTCATTTTCTGAACCGTTTAATCCTAATTAGGGTCAAGGTGAGGCTGGTGCCCATCTCAGCCGACTGTGGCCGAAAGTACACCCTGGACAGTTCGCCGGTCCATCACAGGGCAGAAACGTGCAATGGTCAGCAATGTGTCTTTTACATGAACCTCACACCACAGACAGTGAGAGACACTTCCGGCCTTTGATAACCCAGTTAGCTGGACTTGGGGGGGGGGGGGGGGGGGGGTCAACCCGTTAAGAGTGGGGCTTGAACCCCCAACCTTAGGATCAGTGATCTAGCACCTTTTACCACCAGCCACCACTGCTCTTGTAATATAATCTAGGAAATATAATTAGGTCTTACTGGCGTAAAATTTGTTTTAGTTTAAATGTCGAGTGGCGTCAAAAAAAACTCCAACGTGTCAAAGGTGAATTTTAAAAAGAGGTGAAAATATCATGTTGTTAGTTACACATATAAAACTTTGTGAGGCAGAAGAGGTGGTACTAAGGTCTGTTGGCAGCCCAAAAGCAACTGTCCTCAAAACTTAACTGAATGAAGTTTCATGTGCGCAAATAATAATGTGATAATTTTTAACCGCAATTTTGTATTTACCTTTGAAATGCGAGAGGTCTTATTGGGTCACTTTTGGGTCACGTTTGTGTGTGTGTGTGTGTGTGTGTGTGTGTGTGATGTGTATCGCATCACCCAGAACCGACCGAAGGGGTCCTTCATCTCCCTAGCATGGGGAACGGGTTTATTTTAAATAGTGACACTAGAAAAATTAAGCACGATGATGATTAAAACGAAGAAGAACAGAAATGCTATTCTGGGTGTGGCCTCATAATTAAATAATTCAGAATTGTAACTGTAGCCTAATTAATAACATAATGTATATGCAGGCTCACCCGGTTTTGGGAAGCAGTCACGAGTTGATGCTTGGCTTGGATTTGAAACGCATTCATGGTAATATTATCCATTATTCATCTTGCTTGACTACTTCGCCAAAGACTTTCCAGTTGTAACCGAGCAACGCAGCTGTAAATTAGATGTTTATTCCACGCACATGTAGAAAAGAGTTCTCTAAAAGGTTCCCATAGCTCCGTGATTGTCTGTGAAGCTACTGTAGATGGGCTATGATTGACCATTTATTCATTTTCTGAACCACTTAAACCTAACTAGGGTCGCAGGGACCCTGGCGCCCATCTCAGCTGACTTTGAGAGAGGTCAGAGTGCGCCCTGGACAGCTCACCAGGCCATTGCAGGGCAGAAAACACGCTGACGGCTATGCAGCTAATCTTGATGAAAGTCAGCGTGATAGATTATTCATAGCAAATAAATTTAAAAATACAGTTTAAAAAAGGACGGGTAGCGGTGGCCTGGTGGTAGAGTGCTAGATTAATGACCCCACGGTCAGCGGTTCAAGCCCCGCTATCAGTTGGTTGTTACTGTTGTCCCGTCCCCCCATCCCCCAGTGCAGTGAACTGGGTTATCAAAGGCCGTCCATGTCTCTCACAGTCTACTATGGTGTGAGGCTGTAAAAGAACCATTGCTGACTTTTGTCAAGTAACTGCATAGCCTTCAGTGTGTTTACTGCCCTCTTATGGGCTGGCGAGCCGTCCAGGGTGTAATTTGCCATCGCAGCCCAGAGTCGGCTGAGATGGGCGCCGGCCTCAGTGTAACCCTCATTAGAATTAATGTATGAAATTTGGACAATTCAATCAATCAATCAGGTTTTGTATTTTTTTTCCTGTGGTACACAAAAGCTCAGTCCCTGTCTCTCTCAAGTATTGATTTATTCTGTAGGGGAAGAATTGATATTGTAAAAGGGAAGGACCCTCAGATGTTTAACTTTGTGTTCTGCCACTATCCAGAAAGCCTTCATTCAGTGAGCAATTAGACAGCAGGTGGCCCTGTCTCTTCCTGCTGCTTGCTGCTGCTGCATGCTGAATGAGAAGCTGTAATGAGTGCTCACTGCATGCACTGCCCCCCTGTCCCCCCCCATCACCCCCATCCCCATCTTCTGTGAGCATTCTCATCATCTTTCGATGTCTTTTTACACAAACCGCCTTATATTGCTTACTTCCTCTCATATATAAACTCTGCATTGTTTAATTGTAATTTATTTGCCTGGTTCTGCCAACTCCCAAATTTTGCATAAGGAAGAAGCACCCAAGCGAAGCACATGTCCTCCTCCGGGAAACATCCGATGGTGGGATTTTGGTCGCTGTGTTAAGCTGAGTATTTTTCATGAACGAAGGAAATTAGAAACAATTAAAATTAGACTTGTTTTTTGTTTGTTTTATATAATTATTAGCAGGGCGTGACATTAGCCCCAGCCCACCAACATTTGCCAACATTTTTGTGGGAGGTCCGGAAAAATCCAACCCAATCCCATTCCCCCGTGTCAGGCAGAAGGCATTTTCAGTAAAATGAACAATCCGCCGTCGCCTAAGATATGACACTTCGATGAAAGCTCCTCTATAGAAGATAGAGAAGATGCAGGGCATTTGAGTGACATCATAGGGCTTAAATCTTATTTTCCCTACGGCGTTTTCCCTTTTTCAGGGGTCGCCACAGCGAATCATTATGTTTTATTTGGCATAGGCTTCTTACGTCGGATGCCCTTCCTGACACAACCCTTTAGCGAGGAGCAGAAACACGCTGACGGCTATGCAGCTACTCTTGTCGAAAGTCAGCAATGGTTCTTTTACATCAACCTCTCACCGTAGACAGTGAGAGACATGGCCGGCCTTTGAAAAAAAAGAGGTGTACACATCATCTGCAACCAATCAGAAGGAGGGAGAAATAGAAGCTCTCAGTAATTGGCAAAATTTGAATCACGTTCCAGTAACTTCCTGGTTTGCCGCTAATCTGCAAGTATAATAATAACAATTTAACTGTAACTAATGATGTCAAAACAGACAAAGTGAACTGGCTTTGTAGAAGAGAAAAAAAAACTGACCAAAGTGACGCTGGAACACGTAGCACTAATGTTAGAGATTATAAAGATTCTGTAAATAATGGATGCCCAAAGAGGACTTTTCAGGCAGGACCAATGACTCCACCCACACTTTGAAAGTTTGAGCTGACGCACTACTTTAATGTTATTTAAAGCTCGCTATGGAGTACTAATACTGTAATAGGCCTGAGTACAATTTTACATTGCAAACATCAAAAAATATTTATCAAATTGAAGAAAATGTTTTAATGTGATCAGCAGAATAATAAATAATGAGTTGTATATGGTAGAGAATTTGTTTACATGTAAGTTTCTTATTCAGTCATAATAGCTATTGTACAGCAAACATATAGACAGGTGAACAAGTGAATGAAAAAAAATAATAATAACAGATTATTACATCATTAATCATCACAGAAAAACTGGGGTCCAGTAAAATTCTTAGGGTGTAAAGTGAGGTACCACTGTATATAAACGGTACTTTGTACGGTCTATAAGTTTTCAAGTCCTTCACTATTTCAGATCTGCTTCATTTTTAGATGTTATTACAATTTCCACTCTATTGGAACACTTTTCACTCGACTGGAAATGAGTGGGTTTGGGGCTTTGCCCATTTATCCACAGGGGGATTAATGAGGTCAGGAACTGATGCTGGGGCGCAGTCGGTGTTTCAGTTTATTCCAAAGATGTTCGTTGGGCTTAACGTCAGAGCTCTGCCGGCCACTTGAGATCTTTCACTTCCAACCTCCACACATCATGTCTTCATGGAGCTTCATTTATTATAAGTTTTATACTGGAACATGTTACAACTGTCTAGTTCCTGGGAAGAGAAATTTTAATACTACAACATACAAAGACAATCTATACAACTCTGTGTAATTCTCTCCCAGTTTGGGTTTCGAAGAATCAAAGTAGTTCTGATGGTCCAGTGCAAATGTTTAACTGAACTGTGTGTACACTGAAGAAAAAAACAATCCTAGGATAATTCATTCATTCATGTTCCATACCGCTTAATCATAATTAGGGTAACAGGGAGCCTGGCGCCCATCTCAGCCGACTCCAGGCGAAGACAGAGTACACCCTGGACAGTTTGCCAGGCCATCGCAGGGCAGAAACACGCTGACAGCTATGCAGCTACCCTTGACGAAAATCAGCAATGGTTCTTTTACAGCCAAACACCATAGACAGTGAGAGACATGGCTGACCTTTGATAACCCAGTTAGCTGCACTGGGGGGACAGTGACAACCCATTGAGGATGGAGGTTGAACCCCCAACCTTGGGACCAGTGATCCAGCACCTTACCATTGGGCCACCACTGCCCCAAACTAGGATGCTCATACATGCTCATTCTCATGCAGAACATGCTCATTTGGATAATTGGCTGTTCCAATCATGTCTTTTGCCCAGTGATGGCCTCCAGATTTCCTATGAGCATAAAATTATGCAGTTAGGCAAATGAATGAATGCTTCAAAGGTCTTGAAGTCAGTCATCTGAAATGTTTATAGAATATATTAGATGCTCTCTGAGCCACTGTATGTACAGTAGGCCCCGTTTTTCGTGATGGTTTGGTTCCGGCCCTTCCCACGGATCATGAAGATCCGCGAGTTACTGACGCGGTTTTAAAACCCTATGTATGATATTACATGCACTAAAATATGCTTGTTAAACACATTCTATAGACAGTCTTACTCATTAATACAGTAATGATGCAGTAAAATGTAGTAATGATTAATAAAAACGTTTTAATTTTGTACTGTGATAATATTTATTATAATTATTAATCAATAAAGCGCTGAGGCCCCTTACCAGAAGCTAGAGAAGATGCAGGGCGTTTGAGTGACATCATAGGGTTTAAATCATCATTAAAAACACACTAAAAAACTTGAATTCACAATTCGAGCAGTCAAGTTGAAAAAAGGAAAAAAAAGAGGTGTAAACATCATCTGCAACCAATCAGCAGGAGGGAGAAACAGAAACTCTCAACCATTGGTTAAATTTCATACACGTGCCAGTAACTTCCGGGTTTGCCCTTAATCCGCGAGTATAATAATAATGCAGTAATATGTAGTAACGATTGAGTAAAAGCTTTTTAATTTTGTACTGTGATAATATTTATGAATAAATAAAGCACTTAGGCTCCTTACCAGAAGCTAGAGAAGATGCGGAACGTTTGAGTGACATCATAGGGCTTAAATAATCATTAAAGACACGAAAAAAAATGTACTTAACAATTCAAGCAGTCACGTTGATAACTTGTGCGCGAAGGAGGAAAAAAAGAAAGTGTACACATCATCTGCAACCAATCAGCAGGAGGGAGAAACAAAAGCTCTCTGCCATTGGTTAAATTTGAATCACGTTCCAGTTACTTCCAGGTTTGTCACCAATCCGTGAGTATGTTCAGCGAGCGCTGAACCGCGAATGGTCAAGGGCCATTGTGTGAATTTTAAGAGCACTAAACAATTGAATTGTATGAAAACAATGCTGAATTTTCATTCATGTCTTGCAGGTACATCCATTATGTCTTTGACTTGGGCAACGGACCATCCCTCATGAAGGGCAACTCCGACAAGCCGCTCAATGACAACCAATGGCACAGTGTGGTGGTGTCTCGAGATGACAGCAACGTGCACACACTTAAGATCGACTCGCGCACCGTTACCCAGCACTCCAACGGAGCTCGCAACCTGGACCTTAAAGGTATCTCTTTGACCCGATTTAGCCTATCTTATCAAATTCTCCCCGTGCTCCAGCCTTACCTGTTTCTAATCGAGATTAATGATAAAACATGGCACATGGTCGTCTCTGTAATTTCGGAAAATTCTTCTGACCTTTTCAACGCCATTTTGAAAATGCTATTAAAATCCTGTCATACAACTGCAACTAGCCATTTTTCTTGTATTTAATTCTGAGTCCAAGAAAACTGTAATCAGCATCGGTTCCTTGGAGCCATTTATAAAAACTGTCAGCTCACCAGGTACATCCCATTTAGGAATAAAGGAGAGAAAAAATTTTCCCACAATGTACGTTTACCTCCTCTTTTAGTACAACTCATTTTTTTCTGTTCGTAGTTAGAACAACAGCAGCAGTGCCTTCAGGAAAAGACTCAATTTGGGCTTATGATTTCACATTTGCGAACTAGCAAACCTGATTCAATCTTGGGCGGTTATTGCTCGAGTCTATTGAGTAATGATTCTGCAGTAAACTAAATTCAGCTCCAATCTACATATTGTAACAGGAACAACGCAACAATTTCACTTTTAAAAAATAATGCATGGCTTACTTTTAATTTAACCTGGTCAGTGCTGTACTTATTAATCCATATATATCCTCCTCTCCCTTTTCCATGGCACGATGGTGCAGTGGTTGACACTTTCGCTCCATCGCAAGAAGGTCTTGGGTTTGATTCCCAGGCTCAGGCGTTTCCGTGTGGAGTTTGCATGTTCTCCCCGTGCTTGCATAGGTTTCCCTCCAGGTATTCTGGTTTATCGGGCAGTGGTGGCCTGGTTTGTAAAGGGCGTTGCATCGCTGATCCTCTGATCCTAAGGTTGGGAGTTCAAGCCCCACTCTCAACAGGTTGTCACTGCCCCCCCCAGTGCAGCCAGCTGGGTTATCAAAGGCTGGCTATGTCTCTTTCATCATCTATGTTGTATTCGGAATAAAATATTAACATTTGACACTTCTACATCATTGCATTCAGCTTCTATTCACAATTTGTATAGTGTCCCAACTTTTTTGGAATCTGGTTTGTACAAAAAAAAACAATGTATAATAACAATTCATATAAAAAGTAGGGCAGTGGTGGCTCGATCCTAAGGTTGGGGGACCAAGCCCCACTCTCAACGGTTGTCACTGCTGTGCCCGCAATGCAGCTAACTGGGTTATCAAAGGCCGGCCATGTCTCTCACTGTCTATGGTGTGAGGTTCATGTAAAAGAACCATTGCTGACTTTTATCAAAAGTAGGCTGCATAGCCGTCAGCATGTTTGCACCCTGCGATGGCCTGGCGAGCTGTCCAGGGTGTACTCTACCCTCGCCCGGAGTCGGCTGAGATGGACGCCAGCCTCTCTACAACCCTACTTAGGATTAAGCGGTTACAGAAAATGAATGAATGAATACTCAGGTTTCCTCCCACAGTCCAAAAACATGCAGAGAATTCTAACTGGCTGTTCCAAATCACTCCTAGGTATGAGTGTGTATGAATGGTGGTATGTGTGTTAGCTCTGCATTGGTCTGGCTATATGTTCCAGGTTTACCCTGCCATGGCCCAGAATCAGCTGAGATGGGTGCCAACCTTCCCACAACCATAATTATGATTAAATTCTTTAGAAAATGAATGGGGAGGCCTGTGAATGGTGCCTATCTCAGCTGAAACGGGGGAAAAGCAAGTTGTACCCTGAACAGCTCAGTAGACCATCACAGGGCAACACACACACACACACACACACACACACACACCTAGGGGCAACTTGGAATAGTCAAGTAACCTAATGTGCATGTCTTTGGATGGTTGGAGGAAACTGTAATACCCAGAGGAAGCATCCAACATGCAAACTTCCCACAGAAATGCCCGAGAATCCAACCCAGGATCTCCTTCCTATGAGGCGAGTGTACTAACCGCTACGCCACCGAGCCGCCATCCACCACTTCAGTCATGAAAACTATTATTTTTTTTAATTCCTGAATTCAGTTGTTGCCATTTCTCATATAAAATAGTTAATGAACAAGACGATCCATTTAATGCAGAAAAATCCATATGATAAATGATTAGTAGCTACTCATATTCGGTGTAAATATTTTCCTTGGTCTCAACAAATATCCACTCATTGCCTATTCATTCATTCTAATAGATTACAAAGCAGAACGTTTATATTTCTTTTTGCGCAAGCAATCAATATTAATGGGCGAAAAGCATCACAGACAGAACCATCTGTTGTATTGTTTCAGCATTTATCAGCCAGAGAGGTTAATGAAAGTCTATGGCAACATCAGTTATCTCAAAAGTGTCCTATTTACAACCTCTCACATCAACATTCCTCCATTTAGCAGGCTTTTGCATCCAGTTATTTAGCTATAGCGATAAATCATATGCAGGGAAAAGAATAGCATATGCAATGGCAGTTCAAAAATTTTAATTTTAATTTATTTTAATTTATTCTGATTGTTAAATGTCTTAAGTCCAGCCAGCTCTTACGTTACTACAAGATTATATGCCACCTTTATAGCGGATTGGCTCATATGCCGTCACAGACAACCCAATAAATGTACAAAATGGCAGGGTAAATATATCATGCACGAATGTCGCTGCCACCTTTGGCAATGAGTGCACTTACACCTCGCATCGTATTATCTTACTTTATGTATGCAGGTTTCTGCAAATTTACACGTGAGCATTTTTTCAGTGTGTAAATATTTAATTTTTGCTAAAATAAGCGGTGTCAATTTTTTTTCACATAGTACAGCGCAATACCGTAACCTGCGGACTATTAGGCGCACTGGACTATAAGGCAGTGTTTCCCAACCCCTGTTTCGCGGCACATTAGTGTGCCGTGAGAAATCATCAGGTGTGCCGCGGAAGATTAACCAATTTCACTTAGTGTGTAGTAACAGTGCTGTTCTGCTCGAGGGCAGTATCATTTTTGTTCCGTGGTGTGCCTCGTGATTTTTCTAATGTAAAAGATGTGCCTTGGCTCAAAAAGGTTGGGAAACACTGCTATAAGGCACAATATCAAGGAACGATGATTGAAGGGTCTATTTTCATGCATAAGGCGCATTAAGTGAAACATATAATAAACTCACTTTTTCAGTTTATTCCTCTTCCACAAATCCATCAAATTCTTCATCTTCAGTGTATGAGTTTAATAGTTGCACGAGTTGGACATAAAGCCCGGATTCCTGTAACTTTGAACGACCTGTTCACACCAATATCTAGCGGTTGGAGTTCTTTGGTTAATCCATCGGAATAATGGCAAGCTCTGAATTCATTTGCTTCACTTGCGTTTTGATGATGTTGGTTTGATGGGCATGCATGGAGTCGCAGATCAATACGGACAGAGATTAAGTGGAAAAAGTATTTCGGGGTCCTGACGTACACTTCTCTCAGCCAGTCACGTATTACTCAGTGAGCCACCTGACTGTGATAGCCCTAATGCTGGTATTTGTACAAAAAGCTCAGATCCCTCTAACTTACGACTTGTTAACACCAGTATCCAGCAGTTGGAGCGTTTTGATTAATCCACCGGAATGATGGTAAGCTCTGAATTAGTTTGCTTCACTTGGGTTTTAACGGTATCAGTAAGATGGCGTCGCGGGGCTTCATCCTTACATAAGGCACACCGTCAATTTTTTTGAAGATTATAGGATTTTAAGTGCGCCTTATGGTCCGAAACCACCCCCCACACCAGTGGGGCCAGTGGTGTAGTGGTTAGGGTGCTGGGCTCATGATCGAGAGGTTGCGTGTTCAAATCCCAGTAAGACCCCAACTGTTCTAAGTCCCCTGGGCTAGGTCCAAACCACAAGTGTGCCTCTGTTCACCCAGCAGTATAAATGGATACCAGTAAAATATACTGGGAAGGTAACCTGTGATGAACTAGCGACCCATCCAGGAGGAGTTGAACTCATGGTCGCTTCACGCTATGGAAACCCGGGATAAGCACCGGCCTGATGAGCCATTATGGCTCGGGTGTAAAAAGCCCAACTTTACCTTTACCTCTGGTGCAATAAACCGAGGTGTATTCCCATCGCCATCCCGCGCTCCGGATCATAAGTGCATCATTCAGGGATCCCAGATCTCCTCTATTTAGAGGAATTCCTCTATTTTTTCAGCTTCAGGTTCCATGCGACTCCTTTGACCCCCAGTTGAAATATATAATTTCCTCTATTTCTGAAACCATTTCCTCTATTTTTTCGAAACCTCGCTGGGATCCCTGATCATTTACCATGAATGAGCTCTGCTGGAGTTTTTAAAACATTTTGCTTAATTAACAATAACTATATAAATGAAATAATACAAACTTGTTCATTTGTAGTTTAATAATTATGGTAATGCTGCTCTTCATTTTCTTTGTCTTTTCCCCCTCCAGCTTTATGGTGAAGTCAAAGAATGTGATAACTGCTCAGAATTAGGAGGCTCCTTTGATAGAACAACATTTATGTAACAATGAACAAAAAAAAAAAAATTAATAAAATCAAGTCAGTTTCCTTCTTGGTCCTCACATGTAATAAAGTGTAAATCAAATAAGGCTGCAAAGCGACATTTCCTGCTGTCAGTACAACAGGCTCCAAGGGCTCTTTTATTTCCTTTCTTTTGAACAAGTCCTTTAAACATCAGAAGAACAGTCTCACAGTATGTGTCAGTTGTAATTGCTCAAGCAATTATGTTGCATAGAACTCGGGGGAGGGCGAAGGAGGGGCTGCGGAAATCCTCCGGCTCTCGGCCGCTTCTGTGATGTGAAAAATGAGCAATCCTCGAATGGGACGGATTGGCTGGCAGTGATGCATTAATTTTGGATCCATCACTAGAAAGTAATGGTTGACCTGCTCCTTTTGTTGGCATGATAATACCGTTGGAATGCCTGTGCCAAGCTTCTTGGTGAGGTATTTGCTAATTGAGCTATTTTCATGAAGAATTTGGCTGCCTGTGTGATGCTCACAGCTGTTTAAGATTCATTTGTTTCAGTGATGTGAAAGTTTTGAATCATTTTCTCGTAATTAATCGGAGTGAGTCAGCATGTACCAGAGTCAAGTCACAGAGTTGTTTAGTTATTTATTTATATATATATATATATATGGGGCCGTGGTGGTATAAGGCGCCGGATCACTGATCCAAAACTTGGGGGTTCGAGTCCCACTCTCCACAAGGTTGTCGCTGTCCTCCCAGTGCAGCTAACTGGGTTATCAAAGGCGGGCCATGTCTCTCACTGTCTATGGTGTGAGGCATGTAAAAGAACCATTGCTGACTTTCGACAAGAGTAGGCTGCAAAGCCGTCAGCGTGTTTCCGCCCTGCGATGGCCTGGCGAGCTGTCCAGGGTGTACTCTGCCCTCGCCCTGAGTTGGCTGGGATGGGCACCAGCCTCCCATGACCCTAATTAGGATGAAGCGGTTACAGAAAATGAACTGATGATGAACTATATATATATATATATATATATATATATATATATATATATATATATATATACATACACATATACATACACACACAGGTCCTTCTCAAAAAATTAGCATATTGTGTTAAAATTCATTATTTTCTATAATGTACTGATAAAAATTAGACTTTCATATATTTTAGATTCATTGCACACAAACTGAAATATTTCAGGTCTTTTATTGTTTTAATCCTGATGATTTTGGCATACAGCTCATGAAAACCCAAAATTCCTATCTCAAAAAATTAGCATATCATGTTCAGGTCGTCTAAACGAGCTATTAAGCTAATCATCTGAATCAACCAATTAACTCTAAACACCTGCAAAAGATTCCTGAGGCTTTTAAAAACTCCCAGCCTGGTTCATTACTCAAAACCGCAATCATGGGTAAGACTGCCGACCTGACTGCTGTCCAGAAGGCCATCATTGACACCCTCAAGCAAGAGGGTAAGACACAGAAAGAAATCTCTGAGTGAATAGGCTGTTCCCAGAGTGCTCGATCAAGCCACCTCAGTGGGACGTCTGTGGGAAGGAAAAAGTGTGGCAGAAAACGCTGCACAACCAGAAGAGGTGACCGGACCCTGAGGAATATTGTGGAGAAGGGCGAATTCCAGACCTTGGGGGACCTGTGGAAGCAGTGGACTGAGTCTGGAGTAGAAACATCCAGAGCCACCATGCACAAGCGTGTGCAGGAAATGGGCTACAGGTGCCACATTCCCCAGGTCAAGCCACTTTTGAACCAGAGAAGCAGCACTGGACTGTTGCTCAGTGGTCCAAAGTACATTTTTCGGATGAAAGCAAATTTTGCATGTCATTCGGAAATCCAGGTGCCAGAGTCTGGAGGAAGACTGGGGAGAAGGAAATGCCAAAATGCCTGAAGTCCAGTGTCAAGTCCCCACAGTCAGTGATGGTCTGGGGTGCCATGTCAGCTGCTGGTGTTGGTCCACTGTGTTTTATCAAATGCGGGGTCAATGCAGCTCGCTATCAGAAGATTTTGGAACACTTCATGCTTCCATCTGCTGAAAAGCTTTATGGAGATGAAGATTTCATTTTTCAGCACGACCTGGCACCTGCTCACAGTGCCAAAACCACTGCTACATGGTTTACTGACCATGGTATTACTGTGCTCAATTGGCCTGCCAACTCTCCTGACCTGAAGCCCATAGAGAATCTGTGGGATGTTGTGAAGAGAAAGTTGAGAGACACCAGACCCAACACTGTGGATGAGCTTAAGGCCGCTATCGAAGCATCCTGGGCCTCCGTAACACCTCAGCAGTGCCACAGGCTGATTGCCTCCATGCCACGCCGCATTGAAGCAGTCATTTCTGAAAAAGGATTCCCGACCAAGTATTGAGTGCATAACTGAACATAATTATTTGAAAGTTGATTTTTTTTGTATTAAAAACACTTTTTATTGGTCAGCTGAAATATGCTAATTTTTTGAGATAGGGATTTTTGGTTTTTCTTTACTTTTTTCCAAATTTATTAATATCAAAACAATAAAAGGCTTGAACTACTTCAGTTGTGTGTAATGAATCTAAAATATATGAAAGTCTAATGTTTATCAGTACACAATACAATTAATGAACTTCATCACAATATGCTAATTTTTTGAGAAGGACCTGTGTATATATCTATCTATATATATATATATATATATATATATATATATGTGTGTGTGTGTGTGTGTGTGTGTGTGTGTGGACTGCATCCAAACCTGATAGTAGGTTAGAAAGTCTGCATCATGTTTACAGTAGTGGCTGAGCCAGAATGTTTCCAGGATCACACTCATCTGCCAGAATAATACTTGTGATAATTTTCTGCTACTCGATTAGATTTAAATCTGGTGACTGAGGATGTCAGCATCATTTTCTTTGACCCAGTTTGAGATGACATGCGATTTGTGAGCCACTACATTACGATGCCTTAATTAGCAGCATATGGTCAGCAGCAATAATCAGTTTGGCGATGGAGTTAAAACTGATTCATATTAAGTGGCCCAAAATGTGCCAAGACAACATTTGCGACAATAATAATCCTGCAACAACCACCAGAACTGTTATCACAGGGCAGACTTTGTCGATGAATCTGTCCCATTGGTATTATATCCCAACATAAATCGAGAATATTTTCAAATTCGAGCACTGGGACATCATCCAAGCTCCACACACAAACACTCTCGCTGAGCCCAGGACTCGAACCCAGGACCTTCCTGCTGTGAGGCGGCTGTACTGATCACTATACTACCACGCTGCCCTTTGTGTTCAATGGTGAACGCATTTTTCACACAAATAGAGGGGCACTCACAGGATAGAAATGAAACCTCTCGCTGTGCGCTGTGATCATGTTGTCAGTCTATTTGTTATGGAGCACATCACATTTTCACGCCTTTCTTACTTCAGCTTAACCAGCAGGGATATACATCCGTCGCACCACACCACATGGTCCGACATACATGGATTTTACGTGGGAAGGGGTGGTGGTCATAGAGGCATTTTGACCGGTCCAGCACATCATTCATTTTGTAAGCTGTTTAATTCTAATCAGGATCGAAGGGAGGCTGGCACCCATCACAGTGGACTCTGGGAGAGGGCAGGGTACACCCGGGACGACTTGTCAAGCCATCGCAGGGCTCTCTCTCTCTCTCTCTCTCTCTCTCTCTCTCTCTCTCTCTCTCTCTCTCTCTCTCACGCTCTCTCTCTCTCACACTAACACACACACACACACACACACACACACACACACGTAAACACACACACACACACACACACACACACACACACGTAGACACACACACACACACACACACACACACGTAAACACACACATAGACACATGCACACACACACACACACACACACTTAGACACACACACACACACACACACACACACACACACACACACACAAACACAGACATACTCACAACCATTCTCACTCACATCTATGGGAGCTTTGGGGCTGCCAATTAACTTACTGTGCATGTTTTTGGACTATGGGAGGAAACCGGAGTACCTCGAGGAAATCAACACAAGCACGGGAAGAACATGCAAACTCAACACAGAAAAGCCCAGGAATGAGCCCCAGGAATCACACCCCAAATGGGTTGTCATTGTCTCCCCCCGCCCCCCCAAGTGCAGCTAACTGGGTTATCAAAGGCCGGCCATGTCTCTCACTGTCTATGGGACGAGGTTCATGTAAAAGAACCATTGCTGACTTTTTACAAGAGTAGGCTGCATAGCCGTCAGCGTGCTTCTGCCCTGCAATGGACTGGTGAGCCGTCCAGAGCATACTCTGCCTTCACCCTGAGTGGGCTGGGATGAATGCCAGCCTCCCCGCGACCCTAATTGGGATTAAGCGGTTCAGAAAACGAGTGAGAGAAACTGAGTGAGTAAAACACACCCAGGTCTTCTTGCTGTGAGGTGGTCCGTGCTAACCACTACGCCGCCGTTCCGCCCCCAGCACCATTCTGTCATCTTATAGCAATTGATTTTCCTCCCACCCTGCAACAAAAGGGCCTGCGTGCTTCCCCACTCCATGCATTCAGTGGATGAGTATTGGGTATATAATTGAATGTGCGTGATTGAAGTCTCCCCAATAGCCTTTCTATAACACTGAGACACATGGAGCTAATGGTGCTCCCATGCTATTTCCCATGACCCGCTCGTGCTCGCCCTGTGAATCATTCTCACGAGGTAGCTGACAGGACATTACTGTAGGTCTGCTTCCGATCTGCGCCGAGCCCCGGCTGTGAAAATGAGCAAATTCCTTTTATCCCATACTTTCAAATAAAGATGTTTTGCCATGCGTGTCCAGTTGAAGATTTTCCTTTTTATTATTTCCCTAAAAGAGCTCGTGTGCCGGATGTGATGAGAATCATTTATTCTATTCCTCCTGTAAAAATCATAAAAAAGGTTTACTGAGAATGCAAGCTTAATGGGTCACATAAAAAAGCAACTCCTGAGTGATGCGGCAAATATTTGTTTACCCCGTCACCGTGTGATTGTAAGTTTGAATCTCAAAGGTCTATAGTGATTGTGGTCCGATTAAAGAGAACCTGTATCAACCCTGCTGTCGGGGGAGGTGGCACTGCATACGCTCTTCTTCAACTAGCGGTAAAAGTGTGAATGAACAATCCATGATTACGACATTAAAATCCACTGCACTTTTAAGGTCATCAATAACAATTAAAAAAATTCCTGACGAAATGATTCCCAGTGGGTCGGACAGAATGAACTGACGGTGAATGAAATGAAATCAGAACGATTTAATTAACTGATCATAACCAGCTCTCCACCCGCCCTCCATATGATTCATGAATATAGTAAAGTCGGCCCTCTACTCACGAAATGAATCCGTTCTAGTGCCTTTTTCGTAACCTGGAGTTTTCGTAAGTAGAGGTGCATTTTACATGTAAAAACGCGTGATTTGTTCCAAGGCTCCCAATACTCCCCCATAAACCCTTTAAAAATTATAAAAGTACACCAATTTTATATGAAATATGTGTTAAAAGTAAAAGAAAATTATTTACCTTTTTTAAATCTCTCGAATCACCCATGCGATGCTTTAAAGTCTGGGGATTGCTGGTCCGAAGAACCGTCACTCCCACCCCCACCTCCACCTCACGAGCTCCTTAAATATGGCGGTTGCTTTTTCCGAAATAATCACCTCCGTCACTGTATCTCCATTTTTAAGGTCTCCTTCTGCTTCAACATCGTCCCGATTGTAGAGGGGTTTCGGCCATACTCCTTTGCGATTTCGCTCAACTGCATCCCACTTTCGTATTTTTTTATTATCTCCTGCTTCACTTTGATTGATAACGGAGCCCGCTTCTTCTTTTCGGTGTCACCGTGAATCATTTTCTTGGGGTCCATGATGGATAACCAAGTATAACGCTGCAATGATCACTCTCAAAAAAACTCATGAGCCAACAGTCCTGTTCAACTCTGCTTCACAAACAAACAGGAAGTGACAAACAAGAAGTGACAAACAGGAAGTATGGGTACAGGAATGAGTACAGTTCAGCTCCCTCCTGGCCAATGGGAGGCCAGCGGTTTGGGATGCTGGGAGACGGCCAATGAGAGAGCAACTCGCTCATTGTTTGAATGTTTGAATGGTGCATTTGAATGCTTGAATGGCGCGTTTGAATTTTTGAATGGCGCGTTTTGGCGCTTTTCATAAGAAGAGGTTGTTTCGAAAATAGAGGACGAAAATTTAGGAAAATGCTTTTCGTAACCTGGATTTTTTGTATTCAAAGGTTTTCATAAGTAGAGGGCCGACTGTATTAACGTCTCTTTTTGTATGCAACATTGCAACACTTTTCAACTCGATTCCCGAACCAGCATGTATGATAGTGGTGGGGGTGGGGGTGGTGGGGGTGGGGCAGCGTGTTCCTTTCTTCGACATTCATAGCTGAAGGGCCCATGAAAAATGCACCTAACCCACAACTGCTCCGTCTCAATCTGTGTGACAGCCTACTGCTTTGTGCGTGTGTGAGTGTGTGTGTGTGTGTGTGTGTGTGTGTGTGTGTGTGTGTGTGTGTGTGTGTGTGTGTGTGTGTGTGTGCCCACTATGGATGGGTCACATGCAGAGGGAATGTCTAAATAATAATCAGGACCTTCCTATAGCACATACAGAGCTTGTTCACTGTGCACAGGCTGCTCAATTATATATGAATAACATGAATGGCACAAATAACAACACAGGATAACTTATTAAAACAAACAACATCAAAATACAAACAAACTTGAGTATAAGACAACAAACGCCAAGAATTGTGCATACACTGGAATACACTGAGCTAAACTGTTATAGTGTGAAAGCCGCTTTAGTACACGTGCAGGCTGATTTACTAACAGGAGCCATGGAGGGCACTGGTGGCCCAGTGGTAAGGTGCTGGATTACCGATCCTAAGGTTGGGGGTTCAAGCCCCACAGTCAACGGTCGTCACTGCTGTCCCCGCCCCACCAGTGCTGCCAGCTGAGTTATCAAAGGCCGGCCATGTCTCTCACTGTCTGTAGTGAGACGTTCATGTAAAAGAACCATTGCTGACTCTCGTCAAGAGTAGCTGCATAGCCGTCAGCACGTTTCTGCCCAGCGATGGATGGCTTGGCGGGCTGTGCAGTGTGTACTGTGCTCTCACCCAGAGTTGGCTGAGATAGGCACCAGCCTCCCCGTGACCCGAAATCGGATTACGTGGTTTAGAAAATGAATGAATGAATAATACAAATCAGTGGCATGGTGATGTAGTGATTACTATGTCTGCCTCACAGAAAGAAGGCCTGGGTTCCGTTCCAAGCTCTAGCGTTACTGTGTGGAGTTCGCATGTTCTCCTTGTGCTTACGTGGGTTTCCTCCGGGTACTCTGGTTTTCTCCTACAGGCTGAAGACATGCACGTTAGACTGTTACAAATCACCCCTAGTTGCAAGTGTGAATGGTTTTGTGTGTGTGTGTGTATGTTGGGAGATGGCCTGAAAAGCTGTCTAGTCTGCCGTCTAGGGCGCTGTATGTGCCGTCTAGGGTGCTGTGTGTGCCATCTAGGGTGCCGTCTAGGGTGCTGTGTGTGCCGTCTCGGGTGCCTTCTAGGGTGTCGTCTAGGGCGCTGTGTGTGCCGTCTAAGGCGCTGTGTGTGCTGTCTAGGGTGCTGTGTGTGCTGTCTAGGGTGCCGTCTAGGGCGCTGTGTGTACCGTCTAGGGTGCTGTGTGTGCCGCCCCCACCCTTTCCCCAAGTTTATTTATGGACAACTTGTGACAAGTTTTAGTTTTACATTTTAAGCATCTCTGTGAGAACAGATACCGGTAAAATAAATAAATAAATAACTGATTTATATCTTGTAGGAAATTGATCAGAATGCAAACAAACAAATTAGCAGCTTGTTGGGATCTGACTTCAAATCTCAAGTTACAAACGGCTGCTTGCGTTGAATTTTATCCAATATATTTTTATTTCTTTCCTTTTTTTTTTTTTTTTTTTTTTTGACATGTTATTGGTAATAGGGAATGTTTTCATACAAGAACTGTCCAGAAAATAAGTAGATTCAGTTTGTATTTTTGTAAAGTCTTGGAAGTTTTATTTATTAAGAGCCCAGTCACGACAGAAAAAGTGCATTCATTAAAAAATAAAAATAAAAAATTTAAAAAGTACACATTCCTGCCATTGTATTACAATTACAATTTTATAAGGTGCTTAAACTGATGGTCTAATTGGTCTTAGCTAGGAAAGGGGGGGGAAAAAAAGCATGTTTCAACCGACAACCAGGAAAAGCAGACTTGTACACAGTGGGCTGAAAATTGCTATATGTATTTCTCCTTGTCAAGGCTGGTGCATAATTGCCTGTCTTTCTGCCAAAGCTTAGTGAAATTGGATAGAAATTTAACTCATAAATAATGCACCCTAACCAAGCCTTCCTAAGCCGGGTGATTAGAGGCTCCTTCTCCATCTTTAACCGTTTTCACAGCATGTAATTGCTAAGTATTAGTAGGTGCACAGCAATAGTCTTTACTAGCAAAGTATATACTGCAAGTGTGTGTGTGTGTGTGTGTGTGTGTGTGTGTGTGTGTGTGTGTGTGTGTGTGTGTGTGTGTGTGTATGTGTGGCTGCTCCGCAAGTCCATATCATGTACTTCATGTATTTCAAACTCATTTCAAAATGTTAAATATTCTTTTGAACACCAAAAGTAAGAGGTACGATCCATCATCAGTGCAGAATTGGCATCAGGTTATTATTAATAAAAACAAAGGCATATTTAATCATGAGTCGTACTGAGAAGATGAAATGCATAACCTGCAGTATTCATAATCTTTTATATGATAAATGGCTTTGTTTCTGTATTTATTTATTTATTTTATATGTATACCACATTAATCTTGTATTGGTAAAGGTCTTGTTGGTTTTTTTTGTTTTGTTTATTTGTGTTTTTTTAGGGGAGTTGTACATTGGCGGTGTTGGGAAGAGCATGTACAATACTCTGCCGAAGCTGATAGCTTCTCGAGATGGTTATCAGGGCTGCCTGGCATCAATGGATCTTAACGGCAGGCTGCCGGACCTCATCAGCGACGCTCTGCATAAGGTTGGCCAAGTGGAGAAAGGATGTGATGGTGAGTCTCTCTCTCTATATATATTTTAAGCATTTTTCTGGCACTTCCCCAGTTTTTCTCTCCAATTTGATGATGTGCTAGTTTCCACCCACTAGCAAACTTTTCAGCTGTAATAAAACAGCTTAAAAAATGAGGAGGTGGAGACTCCTGAAGTCTTCAGACTAAAAGCTCAGGAACTTGACGAGTGAAATTCTATAGATATGTCTTTACCAAAATAACAGGAAGTTGAGGATATTTCCAAAGCAAGTGCTAAGTGTCATTTCATTTCATTTTCAGTAACCGCTTAATTCTAATTAGGGTTGCGGAGAGGCTGGCGCCCATCCCAACCGACTCCCGGCGAGGGCAGAGTACACCCTGGACAGCTCACCAGGCCATCGCAGGGCGGAAACATGCTGGTTCTTTTACATGAACCTCACATCATAGACAATAAGAGACAAGGCCGGCCTTGTTTGATAACCCAGTTAGCTGCACTGGGGGGGGGGGACAGTGACACCCTGTTTTGAATGGGTGGGGCTTGAACCCCCAACCTTAGGATCAGTGATCCAGCACCTTTACCACTAGGCCACCACTGCCGAGAGCCAAGTGTGAGCAGGTAAAACTAATTAAAGAGATCACGTTATTGGTTATGGACCCAGGTTAAGCATTTTATTCTATTTTGGTTGGCAAAGGATTCTGGGAACTGGTGTTCATAGAGTGGATATGAAATGGTAGATCTGAAACTTGGGTTAAAATTTAATTCCATTGGGCCACACTGATCACACCAGCATTAAAAACCACCAGAAGCTCAGTGCGTGTTGTGCCGACAGTGATGTATTTTTGAAAGTTAACATGTCAGCCTCACAGGAAGAAGGTCCTGTGTTTGATTTCCAGATCTTCACACCTTTACACATTGTCGGCTGAGATAGGCACCAACCTCCCAGTGACCATAGTAGGTCTAATCAGTTTACCAAATGAATGAGAACTTTTCATTTTATAGCTGCATTTATTTTCTAAGCCACTTAATTCTAATTAGGGTCACACGGTTGCTGGCGCCCATCTCAGCCGACTCCAGGTGAAGGTAGGGTACACCCTGAACAGCTCATTAGGGCATTGCATGGGGAGCACACACAACAATTCACACTCAACCTTCCACCTAGGGGCAATCTGAAACCATGAATCAACCTACTGTGCATGTTTTTGGACTGTGAGAGGAAATTCGAGAACCCAGAGGAGACCTATAGATGCACAGGAAGCACATGCAATCCTTGCACGGGAATTGCACCCAGGATCTTCTTGCTGTGAGGCGGACATGTTATCCACTGCACTACTGTTCCTCCGCCCCAAAATTGTTTGTTATGTAATAATGCAAATATTTCTTAACACTTTCTTTCCTGTAGAAGAATCCTCTTCTTATTTCAGAGATGTATTTATTGGCGAGTGACATCCATTTATGGCGTACGTTTGCCCCCATGTGCCCTGCGTACTGATTTTCCCACGCCTGTACTCCTGTAGAATGTTCAGTGTTCTCATATCTTTGGTTCCTCCATTTCTCCAGCTGGCCCAGGCACTACCTGTTCGGAGGACTCATGCTCACATCAGGGGGTGTGTCTCCAGCAGTGGGAAGGCTTCACCTGCGACTGCACCATGACTACTTATGGCGGTCCTCGCTGCAGTGACCGTGAGTAACTTTTTAAACTCTCGAGTTAAGAACCGCTCTCATAATTAGCTTGCGGATTGCTCACTTCAAACACCTTTAATTGGTTCAGATGCTAATTGGTAGATTCTATTAGCGCCGTGCTAAATGAGGTGCGATCACTTATAGCGCTCACTAAGTAACCCGATAATTCAGAAAGGTGCTGTTTGGATTGTGTGTTATTTACAAACGATCCCCTGAGCTTGAGTTATTTATATTCTCTCTTTCTCTCTCTCTTTTTTTTTTTTGCATAACTTAGTATTAAAAGTACTGTTGTACTGAATGCGTAGTAATTTATATATAGCTGTTTGATCATCTTCACAATCTGATGCAGTTCACGTGAGACATCTGCAGGTGAGTGTGTTTTTCGGGGGGGAGGGGCTGGTGTGTTTATATCTTGTTGAACACTAAATGTCCCCACGAGGACATAAATGCCTGCAATTGTGTATAGGTAGCATAGCATTAATCAGTCAGATTAAAAATCATGTTGCCCTTGTTGGATTAATAATTATGCAGGGTCCTCACATGGATAATAAGACAAGTATGTGTTGTTTCTGTGTATGCTCCATTTGGATTAACAAGCGGGAAAACAGCAGGGGGGAAATTAATTGAGCTGTTAATGCTGTTTTTGTTGTCTGGTTAAGGACATTATTGGTTGTTCCCTCCTAACACAACTAAGAGTAATGACATTATAATAGACGATTCATACGCACTGAACCTGTCGTGCCGTGCATTGTTCAGCATCTTCTCCTCTTCAAGCGGCCAACATGGCTACTTCGTTGAGCTGTGACCGAGCTCCTAAATCTCATTCTGTTATTCAAAGTAATTTCTCTTTCAATTAGTGTCGATACAAAGCCTTTGCCCTTTAGGCATTTAAAGATAATAATTGATTTGTGTGGCTGCGTTCCCTCACATGACATCCATACCAAGCAGCTGAGCTTGATGCAAAAATATAGTTTGGCTATAATAGTGTCTGATAGTATTAAGTCAAGGCTCCTGGACATTTGAAATGCATGGAACCTTTTAAATTGCCCCTGAAATCAAAATCGGTGTTTCAAAGCTTCTTGTAGCTACCATGTAGCGCTATAGACACCAAACGTAGCGAGTCATTCGTTCATTCATTCGTTCATTCATCAAAGCCACTTAATCATAATTAGGTGTCGTGGGCAGGTTGGCGCCCATGTCATTCGACTCTGCGTGAGGATAGCTTACATACATCGTGGAAAGGTCGCCAGGTCATCGCAGGGCCTACAATCATGCAACCATTCACACTCACATCTAGGGGCGATCAGTAACATCCATGTAGCCCACTGGGCATGTTTTGGGACATTGGGAGGAAACCAGAGTCCCCTGAGGAAGCCAATGCAAGCAGGAAGAGATCAGGCAAACTCCATACAGAAACACCCTGAGTCCAGGAATCAAACCTGGGACTTTATTGCTGTTAGGCGAACTTGCTAACCACTGTGCCACAGCGCCACCCGGAAACAGCAGTGTACCAAGAACAAATAAAATAATAATAATAATAATAATAATAAAATTCTACTTCTCGGAAAATTTCAAAATTCATTCATGACTTTTAAAGAACTTAAATCTAAAACATTCCACAGTCCTCTTTCCACACAATTGCAAGGTTTTAAAATATAAATCATATCAAATCTTTTCCCCCTCAACCATCAAGTAAAACACAAACAAATACAAGTTTAATACAATCAAATCACATTCTACTAGGGACGTGGGGAGGCCAATTCTGGGGTGAAGGCATGATACACCCTGAACAGTTGGCCTGTTCATGACAGAACAACATATGCACAATTACTCACACTCACAGTTAGAAGCAATTTGGAACAGCCAGTTCGCCTGGAGGGCCTGTTTTTCAACTGTGGGAGGAACCACAGCACAACCACAATGCAATCATGAGGACATACACACTTCACACAGAGATAACCTTACCGAGCCCTGGACTTAAAGACAGGATCCAGTTCAGTTCAGTTGTATTTCTGTAGTGCTGTTTACAATTGATATTTTCTAAAGCAGCTTTACATAGTGAAAACTTTATGGTAAATAATTTAGACATATGATTTTAAACATTTCTTTATAAATCCTATACAGGGATCCCTCACTTTCTGCGGTTAATGGGGACTTAGACCCCCGTGTGAACACTGATTTCCACGAAGTAGGATCGACCCCCGACTCAACGTATATGTACATGTACATGTGTATATAATATCAATAAATACATACACATACAGACGCGCACCTCACATAAAAATATAAGTAGTTTTGTTGGGGGGTTTTGGGTTGTTTTTTTTTTTTTTTTTTTTTTTTTGCATGATTGGCCTTGTTTTGCGGCATTCTCCTTAACTTTTCCCCTATTTTTCCTTAATTTCCTTATTTTAAAATTTTTCGATGAATATTTTTGGAAAAACCCACGATGCCCTGAAGCCGCAGAAACTTGCGAGGTATCACTGTACATCCTGTATATGCCTAATAAGTAACCCTTGGGCAACGATGGCAAGGAACCTTTGTTCCTCACTCTGCCGCCCCAGAAATGACCGAACACATTCCAACCGATTACTTTCACTCAATACAGACTTATGGTGGCTGTACTGTAATTACTGTTTTTTTTTTTTTTCCAGTTTGTCCGTCAATGCATCTGCTTTAGTTATTCCTCAGTTTATCTGTGTCAAGGTCAAAGGTGACGGTCAGAGCAAGGTCACAAGGTTTTAATTATAATTTTGAAGGAAGTATTAATAAAAATGCAATTATTATTATTATTCAAATGAGAATTTAAATGGAACTGTTGATCTTGAACGACCTTGAAAGGTTAAACCACAGCCATCTGAAAGCTATGATCTGCTGCTTTGTAGGATTGTCTTTTTTGGTTTCATCCAATTCCTGAAGATAGGATCCACTAAGAGCTTACAAATCATGGACTGTATTTTTCGAACCATAAGGCACACTTAAAACCCTTTAAGCTTCAAAAAAAATTCCGGTGCGCCTTATGTAAGGATGAAGCCCCGCGACTCCATCTCACTGATACCGTCAAAACCCAAGTGAAGAAAACTAATTCAGAGCTTTCCATCATTCCAGTGGATTAACCAAAAAACTCCAACCGCTAGATATTGGTGTCAACAGGTGGTAAGTTAGCGGGATCCGGGCTTTATGTCCAAATACCAGCATTACTGCTTTTGTAGTCAGGTGACTCTCTGAGTAATATGTGAGTGGCTGAGAGAAGTTAACGTCACGATCCCGGAAGACCTTTTCTGGAAGACTTTTTCCACCTAATCTCCGTCGCTATTGATCTGCGACTTCATGCGCACCCATCTCATTGATATCGTCAAATTCTAAGTGAAGCAAACTAATCCAGAGCTTGCCATCATTCCGGGTGGATTACCCAAAGAACTCCAACCGCTAGATGTTGATGTCAACAGGTCGTGAGTTAGAGGGATCTGGGCTTTATGTCCAATTCGCGCAATTGTTAAACTCGGACACTGAAGATGAAGAATTTGATGGATCTGTGGAAGAGGAATGAACTTTAAAAGTGAATTTATTGTTTTATATTGTTACAGCTGAACAATGTTGAGAGTTATTGTGAATGAGTTGAATCAAGTTTGACTTATCTGA
The DNA here is from genome assembly GCA_024760905.1 of Plotosus lineatus. Taxonomy (NCBI): domain Eukaryota; kingdom Metazoa; phylum Chordata; class Actinopteri; order Siluriformes; family Plotosidae; genus Plotosus; species Plotosus lineatus. The sequence continues at coordinate 9,319,911 of CM045735.1, read as the reverse complement.
CTTTTGTTTCGCTTGATGCGCCTTATAATCCGGTGCGTTTTGTGTATGGGAACAGACCCTTGATTCGTCGTTCGTTGGTGTTGCGTGTTATGGTCCAGTGCGTCCTATGGTCCAGAAAAAAATCTGTACATAATTCTATCAATAAAGAGTATTAATAAGGAGAGAGGTACGAAATAATTTCCAAAACAATACATATAATGTGGAACACAGTGGATCCTCTTCGTTGTGGATGGCCACAAAAAAATGGAGCAGCACAGTAATATAATTAGGTGTAGGATGTCCAGCCAAACCTGAAGACAGGACTTCAAGAAAATTTACTGGAAAGCTACCAGGTGGTCCACAGCAACGATAATGGAGCTGAAGAAATGGAGGACAAATGTAGGACTGGTTACACCCTCCAAGCTCCTGTCCTCTTCACATGTCTGGGCTGTTCAGTGGGTTGATTAATTGGCAAAATAAAATCACTGTGTCCTTTTTTAAATTACTACGAACTGTGTGGTTAAAGTTGTTGTGGGCTTCCCTCTCTGCAGCAGTGACGATGAAAAAAGGAATCATGGTTAGATCCAAAATCAGTTTATTTTGGCCAAAAAATTGATAATAATAAGTTGAGAAATAAGAAATATTTCACCACTCTCCATGACAACAACCCAACACTTTAATCCAAGTCAACAATGAAACGACTTGAGAAAAGTTGAAAGACATTTTTAAACGGTCCTGTTAGGGTCCAGATCTAAATCTTATTAAAAACTCATGGAAGGGTTGGAAGCGGGAGAGATGAGCACATTATTGGGGGGTTTTTTTTGGTTGGGTTGGGTTGGAATTTACAATGTATATTACTGGTTTCTTAATTATAAGATAGACTGAACATCGCAGCAGTGGTGGCGTCGTTGTGGCAATGGGTTACTGATCTGAAAGTCAGCGGGAGCACTGTTGGGCCCTTGAGCAAGGCCCTTCACATTAAATTGCTTTGTTGTAAAAACATGATAATTGTAAGTTGCTCTGGATAGTGCGTCTGACAAATGCTGTAAATGTCCGTAAACAATTTCATTTGTAGTAGCGGTGGCACAGTGGTGCTGGGGTTAGCACGTCTGCTTCAGAGCTAGAAGGTCCTGGGGTCGATTCCTGAATTTGCATTTTTTCTTGTACTTTCTTCTGAATACTCTGGGGGTCTTCCGCAGTCCAGTGACAGGCACATCAGGCTAATTGATGGTAACAGATTGCCTCTAGGTGTGAGTGCGAATAGTTGTGTATGTCTGTGTGCGTGTTTGTCTTGGCCCTGCAATGGTCTGGCAAGTTGTTCAGGGTGAACCTCGCCTTTAACAAGTGTTGACTGAGATAGGGGGCATTGGTGGCCTGGTGGTAAGGTGCTGGATCTTAAGGTTTGGGGTTCACGCTCCAATCTCAACGGGTTGTCACTGTCCCCCCAGTGAAGATAACTGGGTTATCAAAGGCCGGCCATTTCTCTCACTGTGTATGGTGAGAGGTTCATGTAGATTACAAGAACTATTGCTGACTTTAGACAAAAAAGTAACCGTCAGCGTGTTTCTGCCCTGCAATGGCCTGGCGAGTTGTCCAGGTACTCTGCCCTCGTACGGAGTACGAGTACGGAGTGCCCTCGAACACATATATATATATATATATATATGTGTGTGTTATTAATTTTCCGAACTGCTTAATCCTAATTAAGGTCGCAGGGAGGCTGGCGCCCATCTCATCCAACTCTGTGCATGGGTGGAGTACACCTCTGGACGACTCACCAGGCCAACCCAGAGCCAACACTCACACAACCATTCACACACACTCACACCAAGGGGTGATTTGGAACAGCCAGTTAACCTACTGTGCATGTTTTTGGACTGTGGGAGGAAGCCAGAGTACCCGGAGGAAACCCACGTAAGCACAGGGCGAACATGCAAACTCCACACAGAAACACCCAGGCTAGGAATTAAACCCAGGATCTTCTTGCTGTGAGGGGGATATGCTCACCACTTGGCCACCGTGCCACCCCCATATACAACAAACCGCACGCTCACCTCAATTAAAGCGCGCTTCTTAAGTCCTTCCCCTTTGAATGTGAGGCGTTTGTTGGAGGTGACAAATGGAGCTTGTGAGACGAAGCGTGGCATATCCGGACTTGTATGTTTCAAGTTAGCAAGTGCACTTGTGCACTTCACTTGCGCACTTAAAAGACCAAGCTCTGTGTGTCACCTGCAACAAATGCCTCACATTTAGAGGGGAAGGACTTAAGAAGCGTGCTTTAATTAAGGTGAGCGTGCAGTTTGTGTTTATAGGGAGTAAATGAGATTACGTAATTCAAGTATGAACTGCATTCAGTCCGAGCAGCTCAGCCACGCCCCTCAGTCGGAGCGGGAGAAAGCAGACACACACAACATTCTAAACATTAACTAGGCACTGTAATGGAATGAAAATTGAAAAGACTTTAATACTACAGCTTTACAACAGTTCAGGTGATTATTCCTCTTCAGGCACTTCAGAGGAAATTGTCATTTCTTCAGGAGAAAGTCTTATTTCTTCAGAAGTAACATCCAACGTCATTAGCTTTTTCTATTGCTTAGCCAGAGAAGACACACAGTGTTTGAGTGGCATCATAGAGCTTAACTGGTAATTAAAACACACTAAAAAAGACTAATTGACAACTTGTGCGTGAATGAGGAAAAAGGGGCATTACATCATCTCAACCAATCAGCAGGAAGGAGGACAGCCATTGGCTGAAATTGAATGACGTGTCAGTTGCTTGGCAGGCCATGAATACTCAAACCATGAGTGTAAAACCGCGAATAGTCAAGGGCCTACTGTGTTGGAGAATTTATAAAAAATGTTCAATCGAAACCGCTGAAAGCAGAACTTTCGGATTATTTATCGTTTTGTAATGAATAAACAACCATCCTGCTGACAGATGTCACCTTACTGTCATTGAACGCTGGGGGATTTATCCTAACTACTTTCTTATAATGTTTAATATCGTACCTGAATAATTTATAATATTTACGGAATAATTTGATGTGAATACCTAAATTAAACAGAAATCGTTAAAATACAGGAAAGAGAATGTTTATTTTTAAGCCTCAGTCATGGTATATGCTTTTGTCTTGGTGTGATTAAATATTTATTTCTTTATTAGTTGTGCTGTAGTATGTAAGAAACATTAGTAGGAAATAATTTAATATTATTTACTTGAACGCTCAATTAAAGGTTGGAAAAAGAAAATATTATGCTGATTTGTCTCATAGTCATGACCAAAGATTCATTGAGTAGGTGAGCCAGCTGTGCAATCATTTCAATGTCACTATAGGGATTGAAATCAAATTAAAGTTTTCAATATTCATTCCTGTGCTCAGAGTTTGAAGTAAATTAGCTTTTTGAAGCAGATTAGCTATAATTAGGACAGCTGGACGTAAAACAATCTCTTAATGACTAAATTTAGTTTTAATGCATTTTTAAGGTACAGACAAAAAGCCATGTTGGTCAAGATGGGAAAATGTTAAACGTGATGAACTCCATACTTAAACAGATGTTGTAGTATGGCCATCCATAGCACAATGTGTGTGTGTGTGTGTGTGTGTGTGTGTGTGTGTGTGTGTGTGTTCAGTGATCCCTCACTATTTTGTGCTTCAGTTTCTGCGGCTTCAGTGCATCACGGGTTTTTCAAAAATTAAAAAATACGGAAATTAAGGAAAAATAGGGAAAAGTTCAGGAAAATGTCTCAAAACATGGCAAATTATGCAAAAAACAAAACCCCAAACAAACAAAAACAAAAAAACAACCCAAACCCCCCCAACAAAACTACTTATATTTTTATGTGAAGTGCCCGTCTGTATGTGTGTATATTTATATTTTATTTACATCTTATGCATTATTTTTGAATGTTTAAATGTATTATAAACATTTATAGCATTAGCATTGAATATATATTTATTGATATTATATATACAGATACATGTACGTGTGCGTCAGGCGGGGGGTTGATCCTACTTCGCAGAAATTGGCAGTCGCGGGGGGGCTCATGTCCTTATTAACCGCGGAAAGTGAGACATCCCTGTGTATATATATATATATATATATATATATATATATATATATATATATATATATATATATATATATATATATATATAATTGTGCTTACTACATTTGTATATTTGTATTCTTCAGTACAGTAATATAGAACATCTGTATATTGTTGTGTATATAAGGTAAATTATTTGTTCATTCATTCATTCATTCATTTTCTGAACCGATTAGTCCTAATTAGCATTTTGGGGAGGCTGGGGCCTGTCTCAGCCAACTCTGGGTGAGGGCAGAGTACACCCTGGACAGCTCACCAGACCACTGCAGGGCAGAAAAACCTGACGGCTTTGCAGCCTACTCTTGACAAAAGTCAGCAATTATTCTTTTACATGACCCTCACACCACAGACAGTGAGAGACATGGTCAGCCTTTGATAACCCAGTTAGCTACACTAGGGGGACAGTGACAACCTTGTGGAGAGTGGGACTCTAACCCCCATCCTTAAAATCAGCACCCTATACCACTAGGCTACCACTGCCCTTGAATCTAATCTAATTTAATCTAATCTAGAGCTTGGTTTTGTTGTTGGTTCCATGATTATGGGCCCAAACAAGCAACCCAACTCGCACTGGAGTACCTGGAGGAAACCCATGCAAGCACTAGGAGAACCCTGCCAACTCCGCACAGTGACGACTCTTTCTGAACCTGGTACTCAATCATATGGCGTTGTTGTTGTTGTGAGGCGGATGCGCTAACTATTATGCTACAGTGCCGCCTGCTGTAGTGCAATAAAATACAGTATAAATAGAAGTGCATAATCCTTTGTATATTATCCACTTTCAGATGATACTATTATACTGTATTTGTGCTTGAAATGCGTGTTAGATGAATATGCTAATTTAAATCTCATTTGTCATTAAACTCCGTCTTTAGATTAATTAGACTATTTATTTTTGAGGAAACATCAACTTTTTAGCCCGGAGTATTTATGCACTTGTACACGCCCACAACACATGCAGGCTCCTTCATTAATCTGCCACCGCTGGTGTCTTCATCTCATCAGTGAAACACTGTTGTTATTGATTGGCTCGTATTGATTGAGGTGATGATTTTCAGCCAATTGTAATGTTTCTTTCAGCCTCCACAGGCATTTATCCATGTTTCTGCTACACCTTGTATAAAACACAGTGTGTGTGTGTGTGTGTGTGTGTGTGTGTGTGTGTGTGTGTGTGTGTGTGTGTGTGTGTGTGTGTGTGTTTGAGAGAGAGAGAGAGAGAGAGAGAGAGAGAGAGAGAGAGAGAGAGACAGTGCACAGCTCATTAGCTTCGGCAGACAAACACAGCTATTTTCTTGAAAGTAGCAAATACATCATCTCCTCTTTGGGATTTTCAAATCTATATTTATTTCCATTTGAATTTCACAGTAATGATGACAGGCAAAAATGTTACATGCAGAATTTTCTCATTCATTCATTTGCTACTGTTTAATTCTACTAGGTTCACAGGGAGCCTGTAGCCCATCTCAGCCAAAGGTTCTGTGAAGGTATGGTATAACTTGAAAAGCTTGAGTTGACCACAGGGCCAACACACACTCATGCACACACACGCACACACACACACACACACACACACACACACACACACACACACACACACACACACACACACACACATTCATACTTACATTTCGGGGCAATTTGGAAGAGTTAGTGTAATGTTTGAATTGAGATTAATAAAGTATTTAACTGTCTGTCTGTCTGTCTGTATGTCTGTCTATAAGTCCGTCTGCCTGTCTGGCTCTCTGTCTATCATCTATCTATCTATCTATCTATCTATCTGTCTGTCTGTCTGTCTGTCTGTCTGTCTGTCTGTATGCCTGTCTGTCTGTCTGTCAAGTTATCTATATGATTGTCTATTTTATCTATCTGTCTGTCTATCGATCAGTCTATCTATCTATAAGTCTGTCTGCCTGTCTGGCTCTCTGTCTGTCATCGATCTATCTATCTATCTATCTATCTATCTATCTATCTATCTATCTGTCTGTCTGTCTGTCTGTCTGTCTGTCTGTCTGTCTTTTCAGCTATATATCTGTCTGTCTATCAATCTCTCTATCTTTTTATCCATCTGTCTATATGTCTATCTGTCTATCTTTCCTTCTCTCTGTCTGTCTATCTATCTGTCTGTCTATTTAATGTAATCTAAACTGCATGTCTTTGAATTGCAGCAGTAAACTGGAGTGTCTGGATTAAACTCACGCGAGCACAGGGAGTCTGGGGCTCTAACCTTGCTGTGAGGCTTATTTTCTAACCATTATACTACCGTGCTGCGCATTCCTCATTCAATCATTCATAAATATTGTAGTATTTTGGGGTTTGTAAAAGGAACAGTAAGAAATATAGTGACCCATTACAGCTCAGAAATTTTAGGAACCTGAATCACAATAGACCGAGTTGCCTCATTTATCAGTCAACTCAAGCAGCTGTTGTTGTTGTGCTGTTTGTTACATCGAAAAAGCCCTCAGCTTGCCTACAGGATGCCTTTTGACTAGACATGATATAAAATATACAGTAATCTGTAATTAAAGCCGGAATGAGCTGTTATACTTAACATGTTGTTTCCTAAAATTAGCCCCTGCGCACTTCTCAGCCAAGGTTATCCTACGCTCCTGTCTGAAGGACACACTGGGCTGTTTGGTGTGACTGTGGGTGGGTCTGGGTGTGTGTGTGTGTGTGTGTGTGTGTGTGTGTGTGTGTGTGTGTGTGTGTGTGTGTGTGTGTGTGTGTGTGTGTGTGTGTGTGTGTGTGTGTCCTGTTTCCTTCCCCCAGCCCTTAGTATTACATTAAGTAGATGTAGTGATTTCATGTCTCATGTTATGCCTGGCAGCACTGGACTGCAGTCACCTTCCTCCTATTGCAGCTGTTCAGCCGTCTTTGGATTTCGCACACATTTTTCAATGCTTTCCAACTCTGTGCTTCAAATGGACCGAGCCTCTTCCACAACATTGATAATCAGCATGTCTGGCTTGGAGGCAGCTTTACCTGATTACAGCTGACACAACAGCTTTGTTGATGCTCCCAGCTCCTGAATTAGTTTTACTTCACATGGTTGATTCTTAATTTTGCCGCGTCAACACTTTTGTGTTCTGTGTTTTTCTTTCAAATTTGCTCAACGTCAAGGCACAAAACATTAAATAACAGTGCTGGGTGGTTTTCCAGAACACACTGACAACTTGTACAATCCACTCTATATATGTACAGGGATCTCTCACTTTCCACGGTTAATGGGGACCGAGACACCCCCCCCACACCCCTCTTCTTCTTCTTTTCCTTTCGGCTGTTCCCTTCAGGGGTCGCCACAGCAAATGATCTGCCTCCATCTCTCCCTATCCTCTGCATCTTCTACTCTTACTCCAACGACCTTCATGTCCGCCTTCACTGCATCCATAAATCTTCTCTTTGGTCTTCCTCTGGGCCTTTTGCCTGGTAGTTCCAACCTCAGCATCCTACGACCAATATACTCACTATCCCTCCTCTGTACATGTCCAAACCATCTCAATCTAGCCTCTCTGACTTTGTCTCCAAAACATCTAACATGTGCTGTCCCTCTGATGTACTCATTTCTGATCCTATCCATCCTCGTTACTCCCAAAGAGAACCTCAACATTTTCATCTCTGCTACCTCCAACTCTGCCTCCTGTCTTTTCCCCAGGGCCACTGTCTCTAAACCATACAACATTGCTGGCCTCATCACCGTCTTGTACACTTTTCCCTTCATTCTTGCCGATACTCTCCTATCACACATCACACCGGACACTTTTCTCCATCCATTCCAACCTGCCTGCACGCTTCTTCACCTCTTTTCCACACTCTCCATTGCTCTGGATTGTTGAGCCTAAGTACTTAAAATCCTCCACCTTCTTTATCTCTGCCCCTGTAACCTCAAAGTTCCTCTTGGGTCCTTGTCGTTCACACACATGTATTCTGTCTTACTAAGACTAACCTTCAATCCCCTCCTTTCCAGGGCATACCTCCACCTCTCTAGATTTTCCTCCACTTGGTCTCTGCTCTCACTACAGATCACAATGTCATCTGCAAACATCATAGTCCATGGAGATTCTTGTCTAACCTCATCTGTTAGCCTGTCCATCACCATAGCAAACAAGAAGGGGCTGAGAGCTGACCCTTGATGTAGTCCCACCTCCACCTTGAACTCTTCTGTCACACCGACAGCACACCTCACCACTGTCTTACATCTATCATACATGTCCTGCACCACTCTAACATACTTCTCTGTCACTCCAGACTTCCTCATACAATACCACAGTTCTTCTCTCGGCACCCTGTCATATGCTTTCTCCAGATCCACAAAGGCACAATGCAGCTCCTTCTCTGTACTTCTCTATTAACATCCTCAAAGCAAACACTGCATCTGTGGTGCTCTTTCTTGGCATGAAACCAAACTGTTGTTCACAAATGCTGACCTCTGCCCTTAGTCTTGCTTCCACTATTCTTTCCCATAGCTTCATTGTATGGCTCATCAACTTTATCCCTCTGTAGTTGCCACAACTCTGTACATCGCCCTTGTTCTTAAAAATGGGCACAAGCACACTTCTCCTCCATTCCTCTGGCATCTGCTCACTTTCTAAGACCTTGTTGAATATTCTTGTCAGAAAATCTACTGCTACCTCCCCTAGACACTTCCATACCTCAACTGGTATGTCATCAGGGCCAACTGCCTTTCCACTCTTCCCCCCCCCCCCACACCCCTGCAACCGCCAATTTCCACGAGGTAGGATCGACCCCCATGACTGACGTATACGTACATGTACATGTGTATATAATATCAATAAATACATGTTGAAAACTATAAATGCTTATAATAACAATTAAACATTCAAAAATAATGCATGAGATGTAAAGAAAATATATGAAACAAGTTCTCCTTACAAAACACGCCAAACGCGACATTCAAACATTCAAATGCGCCATTCAAGCATTAAAACGCGCCACTGAAACATTCAAACAATGCACAAGCTCCTCTCCCATTGACTATCTTCCAAAATCCCACCCCTCTGGCCTCCCATTGGCTAGGAGGGATGACGCAGCTCCCTTGAGCAGCAGCTTGTTCATGAGTTTTTCGAGTGTACTCATTGCAACTTTATTTTTCGGCTCAGGCTTTTACCCTGCATAAACATTTGTAAGCTTATAACTCTGCTAAGAAGACATGGTCAACACGAAGTAAGTACCTTAAAAGGTATGCTTTTATAATTTGTAAAGGGTTTAGGGGGTAGTATTGGGGGCCTCAGAACCAATCATGCGTTTTACATGTAAAATGCGATTCTACTTATGAAAAATCCAGGTTACGAAAAAGGCTCTGGAACGGATTAATTTCGTAAGGTGAGGTACCACTGTAGTTTTGTTGAGGGGTTTGGGGTTGTTTTTTTGTTTTTGTTTGTTTGGGGTTTTTTGTTGTTGTTGTTTTTTGTTTTTTTTTTGCATAAAGGGTCTTGTTTTGCGGCATTTTCATTTTTTATTTTTCAATGAATATTTTTGAAAAACCTGCGATGCACTGAAGCACAAAGTAGCGAGGGATCACTGTATATATGATAAACCATAACAGCTACAGCAGTGTCTAAGATGCCTTTCTACCGTTGACATTCAGCTTTAGTTTAAACCAGAATGAGAAACAATCGGATCATCATTTATTAGCTGATATGCTTTAAACTAATCCAACTCAATGAGATTCGCATAATTCTTAGAAACTCACAGCATGTGATGTGGTCTATAAAACAGCTATTACATTGAGATTAAACTAGATCTGAGGACAATAGAAGCCTGCATCCATCATGGGTGACATTCTGTTAAAGGCAATTGGCTGCTGAGAGCCATTGATCCGAGTGATTGGCTTTTCCCCTGATAACGCAATCTGATAGGTCATCTGTCGATCTACCCTTGAGAAATGCCATCTTAGCGAAGTGTCGATGAGACTTAAGCACACCATACAAAGCAAGCACAGCTAAACTAATAACCTTGGTGGTTATGTTTACTATATGAAAGTGATGAATACTTTGTTTGCTGTAAAAATGTAATGGGTGTGATCAGGAGGTCATGGGTTCAAATCCCAGTTAGAACCCCACTGTGCTAAGACCCTTGGGCAAGGTCTTAACTACAAGTGTGCCTCTGTCCACCCAGCAGTATAAATGGGTACCAGTAAAAATATACTGGGAAGGTAACCTGCGATGGACTAGCGTCCCATCCAGGAGGAGTTGTACTCCGAGTAGCTTCACGCTACGGAAACCGGGAATGAGCACCGGCCTGATAAGCCACTAGGCTCAGGGTGGTCTTAAAAAAATGAATGGTGGATTCAATGCTAACATGACAGTTTTAGTTACTGGTGATTCCGGTCCATCACAAAGATATGTGTATCATGCAGTTTTGTCCCCCCCCCACCGACCATTTTCTCCCTAATTTAGTCGTATCACATTCCCACCAATCAAGTGTTGCCTTCCCTATCACACGACCACCACCAACCAGGGAGGAGCGAACGCATGCACATGCCTCCTCCATGACATGCACCGCTAGTCTCCTTTCTAGCCTCTTTTCGACCTGCACCACATGTGTATTTTGGGTGCAGTCTAACACACTCGGAGGGAATGCACTATCCACTCCTTCGTACGAATGAGCTCACAGACGCCTGTGATTAGTTGACGGTTGCTGTGAGTGACAGGAAAGTGAGTGTATGCTCATCCCTCCCTCCCTCTTGTGAGAGCTCGACCACTTAGCTCCCATGGACCCTCGGTCATGGACGGCAGCGGCATTAACTGGGATTAAAACTTGCGATCTCTGGGTTCATAGTCACGCACCTCATATCATATCCTGCAGTTTTGTGTACACAGATATATTTAGACATTTATGCAGGTTTCACATTTCAGTGCGTCCCTGAATCCCCAGGAGATCCCATATGTTTTACATATAACCGAGCAAGTCTGTGTTCAAAGTATATACAGTGTTCCCCCAATTAGGGAAATAAACTCTGATTCCTGACCCCTCGCCAAAGTCACACTGATCACGCTTGTTGTTGTTGTTTTCCACTGAAAAGCAGTAAAAAGATCCTCCTCTGTGCCATAATGGCATTGCATGGCATACTATAGTAAACATAGTAACCATAATCATTTCCTCTGGCTTAAGACAATGTTGACGTGGGATTTCTGTCTGGTGTCATGCTTGATACATGAAGGAGTGGAGGCTGACAGAATTAGGGCAGCACTAAGCCGCTTCGTCTTTTGCCACATTGCAGCCGCTCCGTCTCCTCTCAGCTCGTCCTCCTGTCTTCAACAGCCGGACTCAAACGAAAGCATAAACCCGTCGACAGAGCGCAATATGTTTTCAGTTCTGACCTTGAATTGTTGTGTTCTAAACCCCAAGGGCTACTACGTTTTCTCTCGTGTTTATGGATTCTCCGCACTACTATTTTAATCCCAAAACAGACGGTTTAGGGGATGTGCTGGAATAAAAGTGTATGAAACAGACATATTTTAAATATGTATTTATTTGTTTATTTATGTGCACACAATGTTGGAGCATTTATTAACCTAGAAACTATTTTTTTTTTTTTGCTTTCCTTCTCTTTTTGCACTCTGTTCAAATTATTTTTTGGCCTTTGTAACTTTTGTTTGCATTGTAGTTCGTGTCAGCTTTGTCGGTGAATTGAGAATAATGAACAACAGGTAGATGACTGTGGTCTCTTTGTGTGGTGAAAATGAAGGGACTGCTAGTGATCTAATTATAGATAAAATAACCTGAACGTCTTACATTCAGTGCTGCAAAAAAATCTACAAATGTACATGAATATGCACTTTAAAATGCCAGCTGCATTTGTCACAGTACGACAGTGTTTATACTGTAAACAGGTGATCCCCAGCCTTTTTATCACCGTGGACCGGTCAATGCTTGACAATTTTACCGCGGACCGGGGTGGGGGGGTCATATAATGTTTATATAGCAAATATAATTTATTATTATTATTATTATTATTATTATTATTTTTATTATTAAAAAAAAAAAACAAGTGATGGTGCACCAGCTGGGAGAATGAAGGCTCAGGCTCAGTCTCACCCAAAATCCCGCTAAAGTTTGAAATATGTCCAACACGTCTCCGTTCACATGCCGTCCACTTGTGGGTTACATTTTAGCACTCAAATGAACAACATGTAACCGAGAGAACCCGGTCATTTTTCAAAATAAAAGATTTTTCAAAAATAAAGACCATTGAGACTCGGATAATAAATAAAACGGAAATAATTAATTATTTCTTCTGCGGCCTGGTACCAATTGAGCCGTGGACTGGGACCGGTCCACAGCCCGGTGGTTGGGGACCCCTGCTGTAAACCATATTTTATATATTACTATATACTCTACATTTTCATTCTGACAGAAGTAAACCAAATGAATTAACAGTCTGGGTGTTAGTTCGTCTCTGGGGATTTAGCTGTGGAGTGGCTGAGCTGTAATGTATTAGCTAAACTTGTAAAATTATAAATGAAACTTAACAGGCATGTTATTTTAGAAAAAAACAGGCTGACCGCCTGCAGTAGTGACGCCTGTTGACGCCAATGGATTTGAAATAAAGCCATCGATATCTGACACAGTGGTGTAGTGGTGAGTATGTCTGTCTCACAGCAAGAAAGTCCTAGGTTTGAGTCCAGGGTTGTTTGTTTGCATGTTCTCTCTGTGTTCGCGTGGGTCTCTCCCAGGTAATATTGAAGGTATTTGACTGAGGGGAGCCCCAGCCACACCCTCAATTTGTTTATAATAAACTAACCCAAACTTGCCTCAACCTAAGATCAACTGACGCACCTGAAGGTCACTGGTTGACTCAGTCACAACTCAATCAGTACAATGTTGTGAACTTGATTATCTTCTTATTAAAGCTGATTCGGAAGTGACATACAGGGACCCGTCACTTTCCGCTGGTAATGGGGAGTGAGGACACCCCCCCTCCTCCCGACCACCGATTTCCACGAAGTAGGATCGACCCCCTGACTGATGTATAGGTACATGTATATGTGTATATCATATCAATAAATACATATTCAATGCTATAAACGTTTATAATAACAATCAAACATTCAAAAATAATGCATAAGATGTAAATTAAATATTAATACACACATATACTGACTTGCACGCACAGATGAGCACCTCACATAAAAATGTAAGTAGTTTTGTTGGGTTGGTTTTGGGTTGTTTTTTTTTGTTTTGTTTTGTTTGTTTGGGGTTTTTTGCAGAATGGCCCTTGTTTTGCGCCATTTTTCCTTCCTTTTTTTATTTATCAATTAATATTTTTGAAAAACCCGCGATGCACTGAAGCTGCAGAAACTGAAGCACAAAGTAGCGAGGGATCACTGTATTTCTCTCATAAAACCTAAGTTTGATTTTTATATTTATTAATGTAGAATTTTCATTCATTCATTCATTTTCTGAACCGCTTAATCCTAATTAGGGTCATGGGGAGGCTGGCGCATATCTCAGCCGACCCCAGGCGAGAGCAGAGTACACCCTAGACAGCTTGCCAGGTCATCGCAGGGCGGAAACACGCTGATGGCTATGCAACTCCTCTTGATGAAAGTCAGCAATTGATTTTTACATGAACCTCTCACCATAGACAGTGAGAGACATGGCTGGCCTTAGATAACCCAGTTAACTGCACTGGGGGGACAATAACAACCCGTGGAGAGTGGGCTTGAACTTCTGACCAATCAGATTTTAGAATTCTGCAGCTTTCTGTTATAATCACTCTTATGTCACTGATTTGTTGAACCACTTAATCCTCTTTGGGTTGTAAGGAGACTAAGTCCGTCTCAGCCGACACGGGGCAAAGCTGGAGTACACTCTGAACAGCGCACCAGCTCGGCCAGGGTAGTGGTGGCCTGGTGGTAAAAAGGTGATGGATCTCTGATCCTAAGGTTGGGGGGGTTCGAGTCTCACTCACCACAGGGTTGTCACTGTCCCCCCAGTGCAGCTAACTGGGTTATCAAAGGCGGGCCATGTGTCTCACTGTTGATGGTGAGAGGCTGTAAAAGAACCATTGCTGACTTTCAACAAGACCAGCTGCAAAGCCGTCAGTGTGTTTCTGCCCCTTGCTAAAGGGTTGTGTCAGGAAGGGGATCCGACGTAAAAACCTATGCCAAATCAAACATGTGAATCATTAATATGACTCCCTTGAAGATGGAGGTAGATGATTCGCTGTGGCAACCTCTGAGGAAAAAAAGGGAAAAGCGGAAAGGAAAACAAGATCGCCTGGACCCTGGAGCTTCTCAATGTATAACCGCCATGATCATGTTATACACTGTTATTATCACAAATAACTAAAATGTTTATTAATAATTCTTCAAATTAACTTACACATTTCACTCTTCTTCAGCACTCTATAAATCGGTGTACAGTGATCCCTCGCTACTTTGTGCTTCAGTTTGTGCCGCTTCAGTGCATCGCGGATTTTTCAAAAACAGTCATCGAAAAATAAAAAAATAGGGAAAAATATGGGGAAAAGTTAAGGAAAATGTTGCAAAACAAGGCCAATTATGCAAAAAACCCCAAACAAACAAAAACAAAAAACAACCCAAACCCCCCCCCAACAAAACTACTTACATTTTTATGTGAGGTGTGTGTTTGTATGTGTGTGTGTGTGTGTGTGTGTGTGTGTGTGTGTGTGTGTGTGTGTGTGTATTTATATTTTATTTACATCTCATGCATTATTTTTGAATGTTTAATTGTTATTATAAGCATATATAGAGTTGAATATGTATTTATCGATATGATATACACATATACATGTACGTATACGTCAGTCGGGGAGGTCGATCCGACTTCGTGGAAATCGGTGGTCGTAAGGGCTCTCGGTCCCCATTAACCGCGGATTTACCTCAGGACCGGGGATTTAGCTCAGTTGGTAGAGCGTCCGCTTTATCCTCCGGAAGGTCGGAGTTCAAATCCGGCCGCGTCATACCATAAGACGTTAAAATTTGGCAGTTGTTGCTTCCTGCTTGGCGCTCAGCATCAAAAGGATAGAACAACACAATAACTGGCGCTGCACAGTGGCGACAGGTGCCTAGCGCACAAAGCAAAATTTCAATGTATGTAAATGTACTTTGACAATAAAGAGTTAGTTTAGTTTAGTTTAAAGTGAGGGACCCCTGTATTCAAATCGTGATTTGTTCTAACGATGTTGACTCTGCGCTTATACTCCAAATGAAATGAGCATTGTAGCATCATGGCTGTTTTTCTTTCTTTCTTTCTTTTTCCAAACACATTTTGGCACAAACACATATCAATATAATCAGAGAGCTAGTACTCAATGATTACAGTCGGCGTTATAACTACGGCTTGTACCTGCTCATCTGTGTATCAGTCTGACCTTAAATTCCATCTTTGCATACAGGTCGACTAAATAATAATTACATTCGAAAATATTTAAAAATAAACGTGCTGTCCCTTGCATGAGAAAATGGCTGGGTGAGAAATCTTAACTCATTTATTATAAAATATGCTTATGTAAGAATCGAAATGTGTAATTTATGGTACAAAGAGCAGAGAAAATTGGTGTATACTATACATTAATAAGTTTTGAGTTTTGACACCAAGAAGAGAGGCCTTCTGGCATTCTTTTGTGCTACAAATTACAGACCCCGGAAATGCACATTACTGTCCTCTGTCAGCAACAGCGAGCAGCGAGATGGAGCAGTGGCAGGCAAATGAATGATCCTGTTCCTGCGAGCTTTTCTTCTCCTTATAATAGAAACCTAATAATTACACACTGCATAAAGAGTGAAAACATGCAAGAGGCTTCAGCCGCCACTCTCTTTGCTGTCTGCTTTTCCGAAGTGAGATTGGCGTTTTTTTCAATATTTAGTGGCAGTGAAGGTCAACTTGTTAAAGACCCTTTAGATGTGTCTTCCAGTGATGTGGATTAGATTGACAGGGCCGTGGTTCCACAGGCACGTGAACATTTTCCTTATTTTTGTTTTACAAGAATAAAATCCAGAAACAGTGGCTACGCTGGGACTGTTCGTAACACAGCCATAATGTAACACTTATGTCGTGAATATTTCATGAAATATTTTCGTGAACAGTTAACCTGTCAATATATAATAAGTAATATTACATCAGCACATGTTTTGTACTGAAGATCATCATGCCTGTGATATGGTGTAGTGAGGATTTGGCGACACAACCACATTGTATCATCTTCTTCTTTTCCTTTCGGCTGTTCCCTTCAGGGGTCGCCACAGCGAATCATCTGCCTCCATCTCACCCTATCCTTTGCATCTTCTTCTCTTATACCAGCTACCTGTATGTCCTCCTTCACCACATCCATAAATCTCTTCTTTGGTCTTCCTCTAGGCCTGCTGCCTGGTAGTTAAAACCTCAGCATCCTACTACCAATACATTCACTATCCTTCCTCTGTACATGTCCAAACCATCTCAATCTAGCCTCTCTGACTTTGTCTTCAAAACATCTTACATGTGCTGTCCCTCCGATGTACTCATTCCTGATCCTGTCCATCCTTGTTACTCCCAAAGAGAACCTCAACACAACCACATTGTATCTTCTTCTTCTTTTCCTTTCGGCTGTTCCCTTCAGGGGGCGCCACAGCGAATCATCTGCCTCCATCTCACCCTGTCCTCTGTATCTTTTTGTCTTACACCAACAACATTCGTGTCCTCCTTCATTACGTCCATAAATCTCTTCTTTGGTCTTCCTGTAGGCCTTCTGACTGGTAGTTCCAACCTCAGCATCCTACTACCAATATATTCACTGTCCCTCCTCTGCACATGTCCAAACCATCTCAATCTAGCCTCTCTGACTTTCTCTCCAAAACATCTTACATGTGCTCTCCCTCTGATGTACAGTACTTATTATACATATTACATATTGTATATGTAAGTCCCTCAGTGCAGCTAACTGGGTTATCAAAGGCCGGCCATGTCTCTCACTGTCTATGGTGTGAGGCATGTAAAAGAACCATTGCTGACTTTCGTAAAGAGTAGGCTGCAAAGCCGTCGGCGTTTTTCTGCCCTGCGATGGCCTGGCGAGCTGTCCAGGGTGTACTCTGCCCTCGCCCTGAGTTGGATGGGATGGGCACCAGCCTCCCCGCAACCCTAATTAGGATGAAGCGGTTACAGAAAATGATGAATTAATGTATATGTAAGTAGGAACATGACTCAATGATGTTTGAAGATGGCTATGACTTCAATGTACAGAGAAAGATCTGTGTCTGTGGGTTCAGAGATGACCAGTGTGGCAAGGCTGGATGGGATAAAAACGCCCCACCCCCACCCCCACCCCCACCACCCCACCCCCGTGCAACACACATGGCTGGGTTCTGCGGTGGAACTGGAGGTGCACCAGTTTGATGCATGATGTGTGAGAGTTCTGCGTCAAGTTGAACAGTCCAGAGCACTGAGTCCTACGTTCTCTGAGTGACAAGTTGCAGCAGTTATTAAACATATCGAGATAATGTCATAGAGAAAAAGTAGTATTGGCAAAGCCCCATAGTAGTCGTGGGCCTCTGTCGGACTTGATCACACCACCTGGAGGTTACATTGTCTTCTATGGCTTCTGTGGCTTCATTGCAGATTAAGTTGAATGTCGTGGTTGCTGTGATGTCTTTCCAACTTCTCCTCTTGTTAGTCTGACATCAGAGTCAGTCGAATTCAGCTCGCTGCACTGCTGCCTTCAGGGAGTCTGCCGACTTAGGTTTGTTGGCAGAAAGCTCGACCATGATTGGGGCACTCTGGAGACAGACTTGCACACGTCCTTGTAGTGGTCTTGCTCCGAGTGCCAGCTGCCTTTACAGAAGGTTCTTGTCGATGTGTTGCTTTTCCATGAGGTGATATTCGGTCAACATGCTTGAGATGCTAAGTTGGTTAAGTCTCTGGAGAACTTTCCTACTTGTGATGTGAACTTTTCATGAGATACCCAGAAGGTTGTGAAAGTTTCTCATATGAAATGAGTTTATTTTTTTTTTTTTGAGAGAGAGAGAGAGAGAGAGAGAGAGAGAGAGAGAAGGTAGGCCAGGACTTTTGACAGAAGTACCTTGTTTATAAACAAACCATTACCGGTATGTTTGTAGACAGATATTAAGTTATTAAGATGGCTTGTTGCTATCCCTGGTTGTGCATCCATATCCATTCACGTCATGATGCTGATTAGCTATTTACTTTTTTGTTCGGAACTGCATGCTGTTCAGACATCCAGGAAAATACAGTGATCCCTTGCAACTTCATGTTTCAGTTCCTGCGGCTTCAATGCATCGCGGGTTTTTAAAAATTGTTCATAGAAAAATTAAGGAAAAATAGGGAAAAGGTTAAGGAAAATGCCGCAAAACATGGCCAATTATGCAAAAAAAAAAAAAAAAACCCAAACAAACAAAAACAACCCAACAAAACTACTTACATTTTTATGTATTAGGTATATAGTATTTTACGCGCGTCTGTATGTGTGTGTATTTATATTTTATTTACGTCTTATGCATTATTGTTGAATGTTTAATTATTATTATAAGCATTTATAGTGTTGAATATGTATTTATTGATATTATATACACATATACATGTACGTACACTTCAGTCAGGGGGGGGGTCGATCCTACTTCGCGGAAATCGGCGGTTGCGGGAGTTGGGGGGGACTTGGTCCCCATTAACCGCGGAAAGTGAGGGATCCCTGTACCTACTAAACCAGTTTTTTTTTTCGTAGAAAACTGTGAGAGTTGCTTTCTATTCATTCAAACGTTCATTCTTTCATTTTCTGACCCGCGTAATCCTAATTAGGGTCATGGGGAGGATGCCGCCCATCTCAGCCCACTCTGGACGAAGGCAGAGTACACCCTGAACGGCTCACGAAACAATATAGTATCTAAATATTATTTTAAATTCGGTTCAATAATTCTGTTCATAACTGCTTCTGTAGAGCTAAAAATTCAGATCACAGAATCCTTATGTCAGTAGGGTCGAGTATTTTTGGCAAACAATGAGGTTTTATGGGTAAAAAAAATAAATAAAATAAATAAATAAATAAAAAACATGAGTGCAATAATTAGGAACACAATTCACAGAGACGTTATTGGGAGCTTCACTCAATATATTATTTCATACTGTGCAAGTAATAGCATTAACTGAACCAGAAAGAGCAGCAGCAGTGACAGTTAAACAGTTCGTTAATGATCTGGACATAATTAAAACTACACAAATAATCCGTTCAGTCAGAGTCACTTTACAGTGAGAAGAAGAACAAGACACCATGTACTTGTGATGTGCCGCAGATTGTGATGAATGTCTGTGGACATAAAAACTGGCATCTAGCGTTTAGCACAGAGGTCCTGCAATACCCATTAATGTTCGTTCATCAGTCTCTCTCTCTCTCTCTCTCTCTCTCTCTCTCTCTCTCTGTCTGTCTGTCTCTCATGATCTCACTCTCAATCTCTCCATGGCCTGTCTTTCTTTTTTTTTTTTTTTCCATAAGCTGTCATATGTGTTCAATACCAGCACATTGGAAAAATCAACTTCCTGACTCATGAAGCACGTTGTGTGAGCCGGCCGTAACCTTTCTGATAGAGCCTCGATCCCCCTGCTGCTCTCCAGACATTTATACAATTTGTAGTTATTAGAGTGTTGTGCAGCGTGTGATGCTGGAGAGATATAGACGGCTTTATTTATTTGTTTATTTATTTACTATCAAGTGTGTATCACTTCAGATGTTGCTCAAAGGAACATGCATTTACTTGCAGGGTAAATATCTACAAATTCACGCTCTGTTCCATTCACACATGCGAGTTAATTGTGTCTCATTTTTCATTTCTTCGCTCGGAGTGTTTATTTTCTCATTATCCAGCCGCTTTTGTGATTTATCGAACCACATTAATCAAAGGAGGACAAATTCATTTCGAATTTCAAATGCCCTACATGTTGCAGAGTAAATCCTTTGGTTCTCTGGTTCAGTAGTAAAAGAAGCTCTCCTGCAGATATAATAAAGTAAGTGTTGTGCAATTTCACCTTGTTTTTTTTTTTTTTTTTTTTTTTTTTTTTTTTTTTGGGGTTTTTAGCATTGAAATAATCTTTATTTCATTCTCTAAAATAAATAAGGACCCTTGAGGGTCCAACATGTGTACAGTTCGAATAAGTTCATTTGATGTGTGCAGCCGCTGAGTTCTTCTGCTCATGCAAACACACCGACTTCAGTGTAATGTATGTAAACAATTATGGTTTGCTCTCAGACTTCAGGTTGGAAGGTGGTGTGTGTGTGTGTGTGTGTGTGTGTGTGTGTGTGTGTGTGTGTGTGTGTGTGTGTGTGTGCTCCTGCTGCATGCTGTTGATTGCGGTTTAAAAATGGCATCTCTGGGGTTCACTCCTTTACCGCTGATATTATTCCGAACCTCTCTGCCGGCATCATGTCGCTTCCTCATACAAAGGTTTAATGATGTGACTGACAAACACGCATGTACGCGCATCTATCTTTCAACATCCTCCTTCCCGAGAGTCACACAGACACAACTGCAGTGCTTTGTCAACTCCAGATTAGCGCTTTGAAAATGTGACAACTGTGTGGCAAAGGCAGCAGCTGTGTCACAGGGTTAGACTCGTTCCAGACTCTGTGTCTAATGCGCCATAAAGGTCGTTTACACACGCGACGGAATTGACACACAAAGAAATTAGTATGCAAAAAAATTCCAAAACAAGCAGTCAAGAACCATTCACAAATCAACGAAGGGATGTTCTGACACGATGAGCCGTCAAATCAAACGTGGTTTATTTTCTGGCGGATTTCAACGCCTCGGAATTGTTTGTCTGCTCATCTTGGGTTCCGAGTGGGAAGAAACCGAAAAGCATTTGGCTTCTCATCTGGAGAACACAAGTCTTGAGGATGCCACCACCACCACCACCACCACCACCACCCATGTCTCAGTGCTCAAGAAAACAAATTGGCCAGACTCCAGCGATGGATACTATTTCTCCTCTGGCATGTATTCAAAGGTGGGTGGATAGCACTTTGCTCAGTGTGTTGCCAGGCCATTGGCATCATGTGCCTCAGAAGAAGCTGCTGTCATGTGATATCTGTTTATTCTATTCATTACATTGGATATGAGACATGAGCTGTCCAGGGTGTACTCTGCCCTCGCCTAGAATCGAGTGGGATGGGCACCAGCCTACCTTAATGATGATTAAGTGGATCAAAAAATGAATGGATAAATGAATTACAGGGATTCCTTACTTTCCGCGGTTAATTGAGACTGAGATCCCCCAGCGACCACCAAATTCCACGAAGTAGGATTAACCCCCCTAACCCATCCCCAAGTGACGTATACGTACATGTATATGTATATATAATATCAATAAATACATATTCAACGCTATAAATGCATATAATAACAATTAAATGTTCAACAAATAATGCATAAGATGTAAATAAAATATAAATACACACACCGACAGACACACACATGCATGTGCACGCACTCAGATGCGCACCTCACAAAAATGCAAGTTGTTTTGATGGGAGGTTTTGGGTTGTTTTTTGTTTTTGTTTGTTTAGGGTTTTTCTTTTTGCATAATTGGCCTTGTTTTTGTGGCTTTTCCCCCTATTCTTCCTGAATTTCCTTATTTTTTAATTTGATGAATATTTAAAAAAAAAAAAAAAAAAAACGCAATGCCACATGAATTGAAGCGCAAAGTAGCGAGCGATCCCTGTAGTTGTTTATATTCTGCTCTTGATGGGTTAATTGCAGTTCGTTGTCTCATTTGCACCTTTTTAAGTTGTTCACACCTTTTAATGCTGAGATGTTTGTACGAAATCCCGTTATGCCTGAACAGAATGACAGTAAAGACTCTTGAATCTTGAATCTTGAATTGGCCTACTTTGAGAAACAGGCTTCCAGCGCGAGTGTCGCCTGATGTCAGTGACCTGAAGGGAGGGGCGAGGGGAGGGGCTGCATCATAAGTAGCGTGCATTTAATATAAATGCAGCCACCAGATGAAGTGCTGTGCTCGGCTAAAAAACAACCAGCGCTCCCATTCAGTATTTGATGACAACACACTGGTAAATGGCAGGTGGTAGAGTTTTAATAAAATAATAATAATTTTTTTTTTTTTTTTTTTTTCCACAATCTAACAAATGTGGCTTGAATAACACAGTAATTCCTCTCACTCTCGTTAGACATGACTGATAGCCAGCTTTGCTATTTCAAGATGACTCGAGGTTGTAATTAGCCGTTGTTGTTGTTGTTTTTTCAGCCAGTTTTAAATGTGTGAGTGTGATTTCTCTTGTTTTGACTCTCCAGCATTAATACACTTTTTTTTTTTCATTTGGCAGATGCTCCTATCTCGACAAAATTACAGCATGGCACTTTAATTGTTGCTAATAAAAAAGGACCCTCCGTGGATGTTGTTGTTGGGTTTTTTTTTTCCGCACATTTACATATGTGGGTTTTTTTCACAACCTGTTCAAGTAATAAACTGCATATGTTTTGGTGAACAAAGCCTTGGGGGGGGGGGTGTATAAGGGCCAAAGTTAACACACAACTGCCGAGTTATTGTCACCGGATCGAGTTGATTGCTTCAGAGTAATAGCGAGGTTTTTAATTTCTGTTCACAGACGAGCAGCATCTTCTGGCCTGGTTTGAGCGCTGCTTCACCGCGTGCTCATGATGTTAGCATCTCATTTGTCTTCTATGTATTTTTCTCCTCATGTTTTTCACATTCTTTCTTACCCTCAGCCCTCTTTCGAGACCTCAGCT
The DNA here is from genome assembly GCA_024760905.1 of Plotosus lineatus. Taxonomy (NCBI): domain Eukaryota; kingdom Metazoa; phylum Chordata; class Actinopteri; order Siluriformes; family Plotosidae; genus Plotosus; species Plotosus lineatus. The sequence continues at coordinate 9,297,093 of CM045735.1, read as the reverse complement.
TGGAGGGTTTGGTCTCAGTAAAGTGTGTGTGTGTGTGTGTGTGTGTGTGTGTGTGTGTGTGTGTGTGTGTGTGTGTGTGTGTGTGTGTGTGTGCGGGTGTGTATGTGTGTGTTTTATTGCCATGGAGCAAGTGCAGTTTGAAGGAAAGCTCTCATAACAACAATAAACCACTTTTTCATTCCACGCCTTTCACTATGCCCTCTTATCTTTCCTCTCTGAAGGAGAGTAGGAGACTCATAAAAGCCTCGTCACCCGCCCTCATCTACGTTTCCATTAAATGTCACTATCATTAATATACATCGATCAGTGCACGCAGGTCACGCTGGCAACAGCGAGTGTAAAATGTGAGATTTCTCACAAGGTGTTTAGAGCAATATAACCGGCGGCTCTTGATATTCTCATTGAGTCATGAGAGCGCCAGTATAAAAGGATGTTATTGCCTGTGCAACTCTTTCTGACGTGCTGTTTTTCACTGGGACGGTCAGACTTTGCCCTGAAGATTAATAGAATATCACATCATTGTTTCCTTTTTTTAACCCTTTGCATTGATGGAGAAGATATAGAAGTGCAAACAACTTAAAATAACAACGCAGTGGTTTTTGATGCTATTGACATGTGCATAAAGAGGCAGTGGAGGTGTGGCTGGCTTAGTGGTTAAGAGTATAGATCACTGATCTGAAGGTTGGTGGTTCAAGCCTCAGTACCACCAACAGGCCTCTGTTGGGCCCTTGAGCAAGGCCCCTTTATTTTCAATTGCTCAGTTGTATAAATGTAAGTTTCTCTGGATAAGGACATACAGTAGGCCCTTGACTATTCGCAGTTTTGCACTTACGGTTTGCATATTCACGGACTGCCGAGCAACTGTCACATCATTCAAATTCAGCCAATGGCTGTCCTCCTTCCTGCTGATTGGTTGAGATGATGTAAGGCCTCTTTTTCCTCATTCGTGCATAAGTTGTCAATGAGCCTTTTTTTTAGTGTGTTTTAATTACCAGTTAAGCTCTATGATGCCACTCAAACGGTGACTAAGTGCCAAGAAAAGGTAATGACATTGGATGTCTCTTCTGAAGAAATAAGTTTTTCTCCTGAAGAAACGACAGTTTCCTCTGAAGTGCCTGAAGAGGCATAATCATCTGAGCTATTCTAAAACACTCCACTAGTAAAGTCTTTTTCAATTATTATTTCAATACAGTACCTATGTTAATGTTTAGAATGTTTGTGTGTGTGGTTTTATTTACTGTGGTGTAGCATGTTTCTCATTTTGTTTGGTTTATCTAATTTGTTACATTTCTTGTTCTTTTATGTCCTTTTTGTTATGGTCTGTGTTTTTGGGGAACTTTTGATTATGCCTCTAACTAACTGTTTTCTCTCCACTTCGGTTGGGGGCGTGGCTGAGCTGCTCGGTGGCTCACACCTGAATTCACTATTCTCATTTACTCCCAATAAACAAAAGCAAGCTCACCTCTGCGCCAGAGGATTAACTCGCAGCACGTCACCACTTCTTTGGTTTGTAACGCTCTCTAACTCTCTCGCTCCAGAACTCTGTTTTCTACCTGCTCTGGCTGAGGGACGTGGCTGAGCTGCTTGGACTGAATGCAGTTCATACTTGAATTCAGTCATCTCATGCCTAATGCAATACCTTCATCTGGCGGGTATTTTTGAAAACCACAGTGCTGTATGTTTCAAGAAAAACACATTTAAAGGTGTTCTTTATATGCAGTATAATGTTTGTATTTTATTATCAATAAATATCACAGTAAAAAATTAAGATTTTCTTAATCATTACTACATTTTAATAAATTAATACTGTATTAAAGAGTAAGACTGTCTGTAAAATGTGTTTCAGAAGCATATTTTAGTGCATGTAATAGATGCAAAGTATTTTACTTCCGGTTGATCATTCGCACATGTAATATGACACATGGAGTTTTACTTCCAGGTACAGAACTCGCAGATTATCTTCATTCGCGGGAGGGGCCGGAACCGAGCCCCTGCGAATAACAAGGACCTACTGTATGCCTAATTTATTTCCATTTTTTTGGGGGGTGGGGGGTGGGGCAGTGGTAGCCCGATGGTAAGGTGCTGGATTGCCAATCCTAAGGTTGGGTGTTCAAGCCCCGCTGTCAATGGTTGTCTCTGCTGATCCCCCAGTGCAGCTAACTATGTTATCAAAGGCCAGCAGTGTCGCTCACTTTCTATAATGTGAGGCTGTAAAAGAACCATTGCTGACTTTCGACAAGAGTAGCTGCATAGCCGTCAGTGTGTTTCTGCAATGGGTTGGTGAGCTGTCCAGAGTTGTCTTCACCCAGTGTCGGCTGAGATGGGCACCAGCCTCCACAGTGACCCTAATTAGGAATAATCAGTTCAGGAAAATGAATGAGTGAAGAAATAAAGTATGCTTTATATATATATTTTTTCTATTTCTTTTTTGGGGGGATTTTTCTCATGTCCTCCCTAATTTGGTCATATCCAATTCCCACCCATCAGGCACTGAATTCCAGACCACACAACCACCACCCACCAGAGAGGGGCAAAAACATGCACGTATAATAAACATAAATAAGTGTTTAACTTGTAATTGTAAACAATATAAGGTTTGCTATTTTTATTAACCGACCACACAGTAGTCACCTCGTCAAATATTATGTTGTACAGAATCTTTCATTAGACGTATTACGGCTTTTTCAACTGCTGTATTTGTACAGCTATTGATGCGCTTCAGTTACACCAATTTAAAGGTGACACAGTTAATGATAAATGTCATCAAGAGCACTCGGAGAGTGCAAATCTCAGTCATGCTTAAAAAAACCAGACAGAGTCAGAAAGTACACAGCACTCCCTGCTGAGCCCGCTAAGATACCACACTTCAAAAAAAAAAAAAAATTCCACAAAGTTAAAGAATCTTCAAAAAATTCCTGTACCGGGAACTCGACCCTGAGCATCTCCAACATGAAAGTCTGACTTTACATTCGAGCCACAGTGTCAACGAGCTTAACTAAAGGAGCTTTACATGATTTGAGATAATCATGGTGATGTGGAGTCGTGGGATCGAATCATGGTGATTTTGATAGAATGTGTTAATCATAGTGCTCGTCTAACTAACTAACAGAACCTCATGCACCATCGAAACGGATCTGAATAAACTTGAAAACACAATTCCATCAGGTTTCATCTCTTAGATGCACCCCGCCTCCTTTTTATACCCCATATTCGATCATATGGAATCTTATTCCAAGCGTGCTCATAAATCATGGAGCAGCACACTTTTTTTCCAATCATGGAGATCATGGGCATCAAAGCCCGAGTGTAAACCCAGAGTTATTTGAAAAAAAGGAATAATTGTCCATCTATCCGGGAGAAATTTTATGAAAGTTCATAAGTTACCTTTTGCAAAGCATTAAATCCTGGGGAAAAAACAAACAAACAAACTCCTAACCAAAAACATAAGCTCCTTGATCACGCTAATAAGTTTGACACAATACAAGAAATACAGGGATCCCTCACTTTTTGTGGTTAATGGGGACTGAGGACCCCCCCCCCCCCCTCCCTCCCGCAGCCGCTGATTTCCACAAAGTAGAATCGACCCCCCCTGACTGACATATATGTACATGTATATGTGTATGTAATATCAATAAATACATATTCAACGCTATAAATGCTTATAATGACAAACTTTCAAAAATAATGCATAAGATATAAATATAAATAAAATATAAGGGCAGTGGTGGTCTGGTGGTATAGGGCACTGGATCGCTGGGGGTTCAAGTCCCACTCTCCACAGGGTTGTCACTATCTCCCCAGTGCAGCTAACTGGGTTATCAAAGACCGGCCATGTCTCTCACTGTCTATGGTGGGAGGTTCATGTAAAAGAACCATTGCTGACCTTCGTAAAGGGTTGCTGCAAAGCCGTCAGTGTGTTTCTGTCCCTTGTTAAAGGGTTGTGTCAGGAAGGGCATCCGATGTAAAAAAAAATCCTATGCCAAATCAAATGTGCGAATCATTCGCTGTGGCGACCCCTGAAAAAGGGAAAAGCCGAAAGGAAATCTCATATTAATAAAATATAAATGCACACACATACATACGCGCACATACACACACTCAGATGCGCACCACACATAAAAATGTAAATAGTTTTGTTGGGGGGTTTTGGGTTGGGTTTTTTTGTTTGTTTGTTTGTTTGTTTGGTTAGTTTTGTTTGTTTGGCGGGGGGGGGGTTTGGTTGGTTTTTTTTTTTTGCGTAATTGGCCTTGTTTTGCAGCATTTTCCTTAACTTTTTAGCTATTTTTCCTTAATTTCATTATTTATTTATTTTTCTATGAATATTTTTGAAAAACCCGCAATGCACTGAAGCCACAGAGACTGAAGCATGAAGTAGCGAGGGATCACTGTAATTGATTCTGAGAGCCGGGACATGTAATATCTACATCAGTGTCGAGGAGGGTACTCCACCATATTTAACTGTTTAGCTTAGCAGCATCCAAAAAAATGAGTTTGGATCATCTTCACTGAGTTGTAATACTCCTCACTGACCCAGCTAGCTGAGTGACACCGGAGAGTGGAGTGTAACCAGTGGCTCTGGAAGTTCACAATAGAATTCACTCTACTGCAGTACAAGGAAATCATTTCCATTTTATTTAGCTTTCAAGGACAACAGAACGATTGCTACAGGCAAAAATTCTTCAGGAAGAAACAGGAACGGGGTTGTAAAAGCACTGAGAGGTCTTGCACATCTCTAACTCATGCAAAATGATAATAAAGTGTTGCTGAAAAAATAAATAAATAAAGATAATATTTTTTTTTTAGTCTGATCTGCTGTAGTTTATGCCCTGCGATGGCCTGGTGAGCTGTCAACCTGCACAATATCTGTAGTAGTCTTTATAAAGGTAATTGTTAAAGTAATGGTCATCAGCTCCAGCTGAGTAAGTACCTAATTAATGCCAAATCGTTTTTTAATAATTAGCATTCATTAATTTTCTGAACCACTTACTCCTGATTAGGGTCACAGGGAGGCTGGTGCCCATCTCACCTGACTCTGGGTGAGGGCAAAGTACACCCTGGACAGCTCACCAGGCCATTGCAGAGGCCAACACTCACACAGCCATTCATACTCACTCTCACCCCTATGGGTGATTTGGAACAGCCAAGTCACCTACTGTGCATGTTTATGGACTGTGGGAGGAAACCCACACAATCACAGGAAGAACATGCAAACTCCACCCAGAAACTCCCCAACTGGGAATCAAACCCGGGACCTTCTTGCTGTGAGGACATGCTAACCGCTACGCCCCCATGCCACTCTTTTTAATAATTATATTTATTTAAATAGTGCATAATTTGCAGTGGTGAGCAATTTGTGTGTATACGTACACGTGGCAATGCTTTATAATTTAGTTTAAATTACATAGAACCAACCCAGGGAGCGAAAGTAATTAATTTCAAAGCAGGTTGAGGCAGAAATACTCTTTTTTCCCTTCTGCACAAAAGGTTTTCCATGCAGTTCTTACAAACACTGCATCTAATTATAGCCTACACATAAAACAAATCCATATATAAACCAGATTTGTACACAAGTCACTTTGACATGAGTCACTAGTGTACAGTACCCATCAAATTTGCAAATCTGAGTTTGAGTCATTTTGAAAAAAAAACATGATAGAAAAATGATAAAACCTTCCAAATTTATTTTTGTCAATCAACATGCAAAATTATGCACTGTTGCATAATTCAAAATAAAGAAACTGTAGCTCACATGCTCAGTAGCTCAGTAAGCTCAGTAAGGTCCCATATGTATGTTTCCTGAGTCAAATTATGAGCTTATTTCACCAAACTCTAAGCACAATTCACAGTATTAAGTTTTTTTAATTGTGGCTATTAACAGGGTTACTAAGTCCAACAGCCTTTGAAAACTCTTTCCAAAACAGCCCAATGAACAATAAAATAATCCCCATGTAAAAACAGTATTAAAACATGCATTTATAAACTTATATTTTTGCTGAATTTATGTACTAAGTGTTGCATGTTATATATAGAGTGGCTTGCAAAAAAAAAAGTATTCACCTCATTTGGGTTTCTTTCTGTTTTCTTACCTTACAATTCGGACGTTAAATGGATATTTTCTTGGGTTTAACGCAGTGGACTTACACTATATATTTCAAATTGGTGAGGTGAAACTAACAAAAAACATTGTACATGTATAAGTACATGATTGCTGTGATGCCCCTAAATAAGATCTGGTGATATCAATTACCTTAGATAGTCACATCATTATTTTAATGGTTCAATGTACCTGTTTAAAAAGGCCCCAGAGTCTGCAACACCACTGATCAAGAGTCACGACCAAGCAAGTCTGTCTTCCTTTTGGCTTTTTCCCTTTCACTCGGGAGTCGCCACAGCGAATCATCTGATTCGCACATTTGATTTGGCAGAGGTTTTTACGTCGGATGCCCTTCCTGTCACAACCCTTTATAGCAAGGGTCACGACCAAGCAAGTAATATCATTAAAACCAAGGAGGTCTCCAAACAAATTTGAGACAAAACTATGGGAAGGTTGGTTTACAAAACACATCTAAACCTTGAAAATTACAAGGATCATTATTAAATCCATCATTACCAAATGGAATGAATATGAACCACAACACACCTGCCTAGAGAGGTCTGCCCACCAAAACCTAGTGATCAGGCACAAAGGGCATTAATCAGAGAGGCAACAAAGAGACTAAAGTTAACTTAGCAGTTTAGAGACCCAACTTAAAGGTAACACTGGAGGAGCTGGAAAGCTCCACAATTGAGACTGGTGTATATGTCCACACCTCACAGAGCTGGGGTTTACAAAAGTGTGGTCAGAAAAAACTATTTAGGACATGGGGGTGTTCCAATACAGGCAAATTCTTAAGGAAGAAAAATTCTTAAACAAGTTAGAGCAGGGAATTGGGCTAAAATCTCAGTGACTAGGTTCACAAGTTCATATAGACAAATCCTAAGGTGGCCCTACAAAATACAGTCACTATCCGAGTTACGACGTCCGCGAGTTACAACCACCCGTACTTACGACCACGTCAAGCAGATGCCTATTATGAGTTTACTGTATATGTCTGGCGGCGCAGCGAGTAAGATAGTTGTGGCAGCGCAGCATCCCAGCATCTCACACTCACAGTATTCTACCACTACACTCAGTGAGTAGATACCGTCGCAGTAACATCTCTTTTACAGTACAATTTTACATTAATTTACTGTACACCGTTACCATGGTCCCCAAGAGGAAGTCCGATTCATCAGACGGCGATTCTACCAAGAAAGCAAGGAAGGCACTGTCGTTGGAGACGAAAATGAAAGTGATAAAGCAGGATGAAGGAGGAAAAGAGTAAATTCCATCGCTCGAGATCTCCATCTCTCCCACTCCACGGTGTCTATAATCTTGAAGGACAAGGACCGCATTAAGGAAGCAGTGAAAGCAGCAGCCCCAATTAAGTCAACGATCATCACAAAACAGCGCGAAGGACCTATTGCAGAGATGGAAAAGTTGTTATACACGTGGTTGGGAGATAATAGGCAAAGAAATGTGAACGTGATGTTGCGAGCAGTGCAAAGTAAGGATACACGTTTATTTCGCATGTTGAAAGAACGTGCAGGTGAAGAATATACTTCACGTGAATTCATAGTGAGTGCCGGGTGGTTTCGGTTTCGTTGAGTTAAATATCCGACTTACGACCGATCCGATTTATGACCGGTTGGTTGGAACCGATCTAGTTCGTAACTCGGATAGGGATTGTACTTGCTTTGGATCAATAGCAGCCTGAAGTGTACACACTGTAAACATGGTTTATTCTTTTTAAGCCAAATTCAAACCAAGCAACATTTTTTATCATTTTGAAGTTCTTTACCAGTCCTGCAATGGCCTGGCGAGCTGTCCAGGGTGTACCCTGCTCTTGCCCGGAGTCAGCTGAGATGGGTGCCAGCCTCCCTGCGATCCTAATTAGGATGAATCAGTTCAGAAAATGAATGAATGAGTTCTTTACCTGCTTACAGCTTAAATATTGTAGAACTATAAGCGGTCTGTACTGGCGTCATTAAAAACTACAAAGCCAACACATTTGTGTGAATAAAACTCATAGAAATGAAATGCCGGTTTTTAGCCAGTTTTTCTCCGTTCAACCTGTTTTTTTTTTTATTATTTTATTTACTTTCTAATACCAAGCACAACATCAAAACTCATGTGTCTGTTAGCAGAATCCTCATTCGGGTCGCGGGGAGGCTGGCACCCATCCCAGCTGACTTCATGCGAGGGCAGAGTACACCCTGGACAGCTCACCAGGCCATCGCAGGGCAGAAACATGCTGACGGCTATGCAGCTACTCTTGTCGAAAGTCAGCAATGGTTCTTTTACATGAACCTCACACCATAGACAGTGAGAGACATGGCCGGCCTTTGATAACCCAGTTAGCTGCACTGGGGGGGGGCAGTGACAACCCCCAACCTTAGGATCAGTGATCCAGCACCTTTCCCTCCAGGCCACTAGTGGCCTGGCTCGCATGTCTGTATCTTGAGTTAATTTTTCTGTTAATTATGTTGCTTTTTAGTACACAAAAGAAAAGCAGCTCCTTTTCCTTTTGGTTTATATATGAGCGGCTCAAAATTTTCCACATTGATAACTTCTCTCCTCCAAGTCATCTGCTTTGTGACTATATTGGGTCATTATATTCTGATACTTTCACAAGCTGGTGTCTCGCATCCAGTATTATAATAAATTAATTATCCATCTGTTTTAACTTCCAAATCCCTGCATCTCTCTTGGACAGTCAGCAAACACATGAGCTGTGTGTAGTGCAGACTTGAAACATGTTATTGAACAGTTATAATAACTAATTAACTCAGTTATTCTGATATAAACGTCAACTCCGTAAAAATTAATTTGGTTTGCTACGTAAATCCTGTTGAGGTTTCAGGACCGTGTTAGATTAGTTAACTAGCTGGCTCACTGCTATAATAATCACTGCTATAACTACTTTATAAATCACATGTTCATAACTAACTAACCGGGGTCAGGTCACGGGGGCAGCAGCCTGAGCAGTGAGGACCAGACGTCACTCTGTATAGTCACTTCCTCCATCACTTCTGTGTGTGTGTGTGTGTGTGTGTGTGTGTGTGTGTGTGTGTGTGTGTGTGTTTCAATGCCGAGACTAGCTGAGAGACGTCCTTCCAACATGTTCTGGGTCAACACCGGTGTCTCCTCCCGATTGATTGACAGGAGTAAAACCTGATGTAGTCCGCTGTAGGCCATCAATGTCATGCATTGATATGTATACTGCGAGATGCTTTTCTGATCACCACAGGTGTAACGAATTGCTCAGTGAGTAAGTGTAAGGCATCTGATCATGCTGCAGGCAAAATCATTACGATTACATTTTCATCTATTTTAAGATGAAACGTGAGGAAATCGCGGAACGTGAGGGATCCCTGTATATATACAGTTAAGAAAATTTGCCCCCCTACTTACATTTTTATTGCGTGCGTGCGTGCATGCGCGTGTCTGTACGTGTGTGTATTTATATTTATTTACATCTTATGCATTATTTTTGAATGTTTAATTGTTATTATAAGCATTTATAGCGTTGAATATGTATTTATTGATATTATATACACATATACATGAACGTATACGTCAGTTAGGGGGTTCGATCCTACACTGCTGAAATCGACGGTCGTGGGGGATCTCGGTCCCCATTAACCGCAGAAAGTGAGGGATCCCTGTATTTCTCTTGTTGTGCTTGATAATATCATTCTGGGTTTATTTTGGAGGTGTATAGAGTCTTACTAACGGTGCTATGAGAGAAAAGTAGAGTTTAATTACCAGGGCTTTTGCTTTGACTGTTGGCCTTGAGCAAGGTGTTTAATCCTGGTGGTTTTTGTTTTGTTTTTGTTTTTTTTATAGCATTA
>CM045735.1:9274660-9282160 GCA_024760905.1 Plotosus lineatus | reverse complement strand
CTTTGTGCTTCGGTTTCTGCGGCTTCAGTGAATTGTTGGTTTTTCAAAAATATTCATTGAAAAATAAAAAAATAAGGAAATTAAGGAAAAATTGGGGGAAGATTAAGGAAAATGTCGCCAAACAAGGCTAATTATGCAAAAAAAAAAAGAAAACCAAACAAACAAAAACAAAAATACAACCCAAAACCCCCCAACAAAATTACTTACATTTTTATGTGATATGCGCGTGTGCATCCGTATGTGTGTGTGTGTGTGAGTATTTATATTTTATTTACATCTTATGCATTATTTTTGAATGTTTAATGGTTATTATAAGCATTTATAGCGTTGACTATGTATTTATTTATATTATATACACATATACATGTACATATACATCAGTCAGGGGGGTTGAGACTACTTTGCGGAAATCAGCCGTCATGGGAGGGGCTTGTCCCCATTAACTACGGAAAGTCAGGGATCCCTGTCTTAAAAACATGTAAAGGTGGTGCAGTGGTTAGCACTTTTCAGATTACTGCAAAAAAGGGCTGGGTTCAATTCCCAGCTCAGGCATATCTGTGTGGATTTTGCATGTTGTCCCCGTGCTAGCATGAGTTTCCTCCGGGTTCTCCGGTTTCCTCCCACTGACCCAAAACGTGCACAGTAGGCTAATCGGCTGATCCGAGTCATCCCTAGATGTGAATGTGAGTGTGAATGGTTGTGCGAGTGTTAGCGCTACGATGGCCTGGCGAGTTCTGTCGGGGTTTTACACCGGGAGTTTACAATCGGAGCCGGTGCTGTAGAGGTGAGAGTGCTGGGCATGTGATTGCGAGGTCATTTGTTTGAACTGGGCACCTGTAAAAGGCACTCGAGTTTCCTCCCACAGTCCAAATAGATGCACGTTAGGTTAATCGGCTGTTCTAAATTGCCCTCAGGTGCAAGATTTGATCATGAACGGTTGTGTGTGTGTGTGTGTGTCGGCTCCCGTGGCCCGAACAGCAGAATTAATCTGTTTGGTAAATGACTCAGTGAGTGAGGATATTATTATTCAAAATGAATTGATCACTGGATGGGCAGACATCCGTAAACCCTGCCGGTGTGTCAGCTGTAAATAAAGGTTTATTTTTATTCTGCATTTCAAGTGTGTTGGTGTGTAAATTTCTTTACTTCTGGTTGAGAGGAGAAAAAGAAAAGCATGATCGGGAACACTTGAAGTTTTTGACACAAAAGAAAATTATATTCGAAAAGGGACGTTAAAAAACATAGCGAAGTGTGTTGTGTTTCCAGGCCAGAGGCTGCGTTTAGTGTCTCTGAACTGGCCTGTTTAATCTTCTTGGTGTAGTATTCTTGACTGGTTTGGATCAAGGTGCTGATCAACTTTATTGGAATTTGCATTGCCGAAGCATGTGTGGAAATAAACAGGAAGAAGAAGAAGAAGAAGACAACAGAATCACAGTCAAGTGGACGCCAAAGAAAACATTCATCCATTTTCCAAGACACTTTATCCTAATTCTGGTCACAAGGAGGCTGGAGCCCATCTCAGCCGACTTCGGGCGAGGGCGAGGTACACCCTAGACAGCTTGCCAGGCCATCACAAGGTCAACACTCACACAACCATTCACACCTAGTGGATATTTGGAGCAGCCAATTAACTGTATGTTTTTGGACTGTGGGAGGAGACCAGAGTACCTGGAGGAATCTCATGCAAGCACGGGGAGAACATGCTAACTCCACCCAGAAACGCCCAGGCTGGGAATCAAACCCATTACCTTCTTGCTGTGAGGCGGACATGCTAACCACTACAACACCATGCCACCTTATTTTTATATTGATGTACTGCATTAATCCCACAAGAGAACATATTCACACACACACACACACACACACACACACACACACACACACACACACACACACACACACACACTCAGAGCAGTGGACAGCACACTAAAGCACCCAAGGAAGAGTTGGGGGTTTGGTGCTTTGCTCAGCGGCCGGTTTTAGATGTGTTTAAGATGCTGGGCTCATGATCGAGAGGTTGTGGGTTTGAATCCCCACCATGTTAAGACCATTGAACAAGGTCCTAACCACAAGTGTGCTTACAACTACCCAGCAGTGTGAATGAGTTCCAGTAAAAAAAAAAAACTAGGAAGATGACACAGGGTGGACTAACTCCTCATTGCTTCATGCTACAGAAACCGGAGATAAGCTCCGCCCTGTTGAGCCAGTAGGTTCAGGTGTAAAAAGCCCAACCAACTAACCTTCGAGGGCACTTGAGGCATGGAGGTCGAATGGTGCCGCTCACTCCCCTTGCCATCACATTTTTCCTGCCGGTATGGGAATCAAACCAGCAACCTTTCAGTCCGAAATCTACTTACAGATCTTACGGTGCTTGTGGTTTTGTTTGTTTCAAAGCTCAACAATGTTAGTGAGATGATTTTTGAGATTTTGTGACAAATGAACAAGTGAAATATTTTTGCACCCTACAAATAAAAATCTTTTTTTTTTTTTTTTTTTTTTTTGTGTTCACTTTCAGCATCAATTTCACTCAGATTTAGTCTCAGTAAAAACTAATAGGTGAAAAAGCGCTCCAAGATAATGACTTGAGAATTCACCATGAGTAATTGGGAGAAAATTGGCACGAAATCAAAAAAAAAAAGAAGAAAATGCATCCCATTGTTTCTTTAAGTGCCGCAGTGGGATTCATTTAGAAACTTTGTCGGAGTTTTGGCCCCTCCCCTCCTCCCCCAGTAGTCCTCGCTGCCCTGCGTTTAAATGCTCTCCCTTCATCCATCTTACCTTTCTGCTGGGCTCGTGGCTCTGCAAGCAGATCAGTGACAGCATCACTTGTACACCGCTGCTGTCTTTCTCCCACTGCTGTCTCGGCGCAGAGGGACATCCGACGTGTTGTGTGGTCATTTTGTGACTGATTGCCCTGAATCTCTTTTCTGTTTTTTATTTATTTGTTTGTTTTTGATTGTTTGATTTTTCCCACCAGTATAGCATGAGATTGGGGAATGGAGTAAGTGTGTGTGTGTGTGTGTGTGTGTGTGTGTGTGTGTGTGTGTGTGTGTGTGTGTGTGTGTGCAGGGTGGTTGTGGTCACCTGAATAAAAGAACGCGTTTATTTCATGTCCATATCGAAGCCTCATGTCAAGCCTAGTACCACTCACCTTCTGAAGCTTTTAAAAACGACGTGTATGAACTATTGTTATTAATTATTAATGTTTTTGCTTATTTTGGTTTATTTTTAAACAGAATTTCACTTCTGTGTGACTTCAGAGAGCTGTGTGAATAAAAGAAGGAGTCATGGCAGCTCGATGTAGCTCAAGCTGAGCTTGGCCTATGCATGGCCTGCATGCTAAAGAGTCTCTGCCCGGCCCCAGCCTCTGCGCTTTGCACTGCGCCCCTGCACTCACTAATGGATCATTTTACACACAATCTCTCATTTCGTCTCTTCAGCCCCCCTACCCCCTCCTCCTCCTCCTCCTCCTCTCCATCCATGCCGCCTTTCTTTTTATGTCACATCTCTCTGCTTCTTGTGCTGAACTTTCCCTCCTTGTCATTCTCTCTGTTATGCATCTGTCTGTGGAATATACATATATACATGTCATGTGCTCAGAAATTCATTTTCTTTCTATCATTCAAACACGTAATGCATGTGCTGTGTACGACACCCGCATGTGCTATAAAAACTCCCATACTGTAGTGCATGTGAATAAAATGACTCGCCATGACTCATATCTCCTAGCAGACTTGGCTCTTGGCATGACAAGTTTTTATTTATTTATTTATTTTTCTTTTCTTTTTTTTTTCTGTAGAACATTGTTTGTACTGCAAGAGTTTAAAATATTCATGATGTAACTATATTTTGTGGCTCTACCTGATCCAGAACTGAGAGCCAAGCAGCAGGGGAGAGATATTGAGTGTTACGTAAAAACCTATTAAGTCCAAAATCTGGAAAAATTAGATTTATGTGCTGCTCAGATCTAATCCAGGGAATAATGTATGTGAATTTAATACGAGATATTCACAGGGATTTGATTTTTGTAAAAGCTAGCGAATCAGTAAAGTTTTAGCAGCCTGTCGAGGATCGGTGAGCAAATGCCAAGTAAGTCTCTGAGCCAATCAGATTTGTTGTCCTGGTCGTGTTTTTACTGTGCTGTTTACAGGTAAAAAAAAAAAAAAAATCACAAAAGGTAAGCCAGTGAATTATCAAATGGCAGCATGTGTGACAATGTTTTGAGAAAAAAAATGCACCACGAGAATAAACGTAATTTGCTTTGTGTAGGCGCTTCTTATATAACAGTCACAATTCCGTTTTGAAAACAATGTAAATGCAGCTGTAACCTGATCTGAATGGTCACTGCATAGATAAGATTTACAGCATTACTGTCTCTCTTCTGTCAATCACAGTCATACTAACCAATCACATGCATCCCTGGCCAGCACAGTGCACTCGGAGGAAAGCACTATCCACCCTCTTCCACATACAGTGAACTCAGAGATGCATGTGACCGGTTAGTATCACTGTGATAAGATATACAGCATTATTGTCTCTCTTCTGTCAATCATAGTGATACTAACCAATCACATGCATCCCGGGCCAGCACAGTGCACTCGGAGGAAATTGCTATCCACCCTCTTCCACATACAGTGAACTCAGAGATGCATGTGACCGGTTAGTATCACTGTGATAAGATATACAGCGTTATTGTCTCTGTTCTGTCAATCACAGTGATACTAACCAATCACATGCATCCCGGGCCAGCACAGTGCACTCGGAGGAAAGCACTATCTACCCTCTTCCACATACAGTGAACTCAAAGATGCATGTGATTGGTTAGTATCTCCGTGATAAGATATACAGCATTATTGTCTCTCTTCTGTCAATCACAGTGATACTAACCAATCACACGCATCTCTGAATTCACTGTATGTGGAAGAGGGTAGATAGCACTTTCCTTCGAGTACACTGTGCTGGACCGGGATGCAGCATAAAAGTATGTTCTCATGTCTTTGAAGAAACATACAGTGCCCCACCCCCACCCACCATGAATTGTTATATGATAGAGGAGAACTTAATAAGGAGTGGAGTTCACAAAATGACCAAACTGCAGGGACCAGTATGAAAAAAAAAATGTTTCCCCATTTCATTATTACATTAATACTAGTATGTTCGTGCCTGCAGAATTTTACCAGCATGTTAAATCCATATGCTTTCCAATTATTTCCCATTAAATCCACCAGCCGCATTGTTTTCTCCAACCAATAGCTGTTATTGATTAACTTTCTACTCCTATGCATGAAATTCAACATCAAACACTTTTCAACAAATTCCCTTCTACACCCAGGTGATGCAAACGAAAGCAAAGCTTGAAAATTATGAATGATTAAAACTGAACCCTGCAATTTTGGAATTCCGGTTCAGGAGGCTGGTGTGGTTTTGGGGGGAGGGGGCCGTGTATTCGGCAGAAGGTTCAGGCGGAATTCAGTGTGTGGTTGTGCTCAATCATCACCCGCAGAGCTCTTTTGATTAGAATATGCTTAACACTCGGATTTACTGCCAAACTGAATGAGTATTCCGCCTCCGAGCTCTCCTGTAGTCCTGGCAAGATAGACCGTCCTGTTTATAGTGATGTAGTACTCAAGGATTCAAGGGCTTAGATTTATATCCTACTTAAGTCATTTTTTTTTTACTTGACGTGGACTCAGTTGGTCCGAACTTTATGAGAATTTAACACAAAATTCATTTGGGCTTTTAATACACTCAGGCATATCATTGTGATACCATAGAGCAGGTGTCGCCAAACTGTGGCTTCCGAGCATCATGTGGCTCTTTGCCGGGTTTCATGTGGCTCTTACGTTCATATCGACGTTTGTGGGTTTTTTAATGTGCGTGTTCGCTTCGCTTAAGTTCAATATGGTATTGTGAAATGTTTATGTACGTGAGATGAAAATATAGTGGTACCTCACCTTACGATAGTCCTAGCAAACGAAAAATCCAGGTTACGAAAAACATTTTCCAAAATTTTTTGTCTCTGCATACGAAACAAGTTCTCCTTACGAAACGTGCCAACCGTGCCATTCAAACATTAAAAGGCACCATTCAAACATTCAAACAATGCACAAGTTGCTCTCCATTGACCGTCTCCCAACATCCCGCCCCGCTGGCCTCCCATTGGCTAAGAGGGATGACGCAACTTCCTCCCACTGGCAATCTCCCAACATCCTGCCCCGCTGGCGTGCCATTGGTTAGGAGGGATGATGCAGCTCCCTTGAGCAGCAGCTTGTTTCATGAATTTTTCGAGTGTGTTCATTGCAACTTTAATTTTTTTTCGGCTCAGGCTTTTCACTTCACTTCACTTATCCCTTAACATCCGGGGATGTCGTTGGGGCGCCTTCATGGCGAGACTTAGGCTGATTTGGCCTGGCAGAGCCCATCCCTCTCCAGATCGGAAACACGCTGACGGCTTTGCAGCCTCCTCTTTACGAAAGTCAGCAATGGTTCTTTTACATGCCTCTCACCATAGACAGTGAGAGACATGGCCCGCCTTTGATAACCCAGTTAGCTGCATTGGGGGTCAGACTTTTAACCTTGCATAAACATTTGTAAGATTATAACTCTGCTAATAAGACATGGTCAACACCAAGTAAGTACCTTAAAAGGTATGCTTTTGTAATTTTTAAAGGGTAGTATTGGGAGCCTTGGAACGAATCACGCGTTTTACATGTAAAATGTGGTTCTACTTACGAAAAATCCAGGTTACGAAAAAGGTTCTGGAACGGATTGATTTTGTAAGCTGAGGTACCACTGTACTGCAAAGCTTCCCAGTATGGGCGGGATCATTAAATGGCGGGATCATGGGCGGTTAAAAAAAAGTGCACAGCAAAATGAAAATATGAAGATGAGCACAGGAGATTTTTAACAGAGTGAGAGGGTTTTTTTTTTTTAATGTTCTTGACTATAATGGAAAGTCAAGCCGGGTATATCAGGCGTCATTGGCGCATTTCAGAACTTCAAATCTTCAGCACCATTTCAGCTGACTGCATGCTAACCTTGACCAGGAATTTCCTAAACTTCACAGGGAAAAGTTGTTCACTTTGAAAAGTCATCCAGAAAAGCAGATACACTTTTCCCAAAAATTTACGAAGCGCTCAGAGACCGTAACGCTTGCATCGTATCAACTGGCTTGGAACATTACACGGGCCAGAACGCCATACAATGAAGGAGAGTTTGTTATAAAATCCCTCATTGACGTTGTTGAAATCTTGTCTCCTGAAAACGACAAACGAAAGCGCGTGGTATGGGACGTCCAGCTGTCCGTGGCAGTGGTGGCCTGGTGGTAAAAGGTGCTGGATCGTTGATCATAGGGTTGGGGGTTCGAGTCCCACTGTCCACAAAGTTGTCACTGTCCCTCCAGTGCAGCTAGCTGGGTTATCAACGGCCGGCCATGTCTCTCACTGTCTGTGGTGAGAGGTTCATGTAAAAGAACCATTGCTGACTTCAGTCAAACGTACG
>CM045735.1:9239660-9269660 GCA_024760905.1 Plotosus lineatus | reverse complement strand
GAGCCTTTGCTTTAGTACGTATCATGTTAATGTCCAAACTCACATTATTTTGACGGCAGTCCGTAATCCACTCTCAGTGATTTTGTTTTTTGTTTTTCCCTCACCACTACGGTGAACACGATTTTTCCCGCAACCCAGTGCTTCCCCTGAGCTCAATAAAAGTTATTGTTTCATGAGGGAGGAAAGGTGTGTTGGATGCTGGGAAATATAATCTCGACTAATCAGCTTGCTGGATTCACAGCCAATTAGAGAACACTCAAGTCAAGCAGGAGAACAGAGCATGATGGGTCGCGTAGTTGAATGTAGTGCACGTGAATTTTGAATATCTTTATTTTTTTTAATTTCCCGATGGGAAATCCCGTGATATTGCGGGGACGCGAATTAGGAAACGCGAAGTGGTGGGGGATTACTGTACTCCGCTTCGAAAATGAATAAATGATAAGCGTGGGCTACATATTATAAGGGACGTCCCACAGTACGCTGGTTTATTGCCCTTTCTGTATTATTATTGATATTGGAGAGGAACAGAAACGTCTTTATGGTGAAAATAATGATGCTGACACGTTTTTTTTTTTTTTGTGATATACTCTGTAAAGTGAGACGGAGTAACAGAAAACATTTATTGTAAGTGATCAGCAGCGGATAATACAGAAGGTAAGGCTGTGACTGTGTAGGCGTGTGCGGGTTTTTTTTTCCCCTCTGAAAGTATGTTTGCGATGGTCTCATGCTGTTGGTGTGGGGTGACTTACTGTTGTGTACTTGTTTATGGTCGATTTCATCAGTCTCCCTGTGGCTTGTCTCCTCACACTGCATTGGGTCTGAGGTGAGCCGTGTTATTGCAGAAATGTGGGCGCAGTCACACGCCTCTCCGTTTGCCTGAAGACAGAATGCGCACTGGATCTCTCTCTCTCTCTCTCTCTCTCTCTCTCTCTCTCTCTCTCTCTCTCTCTCTCTCTCTTCTCATCTTGGTGAACAGGTTCATTATTGCTTTGTGTTTGCTGTAGCCGGGCTGCTCTAATCAGCCTGTCTGCCTCTGTCCTCTTCTCTCTTATCACCTGACAGCTCCCCAGCAACCAGGAAGCCAGGTCTTAACCATTCTCCCGAAACAAGCTGAAAGACCTTGAGATAGACCCGTGGAGCAGAACTCTCCGCATTTCAACCGCTAATTGAAGGGAGTTGTGGTGTCTGAGTCGTGTCTAATAGTATGGATATCTGACAAAGACCCTGAACCGCCTCCCACATGAAAAGGGTTTCGAAGAAGGCATGAAAACCTTAAAAGACAATCATCTGAATTCATCACAAAAGCTTCTTTCAGGCTCTTCACACTATGCTAGCAACCTTTGACGAGCATCCAGGAAGAAAAAAGACAAAGATTTTCTGTCTTCGGAGTCCCCTCATCTTCTCTCGCTCACAGCCATAATAATCTTAATGCAGGTATTATGGAGTCAAAATACTGCCCGAGGCAGCAAGATCGCTGCCAGAACAGAGGAAAGTGTCAGGTTGTGTGTTCATGAGCGACAAGGGTATTACTATGTCGGCAGGCAAATGTCAAGAGTGTGTTTTTTGTTGAGGTAATGAGTGTGACCTGTTAATGAGCACAAACACAAACGCCATAGTTAATGAACTGTGCGTGGAAAATGTGATCAGAGTGAAATGGCCTTGATCTTCAGCCACTGATCATCATGAGGCAAGAGTTCAGGGAGGAGATGCAAGTCTTTGCCCTCGAGGTCACATGAATTGTGTAGATAAAAGAATTATGCATTCTATATGGCGGCACAGTGGCATATTGATTCGGACATCTGCCTCACAGCAAGAAGGCTCTGGGTTCGGGTTGTTGGGCTAAGCGAAGGAATATGTGTGTGAACTTTACACGTTCTCTTTCTCTCTGCTTGCGAGTTTCCTTCTGGGTGGTCCGTATTTATGTTTTTTTTTTTTTTTTTTTTTACAGTCCGAGAACATACACATTAGGCTAATTGGCTTCTTCAAATTGGCCCTTATGTTTGAATGTGTGTGTGTGTGTGTGTGTTGTGTTTTGGTTCAGGTGAACTGGCAAGCTGTTCACGTTGCACCCCATCTTCACCCAGAGTGGTCCAAAATCAACTTCAGCATCCCTCTGACCCTAGTCAGATGGCATCCATTCATTCATTCATTCATTCATTCCTTCATTTCCTGAGCCACTTAATCCTAATTAAGGTTGTAAGGAGGCTGGAACCCATCTCGGCCGACTCTGGGCGGGATAGAGTACACCCTGGACAGCTCGCCAGGCCACTGTTGGGCAGAAACACGCTGACGGCTATGTAGCTACTCTTGTCGAAAGTCAGCAATGGTTCTTTTATATGAACCTCTCACCATAGACAGTGAGAGCCATGGCCAGCCTTTGATATCCCAGTTAGTTGCACTGGAGGGGACGGTGACAACCGGTTGAGAGTGGGGCTTGAACCCCCCCCAACCTTGGAATCAGTGATCCGGGCACCTTTACCACCGGGCCACCACTGCCCTGAAATAAACGAAGTACAGGGATCCCTCACTTTCTGCGGTTAATGGGGACCGAGACCCCCCACGACTGCCGATTTCCGTGAATTAGGATCGACCCCCTTGATTGATGTATACGTACATGTATACGTGTATATAATATAAATAAATACATATTCAACGCTATAAATGCTTATAATAACAATTAAACATTCCAAAATATGATGAATAAGATGTAAATAAAGTATAAATACACACACATACAGACGCGCACCTCACATAAAAATGTAAGTACTTTTGTTGGGGGTTTTGGGTTACTGTTTTGTTGTTTTTTGTTTTGTTTTTTTCATAATTGGCCAGGTTTTGTGGCATTTTCCTTAACTTTTCCCAAAATTTTCCTTAATTTCCTTAATTTTTTTATTTTTCGGTGAATATTTTTGAAAAACCCGAAATGCACTGAAGCCGTAGAAACTGTATTTGAAATCACTGTATTTGATAATTGCCATAGAATCAGTAAAAATAGGGACTGATCTAGCTTCTGTAAAATATTTACCCAGAATTCTCAGGCAAACAGTGCAAAATCTCTCGAGTTTCATGATGCATAATTGCAGAAATTAATTATTATGGTGTAGTCAAAATCTTGACATAAATGGAGAACGTTATAATGACTTCAAGCGCGGCTGAAAGTGTACATGCAAACATTTTATAGGAATCTATCTGTACGTTTAATGATTTTACCCTCCGAGTGTGTCTGCCTTTAATAAAGCGCTCATTTGGAGTCCCATTAGGACCTGAGACTGAGCCGTTAATAAGCTCCACAAAGAATATAGCTTTCCTCGTTTAATTGCTATTCAGTATCATCTTGTTTGGTCTGTGGCAATAATTGGCAGTGGCGGTGATTAAAGTGTAATTTTAAAAGGAAAGAAAGAGTGAAGGAAACTCCAGGTGTTTAAAAACTTTTCACTGGCGGTGTGTCAGTGTTTACTGATTAAACCGAGCACTTTCTTTTGCAGAACACTTTCATTCCGTAATTACTGTAAAGACAATGGTGTTAAATTTAGCTACGGCTGATATTAGATTTTAAGTGGTAGGTTATAAGTAATGCTGTCATACTGATTTTCATTGTTCGTGCAACAAGTGAAAGTAAAGATGTCTTTATATAACGCAGTGCTTCTCAATTATTTTTTGTGGCGCCCCCACTTGGAAGAAAGAAAAATTCATGCCCCTCCCACCGCCCTACAAGTGACTATACATAGTATTATTGGTCTATAAAATTGTTATTAGTACACTTCTGCATAACATTGTATCTTTATTAAGATTAAAAACAAAAAAGAAAGAAATATAGTTCAACTTACAACAAAGAAAAACTTCATTAACATTGTTTTTTAATCTGTAACAGAAAAGATTTAAAGTGCACCAATGTGCCTGAAATAAAATTAAAAAAATACATCCTTATTTAAACTCGTTCAACTTATTTATGTCTTAATATCTCAGTCTCTCTCCACATTTCTCTTCGTTCCTGTTAGAAATTTTTCCGTGTTGCTTCTTGAGAGGTTGTTTACTGCACTTTATGTTTGCTTGTGCGAAAAACCGCTATACAATAGGACGACAATGAGAGCCACTGCCAACTACTGGAGTGGAGGTGCAATTATACTTAATTCTCATACACAATTCCAAAAAAGCATGTTTACCAGGTTCATATGCGCTGCCCCCGGCATCACCCGCCGGAATCACACTGCACCCCGCTGGAATCATACCGCGCCCCCCTTGGGGCTCCACTATTTGAGAAGCACTGATATAACAGCAAGCAAATAGGCTTAAAAAGGTGCGGACAATGAGCAAGGAATAATTTTAAAAGATTGGCCATGAAAAAAGGGATTATTTTTCTAGAGGCAGGCGAGGATTTATATGTGATTGTAAAGCCTTACAGAAGATCAAGGCAGACAAACACTAAACAACAGACAAGGTCAGCACTGACAACAGGCAGAATGTTAGGCAATTAGCAAACAGACTCCAGCAGAAAAGTAAATTCAGAATAAACAAACACAATGTAAAAGGCTTATCAGAAACACCCTGATACAGCTGAACCACTTCATTGTGTATGCCTGAATGCTTCTGTGTGTGTGTGTGTGTGTGTGTGTGTGTGTGTGTGTGTGTGTGTGTGTGTGTGTGTGTGTGTGTGTGTGTGTGTGTTAAGAAGTCTTTAAATAGACAGGAGAGTGATTAGCTGCAGATGGAGTATGGGTGTTATAGTCCTGCATGGTCATGTTTGAAGGCAGAATGGCCTCATGGGATTTGGACTCTGAGCTGGGCTCATGACAATACCAAAGCTATTCGTGAACAATTACAGTTGTTTATTGATTAAAAATAGGCGCATGATACACTTCATCTCGCTTTAGTTCCATTGAACAATTATCCGCCGAAAGCGAGCAGGATGTTGATTTGTTTTCTATTTAATTCGGAAAGAGCAGGAGTATTGCACAGCCCCGTATTGATTGTGTCACTGAAGTTGTTACGTTGTCTGGGTGTGTATGCCTGTGTGGGTGTGAGGTGTCATGCTGGGTGAGTGCATATTTATTTATTTATTTATTTATTTATTTATTTATTTTTGAAGAGAGCTCAATTGGCCATGAAATCCTTATAGCGTTGAGTCTCCTACAGTGTGTGGTCAAGCATGGCACAGTTTGTGGAATGAGCATGCGATAGTGAATGTGACACAAGCATATGTTCCTCCTTGTGGCCAAATAACAAACAGACACACACACACTCTCTGACATGTACACCTCACTGCTCGGCGAACCCCCTGCCGCTATATCAGCGTGTGCTTAACAAAGCGCAAAGGCACACACAACACACATCTCAACACCTCAAGTGCCGAACACGTGTCGGGATGAATATCAGCTCCTTGAAGTCTTAATCTATTCTGCAGGGTCTCTCGTTATTCTTCTAAAGTCTCATGCCAAGAGCTCACAGGCTTCGCTTGTAGTCAGGATACGGCTCAGCTCGGAAGTATGATGTAATAGGAATACACGAAAACATTCGTATATCACGACTCTGACAGTGAAGACAACCAGCGCTGTGCAGTCTGTTACAGAAATGGCTAACTGATGGGAGGGTCAACATCCTGTAGTATATGTCAAATGCAATCACAGCCGAGACGCCTGAGGATATGCAATCTTCCTGCCCTGAGATGGTAGTGAACCAGATGAGTATCTTTTATTGCAGGAAGTGAAGAACTGACCCCTAACGTTTATAGGTTTAATGTTTTTGACAGATCCTAAGCTGTTAAAAAGCTTATATTATACCCACTAGGGATATAATGTCATTTTCTGTATTTGTTCAGAGCTTAAAATATTCATATTTAAATGTATTTATTCTGCAGCATGGTGGTGTAGTAGTTAGCACCAACCGCCTCACACCAAGAAGATTCTGGGTTCAAGTTCTGGACTCAATTGCTTCAGCAAACTAGTGAGTGAGTGAGAGAGTGAGTGAGTGAGTGGGCGGGCGGGCGGGTGGGCACAGTTGTCATGCTAAAGCATGGCAGGTATGATGGCAGCTGAAAAATGCAGACAAAAAAATCTTTATTCATACATTAAGTCCTAATCCCAATTCAAACTATTAAAAGGAAAAACAGGCAGAAGTCAGGTGATCAGGTTGTACTGGAGTCGAGGCAAAAATCAGGAAACATGCCAAGCTTGTAAATATGCTGGACCGCTATATCAAAGGTGAGGCGTGGAATCCTAAACGTGAGGACTGCCACAGATCATACACAGGCAGACTTCTTTTCCTTTTGGATTTTTCCCTTTTTCAAGGGTTGCCACAGCGAATCATGTGATTCGTATGTTTGATTTGGCATAGGTTTTACGTCGGATGCCCTTCCTCACACCACCCTTTAGCAAGGGGCAGAAACACGCTGACCGACGATGCATCAGCTGTCCTGTTCATGTAAAAGTGCCCTTTGACATGTCTCACACCATAAACAGTGAGAGACATGGCCGGCCTTTGATAACCCAGTTCGCTGAACTGTTTGGGAAACAGTGACAACCTTGTGGAGAGTAGGACTCGAACCCCGAATCTTAGGATCAGTGAGCCAGCACCCTTTACCATCAGGCAGACACGCCCTGAAGTATACGAGCAATGACAGGTGTGCTAAAGTGATGTGACAAGGAAGTCAGAAGCCCAGACTGTGAGTGCTGCAGTGTATTCTGGGTAGTGTAGTATGAAGACTGGCTCAAGTCCACTGACAATGTCTTTCTTTTTTTTTTATTAAAATGTTCTTTTTTTTTTTTTTCTTGTTTACTTACTTGTTTTAAAGTGCAGCTCCATTCACGTCCTAAATCAAATGTGCTGTGGAACTTTATGGCACATTTTATATTGTTTTATTTATGGAAGCTAACTATAAGCTCCGTTTTTAGTGTCTGTTCAAGGTGCCTTTGTTAGAGCTCGCTGTTCAGTGTAAAAGGTCTCATTCCGGAATGGCGAGTCATATTTAAGTCTAAACGATTGGTAGTAACTGAGTGGGGATTGATGTCTGTGTAAAAGGTACAGGCAGCATCGTGGGACAGAGGTGTGACGTTTGTGGCGTTGACATTCTTTCTGAGACCAGCGGGAATTCGCACAACGTCGTTTACAGCTTTTAAGGTCCGCACATACCGTTTCGGTATAAATCACCTCCCACGACTGTTTCCAGCATATTTCGGATCACACAAACACAATGCTCAGCAACTTTGCTTCCATTTGAGAAGTGGCTTAAATGTGCACGGCTAGCAAAATCACCTCGGCACTCACTTCAGCCCCCATTGAGGCAGTGCTGCTATGCTTATAGAATTCATATTTCTTATTTATACGCAAGACACCTGGGTCAGTCTGATACACGCTTCTCGTGGTGACTTTATTGCCAGCTTTCTTTCGTTCTGTGTGAACAAGCTGTATATCGTTCATCGTTCATGTTCTGTTACGGCTTAATCCTAATTAGGGTCGCGGGGAGGCTGGCGCCCATCCCAGCCGTCTAGATAGATATAGAAGAATATAGAATCTTCTATAATCACCTGAAGAGAGAGGATGGTTTCACCACCCCTCGAAACAGATCTGTAGTGATAAATGGAGTTTCAATAGAAAGTCTTTGTCCTGTCCTTTTATTTTTGTATATATATATATATATCAAAGGGTCTTTTTTAATGTCAGTATTGCGGGATCTCTGTGAAAGAAGGGTTTCTGTTTTAGTGAGATTCTGTTAGAGTTGCAAATTTTCTTAACTGTATATATACAGGGATCCCTCACTTTCCGCGGTTAATTGGGACTGAGATCCCCCCGCGACTGTCAAATTCCACAAAGTAGGATCAACCCCGCCTGACTGACGTATGCGTACATGTATATGTGTTTAGAATATCAATAAATACATATTCAACGCAATAAATGCTTATAATAACAATTAAACATTCAAAAATTATGCATAAGATGTAAATAAAACACACATACAGACACGCGCACGTGCACACTCAAATGCGCGCCTCACATAAATATGTAAGTCGTTTTGTTTGGGAGTTTTGAGTTTTTTGTTTATGTTTGTTTAGGGGCTTTATTGTGCATAATTGGCCTTATTTTTGTGGTGTTTTCTTTAACTTTTTCCCTATTCTTCCTTAATTTCCTTATTCTTTTAATTCAATGAATTTAAAAAAAAAAACGCAATGCATTGAAGCCGCATGAATTGAAGTGCGAAGTAGCGAGGGATCACTATAATTTGTAACAGACACAGAAAAAGTAGTTTACAAAATTAAAAGTAAGAAAGTGCGGTCTGTCATGCTCAAATATATTGAGGCTTTTGAATTGTCGTTAAAAGTTTAGTTATTTAGTTATTTATTTATTTTTGGATGAACTTGGCAGTTATTTCACACTCACACAATGATTTTGGTTTCTGCAGGGACCTGATCAAACATTATAAAAATAAAAATATGAATACTAACCCCAGGGCCGGCCATGTCTCTCACTGTCTATGGTGGGAGGTTCATGTTAAAGAACCATTGCTGACTTTTGACAAGAATTGCTGCTCAGCCGTCAACGTGTTTCTGCCCTGCGATGGCCTGGCAAGCTGCCCAGGGTGTACCCTGCCCTCGCCCAGAGTCGGCGGGGATTGGTGCCAGCCTCCCTCTGACCCTAATTAGGATTAAACGGTTCAGAAAACGAATACTCAACAGTCTAGATGTGTGTTCATGATGTTTTATGATGCAATTTTGCTTCAGTATTAATTAAAGGAGCTGTGTCATTATTTTTTGCCCAGATTTAATCGCTAAAAGTTGTATAAATATTCCATGAACATCCAAATCCCTTGTCTTTATTTGTTTAAATAGCCTTTCAGCTTGCAAGTTCAAAGAAGTGGAGAGTTTTTGAGCTCACTGTGGAGTGAATGGAAATGGATTATAACGTGGAGTTTCTGAAATCTTTTGGGTTTAACAGCTTTCGGAGATTTAAATCATACTGCAAGCTCCTAACAAGCTTAATGTATGACCTCGATTCATCTCTCGTGTCCTTCATAAGCTAAATATCCATCTAGATGAATGATTATGTCTTGTTTGAACAACTTTCATGATATTTAAGCTATTTTGTTCATACAACCACAACACAGGGTCGCCCAAGGAGGTCCCACGTTCGAACCGGGTTCAGTTTGTATGTTCTTCCCTTGCTTGTGTTGGTGTCCCATTATGTGCACCGGGTTTTCTCCGTCGATCCAAACACATGCACATGCAGCTAATCGGCTGTTTCAGATTGACCTTGAGTGTGAGTGTGAAAGTGTGGGCAAGGCTGGTCCTCGCCTTCACCCACTATTGGCTGAGATAGGAAACAACCTCCCTGCAACCCTAATACAGTGGCACCTCACCTTCCGAAATTAATCAGTTCCAGAGTATTTTTCGTAACCTGGATTTTTCGTAAGTAGAACCGCATTTTACATGTAAAATGCGTGATTCGTTCCAAGGCCCCCAATACTACCCTTGAAAACTTATGAAAGCATACCTTTTAAAGTACTTACTTCGTGTTGACCATGTCTTCTTAGCAGAGTTATAATATTACAAATGTTTATGCAAGGTTAAAATCCTGAGCCGAAAAAGAAAGTTGCAATGAGCACACTCGAAAAACTCATGAACAATCTGCTGCTCAAGGGAGCTGCGTCATCCCTCCTAGCCAATGGGAGGTTAGCGGGGAGGGATGTTGGAGGATAGTCAATGGGAGAGCAGCTCGTGCATTGTTTTAATGGCATATTTGAATGTTTGATTGGCGCGTTTCGTAAGGAGAACGTGTATCGTATACAGAGAGAAAAAATTTTGGAAAATGTTTTTCGTAACCTGGATTTTTTTGTTTGCTGGGACTATTGTACGGTGAGGTACCACTGTAGTATTAAGCAGTTGGGCAAATGAATGAAGTAATGAACCACTGCACTTCCCTTTCTACGCTAATTCTGGGCGTCATGTGTTTTTGAGCACCATCAGAGTCCAATGGCTTTCACAACCTGTCAGTCATGAACATGCCGTAATAACACCTTACCAAGTGCCTCACACGTTGTAAAGAACACTTTAAAGTGTTAAAAATCAGGCTATGATTTCATTCATGTGCCGGATGGAGATTATTCAGAGCCTTGCTGTGACACTTGAGGGGAAGTGCACCACAGCCGCGATCAGCATGTTTCCTGAACAGGCCAATTTAACATGACTGCGAATTGAAATTCATACAGAAACTTCAAAAAGGGCGAATCAGGGATGTCAGGCATGATGTAGAAGAAGGTACTGAAGCAAGGCTGAAGTGCTTGGATGAGTGCTCGCTGGATTTTTCCGGGTTTGGATCCTGCTCAGAACAGATCACACCTCTTTCTGCAAAAGCAGTATACCGGTACTCTAATATTGGAGACACTCAGATATGAACTATTCACTATGGCCAGCTTTTCACTCTCACTCACTCGTTTGCCAAACCGTTTAATCCTATGAGGGTCACGGAGAGGCTGATCTTAACCGACACCATCCCAAAGTGGAGTACACCTGGAGTAGCTTCCCAGACCAGTGCAGAGCAGAACAACATAGGCAGAGACAATTCATTCGCCCAATCGTCGGCTGAGATAGGTGTACAACCACCCTACACCTCTAATAGTAGGATTAAATGGTTTGGCAAATGAGTGAGTGATGAGATGGGAATGAAAGTAGGGCATCCTTGCAGTTGAATGGATCTGCGCTCGGTGTGAAGCGAATCCGTTATGCTGTACTCAAGTGGACTCTTTTGTGAATATTTTATCTCTTTATGTTTAGTCACGGTTAAGCAGATGCACAGATAACACTTTCTCTCAGTCTCATTTTCTCTCCCTCTGGTCATTTTTGCACTCAGAGTTTTTATGAAACTGTTCGAAGAAGGAATGCAGTTGTTTTTTTGTTTTTTTTTAAACTGTGTTATAATAAAAGAACATTCAAATATATTCTGGATTTTCTTGTAGAAGATTACAGTAAAGTATATAGTGTACGATTATAAAACCATATAAGTGTCTGCTTATAAAACTATTTAGAGACATTTTTAGAAACACATCAAGAACAAGAAAAAGAAAGAAGGAAAAAAATCAGCAAATAGAAATGTGTACAAGAATCTAAATATGTTGAGCGTGACTTTATTTATTTTTCTTATCTTGGCAAACTTAAGAGGGTCCTGGGTTTGAGTGTGGAGTTTGCATGTTCTCCCCTATGCTTGCGTCGGGTTTTCTTGAGGTACGATGGTGTTCTCTCGTAGTCCGAAGACATGCACATTCGACTAATTGTAAGTTTCAAATCATTATTAGGTCTGGATGGCAGTGTGTATGACTGTATGTGTTGGGCCCTGCCTTGGCCCAGTGTCCACAGTGACCCTAGGAGGTTTAAGCGATTTGGCAAATGAGTGATGGTCATATTAAATACAGGGATCCCTCACTTTCCGCGGTTAATGGGGACCGAGACCCACTCATGACCGCCATTTTCTGCGAAGTAGGATTGACACCCACCCTCCCGACTGACGTATACATACATGTATATGTGTATATAATATCAATCAATACATATTCAACACTATAAATGCTTATAATAACAATTAAACATTCAAAAATACAGTAATGCATAAGATGTAAATAAAATATAAATATACACACGTACAGTTGCGCGCCTCACATAAAAATGTAAGTTGTTTTGTTGTGGGGTTTTGGGTTGTTTTTTTGTTTTGATTTTGTTTGTTTGGGGTTTTTTTTTTTTGCATAATTGGCCTTGTTTTTTTGGCATTTTCCTTAACTTTTGCCCTGTTTTACCTTAATTTCCTTATTTTTTTTATTTTTGATTAATATTTTTGAAAAACTCGCGATGCACTGAAGCTGCAGAAACCGAAGCGCGAAGTAGCGAGGGATCCTTGTATTCAAAAAATATGTCGATATTTAAGATTTTTAAAAATGATTTACTTAGATATTATATTTTTTCACTGTGTAAATGACTTTAAATAAATTTATAACAAAACGTAAGGAAGCAGTGATGTGTTTTAAACAAATACTTATTTGAATATGAAGCACACTATTCTTCACAGGGCAATTGTTCAAGAAGTCAGATTGTGGGTCACAGCGGTACAATTTATGTTTTCTTTCCTCTAAGTTCATAAACTTAATTCATTAAGACTCATTCCACCTCCAGCACCAGCACCACCACCAGGTGCACCCCCCCACTCCCCACCCGTTCTTCTCGGGGGTATAGAATGCACTGTGTTGTCTGAATGAAAAGATTTTCATAATTTTTTTTAAGCTGTTGGTCTGGTATATGAGTGTCGGGATTATAAAACCAGACCAGTTACCATGGTAATAAGGAATCATTATTTAAAAAAAAAAATGATGAGTGGTTTGAGAGAGTGTGAATTAGTTCAAAGAAACTTTTGTCTGGATGAACCACTATTATTATAATTCCTTCCTATTTCAGATATTTAGTATTTTTTGTTCTTTTTATTCAGTTTATTAGTTGGTTGGTTATCTGTTCGATATATATATATATATATATATATATATATATATATAGCCCTGCGATGGCTCGGCGAGCTGCCCGGGGTGTATTCTGCCGTCACCCAGAGCCGGCTGAGATGGGTGCCAGACTTTCATTAGGATTCCGTGGTGCAGAAATTAAATGAATGAATGAATATATTTGGATTTTGGTTTCCTCTGTTTTTGACACATTTTCTGCTCGTTCACTGGCTTGGTCATTTTTCCACTTCTTCCTCACTTTCGGGATCCCTCGTGTCATGATTTCTTCCCTTTTGCATCACCAATTTCATGGTGAATAACACCGTCTGCTAGTCTTGCAGTTTCTGTTCCAATCCTATCTCTGCTGATGTTGTCTGACTGATTTGCTACCTGAGTGTGTTCACCTGTTCCATATTAATCTTTGCCTGGTTTTGCTGAACCTTTCACATTCTTTTTTTTTTTCCCTCCCAGCTGGGCGAAGGCCCCAATAGGGATTATCTCATGGTGCTGTCCATCCACCTGTTCATGTGTGTACCAAAACATTCTAACTCGACCCTTCCTATGGGTTTCTCTGAATGTCTTCAAACCTGACAGATCTGTTGCGCTCGTGCTAAAGAGACAACTCTGATCATGTATTATATTGGTCATTATTCATAAGTTCAGCTCATTTTTTTCTAACCACTTAATCCTAATTAGGGTCGCAGGGAGGCTGGCGCCCATCCCAACCAACTCCAGGCGAGGGCAGAGTACAGCCTGGACAGTTCGCTGGGCAATTGCAAGGCAGAAACACGCTGACGGATTTGCAGCTACTCTTGTCGAAAGTCAGCAATGGTTCTTTTACATGATCCTCACACCATGGACAGTGAGAGACATGGCCGGTCTATGATAACATAGTTAGCTGTACAGGGGGGGGGAAGGACGAGGGACAACAGTGACAATCCATTGAGGATGGGACTCGAACCCCCAACCTTAGGATCAGTAATCCAGCACCTTTACCACCAGGCCACCACTGCCAGGTCATTATGTGCGTCTTTTTTTTTTTTTTTTAAACCAGAGTTACTGTCCAGATTGCGAGTCCCTAAGTGTTTTTTTTTTTCTGAGATCACATTCTCCTCAAGCTTGTTTTCTGCCACAGTTCAAAGACATTAGGCTAATTGGTTGTTTCAAATTTGCCTCTAGGTGTGAGGGAGTGTGACTGGCTGTGACTGTGTTGACCTTGTTATGGTCTGGTAAGCTGTTTAAGCCATCTTTCCTCAATGTTGGCTGAGATAGGCTTCAGCCTCCCTGTAACTCTAATAGGATTAAACGACTTGGAAAATGACAGAGTGAGTGCGTGAGGTGCATCACTGATCCGTACAGGCATCCTGCCACATTCTCTCTTTTATTTATTTATTTATTTATTCCCAGCCTTTCTGGGGGCAGAGTGATCGAGTGCGTTTAAAAAAAATAAAAATAAAAGTAGAAAATAGAGATAGTGGCTCTGTGCTATATAGATAGTGGCACATTTATTTGATATACTTCAGCTTTTCAACTTGATGCATGCTGGTTATAAATGCACTCCCGGTTTGTTTGTTTGTTTTATTTCAGTTATCATCAGCTGAATAACAGCTCAAGGCCGTGTCCGGTTGCAGCTCCATCACTGCTCTGGACCAGCAGCAGGCCAAGTGCAGCTGTCCACTGCTGGTGAAAAGCTGTATTGTTTCCTTTTAGCTCTGCCAAAGCCATCCTGCTAAATCACTTTAACAGCATGAGCTTTAGTCGGAATGGACTCATAACAACATAATAAGCCACAGGCTGTGGCGTCTGTAGCACGTTTACAGGGAGAAATCCTTTGCCTTTCAACTTCTGAGTATTGGACTGGGAAAGCCAGTAAATGGTCCAGTTCAGAGTCACTAATTTATTGGCTGCACTGCTGAGAATATGAGTAGAAGAGTATCAGAAGTGAATGCAATGTTTGTGGAACTCAGTCACACGTAAACATCATCATCCTTTACTGGCTGCATGTGTAGGAGGGGGTTGAGTGGGTGGCTATGAGGGGTAGAGTCGTTACTTTATCCAAAATGACACTTGTTGTTTTATTTCTGGCAAATTGTGCCTTCGCGGTCTTGTTTTTCCTGGTGTTTAATCACTTTGTGATGAAATTATCATCATTAATGCCAAGCACTCAGTGCAACCCTAAATCATTTCAGGACCGAACGTTCTGAGGGAATGTTATTTTTCACCCAACGCGATGCACTTTTTAAACACATTAAAGCGTATACATGTAATTAATGTAGGAGGTCTGTTGGAATTTTTACACCCGAGCCGAGTGGCTCCTCAGGCTGGTGCTTATTCCCTGTTTCCGTAGCATGAAGCTACCAGGACTTCAACTCCTCCTGGATGGGACGCTAGTCCATCGCGGGTTACCTTCCCAGTATATTTTTACTGGTACCAATTTATGCTCTGGGTGAACAGAGGCACAGTTGTGGTTAAGACAGTGCTTCTCAAATAGAGGGGGCACAGTGTGATGCCAGTGGGAGCGCGTATGACCATGGGGAACATGCGTTTCTGGAATAGTGTATTAGAATTAAGTGTAATTGCACCTCCACTCCAGTAGTTGGCAGTGGTGCTCTCATTGTTATGCTATGATGTAGCGGTTTTTCGCACAAGCAAACGATAGGAAGTGCAGTAACCACCCTTCAAGAAACAACAAGGAAAATTTCTAACAGGAACGAAGAGAAATATTTAGAGAGACGGAGATATTAATTACTAAATAAAAAACTAGTAAAGATACAATTATTTTTGTAATTTCAGGCACATTGGTGCACTTGAAATCTTTTCTATTACAGATTAAAAATGCTAATGAATTTTTTCTTTATTGTACGTTGAACTAAATTCCTTTTTTTGCTTGTTTTAATGTTAATAAAGATACGATGTTATGCAGAGGTGTACTAATAACAATTTTATAGACAAATAATACTATTTATAGCAGGGGTCACCAACATAGTGCCCGCGGGCACCAGGTCGCCTGCAAGATCAACCTGAGGTGCCCACGGGCCTGTTCACTGCTATTTTTAGAACAGGCCCGTGGCTCCATAGTGCCACTCTCTACTGAGCTGCATCTAATTTTTTTGCTATTTTTTAATCAAATCAATATCTTCACATAGATTAATATCATTAATTATTAATAATAACATAAAATTATAGGTAAATTGAGCAAATTAGTTATTTCAGAAGTGTGTATCGTTCTGGTAAACCTTCACATTAATTGGTACCCAGGAAGTAGCTCTCAGTTTTAAAAAGGTTGGTGACTCCTGATTTATAGTCACGCGGGGGGCCCACAAAATGTTTTTTCTTCTTGGGGGGGGGCGCCACAGAAAATAATTAAGAAGCACTGGGTTAAGATCTTGCCTAGGGGTCTTAGCACAGTGAGGGACTAACTGGACTTCGAACACACAACCTCCTGATCATGAATCCAGCACCCTAATCACTACGCCACCGGCCCCACTGTAAATCAATGCAAGAGTGTCATATTGCCACATTGCTGTGGTTCCATGCTCAGAGAAATGCATCTCAATAAGTGGTCGATTCCCCTGTAATCATAACACACGCAAATTAAAAGGCGGCTTATTCGTAAACTCTCCAGTGTTTTCAAGGAGCTTTCAGTGACATTATACAGAGCAATGGATGTATTCCATTGTGGATGATGATGCAATGAAGGCAATTAAATGTCAAGCAAAACAGCAATTCAGTGTGAGGAGCTGTAGAAAACAACTACTTAAGGTATACTATAAATACGAGAAGAAAAAAAAAACAAAGACGCAGACATGACAGTGTTCTGTTATCTGAAGGAAAAGCTTTTTATCGACATTTGAAAGACTTTGGCATTTGAGATACGAGTGTGTTGGGAATAAAACTAGTCTTACCAAATCATTGGATTAGTTTTATACTGCATAATGTTCCTAATCTGATGCAATAATAATATCGTCCTTCCTGTTCCAGTGATGTAATCGGTTTCTAGTTCTTGTTTGGTTTCATCCCTGTTTGATATGTGTTGACTCTCTCGTTAGTTTGATCAATGTTCCTCTTCTCTTCCGACTTCACTACCTATTCTCCCAGCTTGTGTTGGCTCCCGGAGTGCTCTCAGCTTGTCCAGGGTAATCTGTGCTTGTTTATCGGGAATTTTTCACCTCCTGCTTTTTCTGTGCTGACATATGCTTTGATTATGAACATTGCGTGTTAGACGTGGCCTACTAGTGTTTTATCTCCTCCGCCCACCCTTCCCGAATTTAAATTCCCACCCGTAGAGTATGGCTTTCCTATCATGTACCACCCCCCAATAACCAGGGAATGGTGAAAGCAAGCACGTGCCCCCTTCAGTGACATTCAATGTTTCCATCAGCATCTTTACGAACTGCTGCGCATATGCATTCAGGAGTCATTTAAGACAGTTGAAATTGGTTGATTAGAATTGCACGAGCATTTAACATACCATACTATGCTGTGGTGGACCGCAGCACGTCCATACCAAAGTGAAGTTCACATATGGCGTTCCCTGGGTCCCCCAGAAACTGCACATTGCACATGCCGGGTGTCCCATATAACAAGGTCAGGACCCTCTTTTATACATAGCAGACCATGCACTGTATGTGCAGTGCATGATTTGTGTGAGACCTTTGGAAGTCAGACTCCCATATGGACAAGTGAGGAAACGTGCAGTCTTTTGCTATCTTGTGAATAAGTCAGGTTTCCATACTTTTCAGAGGAAAGTATTGTGCTTGCTCTTGTTTATACACATGCAAACCAATAAATCCGAGTCTTTGAACAGTCTTAGCTGTTAAACAGAAGCATTTGATATAGCAAGTAACCAGGCCAACCACTGAGTTTATCTTGCGTTTCCGACTTCGTCGTCATACTAATATGTGTGAACAGCCTTCCCATTGGATGAGACCCTGTTAACGCATGATTACTTAATTTACTTTCAATGTGGTCAAATCTAATTTAGGAGCATAATAATTACCTGGCAATCAGACTGTTAATGGACTGTGACGAGGTGTTGATTTAACTGAGGAGAGTGCGGCAAGCCCTTCAGCGAGAGGATTTCTGAAGAGAATATAATGCGCCTGGAGAGTCTGCGGCTTAAACTTCACAGTAATTTGCATCTGTTTGTCTAAAGAACATGAAGGATTACATGGTAGGTTATTTAGAGAGTTGAACACCTTTTACAATATCAGCCACATATGGATTCTTTGGTACATGATGTCCTTGACAGGTCTGAACAGTCAAATTAGCCTGCTGTGCATTTCTGATTTATATAAGACTAATACCTGAGGTTTGCTCTTTATGAATTAGCGGTTTAAAATTACCATCAAGCTCATAATAATAATAACGATTCTCATAATTATGGGGTTCATGTTGATGGTATAAATTTGTCCTGGCAGTTATATTCATAGTCAGGGGGAAACGCTACGGTTGGCACACACATATATGGCATATTTGTTAGGCAAGAATGAACAAATCACTACAGACAATCAGATTGTACATCCAGTCAATTATTATAAATTTTTCATCAATGCCCAATGGACATGATTGTAGTTATGCGTTTGTCACCATGAAACAGGGCTCAAACAGCTTCAGATTAAAGAGCGTAATTATCCGACATTCACCTACAAATGTCTCACCTTCGTCACCTTCTCTCTATCTCTCTCTATCTATCCATACATCACATTGCATTGGGCTACTTTGGTGATTTGCTGTACCCGTTTTATGCAATGGTTCAGTTCCGGCCCTTCCCGCGGATCATGAAAATTTGAAAACCCAGTGTATGATATTACATGCACTAAAATATGCTTGTTAAACACAGTCTATAGACAGTCTTACTCATTAACACAGTAATAATGCAGTAAAATATAGTAATGATTAAGTAAAAACTTTTTAATTTTGCTCTGGGATAATATTTATTAATGAATAAAGCACGCGTTTGAGTGACATCATAGGGCTTAAATAATCATTAAAAAACTCCCCAAAAAATTTACTCTGCAATTCAGGCAATCACATTGAAACAAAAGCTCCCAGCTATTGGCTAAATTTGAATCACGTGCCAGTTACTTTCAGGTTTATTGCCAATCCGCGAGTATGCGGGGGGGGAGCGCTGAACAGCAAATGGTCAAGGGCCAACTGTACTGTACTGTATGTTCTTACCAAAGTGGGTTACATGTACTTCTCAGATGATGTTCACTCAGACAAACACCTGTGGGCAGTTTAGAGTAGCCAGTTGACCTGATGTGCATGTCTTTGGACTAGGGGAGGAAACCGGACCACCCCCAAGAAACCCAGGCCAGTACCCGGAGTACATGCAAACTCCACACAGAAATGCCCACTTCAACCATGACCATAGGGCTCAGACCCAGGACCTTCTTTTTGTGAAATAAGAGTCCTAATCACCATGCCACTCGATTACCCCTACCCACCCACACTCACACACACACACACACACACACGCTCAACATTTCCTTCTCATTTACCCTTTAGTTTAGTTGGCGGGGTGACACTGTTTCTTTGTTGCGTCCCAAAATAGAAAATAATTATACAAGAACAAATCATCTATGGTATGAACAAACAAGCAGATAAATGATAGATAGATAGACAGACAGACAGACCGTCAGATAGATAGACAGACAGACAGACAAGCAGATAGATAGATAGATAGATAGACAGACAGACAGACAGACCGTCAGATAGATAGACAGACAGACAGACAAGCAGATAGATAGATAGATAGATAGATAAATAGATAGATAGATAGATAGATAGATAGATAGACGGACAGGCCGTCAGATAGATAAACAGACAGACAGATGGAGGGATGGATGTATGTGGGATATAGGTTTATATACACAGGTTTCCTGGGTGGTGTGAATGTATTGGTGTCATACTATAGTATGAATATCAGGAAAGATCATTAGTTCGTGTATTGAATGGTGCATTCATTCATTCGGTTTTTTTTTCAGCTGCTTAATCCGAATTAGGGTTGCAGGAAAGCTGGTGCCCATCTCAGCCAACTCTGGGCGAGGGCAAAGTAAACTCTGGACAGCTCATCAGTTCATCACAGGGCAGAAACACACTGACTGCTATGCAGCTACTCTTGACAAAAGTCAGCAATGTTTCCTTTACATGGACCTCACTCCATAGTCAATAAGAGACATGACTGGCCTTTGATAACCCAGATAGCTGCACTGGGGGGGACAGCAGAGACAACAGTTGCCAGTGGGGCTTGAACCCCCAACCCTAGGATCGGCAATCCAGCACCTTACCACCAGGCCACCACTGCCTATCGAATGGTGCAAAACAGCAATTACAGAACCGTGGAAGTGTGGCCGAGTCGCTGTGTTCAGCAGAGCGGCCACAGTATTACATCCCAATGTTATGAGTAGCATCAGTAAGCAGAATGCCACCCAGTGCAAAAAGAAAAAAAATCTGTCCACTGAGTTTCTTCCTGGAATCGGCTCTAATGCACAGTAATGTCCTGGCACAGTGATGAATTGTTGCACAGAGGGATGACTTGTTGGATACAACCCTCTGTACCGTTCCTTGCTAGAGCCGAGCCGAATAAATGTTTCACTGAAAATTCTGCACTGTTTCACCAGTAATGTGGGGACGAAATGTGATGTATTGTACAGGATATATAATTATTCTTAGTATTTTCCTTTCCACAATAACCTCATAAATGTCCAGGGAGCATCACAGGACAATCACAGTCTCCTTTATCAGTTTGTTGAGCTTTCTTCTGCTTTGGCTTGAATTCTGCCTCCCATCATTTTTTCCACCACTGTCCCACTCACACCCCCCAGTCAATCCAACACAATCTGCTACAACGAAGACACCATTATTAACAACAAAATGATGAAAATAAACCAAAAACCTTCAGCATCTTGCTGCACACATTAAAGGAACCTGTTTCATCCAGTTTTCTTGCAGTATATAATGATTACTATACACCACCTTTAGTGCGAAGATGGTGGATGGCAGTAATTAGGCAGTTGCATGTTATTAAATATGCAATACTTTCCTCATGCAAGACCTTTCACAGAAGCTGTGAATGTGTTCAGTGTTGCATGGTGCAGCTGGTACCATTTTCAGAACTTTATTTTTTCATATCAGACACCACTGGGTTTTCCTTGTCCAAAAAACTCTACAGTTTTTCAGGAGACTGCTTCTGCAGCTCCTCTGAAACGCTAATTTTGGTAGTGCAGACAGGATGGTGTGTTTGACTTCCTCCTCTCGTTTATGGTCTTTCCGCTCTTTGTGTCTGCTCCGCTTAAATTGATTGACTTTCTGATGCCTTTCCAGTGTCTGCAGTGTCCCACTGCAGTGATGCACTAGTGCCCCCCCTCAAAAAAAAAAAAAAAAGAAAATGAAAAATACAGTGGTACCTCAACTTACAAAAGCCCTACCTAATGAAAAATCCAGGTTACGAAACGCATTTACCTAAATTGTCCGTCTCTGGATACGAAAAAAACTTCACGTTAAGAAACGCGCCATCTCAAAAATTCAAATTGCCCAAGTTGTTCTCCCATTGGCTATCTCCCAACACCCCACCCCGCTGGCCTCCCATTGGCTAGGAGGGAGCTGAATCTGCATAATACCCATCATGCTTTTCGTGTGCCTTTTACCCATTGTTCGTCACGGAGTTCTAACTCTCCTAAAGGACAGATAGACTGTTGTTTCATAAGTTTTTCGAGTGTGCTCATTGCAACTTTTTTTTTGGATCAGGCTTTTAACCTTACATAAACATTTGTAAGAGTATAACTCTACTAAAAAGACATGATCAACACACGCGTGCGCACACACACACACACACACACACACATGCGTGTGATTCCCGGTGAAAGTGATTCCCGGTGCAAGTGAAAAGAAAAAGCGGGCTCGTGGCATGCGGATGAGTGATATCGCAAAGGAAACATACGCACACACGCACACATGTGCGTGTGATTCCCGGTGAAAGTGATTCCCGGTGAGCGTGAAAAGAAGAAGCGGGCTCATGGCGTGCGATTGAGTGATATCGCAAAAGGGATATGGCCAAACCCGTCTACCATCGGTACGATATTGTAGCAGAAGGAGGCCTTAAAAGGTATACTTTTATAATTTTAAAGGGTTTAGGGGGTAGTATTGGGGCCTTGGAACGAATCAGGCCTTTTACATGTAAAATGCTGCTCAACTTATGAAAAATTCAGGTTAGGAAACCACTTCCGGAACGAATTAATTTCGTAAGTTGAGGTACCACTGTAATAATAAAATCACCACGGCTCTTGTGTGTACTGCCAGCTAAAACAGTCCAGAGGGAAAACTTTAACATGCACACCCTCAGTATTTGACACTCTGGTATCATTTCACAAGTTTATTTAACCCTGTAGCTACAAATATCAACAAAAATAGTAGAAACATCGAATATCTCCCTGTTTATGACAGCTGGGACAGATTTGATCGTGTTTGCCTCACAGTAAGAAAGTCATGGGTCGAGTCCCGGGGTTAGGTGTTTCTGCATGTTCTCTCTGTGCTTACATGGGTTCCTCCACATACTCCAGTTTCCTCCCACATGCCAAAAACATGCGCATCAGGCTAATCGGCTGTTTAAAATCGTTGGTAGGTGTGAGTGTTAATGTGAACGGTTGTGTGTGTGTGTGTGTGTGTGTGTGTGTGTGTGTGTGTGTGTGTGTGTGTGTGTGTGTGTGTGTGTGTGTGCGTCTGTGTGTGCGTCTGTGTGTGTGTGTTGGGCTTGTGATGATCTGGCAGACTATTCATGGTCAACTCGCTATCACCCCCGTGTTGGCTAATATATTCTGAAGCGTCACCACAACCCTTGTATGACTAAGTGGTTCAACAAATGAGTTGAGGGTTTGTATGTTCTCCCCATACTTGCATGGATTTCCTCCAGGTACTCTGGTTCCCTCCCACAGTCCAAATGTACAGTAGGCACAGTGGGCTAATTGGCTGTTCCAAATCACCCCTACGGTGGCAAGTGTGAGTGTGAACGGTGTGTGTGTGTGTGTGTGTGTGTGTGTGTGTGTGTGTGTTGGCCCGACGATGGTCTGGCGAGTTGTCCAGAGTTGGCCGAGATGGTCGACAGCCTCCTTGCAATCCTAATCAGGATTAAGCAGATTAGAAAATGAATGAATGTTAGTTTGCCAAGTGCCGTAAATGTAAATACAGTACACATATCATGCCATTACATATCAGTGGCTCAGTGGTTAAGACTCTGGGTTACTCGGAGGCCTGGCACCACCAAGGGGCAGCCATAGCCTAACGGTTAGAGAAGCAGCTTTGGGACAGAAGGGTCGATGGTGATTCCCAAACCTGCAGGAAAAATGTGACTGACGGTGGGGGAGTCGGCAACAACTTTCCTTCCTCACATTAATAGCTGAAGTGCCATTGATCAAGGCACCGAACCCCAACTGCTATCTGGATGCCCCTGATGTGTGTGGCAGCCCATTGCTCTGAGTCTGTGGGCTTACTTTGATGGATTAAACGTGAGAGTAGAATATATATAAGTTGCTGAACTACTCAGTTGTACATCTGAGATGAAATGTAATTTACTCTGAATAAGGGTGTCTGCTTAATACCTTCATTCTTTACTGGTGGCAGTTGTGGCTCCGAGCTTAAGACTCTTGAGTTATTGGTCGAAAGGTCAGGGGCTCAAGTCCCAGTACTGCCGTCGTGCCATCCTCAATTGCTTATTCATTTAAAAATGATAAATGTAAGTCACTCTGGAAAAGGATGTCTGCCAAATGCCGTAAATGTACAAAATGTAATGCGTCACGTCCATGGTACAAGTCCCTGTTTCTATAGAAAGTATAACTAGAAGTATTGGGCAGTGACTTTGTGATATGGTGAGTATGATTCTGTGCATTTTTAACATTTCAGTGTGATTTTAATTGTACAGTTTCTGGGCAAAGGGATCAAAGCATTCACATTTCTTTTCCAGCTAAAACATGAATTATTTACTGATAGTGCTACAGTGGAATTAACCCATGCAGTGATTCCATTCAACAATCTATACGGCGGAAAAAATGTCACTTCTATCTTGCAGACTAAAAATATCTCTTCTTGTCACTCCAGACTTGTGTCACTGATTGGCTATTGACAGTTTTGGGTCACTTTTTGAGAGCATGACTGCTTTACATATTATAAAAACACCTGGCCAGTTGCACAGTTTCCATTTTGCACCTCTTTACAGCACCCCATGCTGACATCTCCACCTCATTTGAGGCTGTAGCTCATTCGTTCATATCCTTTTCATTTCCTTTTGCTTCACATGTACACTCGGGGGCTGTGGAAAGCCTGGTCACCTCTCACTGGAAAGCTAATTTGTTTGTTCGCTTGTGCCAAGTGATATGATTCACAGTGCCTGCTAGCATTGCATCCAGCCAGGACTGTTTACTCTGGGCTGCAGGGGCCCAAATGGGCCAAGCCCTCATCAGCCACTCGTTTGTTTTGCTGACAGGTGGACAGCGAGCTGATGTACGGTGTAGGCGGCTAGCGTGGGTTGAGGAGCCTAGCCTTAGGATGGAGCCCATAGACCATCCGTTTATACCTCGCTAATGCAGTACAAGGTTATGGGGTGTTGACTCTCAC
The DNA here is from genome assembly GCA_024760905.1 of Plotosus lineatus. Classification (NCBI taxonomy): domain Eukaryota; kingdom Metazoa; phylum Chordata; class Actinopteri; order Siluriformes; family Plotosidae; genus Plotosus; species Plotosus lineatus. The sequence goes on along the minus strand of CM045735.1, from coordinate 9,245,587 downwards.
TGCTTCTGACAGCATTGCCTTAGCTAATAAAGTGTCTTAGATAATTGAGTTGAGTGGGTTGTATGAGAGGAAGGTAGGGCGTGAATGAAGGGTAATGATAGCCCTAACTGGGATCAGCTTGGAGCCAGAGAGGGCACAGGCAGGAAATGAGGGATGTACAGAATGCTGACAATGCAGGAGCAGCATCCAGTGCACTGCGGTACAAGATGCAGAGATTTGATGGGAGGGAGTCAGTCAAATACCTACTACAGCACATACTCTCACCAGCCGTTTTAATGGGATGTGCAATAGTCCAATCAGCCAATCATGTGGCAGCAGCACATCAGGTAATGCTGATGTTTATCAGAATGGGAGGGGAATGTACAGATACCTGTTTTTGGCAGGAGTGGAACCTGACATTTTCTTCTGTTGTTGTAGCCTGTCCACTTTAAGCTGCTGAGATCAGAACCAGAATACTTTATTTATTTATTCTGGAGCAAATTGTGTGCACACGGTTGCTTCATACAAAGTAAGAATGACACAAAGATACAGTCTCGATAAAGAAAATTAAAGAAAAATTCAAAATATTTACATACATGTGGTTGTTTGACTGGCAGTGGTGGCCTGGTGGTAAAGGTGCTGGATCACTGATGGGGGCTCAAGCCCCACTATCAACGGGTTGCCACTGCCCCCCCCAGGGCAGCTAACTGGGTTATCAGAGACCGGCCATGTCTCTCACTGTCTATGGTGTGAGGTTCATGTAAAAGAACCATTTCTGACTTTCGTCAAGAGTAGCTGCATAGCCGTCAGCATGTTTCTGCCCTGTGATGGCCCAGCAAGCTGTTCAGGGTATACTCTGGACAGACTCACTCAGAGTCAGCTGAGATTGGGCGCCAGCCTCCTTGCTACCCTAAATAGGATTAAGCTGTTCAGAAAATGAATGAAAGAATGGTTGTTCGAATGGTTGAATGGTTGAATGGTTGAATGGTTGGTGATGCCTGAAAATCAGCAGCAGGTCAGCAGATTCTGGAAGAAAAAAACAAAGCAACTCAACTTTCCATCAACAGGCAGAGTTACCAGTGTCCCTATTAACCCTGTATTAACCAGTGTATCACAACTGCTACATGAAGTGAAAGGGTTAACAGCTGTTGGCCCAAAATCAAACACACTGGCCAAAAATCCACATTTTTGGGTGGAGAAATAATGTGAACACAATTAGAAAGGGGACCTGGTTAAAAGAGGGTTACATCGTATCTCAGGTGAGACTGCACAAAGGTGTGGTACAGCCTGAAAAGCTCACCAGACCATCACAGGGCCAAAATACACACAACTATCCACACTCACATCCACACCTAGGAGTAATTTGGGACAGCCCACCAGCCAAACATGCATGTTTTTGACTATGGGAGGAAACTGGAATACCCAAAGAAAACCCACACAAGCATGGGGAGAACATGCAAACTCCACACAGAATTGGCCGAGCCCAGGACTCGAACCCAGGACCTCCTTGCTGCCATACATGTGCTAACTACTATGTCACCCTGTTATACTTGCATTCTAAAAGTCTCCATTCTGGGTTTACATGCAGACACTTCACTGGCGATGTTTAAATGAGTTCCTGCCCTTGAAGGCCACAGGCTACGTGTGTGTCTAGGAGTGGGCAGAGCATATGAAAGACATCGATCAAATGTACTGCCCCGACCCTGAGGGAGGGCCTGAACTGGCAACAGGGCCACCGCAGGTGTTTGATGAATAGGTTCTCTGTTAGCCTGCACTGTTCATCGCTCTCGCAGGCCTGTTAGCATTAGCATCGATCTGCTCTGACTGATAAAGAATGGGGACTTGCTCAGTATTAAGCACACACTGTTCCAAAGATAGATTGGGCGGTTTTCTGAGGTCACAATCTACCAAAGCGTCTCTCTAACTAGAAAGAGTAACATTTTCAATTTTTAATCAGGCTTTCGGGCTTATCGCTAGTTGTACGGATTCCTAATGGGTTTTTTTCCAACTGAACCTTTTGAGGTGTTAAAATCATTTAGTCATCACCAAGAGTGCTTACTGTAGAGCCAAATGTCCAAATTTGGAGGTGTGAGGGGTGGGAGGGGTGGGAGGGGTGGGACCTGGATCTGATGGTTATTTTTACAAACCACACCAAATCTTAAACCCACATGATTCTATAAAGATAAACATATTAGACACACTAATCCGGCTTGAATCGCACCCCATCACTTTTAGCTTCATTCCTCAAATCTGCTCAAATCAACTCACTCGTTTAACAAACTGCTTAATCATGCTCGGGTCAAGAGTAGGCTGGTATGTATTTCAGCTGACACTGGAAAAAGGCGGAGTACACCTTGAACAGCCTACCAGACCATTTCAGGGCAGTACACACAACAATTTGCACTTACTGATACACCTAGGGCAGTGCTTCTCAAATAGTGGGGTGCACCACCCTTGGGCAGTATGATGCCGGGAGGGGGGGGGGGTGATGCCGGGAGAAGCGCATATGACCCTGGAGAACAGGAATCGTGTACGAGAATTAAGTGTAATTGCACCTCCACTCCAGTAGTTGGCAGTGGCGCTCTCACTGTCGTGTTATGCTGTAGCGGTTTTTCGCAGAAGCAAACGATATGAAGTGCAGAAAATAACCCCTCAAGAAACAACACGAAAAAATTTCTAACAGGAACGAAGACAGCGGTGGAGAGAGACGAAGATATTAAGACATAAATAAGTAAAATGAGTTTAAATAAGGATTTTTTTTTATTATTTCAGGCACATTGGTGCACTTTAAATCTTTTCTAGTACAGATTAAAAAAACAGCATTAATGAAGTTTTTCTTTATTGTAAGTTGAACTGTATTTTTTCTTTTTTGTTTTCATGTTAATAAAAATACAATGTTATGCAGAGGTGTACTAATAACAGTTTTATCGACAAATAATACCACTTGTAATCGCTCGCGGGGCGGTGAGGGGGGACATGAAATGTTTTTTTTCTTCCTTTAGGGGGCGCCACAGAAAATAATTGAGAAGCACTGACCTAGGAGCGACTTGAAACAGCCAATTAGCCTAATGTGCATGTTTGTGGACTGTGCCGTCGGGAATAGCATTGTCTGGAAATATTACACCAATTTTATAGGCAGGTTATTACGTCCTTGCAAGCATGTTTTTTTTTTTTTTGAAGATGTATGCAGTCCACCATGAATTGAGCACAAGGCTGTTGAAAGCTGTATCTCAGGGTCGGTGTGTTTTTGTCACTTTCCTGTTGCATGATCAGACATTTCAGCTAAAATCTCATCCGGAAATCTTCACTCCACCCGACCTTGCCTGACAGGCCCACCCACACGCAGAACCTTCAACTCCACCTAAATATGCCATACTCCCCCTCTTCTACTTACTTACTGCTCTGCAGAGAGCACACACACACACATAAAAATGCGCAGGAGGTGCATGTTGCAGCTGGAGAAAACATAAAGGCATCCAAGCAGATTTGTTTCCGTCTGCTCAGCTGCACTGACATCATTCCTTCATTCTTTTTTTTTTTTTTTTTTTTTTGAACTACTTAATTCTAATTAGGGTTGCGGGGTGGCTGGCGCAGAGTAAACCCTGGACGGCTCCGCCATGCCATCACAGGGCAGAAACACGCTGATGGCTATGCGGCTCCTCTTGATGAAAATCAGCAATGGTTCTTATACACCTCACCGCAGACAGTGACAGACATGGCTGGGTTTTGATAACCCAGTCAGCTGGGCATTGGGGGGGGACGGCAGTGACGTCCATCAAACTTGGACTCAGTAATGCGTTCACATCGGTTGAGATGATGTTTCGTCATGATGCCTGTAGATTACTTTTAATTATGATTAATGGCAACTTAATATTTTGATAGCGTTCATTTAATCGGGCCAGAGGTTTTTGGTTGTTTGTTTAATCTACATAGGCTTTTAATATTAATTTTATTGCTTGTTATTCAGGTATGGTTAAATTATGAGAATATAATGCTACAATGGAGATAAACCACGTTGTACACAATAATCAAAAACGGCATGATGAATTGCGGCCATTAGTGTTTCATCCTATAACAGAACATGGTGCCGAGTTAATGTGTGTTAAGTCCAGGCCTTCTCGATAGCGTGTTGTGATTTATGAAGTTATTTTATACCTTTCGCAGCACAGCTGTTGCTCACATCCCACCTTCATGCTCAGAAATGCTGATATCTTTTTCTCAGTTCATTTTCTTTCATGTGTTTAAATCATGAGGCTTATCATCTGCATTTTCTGATTTCTACAGCTTTGGGACTGCACACCATGCCGTGTGTCTTAGCGCTTGCATGACGTATTGATTAGCAATAAAAATCAGACGATATCAAGGCTGGTGGGTTTTATGAGATAAACATTTACCATTGTACCACTCAATATTTCAGACATCTATCACTATCTACCCATCTAGAGCACTTATTAATCAGGGAGGTGGGCCAACCTGGAGCTAATTCCTACTGACCTCAGACGCTACCAATCTGTTGAAGGGCTAACACAGAGCGAAACATTTTGGTCTCACATCTACACCTGTAAGCAGTTTAGGGTAACAAGTTGACTTAATCTACGTGTCTTTGGGCGATGGGAGGACGGATTGGCTCCAGCTTCAGCCATAATCCCGATGAGTAAGGCCCCCAGTGCAGCTAACTGGGTTATCAAAGGCCAGTCATGTCTCTCACTGTCTATGGTGAGAGGTTGTAAAAGAACCATCGCTGATTTTCATCAAAAGTAGCTGCATAGTCATCAGCGTCTTTTTGCCCTGCAATGGCCTGGCAAGCTGTCCAGGGTGCACTCTGCCCTCACCCGGATTCAGCTGGGATGGGTGCCAGCCTCCCCATGACCAGTAATTAGGATTAAGTGATTACAGAAAATGAAATGAAATGAAATGAAACCCAAGGTGAAGGGTTAACGCGACAGGTACCACCAAATGCTGTAAATGCAAATGGAGGAAACCAGGGCATCCAGAGGAAACTCACGTATTCACAAGAACAACATGCAAACGGTATTGAGAAAGCCCCCAGTTGACCAGGGTTCCACTGCAGAACCTTTTTACTTTAAGGTGAAAACCACTACACCGCTGTGTGGCCCTGGCCTCAAACATTCATTCATTAATTTTCTGTAACCGCGTAATCCTAATTAGGCTCGCGGGGAGGCTGGCGCCCATTCCAGCCGACTCCGGGCGAGGGCAGAGTACACTCTGGACAGCTCGTCAGTCAAGGCAGAGACATGCTGATGGCTATGCAGCTACTTTTGATGAAAGTCAGCAATGGTTCTTTTACATGAACCTCACACCATAGACAGTAAGAGACACGGCCGGCCTTTGATAACCCAGTTAGCTACAGTGGAGGGGGGGGGGGGGGGGTGGCCTCAAACAATTTTCCTGAAATAATCATATGTTTGTGTATATTATTTGACATGTATTGTTTGTTTGTTTGTTGTATTTTTTCTTTGCTCCAGCCCCCATAACATAATTTTTTTTTAATTCTTCGTGGTCAGGTGACATGTCTTGAAATAACCTTTATGATATTATCACGGCAATGGTTTGATATTTGGGGTGGCACAGCTGCATAGTGTTTATCATGTCCTCCTGACAGTAAGAAGTTCCTAGGTTCGAGTCCTGGGCTCATCAAGAGTATTTCTGTGTACAAGACTGCATGTTCCCCTCATACTTACATTAGTTTCCTCTGGGTGCTCCAGTTTCCTCCCATAGGCCAAAGATATGCACATAACATAAATTGCCTAATCCAAATTGCCTTTGGTTATGGATGTAAATACAGGGATCCCTCACTTTCCACAGTTAATGGGGACCGGGGACACCCCCCCTCCCTCCCCCTCTGCAGAGACTAACGATTTCCGCGAAGTAGGATCGAAACCCCCCCCCCCCCCCGACTGACGTATACGTACATGTATATGTTTATA
>CM045735.1:9182160-9234660 GCA_024760905.1 Plotosus lineatus | reverse complement strand
GTGGTGGGAGGTTCATGTAAAAGAACCATTGCTGACTTGCGTCAAGAGCAGGCTGAGTGGCCGTCAACGTCTTTCTGCCCTGCGATGGCCTGGCGAGCTGTCCAGGGCATACCTTCCCCTCGCCTGCAGTCAGATGAGATCGTCGCCAGCCCGCCGCAACCTTAATTAGGATTAAGCGGTTCATAAAATGAATGAATGAAAAATGAATGTAAACCGGTGACACAGTGGCTCATGCTTCCACCGTACAGCTAGAAGGTCATGGGTTCAAGCCCTCAGCAGTGTTTGAATGTTTTTTCTGTGCTTGTGTGGGTTCCTTCCAGGTTCTCCGGTTTTCTCCCTCAGTCCAAAGGCATGTGCCTTTGGCTAATTGGATAATTAAATACAATGATGTGAATGGGGCAGTGGTGGCCTAGTGGTATCGGGCGCGGGATCGCTGATCTAAAGGTTGAGGGTTCGAGTCCCACTCTGCACAGGGTTGTCACTGTCCCTCCCAGTGCAGCTAGCTGGGTTATCAAAGGCCAGCTATGTCTCTCACCGTCTCTGGTGAGAGGTTCATGTAAAAGAACCATTGCTGACTTTCGACAAGAGTAGGCTGCAAAGCCATCAGCGTGTTTCCACCCTGCGATGGCCTGGCGAGCTGTCCAGGGTGTACTCTGCCCTCGCCCGTAGTCGGCTGGGATGGGCGCCAGCCTCCCTGCGACCCTAATTAGGATTAAGTGGTTACAGAAAATGAAATGAAGTGAAATGAAATGGTTGTGAAATGTGAATGGTTGTGTGTCTGTGTTGGCTCTGAGATGGTCTCGGAGCTGTTCAGGGTATCTTCACCCAAACGTAGCTAGACTGTGAGTGCGAGATAATATAATGAGGAACAGAAAGCATGTTCCTCTAGGTGTGCGACTCTTGTGACTCTACCCTGTAATGCAGCAAGTGCACCAGTTTGAAAAGATGCGGTTGGCTGGCTTCATGTGTCTCAGAGGATGTACATGCCAGTCTGTACCTCCCTGGTTGTGTTAGGTGATAAGAGGGAGGTGGCTGATGGGAAGGAATTGGCAGGTGAGTGAAATGACATTCCCGCTCATCTCCTATTCCTCTCTACTGACTCGATAAGGTCCGAAGCCATGTGAGAGACATTTCACTTGGTCTCAAGGTTATCTCTTGTATATCTCAGGCACTTGGTGTGAAGAGGAATGAAAATCGATTAGCATTGTCCAGTTGCCCCTACTCTCTTTAACCCGCAGGGTAAATCTCGATCAGTGGAATTTCACGTCCCTTTTAACTTTGTGGCTGACTGCAGCCGTTCACCGCGCTTGACAGCCAGGATTTGCGCTCTGCGGTTGCGTTCGGTGTGAAAATGAGTCGCCGCTCCCCTCTCGCGTGCACCACTTTTCAATCAGCCTTAGCTCGCTAGCGATGGTCTGCTCCCTCTTTTCCTTTCTGGCTTGAGTAATGGACCACTTTTCCCCTCCTGTCACCATGAAAGGTGGCACTGCCTCCATTCTGCTCTGCCCTTTTTTTTTTTTTTTTCCCCCCAGCACACCCTTTCAACCGACAAGGCAATCCCATCTGTGAGATCTCTATCCTGTTTGCTTCATCTGACATACGGGGGCCTTTCTTCTTCTTCTTCTTCTTCTTCTTCTTCTGTCTTTTCTATACTTTCTCTATCAGAACTTCTGACTCTGATGTGAGCAGGGCAGCATTGTTTGCATCACTACAGGTATATGTAGGTCTTCCTGCATCTCTGCTGCACCCTACTCATAATAACAGGCGTGGTTCTTCTGGAATATGACAGCCCTTGTTCACAGAACTAATCTCCTTTACAAATGATTCCGCACCACGGTGTTAAGAACCGGGTCAAGTGGAGCGAGCCGTCCTGTTGTCTTATGTCCTGGTTGTAAATTATTTGGTCATTATGGAGAAACACGGAGTGGTGAATTGGTCACAGTGGGTGGCTGCAAATGGATCTCGTAAATGTTCCCAGCTCCATGTACTGTAAAATTGAAGGATCTGTGCAATCTTTTGGATCAGTACCTTCCAAAATCCTTCGAGATTTCACCCTTCACTGTTCTACTAATTCTGGCTGCACTAAGCTTACACTCTTGGAGTCTTTTACAGATGCTACGGTGAGTCAATATTACCTCTGATTTGTTGGCTTGGGTGTTGAAGAGCACTTTGCATCTGATACTTTTTTTTTTTCTCTCTCTCTTTTGGCTTGTCTCTATGTCTGCCTGTGTGCTTATGTGCTGTGCTGCCGGCCTCCTCCACCTCCCTCCCTTCTTCCTCTCTTTTTCTCGCTCTCACAAACACACTACACTCTTCTCTTCTCCCTTTTTTCCCTCTCTCTCTCTCTCTCTCTCTCTCATGCCATGAGAGTCATTGCCTATGGTTTCAGAAGGAGGACTCCGTGTCCTGGTCTGCATGTCCGTGGATCTTCGGCATTTTGTTGCACGCAATCCACAGCCCTGGCTATCCCAGTGTTATAGCTATCAGGGATTCACATTGAAGGAAAGGAGGATGCCTTATCTGGCAGTTGTTGTTTTTTTTTCTCTCTCTCTTCTAATTAGCATGTAAAAAGCCGTGCAACCTCAGCAAGCAGTTTTCCTACCATCTTCCCTTGCCTCTGGGAATCATCTCTATCCTAGGAAGTGTGTCCATTTCTATCTAGGAGAGGAAAGAGGAGAGCAGGGAGCAGGAAGGAGAAAAGCGAGGGGGATGGAAAACAGTGCTAATCAATACAGAGTGCGCGTCAGCGGCTGAGAGAAGAGACAGAGAGAGAGAGAGAGAGAGAGAGAGAGACTCTCGACTGCTTGTGGTGAACGCTCTGTCGCTCTCTTGCTACGACTGTCTCCTCACTCGTTGTCTTGCTACAGCTCAGGCTCTGGAAGGTGAGAGCTTCAAGCAGGAGTGTTATTTCGCTACCGGCATATTTTAGGACTCATGGGGAGCTCGTATTTATTTATTTATTTACTGATTTTTCCCACTGCCGTGCTGCAGCAGATTTGTCTCCCCCCCCTTCTGCCGCTTCTTCTTCTTCTCTCCATCAGAGTTTGGCTTCGTGCTGCCCTTCTCTGTCATCCCGTCTAATTTTTTTTCTTCTTCTTTCTCGGCTTTCTTCGGCTGTCATTTTTTTTTTTTTTTTTTTGATATATATTTTTGCATCTTTTTTGGACGATCAATTTTTTTTTTCCTCCCGGGATGTTTCTTATCACTTCCTCTGCAGTGGAGGGGCCGCCCTCTGAGGCAGAGTGGTCTTAACGGAGCGTAAGCTCTACCTGAGGCTGGAAGAGAGAGAGAGAGAGAGATAGAGGGAGAGAGAGAGAAGGGGAAAGAGCGTGTCACCTGGAGCACTTTTTCTTTGCTCAGTTAAGCCGATTTTAACATTCTGATGCATTTATTTATTACTGTTGTAGTTTTCATTTGAAAGCTTCTGGAAATTGCGTTCACAGATGTTTATGATTCTGGCAGGATTGCATTGTTTTGTTTGACAGAAACAAACTACCCTTGGTTTTTTTTTCTAATTATTATTTATTTCATTTGGGAATTGAACCAAGAAAATTTGCCCAAGAGACTTGTTTCCTATTGGATTTTGAAGGCATATTTTAGTGGCTGGGGATTTTTTTTTTTTTTTTTTTTTTTTCGCTGATTTTTTTGGCTCTTTGGGAACCTACAGCAAAAATCTTAAAGAGTTTTTTTTTCTTCTCCTTTTGTTTTTCTTCTTTGGTCCATTGCACTTTTTTTTTTTTCTGAGCTGTTTACCTGTCCTGTGGATAATGGCCGACAAGGGCTTCCCTCTCTGAGATGTCTCCTGTGCAGCAGCTGGGACAAATGGGAGGTGGTAGGGCCTGGTGCGGTACTTTCTGCCCTAAACTGGAGGTGCTACTGCTTGGCTGGGAGTGTGGGGGAACAGGCTTGCTGGGCATAGGCACCTGGTGGAGATTAGCATTATCTCTGGTCCTGCTAGTCTCCTTGCCAGATAGAACAGCCAATGCTCGCGTGTCTTCCAGTCTGAGCACCACGCATCATGTACACCACTTCCACAACAAGCATGGCACTGTACCCATTGCCATCAACAGGATGCCCTTCCTTACAAGAGGGGGCCACGGTAAGTCTTCATCCCATGTCCTGTCCACACTATCTTTCCATCTCTGTTTTGTCCAGAACTGATATGACTCGAGCGATTTCATTAGATTTGAGATCATGTCTCACGTTGATGTTTGCAGCTGTGATCGGCATCATGGTGTTATGCAGCACTCCCATGCGCTCTGTACACATGCTTTTGATCCTTGCCTTTATTCCACTCTTTATGGATCACGTTGGGAGGGGTCTCGGGCTCTTAGCTTTGCTGCAGATCGACTAGAGAGACAGATAAGAAGAGGAGGAGGGCACAAATCACATGTCATTCACAATATATTGACACTAAATGTAAAAAAAAAAATAAATAAAAGCACAATCTTGGCAAATACCTTCACGTTTGTGATTGACACATCTGTCAGTCAGTGTCTGATAGAGGTGAGGTGTCTCCGGATAGAGCTGTGGCATTTGCTGCATGGCCAGTATAGGCTCGTATCATGTTTGTATGGTATGATTTTGTGTAGTATTAGTGTTTGTGTGTGTGTGTGTGTGTGTGTGTGTGTGTGTGTGTGTGTGTGTGTGTGTGTGTGTGTGTGTGTGTGTGTGTATACACAGGACTGGTTATGTAAGGAACTCTCATTTGGAACAGTTTACATCAAGTCAGCTTTAGTTTTACGGTTTGGTTTGATCTATTCTTGGTCACGTGGGGGTTTGGCTGCATCTGGATCTTGTAAATGTTGCCAGTTCTCCATCCACTGTAAAACTGGAGACTCTCCAAAAGCTTCGAAATATTTCCCAAGTCTTTCAGGCTGATTGTTTCTCTTGTTCCCAAAAGCACCCTTCATATCCGCATGTCAGGAAAACAGAAATATGGATATTAATGGTCACCAAATGAGATGTAAATGCTATTTTCTTTTCAGAATATTTAAAAGCTGCTCGAGTGTTGAATAAACAGCAATTACGAAAAACAGGCACCTCTGTGGCCTAACCACACTTTTAATCTTGTCTCCAAGTATTGAAGTTCGTTTTTATACAAAACCTCCCATTGGTCAGATGCATCATTCAGTGGTCTGTTATTTCTGGACAATACACTGTTCTTATATGTTAGGTGGTGTAGTGGTTGGCACGTCTGCCTCACAGCAAGAAGGTCCTGGGTTCAATTCCCAGTTTGGGTGTTTTTGTGTGGATGTTTGCCCCGTGTTTGTGTGGGTTTCCTCCCACAGTCCAAAAACATGCACAGTAGGTGGACTGGCTGTTCCAAGTCACCCCTAGGTGTGACAACGAGTATGAATGGTTGTGTGAGTGTTGGCCCTGCAATGGCCTGGCGGCCTGTCCAGTGTGTACCCCGTGCTTGCCTAGAGTCGGCTGACATGGGCGCCAGCCTCCCTGAAACCCTAATTAGCATTAAGTGGTTCAGAGAATGAGTGTTCTTGTATATAATGTCTCACAGATTTGTGTATAAGGTATACTGTCTACTACTCTTGCATTTTTTGTATTTTTTTTAATCAGGATAGATTTGGGTTATTGTTTTTTGGTATCATCTCATTCGAGATACATCATGATTTGAGGCAATACCAACTGATGATGTGAAAACAGCGAACTCCTGGTTGGTCAAAGAGAAATTCGTCAGTACCACTATGTCAACATTATGTGTGGCAGGACGCCCGAAGCAAACCAGTCGTAAATCGGATTGGTCGTAAGTCGGATATTTCACACCACCCGGCATTCACTAGGAATTCACAGAGTGTAGCGGTAGAATGCTGCGAGTGTGAGATGCTGGGATGCTGTACCGCCACAACTATCTTACGCGCCGCGCTGCCGGACATATACAGTAAACTCATAATAGGCATCTGCTGGATGTGGTCGTAAGTACGGGTGGTCGTAACTCGCGTACGTCGTAACTCGGATAGTGAGTGTATTTAGTAATTACTCACTCATTCATTTTCCAAACCACTTAAGAAGAAGAGAAACCCACATAATCAATGGGAGGGCACGCCAACTCCAGTCAGCTCTCACCTCAAACTCAGGACCTTCTTCAGAAATGGACATGCTAACCACTACACCACCATGCCACCATTATTTATTGCTCATACATTAGTTATTCCATATGTGTCTGGTCATCTGTAGATGCCGTATATGGAGTAATAGTGAGGGCCCAATCCGATCACTCGGATACGCATCCAGATATTCCATGGCACATATTATTGGGGGAAGGTTTTGTCCCAGTTAAAAGGCCCATAAGAGCCAGTTGCTATGGACTACATTATTAGGAGATGCGTCATTTTGAATCAACATTTTGTGCCACATTATTAATTTCTTTAGTCAGTAGCAATGTAATAAGATCGATAATGTACAGCGAGCTAGTCGTATTTCACAAAGTGAATAATGTAAAGTTTTATTTTTCAGTAATGACCGACTTGCTGTACATTAGTTTCTACTTCCAACAATCCACCCATTCACAATTAACCGTTAACCATGTACTGCTTATCTATCACGGTCATGGGGAAAGCTGGAGTCAATCCCATTGAGATTGCAGGGCTAGCACAGTGACAAATGGCCGTTTACACTCACATTTACACCTTTGGGCGGTCTAGAGTAGCCAGTTGACCTAATCAAGTGGCACAGTGGAGTAGTTGTTAGCTCGTTCGCCCCACAGCAGGAAAGTCCCAGGTTTGAGTCCAGGACTCAGTCCTTTAGGTGTGAAGTTTACACCCCTCCCCCCTGATTATGTGGGTTTCCTCCCATAGTCCAAACACCAATTGACTACTCCATGTAAATGATTTGTGTGTGTGTGTGTGTGTGTGTGTGTGTGTTGGCCCTACAATGGTATGGTGAGCTGTTCAGGGTGTCCCCTGCTTTCTCCCAGTGTTGGCTGAAATAGGCTCCAGCCTCCCCGCGACTTTAGGAGGATTAAACGCTTTGGAACATGAATGAGTGAGTGATGAGAATCTACACACTGAATGTGTAATTTTTGTCTTTCACCATCAAGGTTCTTTTCAACCTTCATCTGCACACATGGTGCAGCCATGAGGGTCGGAGCCCTTGCAATTTTTAATAGGGACCATGCAAAAAAAAGGGAAAAAAAAAAAACCATCTGGATGCTTTGGGAAGAACATATATCATACGCTGCTTCTCTGTGTGCTCCCATGTGGCCTATCAGAAGGCAATAAATAATGTCATGTGTTGTTTACTTGTGCCACAAATTCACAGCACTTGTTGGTGCGTTCTTCTTTCAATTATATAAGCAGCCATTTCATTATTTGGTTAGCATTTCTAATTAGCATTAGGTGAACACATAAGCAAGCAAGTTGTGTGACTGATAGACCTTACTGATTAAAAATGTGATATGCAGTTCATGATTTCAACTTTAATCTCGTCTCGAGTAGTAATTTATCCACTGGAGAATTTCTAGTTTTTTTTACAACATGCTCCAGTTTAATATCTACACAGTTCTAGTTTGCGTATGTGCGCTCAGAGGGCTTCCAACACAGTCATTCATTCATTTTCTGCAACCACTTAATCCTAATTAGGGTCGCGGGGAGGCTGGTGCCCATCCCAGCGCCAGACTCCGGGCGAGGGCAGAGTACACCCTGGACAGCTCGCCAGGCCATCGCAGGGCAGAAAGACACTGACGGCTGGCTGTGCGGCTACTCTTGTCGAAAGTCAGCAATGGTTCTTCTTCACCTCTCACCATAGACAGTGAGAGACTTGGCCGGCCTTTGATAACCCAGTTCGCTGCACTGCACTGGTCCCAGTATTAAAGCCCGCCAGTATTCTGGCTCTGTGACACAATGGACTGATTCAGTCACTGATTGTTGATACAGTGGACTCTATAAATTTGACTTATTTATTTAATCATGTTGTGATACAGATGGCTCAGAGCTGCAGATAGCAGATTACAATCCTTGTTATTTTTTGGATATGATCATCAACTAATTTCGCTTCTCCTTTTTGGGTCATTTTAGACCAACCGTCTTTTCGGTAGGCAACCGAAGAAAGGTTATTCCATGCCGAATGCGGGGACGCCATCTTTAAACATTGTCATCCTTAATTCAAGAGAAGCATCTTCCAATCCATTCACCCTCATTGACCAATTTGCCAAATGTAATCAGTCCATCTCCACCACACATGACATTCCACCAAGTGGCGGGGAATTGAAGTAATTCATATGTAGATTAGATATAACATGGCGGTCGGGGGGGGGGGATCTGAAGGAATCTGAGTGATGAATGAAAGGGGATTTGATTTTGAGGGAAGGAAAAGTATCACACCTTGTGTCACTCATAATTCAGACATTTACATCATGTGACAAATGTCTTGTCAAGCATGGCTTTCATAAAAGTTTTGCGTCTGACAGCCACAGGCTACATGGCCGGCCTGCAGATTGTGTTTTGTGTCTTGTTTAAGTATATACTAGAGATTTTACAGTATCATCGACATAAATGAGACATCATTATCTATTACAAATATAATTTATATGTTATCTGGGGTCTGGCGTCACCTCTATAATTACTGGGATTGCTTTAAGGGATGGAGATAAATATTCATTTATTCAGTCGTAGTCGTTCATCTTCAGTAACGTCTTTATCCCACTCAGGTTTACAGTCGACCCAGAGCTACAGTAGAGTAGAGGAGAGTAGAATAGAATCTAGAATTGTCATTCAAACATTTTATTTTCTGATTGCATAAGAAGCACAAGTCACAATATTTAATTGCAGACGCTCCTCGACTTATGTTTTAGTTACGTTCCGAACGACTGAACGTAAGGTGAAAAAAAAAAACGTAAGCTGTTACTGTACGTTCCAGTGATGGATGACTGTTGATACTGTACTATACATCCATAAATACTATTACCGTATCTCATAAAACACCCCTAAATCAATTATTATAAACATAACATTGTAAAATAATATCAACATTAATTTCAAATAAATTCAATTCAAGCAAAATATTTTGAAATAAATAAATTTAAATCAAATTCACTTATTCCCACTGATTCTGATTACCACTATCACTCGTAGGCTTACACTTCTGACCAACAATATTTGCTTCGGGTTACAAATACGCAAAACGGTGTAAACACAAAGATCACGGAGGCGACGTCTTAACAAGGGTATCACATGGTGAACTGGGAAGAAGGAGGGGCATGTTCAGTCTGTCATTTGTAAACAATGAACCACGCAGCGTCATGTCTAAGTAGCATACTACGTCTATGTACTACGTAAGAACGTCTCATACTACAGAGAGCGCGCTAAACTCAAAATGACTTACAATTTTCTTTTTTTTTTTTTTTACAAAAAAAACGTAAAATGGAAAAAAAACGTACGGCGAATAAACATAAAGCGAGGAGCGCCCGTATCTTTAATCTCCTGTATATTGTTTACTTTTAAATTCTGTTGAAATTCTATTATTACGCACAAATATAAGGCTTATTGTCATTTATTTTCTTTTTTTTCTGTCTTTTTTTTAGTTGGGGGGGGGGGGACCAGCAAAGACCATTACATCACACCAGCACACACAAAATCATTCAATTATTATTTGGTGGAGATTTCCATGAATAGAAAAACATTACCGAGCAACTGCCTGTAATGTATAGAAAGGACAGAGATCATTTCAGAGCGATGCTAATGTACCGCACACACACCCCATTCCAAGCAAATTCTCTCTTTCTTTCTTTTTTTTTTTGTTATCATATGAAGTGGTATTGCCCTGTGATGGCCTGCCGAGCTTTCCAGGATGTAGTTTGTACTCATTCAGAGTCAGCTGAGATGGGCACCAGCCTCCTCGCTATCCTAATCAGGATGTTCAGAAAACGAAGACGAACGAAGCTGTATTATCATCTGTTCATGTACATACATTTTCTGAACCACTTAATCCTAATTAGGGTTACAGGGAGGCTGGGGCCCACCTCAGCCAACTCTGGACGAAGGCAGTGTACACCATGGACAGCTCGCCAGGGCATTGCGGAGCAGAAAGATACTGATGGCTTATGCAGCTACTCTTGTCGAAAGTCAGCAATGGTTCTTTTACATGAACCTCTCACCATAGACAGTCAGAGACATGGCCGGCCTTTGATAACCCAGTTTGCTGCACTGGGAGCACAGCAGTGACAACCGTTGACAGTGGCGCTCGAACCCCCAACCTTAGGATCGGTAATCCAGCAACTCTGGCACAGCCAACTAGCTTACTGTGCATGTCTTTGGATTCTGGGAGGAAACCTGACTTCCTGGAAGAAACCCATTCAAGCAAGAGGAGAACATGCAAACTCCACACAGAAACACCTGAGCTGGAATTTGTACCAAATCTTTATGCTGTGAGGCAGATGTGTTAACCACGACGCCACCGTGCAGCCTAATTGAATGGTCTATTTAAGAAAATGTAAAGATAAGTTCTGTGTTAAAGGTAATTTAGGGGCAATGTTGGCCCAGTGGTAGGGTGCTGGAGTACTGATCCCAAGGTCAGGAGTTCAAGCATAAGGTCGCCACTGCTGCCCCTACAGTGCAGCTAACCGGGTTATCAAAGGCTGACTATGTCTCTCACTGTCCATAGTGAGAGGCATGTAAAATTACATCAAGATGCAAGCCGTCAGCATGTTTCTGCCCTGCAATGGATTGGCGAGTGGTCCAGAATGTACTCAGCCCTAGCCCACAATTGACTGAGATGGGTGTCAGCCTTCCCGCGACCCTAATTCAGACTAAGCAGTTCAGAAAATGAATGAGAAATAATTCAGTGTCTTTGCATGAATGCATGAAATATCACTAATGTGATATTATGATATTATAAATAATTCTGAGTTTATTGTATACAGTATGTCTGGCAGCACAGCGCATAAGATAGTTGTGGCGGCACAGCATCCCAGCTTCTCACACTCACAGCATTCTACCGCTACACTCAGTGAGTAGATACCGTCGCAGTATCATCTCCTTTACAGTACAATTTACTGTACACCGTTACCATGGCCCCCAAGAGGAAGTCCGATTCATCAGACGGCGATTCTACCAAGAAAGCAAGGACGGCACTGTTGTCGGAGACGAAGATGAAAGTGATAAAGCGGTATGAAGGAGGAAAAAAGTAAACCCTATCGTTCGAGATCTCCATCTCTCCCACGCCACGGTGTCTACGATTTTGAAGGACAAGGACCACAGCAGCCCCAATTAAGTCAACTATCATCACAGAACAGTGTGAAGGACCGATTGCAGAGATGGAAAGTTTGTTATACACGTGGTTGGAAGATAATAGGGAAAGAAATGTGAACGTGATGTTGTGAGCAGTGCAAAGCAATGTTACACGTTTATTTCGCATGTTTATGTTCGCATGAACGTGCAGGTGAAGAATATGCTTCGCATGAATTCATAGCGAGTGCAGGGTGGTTTCGGTTTCATTGTGTTAAATATCCAACTTACGACCAATCCGACTTACGACTGGTTGGTGGGAACTGATCTAGGTCGTAACTCGGATAGTGACTCTATTCGTATATATTTGTAGAAGGGGCAGAACTCAACCATAAACTCTTTACTGATGACTTTTCGACTCCGTTGATGTGCTGCTACATCTTTTGAGTGACCAGCAATTTAAAAAACATCACTGAGAGTTATGAGCCTGTGTGTTGTTGATTTGCATTTCTTGTCATTTTTATTTCAGATCCATTTGAATATAGATTGAAAACGTCTCTATTTTTAATTCTCAGTTATCCCATCGTCCTTTTCCTGACTGGAAAGGATGTAATTAGCGAATTATACGGGTTGCTGATGTGTCGTTGGGTGTCATTCAATGACATTTTTATAACTTCTTGTGATTGGTAGACTGGTTACATAAGGGTTAGCACCAGTGCTGTAGTGATCAAAAAATAAGTGAGTACATGATGGCAGCGAAGCGACCGAGGCGCGCGGGGAGGGTGTGGCTTTGGCTTTGAAGCTATTTAGCACTTCATCTCCGCTTTTGATTTACATAGTCGCGGAAATTTACGTTGATCAACCATAAAGTAGACCAAATTAAGTCAGTACACGCAACTCAGCCCCTAAAACAAGTGGGTACACGGCATGTACTGGCATGTACCCACCACTACAGCACTGGTGAGCACTATCACCTGACTACAAAACAGCCTGAAAATGTTGGCCGCCCTGCAGTTTATACAGTACTTGACATATGTTGAATGATCAGCTTTTCAGGCAGGGTTATGGTCAACCTGCTCACCTCCTGACCTGCAGATCCATCCACGATCTGCTGACCCCCCCCAGTAATCCCAGAGCATCCACCTGCAACAACGGACATCACATCTCTTTCTTTTGTCCTGTTCTCTCCTTCTTGCTATGTGTCACCATTTTGTTTGCTAGCAGAGTAGCCCCTCCCTTACCCAAATACCCAGTGGTCCATGTGCTGATGCAGGCGAGATGTTTGACAAGCAGCAGGTTCTGTTTGTTTACTCATGCCAGCCTATGCATGCTGATTTGCATTTTCCCAGCCATCGCCATACAAACCAGGTGTGCAACCTTTTTTTTTTTTCTTTTTTTTTTTTATTCACTGTCCTCTTTACACACTAGTCCTTTCCATGCCTTGAAGGACATATCGTGATCTATACTGGGCAGTGTGCCATGCTCTCCCTTAATGCCAGGCTGCCCGGCTATGATGGATGAAGGCTACATCAGAGCAGAGGGATCCACCCTTGTTGCTGAGCAGTGAGCATGCTATAGATTAGACATTATCTGTGCGGGCTCGCACCAGTGAAAAGCGCATCCTATTACTGCTGCTAAGCTGGGCTTGGTGCATCCACGACTCAGGAGGGTGATGAACAACAACAACAAAAAATAATAGTAAATAAATAAATAAATAAATAAAAACAGGAGTAATTTATGGGCAGGAGAAAATGGTGTGTTATGTCTGACTGCTTCATTGTTTGCTCACAGAGACTTCAATGCAGAGCTGTAATGAGGGAGCTCTTAACCGTGACCTTTGTAGTCGCTGAGCTACTGTTGGGCCTGTAAGCATTTTCTACAATAAAGATTCTTGAGGATAGATAGAACTGGACCTACAGCTGTCTCTGTATCCGTGACCTCCAGCATTGACAAAGAACTAGTGAATACATTTTAGTCAAGAACCTTGAGACACTGCCTGGAGAAATGGCAGCGCTGTTAGCACTCGACTATTGAACAGGATCCTGCAGTGTTCTCTGCTTGACCCCGAGGTCAAGGGCTTATCTTTAGAATTAATAATGTTCTTTGGTGGAATTACGATGAAATAATTTCTGACTTCAATACTATAAGGTTTTAATGAGGGTTTTTTCCGCTTTTTCTTTTTTTAAATTATTTAAATTCAACTAACATTATAAACCAGTGGCTCATCCGGTCCCTTTCTTTATTTATTAAGTTGCCGTACTGCTTAATGCTAAGTGTGGGGCAGTGGTGGTCTGGTGGTAAAAAGGTGCTGGGTTACTGATCTTAGGGTTGGGGGTTCTCGCCGCAAGGTTTTCACCCCCCCACACCTCAGTGGTACTCTTTCGTCAAGAGTAGCTGCATAGCCGTCGGCGTGTTTCTGCCCCTTGCTAAAGGGTTGTGTCAGGAAGGGCAGCCGACGTAAAAACCTATGCCAAATCAAACACAGGGATCCCTCACTTTTTGGGGTTAATTGGGACCGAGATCCCCACGCGACCATCGAAATCCGCGAAGGAGGATCACCCCCCTCCCCCAACTGACATATATGTACATGTACACAGTATATAATATCAATACATACATATTCAATGCTATAAATGCTTATAATAACAATTAAACATTAAAAAAACATAAGATGTAAATAAAATATAAATACACACACATGGAGGTGGGACTCAAGGGTCAGCTCTGAGACCCTTCTTGTTTGCTATGGTGATGGACAGGCTGACAGACGAGGTTAGACAAGAATCTCCATGGACTATGATGTTTGCAGATGACATTGTGATCTGTAGTGAGAACAGAGAACAAGTGGAGGAAAAGTGGAGGTGGAGGTATGCCCTGGAAAGGAGGGGATTGAAGGTTAGTCTCAGTAAGACAGAATACATGTGTGTGAACGACAAGGAACCAAGAGGAACTTTGAGGTTACAGGGGGCAGAGATAAAGAAGGTGGAGGATTTTAAGTACAATGGAGAGTGTGGAAAAGAGGTGAAGAAGCGCGTGCAGGCAGGTTGGAATGGATGGAGAAAAGTGTCCGGTGTGATGTGTGATAGGAGAGTATCGGCAAGAATGAAGGGAAAAGTGTACAAGACGGTGATGAGGCCAGCAATGTTGTATGGTTTAGAGACAGTGGCCCTGGGGAAAAGACAGGAGTCAGAGTTGGAGGTAGCAGAGATGAAAATGTTGAGGTTCTCTTTGGGAGTAATGAGGATGGATAGGATCAGAAATGAGTACATCAGAGGGACAGCACATGTAAGACGTTTTGGAGACAAAGTCAGAGAGGCTAGATTGAGATGGTTTGGACATGTACAGAGGAGGGATAGTGAGTATATTGGTAGTAGGATGCTGAGGTTGGAACTACCAGGCAAAAGGCCCAGAGGAAGACCAAAGAGAAGATTTATGGATGTGGTGAAGGAGGACATGAAGGTCGTTGGAGTAAGAGTAGAAGATGCAGAGGATAGGGAGAGATGGAGGCAGATCATTTGCTGTGGCGACCCCTGAAGGGAACAGCCGAAAGGAAAAGAAGAAGAAGATACAGATGGTATTGCATGAGAAGAAGACGGCACACATACATACTCGTGCACACACAGATGCAACAAAGTAAGTAGTTTTGATGGGAAATTTTGGTTTGTTTTTTGTTTTTGTTTCTTTAGGGTTTTTTTTTTTGCATAATTGGCCTTGTTTTTGTGGCATTTTCCTGAACTTTCCCCCATATTCTGCCTTAATTTCCTTATTTTTAAATTCAATTAATATTTATTTATTTATTTAAAAAAAATGCAATGCACTGAAACCGCATGAATTGAAGCATGAAATAGCGAGGGAGCCCTGTATATGCGAATCATTTATATGACTTCCATGAAGATGGAGGCAGATGATTCACTGAGGTGACCCCTGAGAAAAAAGGAACAGCCGAAGGGTAAAAGAGGACGGCTTAATGCTAAATGGACTCTGTAGTTATCTTCGTTGAACCCTTGACGAAGACGGGGTTCACTCTGAACAGGTTTCCAACCTATAACAGGGCCAAAAATAACCAAACAACTATTAACACACACAGTCAGAGTCAATTTGTAACCACCAGATAACCTTATGTGCATCTCTTTGTACTGTGGGAGGAAACCAAGTTTCCCCATATTCAGAATATTCAGCTGTATTATCGCGAAATGAAATATTCATTCATTTTCTGAACCACATAATTATAATGGCTGGTAGGCTGACACCCATCTCAGCAAACTCTGGGGTACACTCTGGACCGCTCGCCAGGCCATCGCAGGGTCAACACTTACACAAACATCCACACCAAGGGGAGATTTGGAACAGCTAATTAACTACTGTGCATGCGTTTTGATGGTCGGAGGAAACTGTAGAACCCTGAGGAAATCCACGTAAACACAGGGAGAAACATTTTGCATAGAGACAGAGTAAGAGGAACTTATGAAGAACTCAAGATATCTAAAGTGTAATCGGATTAGGGGTCGGTGGTGTCGTGGTTAGGGTGCTGGGCTCATGATCGGGAGGTTGTGTGTTTGAATCCCAGTTAAACCCCCACTGTGCTAAGACCCCTGGGCGAGGTCTTAACTACAAGTGTCTCCGTTCACACAGCAGTATAAATGGGTAGCAGTAAAATATACTGAGAAGGTAACCAGTGATGGACGAGCATTCCATCCAGGAGGAGTTGAACTCCTGGTAGCTTCACGCTATGGAAACCGGGGATAAGCACCGGTCCGATGAGCCATTAGGCTCGGGTGTAAAAATCCCAACAGACTTCCTACCTATCTATAATCAGAGTAAGTATAAACCACATGGGAAAGGGGTATACAGTGATCCCTTGCTACTTTGTGCTTCAGTTGCTGCGGCTTCAGTGCATCGCGGGTTTTCATAGAAAAAAAAAATAAGGAAATTAAGGAAAAAGTTAAGGAAAATGCCACAAGGCCAATTATGCAAAACAAACAAAAACAAAAACAACCCAGAACCCCCTAACAAAACTACTTACATTTTTATGTGACGTGCACATCTGTGTGTGTGCACGTGTGTGTATTTATATTTATTTACATCTTATACATTATTTTTGAATGTTTAATTGTTATTATAAGCATTTATATCGTTGAATATGTATTTATTGATATTATATAAACATATGCATGTACGTATACGTCAGTCAGGGGGTCGAACCTACTTTGCGGAATTCGAAGGTCGCGTGGGGGGTCTCGGTCTCCATTAACCATGGAAAGTGAGGGATCCCTGCAATCTGATTGGTTTGTTATCTAGAGATAGCACACATACCATAAATAAAGTTTGATCTAATATTCGGGTGTCTTCTTCTTTTTCTTTCGGCTGTTCCCTTCAGGGGTCGCCACAGCAAATGATCTGCCTCCATCTCTCCCTATCCTCTGCATCTTCTACTCTTACTCCAACGACCTTCATGTCCGCCTTCACCACATACATAAAATCTAATCCATAAAATCTAATATTCGGGTGTATTATTTACTAAATCAGTCTTATTACATATCGATGAATCATCCATTGTTTCGTCTTTGCTTTCCGTGCAACATTGTTAGAATGTTTAAATGTTATTTATAATTCATTGAAAATATTTTTTATTGTTGATTGGCGGAAAGTCATCAACTAATTCTTGGTGGTGTTCTACGAGCCGAGTTATTCACCATTGAGCTCCATGTACTTGCTCTCCCCGCCTATCAGAATTAACCGACAAGAAAATGGCTTCCCAGTTTCAAGAATGGATTTTTACCCCGCGCAACAAGCCAGTACAGTTACATTTGGAAAAAAAAATTAAAAGTTTAATTCATGAGCATTAAAGATTTACTCATTATACAATACTTTGTTTTCATATTTTGGAGCATTTTGTGTAATGCGTGTTTATTAATCAGAAAAAGAGTTCGTGGAGTCGCGTGCTGGAGCCACCGCCACCTTGGGCTGACTTACACCAGATACTTTCCTCCAGACACCTTTATTAGCGCGTTTCACACTGACAACTGACTCACCGCTAGCATAGTAACATGACTATCTACTTTGAAAATATTTTGAATGAATAATAAAACAACTATTGAATTCATCTTTTGTATATTATAGAGAATTATTCAGAGCGTTCAGTGTGAAAACACCCCCTCGATCGAATAATTCTCCTTTTCATACTTTGCCTCTTTGTGTAATAGTTATTTAACGACGACTTGCTTTCATTAGATCACAGAAAGCCAACTACATGATTAGTAATAATAATCCAATAATAAGCCTGAAATAATCTTTGTAAATAGGCATGTATTTCTAGAAAGAAGCAATATGATAACAGCCTGGCGAGCTGTTCAGAGTGTACCCCGAGTCAACTGAGATGGGCGTCAGCCTCCCCGAGACCCTAATTAGGAGTAAGCGGTTCAGAAAAATGAATGAATGAGCACTATAATAAGAACATATACAATCTGAAATATATAAACGCTTCAAAAACAGGCGGAATAAGATTGTATTGTTCATGTAAATATTTCTCTGAGAAGAAGGATCAGATGTATATACTAAAAATCAAGATATTTTTACTAGCTCAGATCATCTTTATACAGTCATACCTCACCTTACGAAATTAATCCGTTCCAGAAGTGGTTTTGTAACCTGATTTTTTTCATAAGTTGAGTAGCATTTTACATGTAAAAGGCCTGATTCGTTCCAAGGTCCATAATACTACCCCCTAAACCCTTTAAAAATTATAAAAGTATACCTTTTAAGGCCTCCTTCTGCTTAAATATCGTACCGGTGGAAGACTGGTCTCAGCCATATTCTATTGCGATATCACTCAACCGCATGCCACGAGCCCGCTTCTTCTTTTCACTTGCACCTGGCATCACTTTCTTGGGGCCCATGATGAATGAAGAAAAATAAAGTTGCAATGAGCATCCTCGAAAAACTCACGAAACAACAGTAACTCTGTCCTTTACACGTGCTAGAACTCCGTGACGAACAATGGGTCAAAGGCACACGAAAAGCATCATGGTATCATGAAGATGCAGCTCCCTCCTAGCCAATGGGAGGTCAGCAGGGCGGGGTATTGGGAGATAGGCAATGGGAAAGCAACTCTTTTTCAATACAGTACAGGATGCTACAATTGTATTTCCTTTTCGGGGGATTCAGGCAGCTGCGAAGCCGAGCGTGCATTGTTTGAATTTTTGAGATGTCGCGTTTCATAACGTGAATTTTTTTCGTATCCAGAGACGGAAATTTTAGGTAAATGCGTTTCGTAACTTGGATTTTTCGTTACTTGGGTCTTTCGTAAGGTGAGGTATGACTGTATTTTACTGTGTAAAACCATTAATAAAAAAACTTGAACTGATGCTACTATCAGATCTGTTGGGCTTTTACACCCGAGTCTGGTGGCTCATCATGCTGGAGCTTATCCCAGGATTCTGGCATATGAAGCGTCTGGGACTTCAACTCGTCCTGGATGGGATGCTAATCCATCGCAGGTCACCGTCCCAGGATTTTCTGGCATATATTTGTACTGCTGGGTGAACAGAGGAAGACTTTGTCTTAGCACAGTGGGATGGGGCTTCGAATTTGTAATCTCTCGATCATAAGCCCAGCACCCTGACCATCACACTACAGGTCCCATACTATCAGATAACGTTTCGCATTAAATATTGCTATTCCTAATCCGTCTCGCAGCGAGAAGGTCCTTGGTTTGAGTCATGATCCCATTTCTGTGTGGTGCTTGCATGACCCACCTGTGCTTGCATGGGCTTCTTTGGGTACTCTGGTGTCCTCCCACAGTTCCTCCCACATGCTCTGAATTGCCCCTTGGTATGAATTTCTGTGTGTATCACCCTGCAATGGTCTCATGAGCTGTTCAGGGTGTACCCTGTCTTTGCACAGTGTTGACCGAGATTGACCCTGTTGTTGACCCTGTGACCCTTATAGAGAGTGATCCGGCAAATTAGTAAGTGTAAGATATTTTTCTGTATTGAACAGTTCTGAACTGTTCTGAACCCTTGGCGAAGGTGGGGTTCACTCTGAACAGGTTTCCAATCTATCACAGGGCCAAAAATAACCACACAACCATTAACACTCACATCCAGGGTCAATTTATAACAGCCAGCTAACCTCATGTGCATCTCTTTGTGCTGTGGGGGGAAACCAGATTACGTATAAGAAACTCATGCAGGCATGGGAAGAACATGCAAACGCTACTCAGAGGCACCCTTGCCGAGCCTGGGACTCAAACCAAGCACCTTCTTGCTGTGAGACTGACGTGCTAAACATTACTCCACCAAGTTTCCCCATATTCAGACTTTTCAGCTGTTCAGTTCAGTTCATTTTCTGTAACCGCTTAATCCTAATTAGGTATGTGGGGAGGCTGGCACCCATCCCAACCGCCTATGGGCGAGGGCAGAGTACACCCTGGACACCTCGCCAGGCCATCGCAGGTCGGAAACTCGCTGACGGCTTTGCAGCCTACTCTTGTCGAAAGTCAGCAATGGTTCTTTTACATGAACCTCACACCATAGACAGTGAGAGACATGGCCGGCCATTTATAACCCAGTTAGCTGCACTGGGGATGGGACACACACACACACACACACACACACACACACACACACACACACACACACAGTGACAACCTTATGGAGAGTGGGACTCAAACCCCCCAATCTTTGGATCAGCGATATAGCGCACTATACCACTAGGCCACCACTGCTATATTCAGCTGTATAATCACTAAATGAAACATTCATTCATTTTCTGTAACCGCTTAAACCTCATGATGGTCACGGGGAGGCTGGCGCCCATCTCAGCTGACTCTGTGCAAGAGCAGAGTACACCTGGACAGCTCTCCAAGTCACTGCAAGGCAGAAACACACTGACTGTTCTTTTACATGAACCTCTCACCATAGACAGTGAGATACGCGGCCGGCCTTTGATAACACAGTTCGCTTCTCTGGGGGGGGTCACATACTGTATCGTGGCTTATTAAGATGTTTATAATGGTGTAAGGGTTAGGATTTCCAGTTTTAATAGGCCGTAAATGTTTATATTGTTCATTAGAAATTTGATGAGATTAAAAGATATTAAGACACAGCCACATAGAACCTTATTAACGTAAATAGCGTTTGATTTCACAGAATAATAAGGTTCTGTCTGTGTGGCATCCGTTCAGAAATCTACCTTCTAAATTATTCGGTAATATGAAGATTTGTACTACATGCCGTATCGAAGCCCTGATGTTTTAAATAGTTCCTCGCCCAGATAGAACCTTGTGATACTGAAGTCACAATTTTTTTTCCCTTCTTATTTCTGCTAACCTCTTTAAGAGAAAGCACCAAAATAGCACTGGCAGTATCAGCATTTCATCTCCTACCTCCACTACACTCCCACATTATCCAGACCTCTATTATATCTAGCAAGCTATTTCAAGGCGTGTGCTGTAAGCACTGCATAGGAAGGGCCCCTCAGTGGTTATTATGTATACAGCACTAGTAGCACACTGTAGGCACATGTACAGGCAGAAAGATGACGACTTTGCCAGCGAGTCACCGATCACTGATTGCCCTCTGGGATGTTGGCTCTGAATGTGACACGGAGCGAAGAGAGGGAACCAGGCGTGTGCTGCGATGGCACCCAGAGGTCTCAGTAAAGCTGAAGATCAGTGCTGGGAGCTATGATGGGTGAAATCACACCAGTGGAGCCATGATGATCAACGGCAGCCAAATAATCATGGCGCAGTGAACTGAAGCTGTTCTGTAAAGCTAGCCGTCAACGTTATTGTTTTTATTTTCATTTTGCATTCTAGCTTCAAACCTACAATTAATTACATAATCATTCACAAATACTTATAATTATTCACTTTTAGCACCCAATAATATGATTCACTATCTCGTCCTAGAGGATTTACATAATTAGTTTGGTTCGTTTTCAACAATTCTTTAAATAATTAGGACTTGCAAATGTAAATTTGTGACATGTTGTCCAAACATGTTGTTTTAATCACTTTTGGGAAATTAAGAGCGACGCTTTATAAGAAATGTGACCCAGTAAAAGATACAAATAGTCAGGTTTTTAATTGGGCCTGGTGTGAACTGATAGCGAGATCTTAAAAGCATCCAGTGAGTAGGATTTGTTTTCCAAAGATATATAAAGATCACAGCAAACACTTTGACTTGTTTTGTTTAGCAAAATTTAATTGTTTTAGATATTGAGCCCCAAACATTTGAGCCTTATTATATTTCTTAACTAGAAACTAGCAGTAAATACTTTTTTATTTTTATTTAAACCTGCGTTAGTTAGAGATTAAATTAATTTAATAGGAACTGAATGTATGCAATAACTGCTTTCTGTGACCCTAATAGCATCACTGAGTGAGTGAGAAAATGAGTGAGTGAGTGAGTGAGTGAGTCTGTTGGGTGGGTGAGTGATTGAGTGGGTGGGTGAGTGAGTGAGTGAGTGAGTGAGTGAGTGAGTGAGTGGGTGGGGTTGAGTGGGTGGGTGGGTGATTGAGTGAGTGGTGTGGTTGAGTGAGTGAGTGGGTGGGTGGGGTTGAGTGAGTGAGTGGGGTTGAGTGAGTGAGTGGTTCAGTGGGTGGGTGGATGGGTGAGTGGATGGATGAGTGAGTGGGTGGATGGGTGAGTGAGAGAGTGGGTGAGTGAGTGAGTGAGTGATCTGGTTGAGTGAGTGAGTGATCTAGGTGAGTGAGTGAGTGAGTGAGTGAGTGAGTGAGTGAGTGAGTGAGTAGATGAGTGCGTGAGTGGGTGGGTGGGTGAATGAGTGATCTGATTGAGTGAGTGAGTGAGTGAGCTGGTGGAGTGAGTGGGTGAGTGAGTGAGTGGGTTGGTGGGTGAGTGGGTTAGTGGGTGAGTGATTGGGTGGGTGGGTGGGTGAGTGGGTTGGTGGGTGAGTGAGTGGGTTGGTGGGTGAGTGATTGGGTGGGTGAGTGAGTGAGTGAGTGAGTGAGTGAGTGAGTGAGTGAGTGAGTGAGTGAGCTGGTTGAATGAGTGAATTATTGGTAGAGATCAGTATTAGTATCTTGTTCAGTACACTGTGTGTATATGCGCGGTCTGGTTCGTTTGCTTTCAGCATAATTGACATCATCCATCTTACAAACTTTGGATAATGTTTAAATCAAAATGGTGAATAAAGTTCATGGTTTGCAACAGTACCGGATTCATAAATCCTAGAACTTCAACAAAATGATGTACTTTGAGAACACCATGTTTGTTCATAATAAATATCTTGTTTCTCTTTGCTGTTCTTGTTTTCCTGTATCGTACATACTAAACCTTTAAATGGGCTTCAGAGCACATCTTTATTAAACGTGTGGTCACGGTTATGTTTTTACAATGTACTGGCCCAGTTCCAAAATTTGTGGTGCTGTGTGACATATAAATATAAAAATAGAACCCATGACTTGCAAAAGTCATCATCCCGTATTTTTTTCCTTAATAGAACATAAAGCAAGATCAATCATTAAAGGCGAGACATTTAACTGTTACATGAAAAATATTAGCTCATTTTGAATTTTATGGCATGAAAAAAAGGATTTAAAAAAAAGACTAGATGTGGCAGCAAAAAGCTGGAAAGGTAAGCGGTACTAAAGAAAAATAGCTAGAAATATATTTTGCAACTAATTTGGTTAATTGACAACAGATGAGTAACATTCATTCATTTTATAAATTGCCTAATCCAAATTAGGGCTGCAGGGAGGCTAGCGCCCATCTCAGCCAACTCTGGGTGAGGGCGTGGTACACCCTGGACAGCTCACCACTACCATCGCGTGGCCAACACTCAAACAAGCATTCACATTCAAACCTAGGGGCGATTTGGGGAACCCGATTAACCTACTGTGCAAGTTTTCAGACTGTGAGATGAATCATGATGATATACTGCAGGATGATACATGAGGACATGGTTCGTTTTACTTTGTGTGATACAACTATCGTAAATAATTTTGGTTATGTGCATCTGAATCCAACCGCCTTCTCCTGCTTACGCCCACCTCACAGCTATATACGATTCGTTACATACAAAGGTCAGAAGAAGCAAAAAACATTTTTTCTTGTTGACAGCAGTTATCTTTAATAAGTAGTAGTCAGTTTAGGTTTATAAATAAGAAATAGTTCTGGTATGTATTGTAAACATGGCATACTCACGTCATTACTACTGAGCAGCACCACTGACTCTGAACAATAAACAGATACAGTTCCCAACATCTTTTGAAACGTATATATATATATATACATATATATGGTAGGCCTCCGTCAGTCCTGAAGGACTATGGCTGCGCTCTGGCTGGTATCCCGGCTGGTGATACTCCCCAGTGCGCAGAGCCCGGGTAGGGAGTAATGAGGGACAGGCTGTTACCCAAGCAGCAAGTCTGTCCGTCCCCCGTCTCGGCGCCACCGGAAGGATCCAATGGAAAGGCAAGTGCCGATACGACTGGGTTCCAGTACCGATGCAGGAGAGAGAATCTATGGTCAATTTAGAACGGCCAATTAACCTACAGTGCACGTCTTTGGATTGCAGGTGGAAACCGGAGCACCCGGAGGAAACCCGCACAAGCACGGGGAGAACATGCAAACTCCACACAGAAACGCCCAGGCCGGGAATCGAAGCCAGGCCTTCTTGCTGTGAGGCGGACGTGCTAACCACTACGCCACCGTGCCGCCATATATATATATATATATATATATATATATATATATATATATATATATATATATATATATATATATATATATATATATATATATATATATATATATATATACACACACACACACACACACACACATCGTATTCAACGTAACAACAAATTTGATTGTTCTGCCGTGCTTTAAAAAACAGGAAAATATTTTGCTGAGTTCTCTTGGTAAATGTCCAACCACATGAACCATTAGAAACTGCTACATCAAAACTATGGGATGCTCTGAATGAATGGAGCGATGAGCCAGAGATGGGCCTATCAGAACATGATAACGAGTCTTTTTCTCCCAATTCTCCTGTTCACTAACTTCATAAATTTAAAGACTTTCCTAGCCATGTGCTTTTCAACGTGCCATGTGCTAAAGTTGACATTTGTGTTGATTGATTCAACGTGCCATGTAGTAAAGTTGACATTCATGTTGATTGGCTCGATTTTACATCGGGGGAAAATATTTAAAGCAACAGCACTGGGAGGGAAAATTAAACGGTATATACTAGTACAGTATATATATATATATATATATATATATATAATTTATGCTGTTTTCTGTTTATTTTCAGCTGTCATGGAAGTAATTTGGTTGATACCGAAAAATGAATAATATAAATACCAGTAAAACTCTTTTATTGTCTGTTATTATTCATGTTTTCCCCCTCGATGGTAATAAGCCGCTGGTAACATTTTAATAAGCGCCCACCCACTCAATTTTTTTTAAGCGCCCTGGACACTTATCACATTGTATGCAATATATATATATATATATATATATATATATATATATATATATATATATATATATATATATATATATAGCAGTGGTTCTTAACCTTGTTGGAGGTACCGAACCTCACCAGTTTCATGTGCACATTCACTGAACCCTTCATTTGTGAAAAATAAAAATATGATTTTTTACAAATTCAAGACATAGGTATATGTTTTTTTTACTGGTGCACAAAATGAACCGTGCATGAACATCACCTTGTTCAAAGAACAAAACCAACACAGTGCATGAACTCACAAAAAAATTACATACCTGCAAATCAGTTTGACTTCTGCTGTTGCCTTTGAGAGACCAGTTCAGATATGCGTGGTTTCACCTTGGCAAGTGCCACTCTCATGTCATTTTCACAGCAAAGTCTGTTCATTTTCTTCATTTTTATATCCAGCATCTTCAAAAAGGATTGCTCGCAAAGATATGTTGTAACAAATGGTATAAAAAAATGAGTGCACTCATCAACGGTCACGGGAGGGTCTCGATCCCCATTAACCGTGGAAAGTGAGAGATCCTGGTATATCAGGGGCCCCAAACTCATTCCACAAAGGGCCACAGTGGCTGCAGATTTTTGCTTCAACCAAGCAGCAGCACACCTGACTTGGTTCATGTAATCAACTGATCTGAGTCTTCAGGCTGAGTCTTGATTGGACAATCTGTGTGCTCTGTAGAGAGACTGACCAATCACAACTCGGATCAGTTGATTACATGAACCAAGTCAGGTGTGTTGCTGCTTGTTTGAAGAATAAACTGCAGGCACTGCTGCCCTTTTTGGAATGAGTTTGAGACCACTGCTGTATATATATATATATATATATATATATATATATATATATATATATATATATATATATATATATATATATATGCATGAAGCTAAAAGGCTATATAATTAATTCACTACAATCCATGAAAGATTGTAATTTTTTTCCAGCTGAGTTGCCTTAAATGCATGTAAATTATGCAACAGAGGATCTGCTCCATAAGTCACGATGGGTCATGTCTGGAAAATTGAATCTCTTAATGACTTAATGGGCTGAGTGTGTGAGTAGATGATCGAGTGAATCAGCGAGTGACTGTTTCTGTGATTGAACGGAGGCGTGAGTGAATGATAGAGCGTCAAAGTGAGATTGTGTGTGAATGAATGACTGAATGGTTGCCTGGGTAAATAAATGATGTGAGTTAATGAGCTACTGAGTAAAGCAACTTTAACAAAACAAATTCAGAGAAGCTACGACGACAACAAAAAAAGACTGATTTCCGGAAGTGTTCCTGAGGATGCGCAGACATTTCCATAAAAGAACCACACCATGCCACCTGCAGGTCTAAAGATCATAGGCATAAATTCGTAATTTTCAGCCTTGTCCCTTGTGCACAGAGATTTTCTCAGACAATAGTATGTGGTGTAGATGAGATATTCAAAGCCTTGATAATTTGTACATTGAGGAACATTATTCTGAAATTGTTCCACAATTTGTATATTACTTTTTTAATGGTTTTTATTATTTTTTTTGCATATTCCTTTAATACCGAATTTTGTTGCTCATTTGGGGCGGCACGGTGGCATAGTGGTTAGCACGCCTGTCTCAAAGCAAGACGGCCTGGGTTTGAGTCCCAGCTCGGGCGTTTCTGCATGGAGACTGCATGTTCTCTTCATGCTTGCGTGAGTTTCCTCCGGGTACTCAGGTTTCCTCCTGCAGTCAAAAAACATGCAGAGCAATACATTGGCTGTTCCAAGTCACCCCTGGTTGTGAGTGTATGTGTGAATGATTGTGTGACTGTTGACCCTGTGATGGCTTGGTGAGCTGTGCAGGGTGTGCCCTACACTCATGAAGAGTTGGCTGCGATGGGCGCCAGCCTCCCTGTGACCTGCTTAGAAAATGAATGAGTGATTGAATGAATATTATGAATGGGCTGCATATTTACTTGAATCTCTGACATTGTTTTCCATTTATCTGGTGTCTGAGAAGTCCAAGCTATTCAGCATTCTGATAAAAACGGGCAGCCAGGAATAGTTGTGAAATATAGATTTTTCATTTCAGAGACTTTGTTCTTTTTTAAATATATTTTTAAACATATTGGTTTAACCTTCAGGAAATATGTGACAGTACTGAAGAGCGCTTGAAAGCTGAGTGTAATCACTGGAGAACTATGGGACGTGTGTGTGTGTGTGCGTGTATGTGGTTGTGTGTGTGTGTGTGTGTGTGTGTGTGTGTGTGTGTGTGTGTGTGTGTGTGTGTGTGTGTGTGTCACTGGTGTTGGAAATCAGAAACAGCAGTGGGAGAGGTCTTCATCCCCCGGCTTAGTGTTTAGGTCTGATTTGCGCAGTCCACCTACTCATGTCTCCGAGGACAGAATCCTCCCTCATAGCTAAACACACACACACACACACACACACACACACACACACACACACACACACACACACACACACACACACACACACACACACTGTTATCAGGCTACAAAGATGGGACCTCCAGACACCTCCATCCCTGACATCCACAACCATTATATCTCTGGTGTTGGTACTGCAGGGTGTTTGCTGTAAAATTGTTTCTTCTGCACAACCTACATTGAATAATTACAGACAGCTGAAGCCGAAGGTTTCCTGTTTGATTTTTTTTTTTTTTTTTTTTTTTGCCCTAAACAGGCGAGTTTATGTCTTTGAAAGTGTTCCTGGTTTATTTATAAACAATATTTGGCAGAGCAAGGGATTTGAGGTTTACAAGAGCTGGTTTCAACTCATTTGACTATTTAGAGATATAATAAAATTATTCTTGGCAATTTCTCTAAGGATTACACAATTTCACAGAAGAGGAGTGCACGACGAGCACAAGCGGCCGTGATAATACTGGTGGAATAAGTGTGATTCATTCTTACTCACGAGGGGACGCGCTGCCATGTTTGGCTACCTCGCTGACTCCAGTGGGGAAAGAGGATTAGTTTAACTTGAGAATGGGGTGAATGTCAATCCCCAGATCCTGTCTGCAGACGGCTGGTATTGTGAGACTGGCTGCTAATTCACACTGCGACAAAACAAAGTGATTAATCCACAAGCTGTTAGATGGTTCTGAGGTCAAGCACTAAGCGCAGATTGTTTAATTAATTGAATTATATTAGTCCTGTATTTATAAAATTCACCAGGTTATTTTTATGCTGTTTCTTTGCACATGGCCATCACATTATATAAAACCTAGCAACAAACAAGGTTTGAAGCTCCATAGAAATGTTAGATTATATGTGGGCAGTGGTGGCCTGGTGGTAAAAGGTGCTGGATCGCTGATCCTAATGTTGGGGGTTCGAGTCCCACTCCCCACAAGACTGTCACTGTCCCACTCAGTGCCTCTAACTGGGTTATCAAAGATCCGGCCATGTCTCTCACTGTTCATGGTGGGAGGTTTATGTAAAAGAACCATTGCTGACCTTTGACAAGAGGAGCTGTATAGCCGTCAGCGTGTTTCTGCCCTACGATGGCCTGGAGAGCTGTCCAGGGCGTACTTTGCCCTTGCCCAGAGTCAGCTGAGATAGCCACCGTCCTCCCCGCGACCATAAATAGGATGAGGCGGGACAGAAAATGAATGAATGATGAATTTCTAATACAGGGATCCCTCACTTTCCTCGGTTAATGGAGACCGAGACCGCCCCGCGACCGCCGATTTCTGCGAAGTAAGATCGACCTCTCCGACTGACATATACGTACATGTATACGTGTATATAATATCAATAAATACATATTCAATGCTATAAATGCTTATGATAACAATTAAACATTCAAAAATAATGCATAATATGTAAATAAAATATAAACACACACACCTCACTTAAAAATGTAAGTAGTTTTATTGAAGGGTTTTGGGTTGTTTTTTGTTTTTGTTTGTTGTTTTTTTTTGTTTGTTTGGGGTTTTTTTTGCATAATTGTCCTTGTTTTGTGGCAATTTCCTTAACTTTTCCCTATTTTCCCTTAATTTTCTTTCTTTATTTATTTTTCGATGAATATTTTTGAAATACCTGCGATGCACTGAAGCACGAAGTAGCGAGGGATCACTGTATATCATTTGTTTTTGGATTTTTTTTGTTTGTTTGTTGTTTTGTTTTGTTTTGTTTTTTTAATATACATTTAATATTTATTTATGTAGTTGTGGGAATGCTGGAGCCTGAACAGTGTGCCAGACCATCATTGCAAGGCAACACACACTCAATCATTTACAAGCACACTCATACCTGAAGGGCAGTTTGAAACAGCAAGTTAGCCTAATGTAAATGTCTTCTGGACTAAACTGGAGACCCCAGATAAAACCCATGCAAGCCCTGGGAGAACAAACTCCACACAGAAACGCCTTTGATGAACCTGGGACTTGAACCCAGATTCTTCTTGCTGTGAGGCGGACATGCTAACCGCTATGTCTAGAAATATTCCACATTCATTCATTCACTTTCTGTAACTGCTTAATCCTAATTAGGGTCACGGGGAGGCTGGCACCCATCCCAGCCGACTCTGGGCAAGGGTAAAGTACACCCTGGACAGCTCGGCAGGCCATAGCAGTGCAGAAACTTGCTTACGGCTGTGCAGCTACTCTTGTCGAAAGTCAGTAATGTTTTTTTACATGAACCTCCCACCATAGACAGTGAGAGACATGGCCGGCCTCTGATAACCGTTAGAGGCACTGGGTGGGACTGGGCTTGAACCCCCAACCTTAGGATCAGCGATCCACCACCTTTACCACCTGCCCACCACTGCCTATATTATATATTTGCGGCTTTGATGTCATTAGCTGAATTACACCAACACCCAACATCTGGGCTGCAACAAACATCACTTATAGCTGTGTCGCCATCATCGTCATCATCATTATCATTTGCCATGATGCATGTACAAAATCTTGAGGTGCACCTCTCCCCTCCTGGAACATATGATCCAGCATAACGTTCTGTCCTGTCAGTGTCCCGAGCCTACTTCACAGCCTATTTAGCGATCTCAGGTCAAACACAAACTGTTTCTGAAGGTCATTTTTATCCAATCTGCTTGTGAACAAGACCTTTCAGGATGTTAGAGGGAAGTTCAGCACAGTAAGGCGCGAGGCCGAGGTAAGTGTGCAGAACGCAGGCGGCAGCTACATCGGCCTGTGGGGTGAATCATAATACTGGCTAGTGTGGAGTAAGTAGTAGGTAGTACTTCCTCATTTTAAGGGTTGTGTGGGCTGAGTGAACCGAAGCAGTTCGCTATATTTGGTGATCTACTCATGTGATCTAGAAAGAACTGGACATGAAGTAGGGTTGGATGTGAATCCCTTTATTTCATACTCATTTTCCATTCAACTGAGTGATTTTAGGTGATTGCTCACACCAGGGGAACAATCAGACTTGAACATTCAACAGCGCTCAGGTATAAAGTAAACAGAGACGCTGTTATGGAAACAGATATAAGGGCAGTGGTGGCTGAACGGTGGTTAATGCGATGTGTTACTGATCCGAAGGTCAGCTGGTCGATCCCTACTATCACCACTGTTGGGCCCTTGAGCAAGGCCCTGAACCCTCACTTGCTCAGATGTATAAAAAAAAAAAAAAAAGATAATTGTAAGCTGCTCTGGAAAAGAGCATCTGCCAAATGATGTAAATGCAAATGGAAAGTACAGTGAGCCCTCGCGACTTCGCGCTTCAGTTTCTGCGGCTTCAGTGCATCGGGGGCTTTTCAAAAAATATTCATCAAAAAATAAAAAAAGAAGGAAAGTAAGGAAGAATATGGGGGAAAAGTTACGGAAAATGCCACAAAACAAGGCCAATTGTGTAAAAAAAAAAATCCAAACAAACAAAAACAAAAAACAACCCAAAACCCCCCAACAAAACTACTTGCATTTTTATGAGGTGTGCATCTGAGTGTGTGCGCGCACGTGTTTGTGTGTATTTATATTTTATTTACATCGTATGCATTATTTTTGAATGTTTAATTGTTATTAGACGCATTTATAGCGTTGAATATGTATTTATTGATATTATATACACATATACATGTGCGTATACATCAAACAGGGGGGTTGATCTTACTTCGCGGAAATCGGCGGTCGCGGGGGGGGGGCCGCGGAAAGTGAGGGATCCCTGTATTTTTGTGCGGCTTTTGTGATAAGCAAAGGCGATTCTGCAGAAATTAACAATAACGTAATTAATAAGGCACGTCGTGGGCTGGCGGAGCCCATCTCAGACAAAACTGTCATTGAACCGCTCGCCAGACCGTTGCAGTGCAACACCCTCACAGAACCATTCACACTCACATATACTCCTGGGGCAATATTGAACAGCCAATTAGCTGAACGTGTGTGTGTGTGTGTGTGTGTGTGTGTGTGTGTGTGTGTGTGTGTGTGTGTGTGTGTGTGTGTGTGTGTTTGGATTGTGGGAGGAAACCGGCGTATTCAAGGATCCACAGGAAACCCACACAAGCGCAGGAAGAACTTGCAAAATCCACAAAGAGCCTGGAACTTCAGACAATGGCTTCGGAAATGAACTAATGTGTGAGAAGTGTCCTCATTTAAATATTTAATATTAACACCACACATTACCCGGATCCAAAATAGTATAATTGACTCAGCTTGCGCGTATAGTCCCGGATTTCCAACGTTTCATAAATTATCGCCGTCGAACTTCACAATCTGTTCAAAGACACGTCTTCATTCGGTAGGAAATCGAGTAGCATCCTTTGGAGATGCTTCGGTTCATGTCTGCCGTGCACTTCGATTACAGCTCTCTTACTCTCGCTTGCTCTAATTTACAGCCATTTTGACGCCCCGAAATGTTTCCTGTGCACTTTGCTGCGCTGACACGATGATTTAGGGTCCATTGTTGTTGTGCTGCTTTTATGGCTCCTCCGGGTAGCTGGGTCAGGATTTGTGCCTCTCTACTGCTCATTATTTTCCATTCTGTATAGTTCTCCAGCCTAATTTCAGCCTTTGCTGCAGCCCCGTCTTTTAAAGTGCCTGCTCACTCATATCCATGCTGTATAAATCCAGTTCTGCGTTCAACATTTATCACACGCTATTCTAAAAGCACATGTACTGTACTGAACTCTTCGGGGTTTTTTTTTTTTTTCTTTTTAAGACAAGATGTAATCATCTAGATGGAATGCCTGCAGAAAAACAAAGTTTTAGTCCTTTCTTATTGTTTCTTTCATGTCACAGAAAAGAAACTGCAGATACACCAGAACGACAGGAAAGGGTCCTGGGCAATTTTACAACTCAGCTTATCGCTTTATTTTCCTTTTCTACTTGAGTTCATATCCATCACAATGTGAAGAAGTTTCTCTGTGTGTGTGTGTGTGTGTGTGTGTGTGTGTGTTGTGTGTCTGTTTTTTTTTTTTTTTTTTGAAGCATTCTGCTGGGTACCTGGTGTTTAGAGAAAAATGCTCGAGGATTCTTCAGACTCATCAGCGCCCGCAATATAATTGCAGGAGACATTTGCACCACTGTAATCATGGTGTCGTTTCACGGGAGCTTTTGGATTACCGCTGGTTTCTCCACACTCCATCTGAATTGTCTGAGTGTACTGTGATCTCAAGGCTCCTACAGCCTTTAACACCTTTTAATCTCACCCCTGACTCTTTGCTAGGTGCAAATCTATGCACAGAAGGCCTTTGCACAATCATTTGATACAACATTCACAACATTTCTACCAGTGACCTGGCCGGGAATCACAATGTGATGACTAAACTGTGCTAAAAGAAAAACAAAATGAATGTTGTGTCATCTGTACAGTTAATAATTTTAATAACGTCTTCTAGATGTCAGATAATAGAGAAGGAATCGGCAATATAATTATTACAGGTATTGATATATTTGCCATATCATTCAAAAATCCTATTAAACAGTCAGAAGCATATCCGCCTGAAAGCAAAAAGGCTTTGGACATGTCTGTGTGGAACTTGCATGTTCTCCCAATGCGTGTCTGGATTTCCTCCGGGACTCCAGTTTCCTCCCACAGTACACAAAAAAACCCCAAAAAAAACAAACATGCACATTAGTCTAATCGGCTGTCCAGATTGCCCTTAGGGGATCAATCAGAGTTGAACTGTGCTCAGGTATAAAGTAAACACAGAGCCTATCCCAGTAACAGATATATAGGGAAAGTATTTTTGTGTCGCTGTTGTGATCAACACGGGAATTAACAGTCAAGGGATTCCTCACTTTCTGCGGTTAAGAGGGATTGAGACACCCACCCCCCCACCCCCGCAACCGCCGATTTCTACGAAGTAGGATCGACCCCCCGCTGACTGACGTATACGTACATGTATATGTGTATATAATATCAATGAATACATATTCAGCACGATAAATGCTTATAATAATTAAACATTCAAAAATAATGCATAAGATGTAAATAAAATATAAATACACATACATACAGACGTGCACACACACAGAGACTTGTTGGGGGGTTTGGGTTGGGTTTTTTTTGTTTGTTTTTGATTGTTTGGAGTTGTTTATTTTGGTTTTTTTGCATAATTGGCCTTGTTTTGCGGCATTTTGAATATTTTGAACAATGAATATTTTTGAAAAACTCGCGATACACTGAAGCCACAGAAACTGAAGCACGAAGCTGCCAGGGATCACGGCAATTAATAAGGCACACGGCGGGCTGGCTAAGCCCTTCTCAGCCAAAACTGGGCGAAGGCTGGTACACCTTGAACAGCTTACCAGACCATTACAGTGTAACACCCTTACACAACCATTAACACTCACTTTCACTCCTGGGGCAATATCAAACAGACAATAAGCCTGATGTGTATGTCTTTGGATTGTGGGAGGAAAACACATTCTTAGCAGGAAACCTAATCAAGCACAGAAAGAACTTGCAAAGTCCATGCAGAGCCTGGGGCTCGAACTCAGGACCTTCATACTATAAGGCGTCCATGCTTAATACTATTACTACAACTACTACTACTACTACCACTACTACTACTATTGCAACTACAACTACTACT
Organism: Plotosus lineatus; assembly: GCA_024760905.1. Classification (NCBI taxonomy): domain Eukaryota; kingdom Metazoa; phylum Chordata; class Actinopteri; order Siluriformes; family Plotosidae; genus Plotosus; species Plotosus lineatus. The sequence goes on along the minus strand of CM045735.1, from coordinate 9,201,016 downwards.
ATTACTACTACCATTACTATTACTACCACTACTACCACTACTATTACTACTACTACTACTATTACTACAACTACTACCATTACTACCACTACTACCACTTACCATTACTATTACTACCACTACTACTATTACAACTACTACTACTACTACTACTACTACCACCACTACTACTACCATTACTACTACCATTAGTACCACTACTACCACTTACCACTACTATTACTACAACTACTACTATTACTACTACCACTACTGCTACTACTACAATTACTACTACTATTGCAACTATGACTACGAGTATTACTACTACCATTACTATTACTACTACTACTACTACTACCACTACTACCACTTACCACTACTATTACTACTACTACTACTACTACTACTACCACTACTACCACTTACCACTACTATTACTACTACTACTACTACTACTACTACCACTACTACCACTTACCACTACTATTACTACTACTACTACTACTACTACTACTTCTACTACTACCATTACTACTACCATTACTACTACTATTACTCCCGCTACTACCACTTACCACTACTATTACTACTACTACTACTACCACCACTACTACCACTACTACTACTACTACTACTATTGCTACTACTATTACTACTACTACTACTACTACTTCTACTACTATTGCAACTACGACTACTACTATTACTACTACCATTACTACTACTATTACTACTACTGCTACCACTACTACTACTATTACTACTACTGTTACTACTACTACCACTACTAGTATTACTACTACTATTATCACTACCACTACTACCACTTACCACTACTATTACTACTACTACTACTACTACTACTACTACCACTACTACTACCATTACTACTACCATTACTACTACTATTACTCCCGCTACTACCACTTACCACTACTATTACTACTACTACTACTACCACCACTACTACCACTACTACTACTATTACTACTACTACTACTACTACTACTTCTACTACTATTGCAACTACGACTACTACTATTACTACTACCATTACTACTACCATTACTACTACTATTACTACTACTGCTACCACTACTACTACTATTACTACCACTGTTACTACTACCACCACCACTAGCATTACTACTACTACCACTACCATTATCACCACCACCACCACTACCACTACCATTACTACCACTACTACCACCACCACCACTACCACTACCACTACTTCACTACCACTACTGCAACCACGACTACTACTATTACTACTACCATTACTACTACTATTACTACTACTGCTACCACTACTACTACTATTACTACTACTGTTACTACTACTACCACTACTAGTATTACTACTACTACTACTATTATCACTACCACTACTACTACTATTACTACTACTACTACTACTACTACTACTTCTACTACTATTGCAACTACGACTACTACTATTACTACTACCATTACTACTACTATTACTACTACTGCTACCACTACTACTACTATTACTACTACTATTACTACTACTACCACTACTAGTATTACTACTACTATTATCACTACCACTACTACTACTACTATTACCACTACTTCTACTACTATTGCAACTACGACTACTACTATTACTACTACTACTGCTACTATTACTACTACTATGACTACTACTACCACTACTAGTATTACTACTACTACTACTACTATCATCACTACCACTACTATTACCACCACTACTCCTGCTACTACTATTACTTCTAGTACTACTACTACTACTACTACTAGGCCACTATGGCACCCAGTACTTTGTACTGAATTAAGATAAATGCTGGTTTGTAAACTATAGTAAGGCCATAATTCATTGACTGCAGCTGGTTTGGTGCAGTACTTTCTTTAAGAATACCCTGAAATGTCGCTTCACGTAAAAGAACTTGTAATGCTTAAAAAGTGGGCAGTCACCGTTCAGCTCCATTACCGTTCTAGCATAAAAAGGCCACTTTGGTGAGATTAATTACATGCTGTAATGTGACTGTTGGACATCAATGCTCACAAGCAATTAAAACGGTAGCATTGTGTAAGGACAACGGCTTAATCAGACACCGTCGGCACGTGTACCATTTATTTATTCTAGCTTTAAGATCACATCTTGTTTTATTAGGTCAGGGTTTATTGTAGCGTTTCTTTACCTTTACATCATTCATCTGCTCTATTTTTTTTTTTGACATACTGCATTAATCCCATGAGAGAAATTTATGTTCTGTATTTAACCTATTAAAAAGTGAACACACACATGTAAACGGTGAGCGGTTAGGTGCAATGCTCAAGGGCATTTCAGCTGGAAATGTGGAGGAAGGGGAGGGTGTTCCTCACAACCCCCACTCTATACATTTGCTGGTTCAGAAATTCAACGGGCGACCAATTGGTTCCACACACACACCCCAAAAGTAATCCTAAAATGTTATTATGTTGTTGTAAAGACATAAACACTAAATGGTTTAAACCCATTTCTTTGGACTTGTTGGACTACAGGGATCCCTCACTTTCCGCGGTTAATGGGCACTGAGACCCCCACCCCAGTGACCGCCAATTTCTGTGAAGTAGGATCGAACCCCCCTGACTGATGTACATGTATATACCAAGCGTGCTCATAAATTATGGATCACCATACTTTTTTTTACGATCATGGAGATCATTGGCAGCATAGCCCGAGTGTAAACCTAGAGTTTTTTTGAAAAGAAGAAGTAATTGTCCATCTATCCAGGAGAAATTTTAAGGAAATTCATGTCACCTTTTGCAAAGCATTAAATCTGGGGGGAAAAAAAACAAACACCTAAACAAAAACATAGGCTCCTTCATCAAGTTAATAAGTTTGAAACAATACAAGCAATACAGGGATCCCTCACTTTCTGCGGTTAATAAGGACCAAGACCCTCCACGACTGCCGATTTCCTCGAAGTAGGATCGACCCCCCCTGACTGACATATACGTGTATGTATATGTGTATATAATATCAATAAATACATATTCAACGCTATAAATGCTTATAATAACTATTAAACAGTCAAAAATAATGCTGTTGTTAACTGTTTTTTGTTTTTGTTTGTTTGGTTGTTTGCATAATTGTCCTTGTTTTGCGGCATTTTCCTTAACCTTTTCCCTATTTTTCTTTAATTTCCTTTTTTTTTTTTCGATGAATATTTTTGAAAAACCCCTGATGCACTGAAGGCACAGAGACTGAAGCACGAAGTAGCGAGGGATCACTGTATTTTTATTTCGGACTGTTAGCATCCAACCTTAGTCAAAATGGCATTAGATGGCAACTCCAGTGGGATTTAACTAGTTTCATCTCTCCTTGAAGGTGATTCACTCGCTTTTCATTCACTACATTGTCCTCTTCTTCTGAACACTCTGCTCAAATAGATCTACCAACATTTCAGACTTTCAAGCTAATGCCACCATGAGTGCCACTGCACTTGCCAATTGTTATATCACGGGCTCCCCGAGGTTATTCTACACTAACACTGTGTCACACAACTTTTTTTTTAAACATTCTAGAACTTTGAGTTTAACTTTGTCGCCTATATTACCTGTAATACACTTCTGTTAGCCAGTTACTGGGACATCAGGGCAATCCACAACCACTATCATACCGGTGGAACCACAAAAACCAATCTGACTGTTCATCATCATCAGTTCACTTAATCCTAATTAGGGTCGTGAGGAGGCTGGCGGCCATCCCAGCCGACTCCGGGCGAGGGCATAGTACATACATCCTGGACAGCTCGCCAGGCCATTGCAGGGCGGAAACACGCGGACGGCTTTGCAGCTACTTTTGTTGAAAGTCAGCAATGGTTCTTTTGCATGAACCTCTCACCATAGACAGTGAGAGACATGGCCGGCCTTTGATGACCCAGTTAGCTGCACTGAGTGGGACAGTGACCACCCGTGGAGAGCGGAACTTGAACCCCCAACCTTAAGATCAGTGATCCAACACCTTTACCACTAGGCCACCACTGCCCTAGAACATAATCCAAATAATCAAAAAGAACTTTATACTAATAATTTATAATTATCAGCAATTAATGATGGTTGCTAGAATGCTGGAGTCTATCCCAAAAGGCAGGCTAGAATCTGAACAGCTTGCCAGTCCATTTCAGGGCCAATACACATGCAAACATTCACATTCATACCTATTGTCAATTTGGGGCAGTCAGTTAGCCTATTGTGCATGTTTTTAGACTGTTGGAAGAAACCAGAGCACCCAAAGAAACGAAACGCATGCAAGCATGGGGAAGACAAATAGGCTACACACAATAGCCCTCTCCAAGCCCGGGACTGAAACCTAGGACCGTGTTGGTGTGAGACGAACATGTTTTATTTTCATTATTTGCAAATGGAACCACTACACGTTCCCAGTCAATTACTAACTGCTGCAGATATGTTTCAGATATTTGACATGTTCGTTCCTACTGTATTGACGAGCACTTTACAAGCATCTCGGTGGGTAAAGGAAAAGCACATTTTCCAATAAACATTGAAATCTATTTTCTTTGCAAGACAGGCTTGTTGTGTAGTCTTTCTGTAGTCTTCACTGATTGTTTCTCACAAAGAGTAGACGCCATTGTGAGGAATGATCAGTGTTGTTGATTTTGATGACGGCCCTGAATGTCACTGTTCATTTTCTGTAACCGCTTAATCCTAATTAGGGTCGCGGGGAGGCTGGCGCCCATCCCAGCAGACACCAGGTGAGGGTAGAGTACACCCTGGACAGCTCGCCAGGCCATCGCAGGGCGGAAACACGCTGACGGCTTTGCTGTCTACTCTTTGTCGAAAGTCAGCAATGGTTCTTTTACATGAACCTCTCACCATAGACAGTGAGAGACATGGCCGGTCTGCGATAACCCAGTTAGTTGCACTGGAGGGACAGTGACAACCTTGTGGAGAGTGGGACTCAAACCCCCAACCTTAGGATCAGCGATCCAGCGCCCTATACCACTAGGCCTCCACTGCCCTATCACTGGGCACTGTCCTATGTCACTGGGAAAATAATAATGCAACCAAATCTTCAACGGATGTCCTGAAATTAGATTCAAAAAAGAAGGTCTTGGGTTTGAACCTCGAGCTCGGTTATTTCTGGGTTTGCATGTCCTTGCCGTGCTTGGTTGGGTTTCCTCTGGGTACCCCGGTTTCCTTCTATAGTCTGAAAACATGCATATTAGGCTTGCTTCAAAATTCCCCTAGTTGTGAGTGCGTTTAGTTGTACATGTTGTTCTCTAATCGTGTGGCGAACCGTTGAGGCTGAACGCTGCCTTCGACTAGTATCAACTGTGGTATTCTCCTGCCTCCTCACAATCCTGAGGATAAGGGGGTTCTCGAGATGAGTATTTTGAATTTGCATGCAGGTAATTTTTTTTTTCTTTGTGAAGCAAGAACAGATAAAAAAAAAAAAACAGATAGGGGGGAAAGATACATGTTATATCGTGCAGATGGGAGACTGATGAAATCAGCAGCAGCCCCCTTGTACGTGTCAAGCCACGTCCCAGTTTGTAACCTAGCAACCATTAGAGAGCGAGACGAGCCTGAGTCTCCTATAGCTTACTGTACAGTGTGTTAATACACAGAATAATCTAGAAGCATCAGATTATCCTGTCCTAATTCTTTCAAGAACGGCTTTGAGTTTCATTAAATGGATGCTTATGTGCATCGGGCACAACATTGCCGAAGACGCAGATGTTTTCCCAGAGGTTTAAAGAGCACTTCTAAACAAGACTGCTCTCTGTGCTTTGGATTGGCAGGTTGCTGCAGTAACAGTCCCCACCTGAACTGCAGGATTGTTTTTTTTTTTTTTTCCTTTCCAGTTCCATCACCTCTGGGTGGAATATGCATCATACAGCTGTAAGCTCAGTTGTTTGTCCATGTGCCCTGAGCCCTCCTGAAACACCCCAGAGGAATGAGCAGTTGGGTTGTGTTTATGGACACACACACACACACACACACACACACACACACACACACACACACACACACACACACAAACACACACACACACACACACGCACACACATACACACACCATGGCACTGTTAGTCTGGCTGCAAGACCATAGCACGGAGGGAAATGGTTCTGTGGTTAATGAGGAGATGGAGTGAAAAATTGATGCTACGCTTTCTTATTTAAGGAGACTCTACGTCACCCTGAAGTCAGTTTCTGAATGCCACAAAATTATCCATTACAAATTGCTCTTTAACGGTTTCCGAACAGACGCTGTTGCTTATTTGTGACTCCATATGGTTTGAGATATTTCTTGCTCAGTAACCAGGTTGATGGCATGTTTATTTGTAAGCTGGAAAAGAAAATGGTACTCCCTCTGAAAGCACTACCATCAGATCTCTTTCTGTCATGTATCAGCAGCTTCCATCAAACCAATTTTCTTACCCCGATTCAGATATTAAGCTTTAATTTCAAAATGTGTTCGCTTGAGGTTCCAGAATATTTGTGAGGTGGCCCTGGTGAAATATTTACAAGATTATAATTTGTCTTCTTTTTGACTTTCAGTAATGTTTTCGGGGGCCGCACGCTGCTGCAGTATTTAGAGCCTCCACCTCACAGCAAGAAGGCCCTGAGTTTGATTCCCAAGCTTGGTTTTTTCTATGTGGGTGCTCCAGTTTCCTCCTACAGTCTAAAGGCTAACTGGTTGTTCCAAATTGCCCCTTTTTGTAATTGTGGTGTGTGCGGTTAAGTGTGTGTTTGTGTAAGCTGTTCAATGTGCACCCCTCTAGTGTCAGCTGAGATAGGCACCAGCCTCCCTGCGACCCTAGTAGGATAAAGCAGTTTAGTAAATGAGTGAACTCATTTCGCAGTTGAATTCACAACTGGCTTCCTGTAGCTGCTCGCATTCAATTTAAATCACTAATGCTTACATACAAAGCCAAACATGAACCTGCACCTTACTACCTCAAAGCACTTATCACAACTCGCACTGCACCGTGTTCTCTCAAATCCTCCAGCACTGCTAGACTGAGCCTTCCCTCTACCAAGGGACAAGGGGAAAATGCGTCTAAACTCTTCTCTGTTCTGGCTCCAAGGTGGTGGAATGAACTTCTTCTGGACATCCGGACTGATGAGTCACTGGGTATTTTCAATGACGCCTGAAAACTTACCTTTTTCAGCAGTACTTAGATGTAGCACTATGCTGTATACGAACACACCAAAAAAATAAAAAATAAAAAATAAAAAAAAAATAATAAAAAAAAATAACCCACACAACACCTACCACATGAGTTTGACTGATGGCATACTTAGTCTGTGTTCTAACAAACCAGTGTAAGAATATATTCACTGAGAGAGACTTTAAAGCTCTTCTGTAAGTCCCTCTGGATAAAAAAGTCTGCTAAATACTGTAAATGTAAATGTAAATTAGAGTAAATTCAACTATGCATTAGTTCCTTTTAATAAACAACAGAAAATATGAATCCGGTTATACTGACATACATAAATGTTACACTATGTACAATATCGTTTGATAGGCCATGCTTACAGCCGAAATATCATTTAATTGAAGAATGTCAGAAATATAATGGGTAGGTAAGGTAAGTCTGTGGTGCTTTTACACCTGAACTGAGCTCAGTAACATCGCTGTTGGAGCTTATTGCTTATTTGGGTGCGTTGCAACTACCATCCCAGCATATTTACTGGTACCCATTTTTACTGCTGAGTGAACAAAGGCACACTTGTTGTCTTGCCCACGGGTCTTAGCATGTTGGGGATCTAATGTGGATTCAAACCCATGACCTCTCAGTCATGAGCCCAGCACGCTAACCATTACACCATCAGCCCCATGTAACAGAGTAGAGCACTTAGCAATGCTCCACCATGACCTGGACACATTGTGACATCATCACCTACTAAGTGACCTACATACTCTATGATGACGATGACGCTGAAAGAGTCGCTACCACCCTTGGAAATTCCGAAGGCAGACCTTTATGTGCTGCGTGCAGTTTGGTTTTTCAATCCTATTCAAGAAAAGCAGATTAATTTTGTGTGTTTGCTGAAATTCAGCCACATTTGATGTGCTTGCCCAGACTGCCTCACATATGCGTTTGTAGTTATAGTGCGATTTCTGCTGCTACCGTTTGAGATGTTCCACAAAGCACAAAAGTAATATCAATTCTACCGCTAAACCAAAGACGGTTAATTCTTGCTACACCAACACCATTTAACAGGTACTTTGTTCATCATGAAGGACTACCGAGGCTTTAAACTCTAATACTGCTTCAATGAAGACTATAGAAAGAAAATTGTGCTTTTCACTGTGTGGTCTTCAGAACAGACATAAGATTGTCGAGTACCCCACTGCTCCCACCTTATATTAATTAAGCACGAAGCATTCTCAGGTATTAGAACAGTATAATAGGCCAGAGATTTGTTTCAGGTTGTTTCATTTCAACCTTGTTTCTGTTCATTTTAATCACATGAATGGCAGGCTCAGTGAAAAACTTTGCAAAGAGTGGCTATTTAGTTTCCAAGGGATGAGTTCTGTACAAGGGCATGTGATATTACTGGCGCCAGTTTATTATTCACCGTCGCTGAATGTTCCATGAATTTTGGCGGGGGTGTGGGGTTCCATGTACACTGTGCATGAGTTCTGCTGATTGAAACACCTTGTTGATGAGCGAAATCAACAAAAGAGTGACCAGCCTCATTCTTGTTCTCCTTGACCGAAGGACTTTGCTTTCTCAAATAATCACTATTTACAACCATGGTGCGCAGAAAAGCATCTCAGAATGCACAGCACCTTAAGGAGCACATCATGTTCCAAAATTAACTACAGTTGAGCATAGTTTCGTCGATATTTTTCCAACATTCAACTGTCTTTGTGATTGTTTTTATTCTAAGATATGCTCACTAGTTTCTAAATATTCCGTTTTTGCTGCGAGACGTATTATCATTAACTGAATGCCCATTTGTGGTTGTCTTTAAATTGATAATTTTTTTTTCATCCGAGCTTGTTTATGCCATCTAACTATAGCTAGAAGCTTCATTTTGTGGTTCTGCAGGGTCAATTTATTTATGTCCAATTCACTTTAGGCTCAGAAGAACAGATAGGAAATTGCTGTAAACAAACCCAGCAAGCAGGAAAGATTTATATTAGAGTGTGCATTCTGTTCATTCTGGATTTACTTCAGTGTATAGCTGCAGAATGTGCATCCATATAAAACCCATATCATCAACTATCCACTGATACAATGAGCAGCCACGTCCAATAGTGACTCGGTAGTTAAGGATATAAAGAAGTTTATGAGGTCAAATGTTAGGGATGCCAGAAATATACTGATGGTTTGGTTAGTAAGATCTTAATAGTACAGTATGTATGATTTTTGGAGGATCTATTAATAGAAATGAAATATATCGTCATTAAATTAATTTTCATTAACCAATAATCATTTTTCTTAAAAAGCCATTAAGTTTTCGGAACAAGAATACGCTGATTGGTGAATCATGTTCTATGTTCTGATAATAGTTTAGAACAATGCAGGCTTTTTTTTTTTTTTTCTTTCAAATTTTAGTTGGCTGCATTCTGGATCCTCACCCCAAGATGCCGATAATTACGGCTAAGTCTTATACACTGTACCTTAAAAAATCTGATTCTTTACTCACCCACTTTATGTTATAAGTAAGTATTTCGTAGAAAAGGAATGAATTAATTACTGTCACTAACTTTTACAAGGTTTCATGTCACCACAAATCAAGCTATCAAACAGGCAATTGTGGCCCAGTGGTAGCGTGCTAGCTTACTGATCTGAAGGTTGGGGGGAGGGGGTGGTTCATGCCCCACTGTCATCGGGTTGTCAATGAAGTTCCCTAGTGCCGCTAACTGGATTATTAAAGGCACTCTGTCTGTGATGAAAAAGCACTATTGCTGACTTTCAGAAAGAGTAGGCTGCATCGCCGTCAGCATGTTTCTGTCCTCCAATGGCCTGACAAGCTGTCCAGGGTGTAATCTACTCTCGCCCAGACTCTCCTGAGATGACTCCCTTAACCATATTTAGAATTAAGCAGTTCAGAAAATTACTGAATGAAACCATCAACAGATTTTAGAAGATTACAACTTCAAAAATGTAAGTAAAAACCACCTGATAATGAAAATATTTATATGTTCGTGTGTAACAGGAGAGTTCCGAAGACTTGGCTTTCATTTTACTTTCAGGAATTTTATGTATTTGGACCTATACAAATCTTTTTTTTTAATATCCCTGTAATGGACATGTTTGGCTTTTTTTTTTTTTTTTTTCCGTAAGTAAGTGTTAGTTGGATTGTGTAGAGATTTTCAATAAAGGGAAATCAAAATAAGACAATGTCTACATAGTCAACAGTCAAATATTATCCGAACACTTGAATGCAAAGATTTTATAATTAGAATCAACCGATATTCTACCAGATATGAACAGACAGGTTCAAGTCTGATATTCTTCTCTCACGTCTGACCTTTATATTTGCCATAAGATACTGCAGCTAAGGTTGTTGTAGTTGTTCTCATAGATTTCAGCTTGACAGCCCCAGCAGTTCACAAAGTCGGGGGCTTTCAGACGTTCTGTTGTCAGACTCCAGCCCGTTATTTCTTAGAGTGCATTCAGGAAAGCGACGGTATTTTCACCTTTGACACAGGTTTTCAAATATCTCGAACATCAAGAAAGTAGCACTTCACAGACATATTGAATCACCGGGCTTCTCAAACGGAGCATTGTTCCATTGTGTTAGAAGATGTTTAGGTAGATTGTCTTCCATTCTTTCCTTTTTACAGAAAAGCACACAACTGCTGTGGGAGCTGTTGTTTCCTCACAATGATGGTCTTTAGAGTGCTGCCATTTCAGCCAGCTGCCCCTAAATCCATGCCAGTCTTACTGTGAAAGGACATGTGCCCCCTCCCTACCTGCCTCCGCCCTTCAAAAGCAATGATTCGAGCAATGTTTGTGTTGCTTTGTTGCTTTGAGTACACAACTCGCTTTCTTCTGAATTTCTTCTAGGCCTTTCTGTCTTTCCCTTACACACATATACAGACCATTCATTTATCTTTATGCAGCACTGCAGAAGTAGGTAAATAGCCTTTTGCATGAAAGCGTGTGCTCATGGGCGTACGGGGAAGAGAATGTGCAGGGAACAGACAGGCTAGCTCTGCAGCAGAGAGAGAGAGAGGAGCTTTTCTATGTTATGTTTTGTTTTTAAATGAATTTTGAACCAAGCGAAATTCATTCATTCATTTTCTGAGCCCCTTAATCCTAATTAGAGTCGTGGGGAGACTGGTGTCCATCTCAGCTGACTCTGGGTGAGGGCAGAGTACACTCTGTATGGCTCACCAGGCCATCACTGGGCAGAAACATGCTAACAGCTATGCAGCTCCTCTTTACAAAAGTTAGCAATAGTTCTTTGACATGAACCTCACACCATAGACAGTGAGGCCTTTGATAACCCAGTTAGCTGCACCGGGGGGTGTGTGTGTGTGTGGGGGGGGGGGGGGGGCAGTAGTGACAACTGTTGACGGTGGGGCTTGAACCCCCAACCTTTGAATTGGTAATCCAGCACGAGTGCTTTAAGGTTAGGTTATGAGGAGACTGGAGCCTATATGAGCTGACACTGGGAAAAGGTGGGGTACACCCTGAACAGTCCATCACAGGGATGAAACACACACAGCCATTCACAATCACACCAATGGGAAATTTTAACAGCCAATTAGCCTAATGTTTGGATTGTGGGACGAAACCATAATATCTTCAGGAAACCCAATGAAGCACAAAGGGAACATGCAAACTCTATAATGAAATGCCTTCACTTGGCCTAGGACTCAAACCCAGCATATTCTTGCTGTGAGGCGGACATGCTAATCACTACATGCCATGAATCTACTCGAAATAGCCCATGAAACTGAAGCACATATTCTCATAAACTATTGATATTATTTGTAAGAAATTACACAGGGTTGTTGACGCTAAAGGTTTGTGTGAGAGATGCTTATTCAGTATGTTAAACTGGTTCGGACAGCATGAAGGTTCTGGGTTTGAGCCCTGTGATTCGTGAGGTCATATATGTGTGCAGTTTGTATGCTCTCCTAGTGCTTGTATGGGTTACCTCCTGGTGCTCTGGTTTCCTCCCGCAGTCCAGAGACATGCATATTAGGCTAATTGTCCCTATGCATAAATGATTACAGGGATCCCTCGCTACTTTGCGCTTCAATTCATGCGACTTCACTGCATCATGGTTTGTAAAAAATAAATAAATAAATATTAATTGAATTAAAAAATAAGGAAATTATTGAAGAATAGGGAAAAAGTTAAGGAAAATGTCACAAAAACAAGGCCAATTATGCAAAAAAAAAAAAAAAAAAAAAAAAAAACACAAACAAAAAGACAACCCAAAATCTCCCATCAAAACTACTTACATGGCTGTATCTGCGCGCGTGCGTATGTATGTGTGTCGTCTTCTTCTCATGCAATACCATATGTATGTGTATTTATATTTTATTTACATCTTATGTTATTTTTTTTTTAAATGTTTACTTGTTATTATAAGCATTTATAGCATTGAATATGTATTAGTTGATATTATATACACATATACATGTACGTATACGTCAGTCAGGGGGGTTGGAGTGGTGATCCTACTTTGCGGATTTCGAGGGTCGCGTGGGGATCTTGGTCCCAATTAACCGCGCAAAGTGAGGGATCCCTGTATTTGTCCGTATTGGCCTTACAATGGAGTAGTGGGCTGCTCATAGTAGACCCCGCTTCCCTGCGACCCCCAAACAGGAGAGAGAGTACGGCTCTTTAATGAATGAATGGGAGATGACTCTTCTGTCACAAAGGTAAAGGTGAAATTAATTTATTTTTCTGTTCAGTTTTCAGACTAAAGCAATTTGCATTTTACAGTTTCTCATTAAAAAAAGCAAACTACAATATTTTTATTCATGAGAGGAAACTGGGAGGCTTGTAAAAGAATAACTGTTTATAGCTCTTATAATAAATAAGCGATAACAGGACCTCATTCCACCAATGTTCTACAATATTAACTGCAACATTAATGGATTAAATGTAGATATTCTTTTATAAATTAAATAGAGATTACTCTTGGCAAGCTGCAATAAAGCACATCAGGATGTATTGTTATTGGAAACTGATCAACTTAAAGATGGAAAATATTACCCGGCCTTGTTGTTCATCTTTTTCCTTACACTCCATGCACATTTTGAGTTTTATACTGTAGTTACAGATCACATGACACCTGGGAATGCTTATTAATCACCAATAATTAAAAGCCAAGCTATCGGCAACATGCAGGATAAAAATGAGTAAGTACGAGGAAGACAGTTCCAGCTTCTCGCTGATGCATCCAGGTGTTTGGAAGCTGTTACCTTCTCAGTACATTTCACTGCAGCAGAGAATTTTTAGCCGTGTATTATATCCTGTGTGGTGTAATCGTTTTAAAACTGCTAATTATCACAGTACATGGGCTAAATTACACGGCTTTCACTGAGCAGATTGCATGAATAATAAAGTACATCACTTCCATGATCACCTTTCTCGGTATCAACATAACTGAAGGACAGGTGGATGTTGCTGAATATTACCTGAGACAAAATGTTGAGAATGTTGCGCCGAATGGTTAGATAAGCGGCTCTTCGGCCGAAAGGTTTGATTCCAGAACAAGCAGGGAAAATGTGTGGTGGTGGGGGAGTGAGCGGCGCCTTCCCTTCCTTCGTGGTTAAAGTGTCCCTGACCAAGGCACCTAACCCCCAACTACCTCTCCTGAAGGAAAGCTAAGCTCATATAAAGTTTTAGTATATACTGCATGGAATCATAAAGGAAAACAAAGTAAAGCAAGATTTTGATCATTTTAAAAATGACAGAGGCAGGTCAGGTGAGTTCTATATATATTGCTCATAGGTAAATTAATGCTAATTTATTCTCTCCTCTGTTCCTATCTGTACATAACTGTATTCAGCTGTACATGATGCACATACTATACACACACACACACACACACACACACACACGCATATATATACACCCACATATATATATATATATAAAATATATTTATAGTGCCTGAGTCGTGGGACGACCATTGGCGACCCACCATGAAGGATAACGCCCTGGTTATCATCTTCATGGAGGTTTTCTTGGCAGGATTAGTTCAGTGGTTTGCCATTGCCTTCTGCACAATGTGAACTAACGGCCAATTTAGAACGGCCAATTAACCTACTGTGCATGTTGAGGAGCGTCTGTAGTATATATATATATATATATATATATATATATATATAGAGAGAGAGAGAGAGAGAGAGAGAGGATTTTCTGAGTAGATCCTTCCGTAGGAGAGTGCTCAATACTTTTTGGTAGAGCAAATAAACAAAAATAAAAGGACAGGACAAAGACTTTCTATTGAAACTCCATTTATCACTACAGATCTGTTTCGAGGGGTGGTGAAACCATCCTCTCTCTTCAGGTGATTATAGAAGAAATATATAGAATTATAGAAGTTCTTCTATAATCACCTGAAGAGAGAGGATGGTTTCACCACCCCTCGAAACAGATCTGTAGTGATAAATGGAGTTTCAATAGAAAGTCTTTGTCCTGTCCTTTTATTTTTGTGTGTGTATATATATACATATATATATATATATATATATATATATATATATATATATATATATATATATATATATATATATATATATATATATATATATATATATATATATATTCTTCTTCTTTTTCTTTTGGCTGTTCCCTTCAGGGGTCGCCACAGCAAATGATCTGCCTCCATCTCTCCCTATCCTCTGCATCTTCTACTCTTACTCCAACGACCTTCATGTCTGCCATCACCTCGTCCATAAATCTTCTCTTTGGTCTTCCTCTAGGCCTTTTGCCTGGTAGTTCCAACCTCAGCATCCTACTACCAATATACTCACTATCCCTCCTCTGTCCATGTCCAAACCATCTCAATCTAGCCTCTCTGACTTTGTCTCCAAAACATCTAACATGTGCTGTCCCTCTGATGTGCTCATTCCTGATCCTATCCATCCCCGTTACTCCCAAAGAGAACCTCAACATTTTCATCTCTGCTACCTCCAGCTCTGACTCCTTATTCTGCAGTTAATGAGGACCGAGACCCCCCCCCCACACACATGCGACCGCCAATTTCCGCAAAGTAGGAGCCCCCCTCCCTCCCCCGCCGGCTGACGTATATGTACATGTATATGTGTATATAATATCAATAAATGCGTAGTCAATGCTATAAATGCTTATAATAACTAGTAAACATTCAGAAATAATGAACACGATGTGAATAAAATATAAATACACACACGTACAGATACATGCACGCACACTGATGTGCACCTCACATAAAAATGTAAGTAGTTTTGTTGGGAGGTTTTGGGTTGTTTTTTATTCTTGTTTGTTTGGGGTTTTTTTGCATAATTGGTCTTGTTTTGCGGCATTTTCCTTAATTTCCTTATTTTTTTATTGTGCGATGAATATTTTTGAAAAACCCATGATGCACTGAAGCTGCAGAAACTGAATCATGAAGTAGCGAGGGATCACTGTCTATATATATATATATATATATATATATATATATATATATATATATATATATATATATGCACTTCTGGTTGGATGCTAAACTGAATTATTTTGTTACCCTGTATTTATACATGTGTAATGACAATAAATTTGAATCTAATCTAATCTCTTTAAATTTCATCATTATTTTGTTTGTTTTCGGCTTTTTATAATGTTTTCCTGCATTTTTAAAGTTTGATGATGATGGTGATTGATTGATTGGAATAATTTTTAAGGAGCACCCCAATCAGGTCATGCTGGTCCTTTGTTGCCCATTCATTCATTCCTTTTCTGTAACCATTTAATCCTAATTATGGTCAGAGGGAAGCTGGCGCCCATCCCAGCCAACTCCCAGCATAGTACACCCTGGACAGCTCACCAGGCCAAACACGCTGATTGCTATGTAGCTACTCTTGTCAAAAGTCAGCCAGCGATGCTTCTTTTACATTAATGTCACACCATGGACAGTGAGAGACATGGCCGGCCTTTGATAACCTAGTTAGCTGCAACGGGGGTGGGGGGGTGGACAGTGACAACCTGTTGAGAGTGGGGCTTGAACTCCTAACCTTCAGATCAGTGATCCAGCACCTTTGCCACCGGGTCACCACTGCCCCCCCCCCTTTGTTGTATGTACTAATTTAATTTGATAGTCAAAAACTGAAGGCCTCCATTCTTACCCCCTTCTTCACTTCCTTTAGTGTTCGTATAAAAAAAAGCAAGCCGTGATCTAAGACTGTGAGTACTGGCAGCATCATTAAAATGCAATGTATCCTGGGATTGAGTAAGAGTGGAGAATAAACATGACGCCAGCCGGCACATAAGTGCGTTTTAGCAAAGAGAGAGATTCAAGATCCCAGATGACTAATCTCAGTTTTATTGTGTGTTCGCGGCATTTTGTGCTGCATTTCCAATATGTGATGGGCGAGCGTTGTTATTGCTTTCTCTTCCACACAAAAAAAAAAAACCCAACTGTCCAGAAAAATAACTTTGAAATCTGACCAGACCTCTACCATTATTCACACTTTTGGTTTTATCCTGTCAGTTTTACGGCCTGTTCCATTGCATTAATAATGGTAGTCTACGGATAACCACATTTACAGAGCATAAGCTCCTTTAATTGCTGATTATTCACATCATATCGACATAATTGCGTTAGAACTGTAAGTCGTACATTTTCAAGACGAAGATCGAAAACATGTACAGTATATAATCTTCACAGTACAGGTATACCTCACTCTACGTCGTTAATTGGTTCCAGGAGAGACAATTTAAGTCGAGAAACGACTTAAATCGAATTAGCTTGTCTCTATGCTAGCCTAGGCTAGACTACGCCAAATTTACTTGTCTAGACGAAACAGAAAATAACCATTCCTAGTTCTGTACTTTATTCATGAATGCAATTTTCAATACGATTAATAATGTTGCGCCTGGAGCATATGCGTCAGACTCAAAGAGGACAATGTCAGAAGATTCAACGATTTTATTTTGCACTTTGGAAAATCTAAATCACTGGAAATAATTAATCGATGAAAACTGGTCGAGCACAAAGCAGGATACCAGGAGTCAGAGAGATACAGTAGCAGGGAATCGGAATCACTGGGAAGGACAATCTTCTGACGTCGGAGGGAAGCACGCCCGCTCCTATTTATAGCTCGCTGGTTGCTGATTGCTGAATGGAAACAGGTGCGCTCTCTGGACCTCGCCTGCAGGTAGCAGCCACGCCCCTTACCAGCGCTCGCAATGAATGAAGAGAGAGTTAACGCCTCCAGCCAGCACAGACCATAACAAATAAGATCGATTTTATTAAACTTTATTTATTAAACTTTATTTTTATTTATTTATTTATTTATTTTATATACTTTTTTGAAAAAAAAACGTATAATCGAGAACGACTTAAGCTGAGGTATACCTGTACCTGGAAATAATTAAATAAAACTGACAAAGAATCATCAGGAGCGAATAGGAATCATTAAAAAAAAGCCCTGAAATATAAGGTGGTTAATACTTGAGGCTGTTCTTTATAATCCATCGGCTATATGAGGAAACATCAAAATGTATGGGATCAAGTGTCTCCAGAGATGGTGAAGCACAATCATGAGTCGTCAGTATTGGTGTTGTCAGGACTATTGGCATGACACACGGTCACATACCTTTAATCTCCAAAATTATGCACAAAGAACAAATGACACTATTTTTTTCTGTTAAACTAATACAGGGATCCCTGAGAAATCCCTCAGAGTTCCGCGGTTAATGGGGACCGAGAGATTACACCCCCCCCCCCCCCCTCCCCAGACCGCCGATTTCCCACAAAGTAGGATTGACCCCCCCCACCCCGACTGACATATACGTACATGTATATGTGTATATAATATCAATAAATACATAATCAACACTATAAATTCTTATGATAACCATTAAACATTCAAAGATAATGCATAAGATGTAAATAAAATATAAATACACACACAAATACACACGCGCACGCGAGAACACAGATGCACACCTCACATAAAAATGCAAATAGTTTTGTTTGGGGGGTTTTGGGTTGTTTTTTTTTTGTTTTTGTTTGTTTGGGGGTTTTTTGGGTTTTTTTGCATAATTGGCCTTGTTTTGCAGCATTTTCCTTAACTTTTCCCCTATTTTTCCTTAATTTCTTTATTTTTTTATTTTTCGATGAATATTTTTGAAAAACCCGTGATGCACTGAAACTGCAGAAACTGAAGCATGAAGTAACGACGGATCACTGTATAACATTAAACGACGGCGATATGGCGGGCTAGTGTTTAGTACGTCTGCGTGTTTCTGTCCCTTGCTAAAAAGTGTTGTGACAGGAAGGACATCCGACATAAAAACCTCTGCCAAATCAAACGTGCGAATCAGATGATTCGCTGTGGCGACTCCCGAGAAAGGGGAAAAAGCCGAAAGGAAGACAGACAGTGTTTAGTTCGTCTGCCTCACTGCAACAACGTTTGGATGTTCTCGCCATGCTTGTGTAGGTTTTCTCCAAATACTGTATTCCGATTTCCTCCAAGAGTCCAAAAAAACATCCATATTAGGCTACTGACTGTTCTGGTTGATCTTAGGTGTGAGTATGAATCATTGTGTGTGTGTGTGTGTGTGTGTGTGTGTGTGTGTGTGTGTGTGTGTGTGTGTGTGTGTGTGTGTGTCTGTAGCCCTGTAATGGTCAGGTGACCTGTACCTCGCTTTTGCTCTGCATCAGCTGAGATCCCTGCAACCCTGAATTTAAT
>CM045735.1:9037160-9177160 GCA_024760905.1 Plotosus lineatus | reverse complement strand
GCTGATGAACGCTTAAGCTCACGAACTTTTCGCCTCAAGAACATTAAATTTGCGAGCATACTGTCTCTGCTGACGAACTAGTTTTCGGCGGACGAATCAAACCACGCGGTCGAACAGCGCCACGGTGGCGGCCACGAGAAGCTGACGCACGCTCACAGCGTCACAGTTAAATCACCCCTTTCTTTGAATGCGGAAGTGGTTTGTGTTTGCTCGACATTTTGGACCATATTGAGTGTACTTTTGCTATTATGGGACCGAAAAAGACGCCACCACAGGCGGAGATCATTGAAAAACACGAACGAGGTGTGCGTTTGTGTGACTCAGCGTCCCAGTACCAGTACGCTAAGTCTACCATTGCTCCCATCCTTAAGAACAAGGAAGCTATTAAGGGTGCGTGTGTAGCTAAGGGTGTTTCCAAACAGTAGGCGTTTCCAAACACTCCTTCCAAACAGTAAGTCCCTCCCTCCCTCCTCCTCCCACTCCATTCCATCAAGCCATCAACTACCATCACAAAGGTAAATAAAACCACTTTATTATACAGTACAGTTTATTTCTTTAATTACAATACAATAGCACATTTATTATACATAAAATAAGGTATATTTTTGTGTAGTTTTAAGGCTTATTTAGTAGAAAATTATGTTTTATGGGGACCTGGGAACGGATTATTCTCATTTTAATGGTTTCTTATGGGAAATAAATGTTCGGAAGACGAACTTTTCGCCTCACACACACTTTCTGGGAACCAATTATGTTCGTGAGCTGAGGTATCACTGTATAAGCATTTATAGCGATGAATATGTATTTATTGATCTCATATACATAAAGTACACATATACATGTACGTATAGGTCAGTCAGGAGGGTCAATCCTAGCTCTCGGAAATCGGCGGTCGCGGGGGGTGTGAGGTGGGGTGGGGTCCTCAGTCCCCATTCACCGCAAAAAGTGAGTGATCCCTGTATTGCATGGTAGAGGAAACATATTTGAAATGTTGTCTCTATACTGTAACGTACAGAGGTGGAACCTGTACCAGACCTGAAATATTGATTAAGAACATTGATGTCAGTAAATTAAAAAAATAAAAGTAAAAAAAATCCAGCATTGAAGTAGGTTTTCAAAAGCAAAGTGAGGCAATCTTTGATTGGCAGTATGAAAGATATCCGAGAAAGGACCCTCAGTAACACCACCCTTAATGCAGTTTTATTGTCTTAGGCGTAATATACACGGCGCCTTATGCTCTATTTCCTGGGTTCCTCAAGCGTCCTGGAAACAGAGGATATATCACTTTTTTCACCTCACTAAGGATGGTGCTGCTGCAAGGTCAGCATGTGTTCTTTACCCTGCTGATCTCGCTCCCATCCTGATCTGAATGGGGTGGTTTTGCAGTTGGCCTAAAGATCAGGGAACCAAAGCCATGCAGTTGCTTTCTGCTCAAGGGAGCACATCAGAGAGAAAAATAGAGATTGAAGATAAGATGATACCAAGCAGCCAACTGGACTGAGAGAGAGAGAGAGAGAGAGAGAGAGAGAGAGAGAGAGAGAGAGAGACAGAGATCCAAGGATATATTTTGTGAAAGGATTGAATGAGTTCTGTTAGGAAGACAGATGAAGGTAAAGAGATATGGGACGAAGAAGAGACCCAGGAGGCTTCATCTCACCACCTTCTCACTCTATTCCACTCGATAACATCTCCAATTTTAACCTATCACCTCGGGGCTGTTTCGAGGAAAAAAAAAATTTGTGAAACAGTGATTTACTGTATTAAGATCTGTATCTAATCCCCTTTGCACTAAAGTAAGTCATCCTTCAAGCTCTACTTGCTTATCTTAGCATAGCTTGTCCAGGATAATGCTGGAGATTGGGATGGACTGATAGCAGATTAGAGATCAGCATACAAAGGGAAATTGAGTGCTGACACTTTCTTGGTTACTATTGGCCGTTCGATGGTAAACCTAAATTCTGTTGGGCTTTTACACCCAAGTCTCAGGCTGGAGCTCATTCCTAGTTTCCATAGCATGAAGCAACTTGGAGTCCAACTGATCCAGGATGGGACACTAGTCCATCGCAGATTACCTTCCCAGTATTTTTACTGGTATCCATTAAAGCTGCTATAAGGACAGAGCCACATGTAGCTAGGACCTTCTGTTCACCCAGCAGTATAAATGGGTACCAGTAAAAATATACTGGGAAGGTAACCTGGGGTGGACTAGCGTCCCATCCAGGAGGACTTGAACTCCTGGTAGCTTCACGTTACGGAAACAGGGAATAAATACCCGCCTGATGAGCCACTAGGCTCGGGTGTAAAAACCCCAAACCCCCATCAGACTATCTCGCAATCATGACCCAAGCACTCTTACCAAAACAGCAACAGCCCCCCCCTGAAGTCCATTCAAAAAATGGGGGAATAAACATGTGGTAGAATTGCAGGGTCGAGAAAGACTTATGTACTGTTAATGGTCTTACCATGAAGCAACTTTTCACTGCTATTTAGTCAAAAGAAATTGCCTCTCTCTCTCCCTGCGATAGCCTGGCGAGCTATCCAGGGTGTACTCTGCCCTCGCCCGGAGTCGGCTGGGAATGGGCGCCAGCCTCTCCGCGACCCTAATTAGGATTAAACGGTTACAGAAAATGAGCTGAAATTGCCTCTCCGTTCCATGTTCCTAGCCGGATCTGCTACGATCCAAGGCATTGTTCTTGTTGCACTTCTCTCATCATCTCAGCTAACACCAGGGAGATCAGCGCAAACACACTGTCAATCACCGAGCCCTTCTCTTTTCTTATATAAAGCAAGAAACGCTGCAGACCCACTGTTTTGCCCTTGGCTGTCAATCAAAGCTTTAAATGTCTTGCTCCTCTTTGTGAAGTATTGCTAATCTTATAGTCAGACTACAAGTGAGACACATAGTGTAATTGTCGTCTCCCACATCGCATTCTTTATAAAGATGGATACGTACACTAATTGTCACTGATTGCATATGTAGAGATTCGAGACGCAACAGAAGCAAAATAGTGTGGTATGGCAGTGAAGGAAACATGGATCCTGTAGGTACAGCACATTCCATCCTTGCACAAGCCTTACAAAAATGGCATGCATTTTTTATTGGCGTTTGTAATTTTTTATATCAGGGTATTAAATGTTAATGGGGACTTGCAGCATGACCTAACAGCTGCAGAATCGAGCAGACCTCAGCAAGTCGGGGAAAGTATGACAGGAAGCAGTGCTGTTTCCAGGTTTCTCGACATCAGGGATGCAAGGAGGGAACAAGTGCAAACTAAAGGGTGTCATCAACATATGCATTTGATGAATATCTTACTTGTTCCTGTGACCTTTTACCTATCGACTATCTTTGCATTCTCAAGAGCTTGGCGGGTTTCCAGCGCTTGGCGAGTTCCCAGTGCAATCAGCACTGCTCTCGCTGGCTTAGTCTAGAGTTCAATAGCAAGTACTTTTGTTTACGTCTATGAGAGTTTGTTTGTTATGTCTGTGTGAATTTGTTTTTATCTTTGGTTGAACCTTCGATGACCCATCATCTGACTGTATCCAAGTGTTTCTTCTTAATACTGTAGTCACGTCTATTTATACCCTTCCATTTTTTTTTAGCTAGTCATGACTTTATATTTTAGATTTCTTTCATTAACTCCTGAATTTGTTTTTCGTTTTGAACACACTGCCTGTTCTCATATTACGATCTTGCCTTGGCATCTTCCTTCTCATACGCTACAGTCATCGTTAACGATTACTGGAGGTAAGGGAATAAATATAACACACTGTTCATGCATTTGCATTCTTGTTTTATTCTTCTCTGGAGACGGCGATAGAACTGCCGTTTGGTTCCGTGTCGTTCTATACTTTTATCACGCTGCCCATTCAGTCACAATGGCCCTGTGGTCTTGTGTGTATCGTCTTCCACTTTCACTTAACTTTGGCTTAATACAAGCGTTTCCTAGTGAAACCACTGCAAGCTCTCAAGCTTTGTATCTTTTATTCGCCTCTTGTTTTGGTTCTGTGTCTGTTTACATTAACAATAACAAGACCATGATTATTATTATTATTATTGTGGATGCTTATATAGCACAATTTCATCCACACGTATGCTCAATGCGCATGAGACCCCCAGCGCTCCCTGCACTCCGGGCACCCATCACCACTGGACGGCACCAGTTGTTGCGTTGTTCTATCTTTTTGATGCTGAGCACCAAGCAGGAAGCAACAACTCCCAAATTTTAACATCTCATGGTATGACGCAGCCAGATTCGAACTCCGACATTCTGGAGGATAAAGCAGACCCTCTACCAACTGAGCTAAATCCCCGGTATAAACCATGAGACCAGAGGAACCATCTTGCGCATTATGTGATATACAGGGATCCCTCACTTTCCGCGGTTAATGGGGACCAAGGGGACCCCCCCCTGCGCGCGACCGCCGATTTCCACAAAGTAGGATTGAACACCCCCCCCCTCCCCCCGACTGACGTATACGTACATGTATATGTGTATATAATATCAATAAATACATATTCAATGCTATAAATTCTTATAATAACAATTAAACATTCAAAAATAATCTATAAGATGTAAATAAAGGGGCAGTGGTGGTCCAGTGGTATAAGGCGCCGGATTGCTGATCCAAAGGTTGGGGGTTCGAGTCCCACTCTCCACAAGGTTGTCACTGTCCCGCCCCAGTGCAGCTAACTGGGTTATCAAAGGCCGGCCATGTCTGTCACTGTCTATGGTGTGAGGCATGTAAAAGAACCATTGCTGACTTTCATAAAAAGAGTAGCTGCAAAGCCGTCAGCGTGTTTCCGCCCTGCGATGGCCTGGCGAGCTGTCCAGGGTGTACTCTGCCCTCGCCCTGAGTTGGCTGGGATGGGCACCAGCCTCCCCGCGACCCTAATTAGGATGAAGCGGTTACAGAAAATGATGATGAAGATGTAAATAAAATATAAATACACACACACTCAGATGCGCACCTCACATAAAAATGTAAGTAGTTTTGTTGGGTTGTTTTTTTTTGTTTGTTTTTGTTTGTTTGGGGTTTTTTGCATAATTGGTCTTGCGGTATTCTCCTTAACTTTTTCCCTATTTTTCCTTAACTTCCTTTTTTTTCGATGAATATTTTTGAAAAACCCGCGATGCACTGAAGCCGCAGAAACTGAAGCAGTACGGGTGTGTGTGTGTGTGTGTGTGTGTGTGGGGGGGGGGGTCATTGACACTTGTGTACAGGAGTAAACAAATGACTTTAGAAAGTCTTTGCGCCCGACTTAATTTTATTTCCAGAAGAAAACGCTGTGTTTTTGGTTGTCACCCAACTCACACTGCACCCGACCCCTCTAACCCCTCTCAAAGGTGGTTGGTCCATGAGATGATGGTAATGGAGATGATGAGCAAGACGCTTGCCTTCGAGCCCCTCCCTCAGGCCTGGGTTCAGGTATAGGGGGGGGGGATCCCGGTGACCCGCGTCCGGGAAAGGGAAACTGTTTCCTTGAGTTTTTCTTCATAGTGGTCTTTTGAACTGTGCTTCGTGTGGCCCTTCACCTAGGGCTTGTTTGCCTTGGGTGCCCCTACTAGGGGCATAATGCCCCCAGCAACATAGCTCCTAGGATCATCAGGACACTCAAACCTCTCCACCAATGATAAGGTGGCGATTCAAGAAGGGATGTCTGGACCTAATTGCTGAGACTGCTGCCCCCACAACCTGACCCCGGATTAAGTGGATGAAGATGAGTGAATGAATGAAAGAATGAATGAATGAATGAATGAACACAGTGTTTTCTGTTTCTTTACTATACCTGATAGGTGTATGGGTAGCTTTAATTCTTATTGGATTTGGTATAACACTGACACGATAATAGCAGCAAGTGGTTAGCACGTTGGCGTCACAGCGAATCTTGCAAGGGCATTTGTGGAGTTTTATATTCTCCTTGCGCGTGCCTGGATCTCCTCTGCGTATTCCAGTTTTCTTCCCCTGGTCTAAAGGCATGCACAGTAGGCTAATTTGCTATTCCAGATTGCCTATAGGTGTGAATGTAAGTGTGAATGTTTGTGTATGCTAGCCCCGCAATGGTCTGGCAGCTTATTTAGGGGGGTAGGATTAAACAGTTTTTTTTTTTCAAATTATTGAAAGTAAGTAAGTGAGAAGACTATAATGGTTAAGAATAATAGACCGTAGAGATATAGTTTGATTGGTGTGAATAAAACTGAAATGTGGGTTTACCTGTAGAAGACGCCACACTGTCCCCATCCATGTCGCTACACGGTTAAGTGAAGCGGGAAAAAAAGTCTATCATCTTAATCACAAGCAGTGCACAGTCAAGATGTGACATTTAGATTATCTGTAATCGGGGCCTGCATTCGGTATTTGGACAGGACGTATAGTTTCAGCAAAATGTAGAAGCATATGAAGGCTGTTTGAACTCGTTTCCCCTCGAAGCACGAAACTTTCATGATTAATTACTTTGCTTGAAGGGTTCATTACAATAACCTTAATAAAGTCTATAATTAATAACATCTTTGGTTTCAACACAATGCCAGCACCTTGTTGTGTTAGTATTATACAGTATGTAGTGTTTTAGCGTTTGTGAGAGAACAATAGCTTAAAGAGATAAAGGGAGCATTGAGTGTAAAACAGGGCTTCATGTTTGCAGATAAAAACCACACTTTCTATACAACCGTACTTGAAATGTGTTACTGCCTTTGAAAGAGCTGGATCGCCGTCTCTTACCTCAATGTGATCGCTGACAAGAATGATGAGCGATCTCTTCACTGTGATGCTGCTTTAGTTAAGAGGAAAAGCCAACAGAATACCAAATGCTGAAGTGAATAGATCGTACCGCGACGGCTATTCTGAAGCTATCATCCTGCCAGCATTCCCCCCGTTCCATGTTTCATGAACTACAGCACCAGTGAACAGGGTAGAGGTTTTCACCAGGACCACAAATGCCATCTTACTGCTCCTGACCCTACTGAGATCTGCTTGATTCTTTTTTTTAATAAGGAAATAACCCCCGATACCAACATATAGTACAGTACACCCCCGTTTTTGAAGATGGTTCGGTTCCGGCCCTTCCCGCGGATCATGAAAATCTGTGAGTTATTGATGCGTTTTTAAAACCCTACGTATGTCATGGTAATGGTAATGCTTAGATGGAGATGGTTTGGACATGTACAGAGGAGGAATAGTGAGTATATTGGTAGTAGAATGCTGAGGTTGGAACTACCAGACAGAAGGCCTGGAGGAAGACCAAAGAAGAGATTTATGGATGTGGTGAAGGAGGACATGAAGGTAGTTGGTGTAAGAGAAGAAGATGCAGATGATAGGGTGAGATTGAAGCAGATGATTTGCTGTGGCGACGCCTGAAGGGAACAGCCGAAAGGAAAAAAAGAAGTATGATATGGTGAAGGTAAAGTCCTTTGGGCTTTTTACACCCGAACCTAGTGACTCATCAGGCCGGTGCTTATCCCCGGTTTCTATAGTGGGAAGCGACTTGGAGTACAACTCCTCCTGGATGGATATACCTTCTCAGTATATTTTACTGGTTCCCATTTATACTGCTGGGTGAACAGAGGCACCCTTGCCCAGGGGTCTTCGCACAGTGGGGTCTAACTGGGATTTCAACACACAACCTCCCGATCTTGAGCGCAGCACCCTAACCACTACGGCACCGTCCACATCTATGTATGATATTAGATGCGCTAAAATATGCATGTCAAACACATTCTATAGACAGTGTTACTCATTAATACAGTAATAATGCAGTAAAATGTAGTAAAAACTTTTAAATTTTGTACTGTGATAATATTTATTCATAAATAAAGCACTTAGGCTCCTTACCAGCAGCTAGAGAAGATGTGGGGCGTTTGAGTGACATCATAGCATTAAATAATCATTAAAAACACACAAAAAAATTTTACTTTGTAATTCTGGCAATCACGTTGATAACTTGTGCGCGAACAGAAAAAAAAAGAGGCGTACATGTCATCTGCAACCAATCAGCAGTAGGGAGTAACAAAAGCTGTCAGCCATTGGCTAAATTCGAATCACGTCCCAGTTATTTCCGGGTTTGTCACCAATCCGCGAGTATGCGGTTGCGCGAGCGCTGAACAGCGAATGGTCGAGGGCCTACTGTATTTCAGGGTGCAGTTTTAGTTTCTGTAAATGATGGGCATTAATGGGATTGATTCTAGCCGGATCTCTATCTTTGGTTCTTCAGACTGAAATGGATTTTCAATGCAACATGCACATCAGCTCTGTAATTTACTCCAGGGGTCTGTGGAGAGTTTGCTAAATTGCTTACCATTACAGTTTGCCATTCAGCAAAAAAAAAAAAAAAAAAAAAAAAAAAATGAGAGCGAGAGCAAGAGAGATGGGCGCCAGCCTCCCCGCGACCCTAATTACGATAAAGCTGCTTAGAAAACGAATAAATGAAAGGAGAGTGATGCAAAAACATTGGTAATCGGAGAACATCACAGAACATTTGTTCCCTTTTGTACAAGTAGATTTTTATAGTTATTCCCAATCATGCCATGCAGGTGAGTGTTGTGTATTCTAGGAAGGTTCTGCTGTGCAACACAGCCAAAAGAATTGAGTTCGCCGCTTGCCTTACCGACAAATCCAGTCCAGCCATTGTCCTCTAACCCAGGGGTCCCCAACCACCGGTCTATGGACCGGTACCAGTCTGCAGCTCAATTGGTACCAGTCTACAGAAGACATAATTCATTATTCCATTTTATTTATTATCTGAGTCTGAACGATCTTTATTTTTGAAAAATCTTTTAATTTGAAAAATGACCAGATTCTCTCGGTTACTGTAAAATTCGGTCATTTGAGCGCTAAAATTTAACCCATAAGGGGACGGCACATGAACAGAGGCAAGTTGGACATGTTTCAAACAATAGCAGGGATTTTGCGTGAGACTGAGCCTGAGCCTTCATTCTCCCAGCTGGTGCACCATCACTTTTTTTTTTTTTTTTTTTTTTTTTTTTTAAAGTTCAAGCTCTACTTCCCAACAAACTTTATTTCAACTGTTGAAAAGTAACATTCATGGAGTACTTATTATTATTATTATTATTATTATTATTATTATTATTATTAATACTATTATTATTATTATTATTATTGTTGTTATTATTGTTGTTATTATAGTAATAATAATAATAGTAATATTTAAAAATAAATTATATTTACACACACACACCCACCCCACCTCCCCGGGTCTGTAGTAAAATTGTCAAGTGTTGACCGGTCCTCGGTGATAAAAAGGTTGGGGACCCCTGCTCTAACACCTCTCATCAACAGGGTGCTTGCCCTGACAGATCAGTTACTCTTTCTGTCTGAGCTACTCTTCTGGTTTTCGCACCATTCTATGTATATTTGCGAGCGTGAAGATGACCGGCCTGTCTCATGCCGCAGCCGAAATCTCTGAGTGTTCATTTTCTCCATAATGCCCTGCTTATACATGGCTAATTGGGTAATTGCATGATTGAGCAGGTGCACAGGTGTTTGTAATGAAGTAGTCGGTGAATGTCTATGAGCAGCTATGTTACCACGCACGCTGTATTATTAGCAGAAGAGAGCGCAACCACATCAAGGCTAATGTATGAATTAATGGTGCAGTTATCAAATATGCAAAATATTCAGGAACTGAAAGCCTGTAATTTCGTTGATCGCATATAATTATTCCATCATTTATATTTCACTTATTACGGGTCGGTCGAAGTAAAACAGCTCTACTCTGAATTCACAATGCAATAGTGCAGTGATTTCTATAGAAAAGTGGAGCCTGTCTCAACCAACATTAAGGAATGTGGATTATGCCCTGCACAGCTCACCAGACCATCACAGGGTAACACGCACACAACCCATTCAAACTGACATCCTCACCTAGGGGCAATTTGGAACAGTCAGTTAGCAGAATGTGCATGTCTTTTGACTGTGGGAGGAAACCGGGAATACCCAGAGGAAAGCCACACAAGCATGCAAACTTCACAACGAAAGGTGAACGTGGTAACCGCAACGGCATTATGCCACCCATTAGCACATTAATAAGAGATTTAATAATATAAATTATATTTTTCAAAAATAAGATCATGAGGTTTTGAGTTTGCAACATATAAATAACAGCATAGAAGCTGCCTATTAAAAGTTTTAATATTGGCCTTGAGTAGTTTACCTTTCTCCCTCTTTCAATGGGGGCCGGTGGTGTAGCGGTTAGGGTGCTGCGCATATGATCAGGGGGTTGTGTGTTCAAATCCCAGTTAGACCCCCCCCCCCCCCCCACTGTGCTAAGACCCCTGGGCAAGGTCTCAACCACAAGTGTGCCTCTGTTCAGCCAGCAGTATAAATGGGTACCAGTAAAAATATACTGGGAAGGTAACCTGCGATGGACTAGCATCCCATCCAGGAGAAGTTGAACTCCTAGTCGCTTTACACTGTGGAAACTGGGGATGAGCACCGGTCCGATAAGCCACCATGGCTCGGGTGTGAAAACTCCAAAAGACTTTACCATTACCTCTTTCTCTCGCGCTATATGTAAAGACAAGGTGTCTGAAAAAAAATTCTCACTTTAATTTCTCCTCATAGCAGTGGTGGCCTGGTGGTAAAGGTGCTGGATCACTGATCCTAAGGTTGGGGGGTTCAAGCCCAACTCTCAATGGATAGCCACTGCCCTTCCAATGCCTCTAACTGGGTTATCAAAGACCGGCCATGTCGTGTGAGGTTCATGTAAAATAAGCATTGCTGACTTTTGACAAGAGGTGTTGCATAGCTGTCAGCGTGTTTCTGTCCTGCAATGGCCTGGCAAGCTGTGTACTCCAGGGTGTACTCCACCCTTGCCAGGAGTCCGCTGGGATGGGCGCCAGCCTCCCAGCAACCCTAATTAGTATTAAGCGGTTACAGAAACTGAACTCATTAGACATACAGTCTTCTTCTTTTCTTTCGGCTTTTTCCCTTTCTCGGGAGTCGCCACAGCGAATCATCTGATTCGCACATTTGATTTGGCATAGGTTTTTACGTCGGATGCCCTTCCTGTCACAACCCTTTTAGCAAGGGACAGAAACACGCTGACGGCTTTGCAGCTACTCTTTACGACAGTCAGCAATGGTTCTTTTAGATGCCTCTCACCATAGAGAGTGAGAGACATGGCCCGCCTTTGATAACCCAGTTAGGTGCACTGGGGGGACAGTGACAACCTTGTGGGGACTCGAACCCCCAACCTTAGGATCAGCGATCCTGCGCCCTAACCACTAGACCACCACTGCCCCATTCATTAGACATACAGTAATTTAATAAATATTCCGGGACTGCTTTATAAAATACAAATTCATTTTTAATAATCATAATATAGGCGCAATTCACACACCCTTCAAATAAAACGATCAAGACAATGTTCAGTGCATAAAAAAGAACAAGGCCCATGCTTTGCAGCAACATTTAAATTATTTTTTAAGTAATATATGGGCCTGATATCAAAACTGGTACATTTTCCAACTACCCACCTTCAATCATGAATAAATATTTCCATGTTCAAGTTTATTCGTGAATCAATGTATTAAAATCTTTAGTACGTGCCTGGGAGATAATATCATCTTAAAATATGTACATATCGTGAACGCAGTCTTCGAAATAATTGAAGTACAGGGATCCATCACTTTCCGCGGTTAATGGGAACCGAGATCCCCCTGCAAACGCCGAATTCCACGAAGTAGGAGCAACCACCCCTGACTGATGTATATGTACATGTATATGCGTATATAATATCAATAAATACATATTCAACGCTATAACTGTTTATAATAGCAATTAAACATTCAAAAATAATGTATAAGATGTGAATACAATATAAATACTCACACATACAGACGCACACACACACACACACACACACACACACACACACACACACACACACACACACACTCACACACACACAGTTTTGTTTGGGGGTTTTGGGTTGTTTTTTGGTTTTGTTTATTTGGTTTTTTTTTTTGGCATAATAGGCCTTATTTTGCAGCATTTTCCTTAACTTTTCCCCATATTCTTCCTTAATTTCCTTATTTTTTAATTCGATGATTGTTTAAAAACAGAACCCCACGACGCACTGAAGCCGCATGAATTGAAGCGTAAAGGAACGAGGGATCACTGTATTTATAGACTCGAGAAAATATAACTTGGCTTGATTATTTTCCAGAAGCCCTCCAGTATCTCTGCATATATGAAAGAAGACCATCTAGCAAATCTGTACTGCTTATCTGTCAGCGGTATGAGTGAATTGGATTCAATCCCAGGTGACTTGAGGCAAGTGGTGGGGGGGGTACATCCTGAATAGAGCAGAGTCTTGGCATATTGTTCTTATTTGGTCGCATTAATAGTCCGTATGTGACGGTACAAGAGAAATTGTGTTAAAATTCACATTTTGTAAATGATTGGAACTTGCTCTGTTGATATGCTTTTGTGAGACATTTATGACACTGGCATTTGTCACTGAGAACAAAAACTATTAAATTGCACTTCTCTTCACTGCCTACATTTGCAATAACAGAATTGCAACCAATTGGTTTGAAGTAGACAGCAATTCATTCTCTGCTTGCCCACTTAAACCTCTTCAGAGCTGAATTACTGTCTGTCAAAATTCAACATGTAGCTTTGTAGAGGCTGTGTGGTCCAATCACAGAATTACAATTACCAAGTGGTGAGGGCTGCACTCTGCTTTCTAATGCTCGGCGTGTTTAGGTGAGGTTTTTTTATTGCTAGATGCACTGATTATTAATTCATGGGGAAATGACTGCTGAAGGGGAATTTAAAGGGAGATGATCTGTAACGGTTGTACCATGCAATGAGTTTGTGATCATTTCTGTTTTAGCTGGCTGTCGGTCTGATGTGCGGGATGTTCCACCAATGTCCGGTTTTACTGCTCAGGATTAAGTGTGCTTAATGTTGCATCCAGAAAGGATGGAGGGGAGACGTAAGTGAAAATGGGATGGGGGAAGAGAGCAACAGGGAAAGCAAGAGGCATGATGGAGAACCATAAGTGCGACTGGGGGTGGAATATGGGACTGGTACTGGAATATGACCTACTTCGATCGTAATCGATTGAGGTTTGGGTTCGGTATGCACGGAAAGGAGGCTGACTGAATCCCTCCCAAGCAGCACTCCTCAGAAAAGAGACAAGGTCACGCTCTTAGCAACTCTATCTCGCTCTCTGTAGCTCAGTCACTTCTCCTAAGCTAAGGCCAACTGGGACGTATTCTCCAGGGAGACACTCTTATTTTCCGTATAATAAAGCACATGATATCGGACAGTTCCATATGTTGACAAGCTGGTAATCTTCAACCAAAAGCTGAATATTCTTCTGACACATTGGGCTCCCAGTGGGTTACTTTACATATACAGCCATTGCCAAGCCATATGATGCTGTCCTTATAGACCACCAGTGAATTGGCGGTACAGGGATCCCTCACTTTCTGCTGTTAATTGGGACCGACATCCCCCCGCGAACAACGAAATCCGCGAAGTAGGATCAACGCCCCACCAACCCTCCCTGACTGATGTTTACGTACATGTATATGTGTATATAATATCAATAAATACATATTCAACGCTATAAATGCTTATAATAACAATTAAACATTTACAAATAATGCATAAGATGTAAATAAAATATAAATACTCACAAAAATGTAAGTAGTTTTGTTGGGGGGTTTTGGGTTATTTTTTGTTTTTGTTTGTTTAGGGGTTTTTTTTGGGGGGGAGTTGCATAATTGGCCTTGTTTTTGCTGTACAGTAAAACCTCCGCTGACGAACGCTTAAGCTCACGAACTTTTCGCCTCAAGAACATTAAATTTGCGAGCATATAGTCTCTGCTGACAAACTAGTTTTCGGAGAACGAATCAAACCACGCGGTCGAACAGCGCCACGGTGGCGGCCACGAGAAGCTGACGCACGCTCATGGCGTCACAGTTCGTCACCCCCTTTCTTTGAATGCGGAAGTGGTTTGTGTTTGCTAGACATTTTGGACCATATTGAGTGTACTTTTGCTATTATGGGACCGAAAAAGACGCCACCACAGGCGGAGATCATTGAAAAACACGAACGAGGTGTGCGTTTGTGTGACTCAGCGTCCCAGTACCAGTACGCTAAGTCTACCATTGCTCCCATCCTTAAGATCAAGGAAGCTATTAAGGGTGCGTGTGTGGCTATGCGTGTTTCCAAACAGTAGGCGTTTCCAAACACTCCTTCCAAACAGTAAGTCCCTCCCTCCCTCCTCCTCCCACTCCATTCCATCAAGCCATCAACTACCATCACAAAGGTAAATAAAACCACTTTATTATACAGTACAGTTTATTTCTTTAATTACAATACAATAGCACATTTATTATACATAAAATAAGGTATATTTTTGTGTAGTTTTAAGGCTTATTTAGTAGAAAATTATGTTTTATGGGGACCTGGGAACGGATTATTCTCATTTTCATGGTTTCTTATGGGAAATAAATGTTCGGAAGACGAACTTTTCGCCTTACACACACTTTCTGGGAACCAATTATGTACGTGATACAGAG
Source organism: Plotosus lineatus (assembly GCA_024760905.1). Lineage (NCBI taxonomy): Eukaryota > Metazoa > Chordata > Actinopteri > Siluriformes > Plotosidae > Plotosus > Plotosus lineatus. The sequence goes on along the minus strand of CM045735.1, from coordinate 9,162,605 downwards.
GTATCACTGTATTTTCCTTAACTCTTCAACCTATTCATCCTTAATTTCCTTATTTTATATTTCAATCAATATTTAAAAAAAAAAAAAACGCGGTGCACTTAAGCCGAATAAATTGAAGCGCAAAGTAGCGAGGGATCCCTGCACTGTATTGCCGAGTCTTTGTAAGGTGTTGTGAAATAGAAATGAGCTTTCTGCTGGCCTAAATTCTGAACGCTCGCTATAAAAGAAGTATAGTATATGACCCCGCTAACGATGAACTACTCCAGGAGTGAATTGGACATTAGATGTGGGACACACAAGGCTAAGGAGGACCAAAAAGTTGGATGCACATCAGCACGTATTTCTACTGTTTATAAAAGCACAGCCGGTTCTGCCAACCTGTCAGCCCCAGCACATATAAACCGGGTATTGAGCTGCTTAGAAAAATGTCTACATAAGCATTAACGAAATAGTGACTGGTGACAGCAGTAAAACGTCAGTACGTAACCATCAGCATTGATTTGATGGACGTATTTGTCTTTGCCAAGGAGGTTTTCTTCAGCGTGGGGTTTTCCCTCTATAGAAAAGGTTGTTTTATTCTGCTGCGGAGGGTTAATCACCGAGGAGGTTATGTTTGTAACGGGGTGGGTATTTAGCTCAGGGAAACTGGGGATTAAGCTCAGTTGGTAGGGCGTCCGCTTTATCTTCCAGAAAGTCGGAGTTCGAATCCGGCCGCATCATACCATAAGATGTTAAAATTTTGGAGTTGTTGCTTTCTGCTTGGCGCTCAGCATCAAAAAGGATAGAACAACGTAATAACTGCCACCGCACGGTGGCAACGGGTGCCCAGAGCGCAGGGGGCGCCGGGGAGCAATTTGAGCATACTATTCAGTGTGGATGGAGCGCGATATAAATCTAATACAGTGATACCTCAGCTCACGAACATAATTGGTTCCCAGAAAGTGTGTGTGAGGCGAAAAGTTCATCTTCCGAACATTTATTTCCCATAAGAAACCATTAAAATGAGAATAATCCGTTCCCAGGTCCCCATAAAACATAATTTTCTACTAAATAAGCCTTAAAACTACACAAAAATATACCTTATTTTATGTATAATAAATGTGCTATTGTATTGTAATTAAAGAAATAAACTGTACTGTATAATAAAGTGGTTTTATTTACCTTTGTGATGGTAGTTGATGGCTTGATGGAATGGAGTGGGAGGAGGAGGGAGGGAGGGACTTACTGTTTGGAAGGAGTGTTTGGAAACGCCTACTGTTTGGAAACACCCTTCGCCACACACGCACCTTAATAGCTTCCTTGTTCTTAAGGATGGGAGCAATGGTAGACTTAGCGTACTGGTACTGGGACGCTGAGTCACACAAACGCACACCTCGTTCGTGTTTTTCAATGATCTCCGCCTGTGGTGGCGTCTTTTTCGGTCCCATAATAGCAAAAGTACACTCAATATGGTCCAAAATGTCTAGCAAACACAAACCACTTCCCCACTCAAAGAAAGGGGTGATTTAACTGTGACGCCGTGAGCGCAAGGCCAGCTTCTCGTGACCGCCACCGTGGCGCTGTTCGACCGCGTGGTTTGATTCGTCCGCCGAAAACTAGTTCGTCAGCAGAGACTATATGCTCGCAAATTTAATGTTCTTGAGGCGAAAAGTTCGTGAGCTTAAGCGTTCGTCAGCGGAGGTTTTACTGTACAATACAATCTATCTATCTATCTATCTAGTGCCTGAGTCGTAGGACGACCATTGGCGACCCGCCATGAAGGATAACGCCCTGGTTATCATCTTCATGGAGGTTTTTTTGGCAGGATTAGTGCAGTGGGGTGCCATTGCCTTCTGCACGATGCAGCATGTTCCTGCCCTGTGATGCCCTGGCAAGTCATTCAGGGTGTACTCTGCCCTCGGACAGAGTCAGCTGAGATGGGTACCTGCCTCCTTGCGAACATAATCCTAATTAGGGTCGCAAGGAGGCTGGCACCCATCTCAGCTGACTCTGATGACTTACCAGATGATGACACTATTTCCCGTACCAAAGAAATTATTCTTCCTGAAAAAGGGTGGGGAGGAGCTTTAAACCAAAACGAGGCACCTGCATATCCTCCACCAACTACAACCACCAGTGTTGTAGTCATTATCATTTTTTTACTATAGCGGTGGATACTATTCATTCATTTTCTGAACCGCTTAATACTAATTAGGGTCGCTGGGAGACTGGCGCCCATCTTAGCCGAGTGTGGGGAAAGGGCAGAGTACACCCTGGACAGCTCACCAGGGCATTGCAGGGCAGAAACACGCTGATGGCTGTGCAGCTCCTCTTGAAGAGAGTAGTGAGAGACATGGCCGGCCTTTGATAACCCAGTTAGCTGCACTGGGGGGGGACAATGACGACCTATTGAGAGAGGGGCTTGAACCCCCAACCTTGGGAACAGTGATCCAGCACCTTTACCACCAGGCCACCACTGCCCATCAGTGGATAATATGTGCACACATATTAAAAAAAGATGCTGTTACTCGTCTGACGGGTCACGTGACCACATGAACAGCCACATATAAAATATTCTAAGGTCTGGTTTGAAAAATTTGTGTCTGCATATTCTTGGAAAAATGAGATCTGTCACATTAAGGCAGAAAATCAGATTTGTGTCAGTTTTCCCTGGTAATGTGAGCGTAGCTTATGAGTAATGGATGGAACAAATGAATCAATTGATTCTTAAATCTGCGAGTAAACATCATGTGCTCAAAATATTGTTAAATACCACAGCTCATAAAAGAAAAAGAAAAAAAAAGTAAATAAAAAAAATCAGTGGTTAGTGTGTGTGTGTGTGTGTGTGTGTGTGTGTGTGTGTGTGTGTGTGTATGTGTGTGCTGTAATTGCTGTAAAACCCATTGCTGTGTGCATGTTTCGGAAAAAGGTATCAGGAATTACCCTTCCAGCATATCTTGTAACACCCACGTGATATAATAATAATAATAATAATGATAATAATAAATAAATAAAAATAAATACACAGATCATCCCTTCACTTTCCTGCCACAGCAAACATCAAAGCCGAGCTGTCAGAGGCAAACACACGGTCCTTCTGAAAAACTGATCGCTTGCCCAAGTCTTGTAAATTCCTCAGTGGTGTTGAAGACGTGCCCCTGTGTGTCCCTGTTATCTGGACAGAACCTAATAAGACGGGTGTTAATTGTGTTTCTCCCTGTAGTCTCTTCAGCTACAAGCCGCCGCAGGACAATAGATTTGGTTTTAATTTGGACCACAGTGGACCTGGATCTCTCTGTGCTCGAATGAAGTTGTGCTCTTACAAAACCTAGTTTTTCACTGTCATTTCGGTGTCAGTGATGGTCTAGTGGATAGCGCTGGATTGCTGACTCTAAGGTTGGGGGTTCGAGTCCACACAAGGTTGTCACTCCCCCCCCCCCCCCCCCAGTGCAGCTAACTGGGTTATCAAAGGCCGGCCATGTCTCTCACTGTCTATGGTGAGAGGTTCATGTAAAAGAACCATTGCTGACTTTCGTAAAGAGTAGCTGCAAAGCCGTCAGCGTGTTTCTGTCCCTTGCTAAAAGGGTTGTGTCAGGAAGGGCATCCGACGTAAAAACCTCCACCAAATCAAACGTGCGAATCATTCACTGTGGTGAGCCCTGATAAAGGGAAAAGGCCAAAAGGAATTCGCTCATATCTCTCATTGGGGTGGGGGGGGGGTTCATATTAAACCGACCGCTTAATCCTAATTGTTGGCCTTCATCCCAGTCGACTTTGGACGAGGGCAGAGTACACCCTGGACAGCTCGCCAGGCCATCGCAGGGCAGAAACACGCTGATGGCTATGCAGATACTCTTGACAAAAGTCAGCAATGGTTCTTTAACATGAACCTCTCGCCATAGACAGTGAGAGACATGGCCGGCCTTTGATAACCCAGTTAGCTGCACTGGGGGGGGGGGACACAGTGACAACCCATTGAGATTGGGGCTTGAACCCCCCCCAACCTTGGGATCAGTGATCTAGCACCTTTACCTCCAGACCACCACTGCACAAAGACTGTATTTTGATCATTTCTTAAAACGAGTACTGTAGATATTCAGAAACAAACGAATGAAAAAAAAAAACACAATTCACTTGATTTGTTTAAAAAAAAAAAATTTGGATTCTATAAACACTTCATCTCAATTTTCATCATGACATGAATGTTCACTGTGTTGTACTTATTCACTATTTGTTGACTTTTTCGTGTTTATGCTATAAGGATAATCTTTCTGGTCTGTGTTCTTATGACGAGGAAAAGGGTGAATGTATTTGCAAGGCCTTTATTTAACAAAAACATATCAGCAGGTTGTAATCACAAATAGTACACAGGCTCAGGTCAATCGATCAGGAAAGCAACACATGCAGAGTGAACCCAAATAAACAGAAAGTGAACCAGACAAAGAGAAAAAGACATGTTCTGTATATGAAGGAAAATCAATAAAGAACCACCAACATGCAACTATCAGGAAATGGAAGCAGGACTAGTTACCTGTGAATTATCCGCTTGGAGAGTTCAGCATCTGGGCACAGTGGTTCAGTGGATAGCCAAGGAGGTTCGGGTTCGAATCTTGGCCAAAGACGTCTCTTTGTCGACCCCAACTCTTGCCCAAAGTCGACGGGGATCGGCACCCTCTTCCCACCCGACCCTGGTGGATAGGCGGCGTAGGACACTCAGTGATTCAGGCTTTGGATTACTGAACAGCGAATCAGGGGTTTAAGCCTCAGTACCACCAATCTGCCTCTGGTGGGTCCATAAGCAAGGTCCATAACTTTCAACTGCGCAGTGCTGAAATGTAAGTAGCTCTGGTTAAGAGTGTCTGTCAAAATGTTATAAATGTAAATGTAAAGATAATAGCTGGATGGGCGGTTCTGTACTTGTAGCGTCTCCTGATCATGGACCCTTATGGAACTCATAAAGCTTATATGATATAGCCCACAGAATCTCCTTCATCTTAGTAGATAATCTCACCTCGATATAGTACCTAAGAAGTGATGCTGTAATCATAAAGACTCAACTAAATGCTCGTCCTATATATATTTATTCTCACATCGTAGTCAGTGCATGAGTATCTGGCGTCACGTTGAACAATGAGTTCTTCCATGTGATAGACGTCTGATGCTTGATTGGTTGGTACGATTACAAATAGTGCAGATGTACGAGGAGCCCGTTGCAACATCTTTGCTTGGAATCTTCTACACATATAACCTGAACATATTTCATCACAGTGAATATCACTTTAACACGCAATATTTTTTCGTTATCCACCCAGAGGGCGGGGTCTCTTCTGAGTCAGGATTCTCTGAAGGTCATTTCAAGGAAATTTTTACTTCAAGAAAAATGATCTGGTTTGATCATTATATGATTATCAGTTTATTGATGAAAGTTTTATATAAATAGGATTTATTTTAATTATGTTCCAGGTAGATGTTCCAAGGTGCCCACATAGCACATCCACCTCCCAACAAGAAGTTCCTTGATTCAAGTCCCAGGCTTGGGCATTTCTGTGTGGAGTTTGCATGCTCTCTCCATGCTTGAATGGGTGTCAAAAGACATGCACATTAGGCTAATTTGCTATTCCAAATTGCCTATAGGTGCAAAAGAGCATGTGATTGGTTTTGTGTGTGTGTGTGTGTGTGTGTGTGGGTGGTTGGGTGTGGGTGTGGGTGGGTATGGGTGTGTTTTGTCCCCTACAATGGTCTGGCAAGCCATTCACAGTGTACCCTACCTTCACCCAGTGTTGGCTGCGATAGTAGAAGTAAGTGGTTCAGCAAATGACTGAGTGAGTAATTGTTGATGTTCCAGTGGTTTGGGGTGTGGCCCCAATCAGTGACTATACAGTTAAGTCTTTTACCATGAAAACCATTATCCAAAGACCTGCAGGTATATTGCTTAATTCATGCATAATCAATGAGTGAGGGTCTGTTTTCTGCTCCTGACTGCTGGGGAAGGTTTATTCAACCATAGTCACCTGTAACTGGGCTCCAGCCTTTAATGAATAGCTGGAATCTGTAGTCAATTAAGAATCGATAGCAGTAATTACATTCAGGAATCCAGGTCGCTGTTTTTTATTGAGTCTAGTTTGGTTTTAGAGACAAATTATACACACATGACTATTCTATGTGGGAAGGTAATTTATTACCGCTGCTTGGTTTAGTGTGGCTTCGTTGGGCTTGGCCATCTTCATTTAAAGGTTTACACGTCCTTCTGGACATTCAGCGGCTTATACAGTACCGGTGGAGTCAGCAGTAAATATGCAGTATCCTCAAGAGCAAGCTGCAGTTTTATTAAAGGTTTGGCTGATGCTTATTCTGGTGCAGCGACGTTCGGATAGCATCATGACTGCCAGGAGGAGCTTAAAAAGGCTACGTGGCCCTTCTAAAGTGCAGCAGAAGTGTCGCTTGGCTCCCCAGAGACAGAAATATATTGCAGCGCCATCCTTCTCCCTCCCCCTTAGCCTCTCCCTTTACTTTCTTGGCTCTTTCCTCAAGCAGTCGCTAAAGTCCCATTCCACTTTGACAAGTGGAGAACTCGATTTAATTAGAGGCATTCTAGAGGACGGGGAATAGAGCCACCGGGTTTTACCTGTCATATCTCTGGCACGGCTCTCCATCGGGCAAAGCAGAGATACATCAATTCCAGAACGCTTCCACTGAACACCTAACATTTAACTTTACTAAGCAGTGGACACTGAATGGACCTCACCGTCAACCTCACTGTTGATGTTTAAAATTGATCACATATGCTCTGAAATTAACCATCCAACTGTCTTTTTTTTTTTTTTTCAATGAATCTGATGGGAAGCAACTGAGACATATGTGTATTATAATGTAGCATCGATTCCTTAAGTTCAGAAGGACACGATAGGAATAAATGGTCACCTCTGTTGACATTGTGCTCCTTGGAGACCTGAGCACTGCTTTGTTAATCAATTAGTCTTGTCTTGTAATAATTATTAATTTAATAAGTGATCTATTGTGACTTGGATATAGAACGATGATGTAGTGGTCAGCATGTCCACTCAGACTCGGGCATTTCTGAGTGAATTTGAGTACTCTGGGTTTTTTCCAGTGTCCAAAAACATGCACATCAGGCTAATCAGCCATTCCATTCATTCGTTCAATTTCTGTAGCCACTTAATCCTAATTAGGGTCGCAGAGAGGCTGGTGCCTATCTCAGCCGACTCTGGGCGAGAGCAGAAAACACCCTGGATAGTCTGCCAGGCCATCGCAGGGCAGAAACACACTGACGGCTATACATCTACTCTTGTCAAAAGTCAGCAATGGCTGTTTTACATGACCTCACAACATAGAAAGTGAGAGAAATGGCCGACCTTTGATAACCCAGTTAGCTGCACTGGGGGGACAGTGACAAACCATTGAGAGTGGGGCTTGAACCCCCAACCTTAGGATCGATGATCTGGCATCTTTACCACCAGGCCACCACTGCCCTTTAGCTATTCCATAGCTATTCCAAATTACCCCTAAAGCAGCATGGGGGTATAGTTGTTGGCAATGACTCTTTCAAATCAAGAAGGGGTAGAGTCCTGAGCTTGGACAATTTTGTGTGGAGTCCCTCAACAGGTGGTGTGGGTTTCATCTGGGTACACCGGTTTCCTCCGACAGTCCAAAAACATGCACATTAGGTGAATTGTTCCTAGGTAGGTGTAGATGTTCAGTTCATTTTCTGTAACCGCTTAATCCGAATTAGGGTCGCAGGGAGGCTGGCGCCCATCCCAGCCGACTCCGGGCGAGGGCAGAGTACACCCTGGACAGCTCGCCAGGCCATCGCAGGGCGGAAACACGCTGACAGATTTACAGCCTACTCTTTATGAAAGTCAGCAATGGCTCTTTTACATGAACCTCACACCATAGACATGGCCGGCCTTTGATAACCCAGTTAGCTGCAACCTTTGGATCAGCAATCCAGCGCCTTATACCACGAGACCACCACTGTCCTAGGTGTAGATATGTATGAATATTTTTGTGAATTTTTTTTTTTTAAGTTTCTACAGCAGAGCACCACAGAAAGCCTAAAAAAGATGGAGTTATCTCTGAAAAACTATTTCTATTGAAGCTTGGAAAACCTGTAAAAATTCAAAAGCAAATTCAAAGTTTCTTAACAATTAATATGGTATTTAATTATCCATCCCAGTGTTGCTGTACGTGGGTTCAGAGAGGCGGCTAAAAAATCCTGTTACCATCTGTTCTTCATGAATATATACTATGGGACAAGTGGGTTTATCGTAAACAGTAGTGCAGAACCGTCACTGATGGTAGTAAGACTGAAATGTGGGTTTTATATGGGCTCGGAACATCTGATGGCTAATAAAATGCAATGGAGTGGAAAGGTTCCCCATGTGACTGCCATCGCTCTGTATATGACGTGATCGGTAAGCTGTACACCTGGGTTTGAATGTTCGTTTTGACTTGGCTTGTTAGATCTTTTTTTAACTGCGCGTTCCAGCTCTGGCGCGCGCGCACACACACACAGACACACACACACACACACACACACACACACACACACACACACACACACACACACCTATACATTTTATTCATTATTCAGATGTTACTTTTGAACGATTCATGAGCTGAGCGAAACACAAACAGTACGTCAGAGGTGTATCCACAAAAGCCTTCATCATGCAGCAGTGCAGCGCCTGAAGCTCCATCATACCTCTGCAGCCTCCTGAAGTGAAACCTGGTTTATTCAGGTTAAGGGTTTATATTGTAATCTACACCTGTCATTTATCAAGACAGAAGGAAGCAACGTCAAAAAGTATTGCTGTGTATCTATATACATTCCCTTCTTTCTCGCTGTGTCTTATCATCCTTAATTCCCTTTGATCAGACACCGCTTTCATCCTACGGGCTGTACCCGAGGCCCGCTGTACTTTTTACACATCATCGTACTTAAGCCACGACCTCTCATACCATGCTTTATTTAAAGCTGTGTGACTGGTGACCTTATGTTGATTGCAGACTTGCGGCAAAAACTACATTGATTTGTATTCTGCGGCGGATCTGCGCAGCTTCACTGACGAATTCGTGAGGTGCATGCTGTCCCAATCATCCGCAGGACAACTGCTCTGCCTGGCTTATTTGTACATATTTTTCATTATATTCTGTATTTCGTATGTATTTTAGTGGTATCGACCTTTTTGTAAATATCTGCGATTTTAAAGGAATCATGTTCACCTTGGGAAAGGAACGCATGCTCTGTGTCTGAGGCCTGGTTTAACCTGAACCTGAAATTAAGTTTCGTGGTAAATACTGTATTTCACTGCTGAAGGCGTGAGACCATGCATCAGAGGTGTGGTGGTTTTGATAATGTTTCTGTGTAATTCTTCAAACATTCATTTTTTGAACCACAATAATAATTATGGTCATGGGGAAGTTGGCACCCATCTCAGGCAACTCTGGGCAAGTGCAGAGTACACCCTGGACGGTTTGCCGGGCCATCGCAGGGCAGAAACACGCTACTCCTGTTGAAAGTCAGCAATGGTTCTTTTACATGCCTCACACTATACACAGTGAGAGACATGGCCGGCGTTTGATAACCCAGTTAGCTGAACTGGGGGGGGCGACAGCAGTGACAACTGTTGACAGTGGGGCTTGAACCCCCCCCCCCAAAAAAAAAACAAAAAAAACATTAGATTTGGTAATCAGGTGCCTTACCGAGCCATCACTGCCCCTGTGTAAAGGTAAAGTCTGTTGGGCTTTTTAAACCCGAGCCAATCAGCTCATCAGGCCGGTGCTTATCCCCCGTTTCTATAGCGTGAAGCTACTAGGAGTTCAACTCCTCCTGGATGGGATGCTAGTCCATCACGGGGTTACCTTCCCAGTATATTTTTACTGGTACCCATTTATACCGCTGGTGATCAGAGGCATACTTGTGGTTGAGACCTTGCCCAGGGTATCTTAGCACAGTGGGGGTCTAGCTGGGATTTGAACACACAACCTCCCGATCATGAGCCCAGCACCCTAACCACTACACCACCGTGTAACAGGAGTAAATATTTCATTCTACATTCTGTTTAACTGAGCTGCTTATCATTACGGTTGGTTGTACGTTGTTCTCTGTGATATACAGACATGGGTTTCATGGTTAGCCAGAACGTCCTGTGCATTTCTGTGCGGAATCTGCATATTTTCCCGTTGCTTGCATCAGTTTCCTCTGGGTACTCTGGATTCCTCCCGAGTCCAAAGAAATGCAAGTCTTAACTGGCTGTTCAGAATTGCCTCCTGATCTGTTCAGAATGTACCCCACCTTCACCCGGTGTCGGCTGAGATAGGCTCCAACTTGCCTGTGACCGTAAGAGGATTAAGCGGTACGGCAGATGATTGTGTGAGAGAGCGTGCTTGAAACTAAGGCAAACGCGATCAGGTGGAACATGCATTTCTCCAGAAAGAAAAGAGACCTGTTTAATATTCCCTCTACATTATAACCACGCCGCGGGGTCGGGGTTCATTAAACAACCCACTTGGATGACTGTATTTGAGAAGTAAGGAGAGGAAGATAGATAAAGAGAAATGGCTGTCAGAAAAGCAGAAAGAGGGAATGATCAATATCATTATTTTCTCACTCATGTTTACCAAAGCTGTCTTTCATGGACCTCTCACCTTGTGAGGCTACTATGTTTACATCGGAGAAGTAAGAAAAAGGGGCAAGGCGAGGACAATAGACAGAGGGAAATGGGTGTCAGACAGACAGAAAGAGAATTATCAATATTACTGTTGCCTCACTCATGTTTACCAAAGCAGTCCTTCATGGACCTTTCACCTTTGAAGCTTCACTTAGTCCCCAGATGGACAATTATTTTCTCTTATAGAGACATCCTACCCATGTCAATGAGCTTTCCACACACCGCAGCAACAGCCACAGGCTCTGTTCCTGTCTCTCTCTCTCTCTCTCTCTCTCTCTCGCTCTCTCTCTCTCCCTCTCGCTCCAATTTCCTTTTTTTTCATTCTCCCCAGTCCCGCTGTCTCTGTCCATCTCTTCCGGCATAATCCTTGTGCAAACAATTGCCATCAACCGCCAATTAGATCAGAGGATGCCTTTTATGAACAGCCTCTTAATTCATCTTTCATTTGCCTTCTGTGATTTATAATCCAATTAGCACACAGCTTAATTGATTGCCTTGATAGGAGTAGCACTGGCCTCTGAGTGCAGTGACTTGATCTCAGCCTGAAGCTTTACCCAGCCTTGTGGTGCATTGTGTTTTTTAAAGGCCTGTTGTGTGGCTCCAGAAAGTTTGATAAGATGGAAGCAGGACTGTGAATTCGAATGGCCAGGGATAAGAGACTGTCGTGGAGTGGTATGCATGGTGGAGAGTGAAGAACCCTACCTGTACTCAGATAACGGCTGTTTTGTGATCTCCAGCTACATACTACTTTGCCTTAGGCATGCTGGGTAAAGTAAGCATGTTTTGGCTTCTGGGGAGATATTACATTTGTACTGTTTTTTTTTTTTTTTTTTTTTCTCACATGGGTCAGATGTGGTAGGATTACCTCAAAGTATTTGTTGTGCTGCAGCTAAAAGATTAAAGTAAGCAGAAATCACACACAGGGTGTCATGTACCTTGGGAATACAGTAATTCCCCACCACTTCACGTTTCCTACGTCGCATCTCCACGATATTGCGGGATTTCCCATCGGGAAATTAAAAAAATGAAAGTTTATTAAAAGTTCACGAGCACTACATGTATATTCAACTATGCTACCCAACATGCTCTGTTCTTCTGCTTGACTTGAGTGTTCTTTGATTGGCTGTGAATCCAGCAAGCTGATTAGTCAAGGTTATATTTCCCAGCATCCAACACACCTTTCCTCCCTCATGAAACAATGACTTTTATTGAGCTCAGGGGAAGCACTGGGTTGCGGAAAAAATCATGTTCACCATACTGGTGAGGGAAAAACAAAAACCAAAATCACTGGGAGAGTATCAACACGGAAACTGGTCGAGCACGGAGCTCTTTATAGCTGACAGCTGAGTGAATTCAGGTGCGCTCTCTGGATTTCGCCTGCGGTTAACAGCCACGCCCCTCACCAGTGCATGCAGTTTATGGAGAGAGAGAAAGAGAGTTAAACGCCGCCAACTAGCACAGACCATAACAGTTGTGAAAATGGAAAATGCCTTATCGTTGTGGATTACGCACTGCCGTAAAAATAATTTTTGAGAGGTTGAACACTAACATGATACATAATAAAACAAAGGCTCTGGAGGCATTGACGAGCCCCAAAGGTGTATAATTTATTTATATATTAATACATGTTGCTGTATGATATTAACATGCATAGAACACTTTAAAATGAACTTCTATATACATTTTATATAATATATAGGTGCGTGGGTGTCCTTAATAAGTGGCAGAAGTCATTTTGCAGTTTTTTGCACCTCGTGGCGGTGCTGGTCCCCATTAACCATGAAATAAGGGGGAGGGGCCGGTGGCGTAGTGGTTAGGGTGCTGCGCTCATGATCGGGAGGTTGTGAGTTCGAATCCCACTGAGACCCTCACTGTGCTAAGACCCCTGGGTAAGGTCTCAACCACAAGTGTGCCTCTGTTCACCCAGCAGTATAAATGGGTACCAGTAAAAATATACTGGGAAGGTAACCTGTGATGGACTAGTGTCCCATCCAGGAGGAGCTGAACTCCTGGTCGCTTCATGCTATGATAACCGGGGATAAGCACCGGCCTGATGAACCATGAGGCTCAGGTGTAAAAACCCAACAGACTTTACCTACCTACCTGTACACCCTGAATGGGGTGCTAGTACATTGCAGGGCCTCGTATAATACCAGGTTACATGATGATGGGAAGAATATGTGATACTGAACACAGAGACTGACCTAAGATCAGAATCTAGCCATGTACAGAAATGTTACCAGTTACATCATTTATTGTAGTATATCCAGTAATGTCAAGTTTACTACTCATCCGTAACATTAAGAACTTTATGAGTATTGGCAAGTGTAATGAATAACATCGAATAACTCAGTACATTGGAACATTCTAAGCAGTTAGATGTATTAGGCAGAAAACTGGTGTGTTGGACACGAGTGTTAGATCTCAGTGACTTCAGCACTATCACATTCTGAGCGCTAAATTCATCTCGAAACAGAGGGTCTAGTGGGGTGTTCTTGGTTTACAGTGGTAAGTACCAACCAGAGATTGGCCAAAGAATGACAACCAATGAACTGGCAAGAACGTCATGGGTGACCATGTATGGAGTGAAGGCAAGTACCGTATGTGTGGTCTGGTCCTACAGAAGAAATCCTGTACCGTAAGATGCTAAAACTGTTAATGCTGGCTATGGCAGAATGCATTGCAGCTTGCTATGTTTAGGACTGCCTAACCAAGAACCACTCAGGTGGTGTTAATGTTGTGGCTGATTACTGATATACATTCGTTTCTTATACTTTATTTCAAGATGCTGTAGAAAACATCTGCATTTTCTAATCAGCTTAATCCCAATTAGGATTACAGGGAGGCTGGCGCCCAACTCGGACATTTCTGGGTGAGGGTGGGGTAGACCCTAGACAGACCACAAGGCCATTGCAAAGCCAAGGCTGATTTGGAATTCATTTACACTTTTTGTTGGAATAATTCAGTTTATTTTCTGTAACCGCTTAATTCAAATTATGATCATGGGGAGGCTGACGCCCATCCCAGCTGACTCCGGGCAAGGGCAGCGTACACCTTGGACAGCTCACCAGGCCATCGCAGGGCGGAAACACGCTGACGGCTATGCAGGTACTCTGGTGGTCTAGTGGTATAAGGCGCCGAATCGTTGATCCAAAGGTTGGGGGTTCGAGTCCCACTTTCCACAAGGTTGTCACTGTCCTCCCAGTGCAGCTAACTGCGTTATCAAAGGCCGGCCATGTCTCTCACTGTCTATGGTGTGAGGCATGTAAAAGAACCATTGGTGACTTTCGACAAGCGTAGGCTGCAAAGCCGTCAGCGTGTTTCCGCCCTGCGATGGCCTGGCGAGCTGTCCAGGGTGTACTCTGCCCTCGCCCTGAGTAGGCTGGGATGGGCACCAGCCTCCCCGCGACCCTAATTAGGATGAAGCGGTTACAGAAAATGAACTGAACATTGCTATTTGCATTGCCATTCATTCTACTCTCAGTCATTTGCTGATACACTTAATCCTACAACAGACGTGGGAAGGCTGGTGCCTATCTCAGCCGGCACGGTATGAAGTTGGCATACACCCTGAATACTAGCTTGCCAGGCCATCCCCAGGCAACACGTATGCAGACATTCATACTCATACCCAGGGTCAATCTGAAATAGCCGTGTTGCCTAGTGTGCATGTCTTTGCACTTTCGGAGGAAACTGGAGTATGTGGAGGAAACCCACACAAGCATGGGAAGAACATGCACACCCCACACAGAAAGCCCTGAGCCAAGGACTCGAACCTAGGACCTTCTTTCTGTGAGGCACTTCCCAATGAGCTTCCCACTCATTGACTCTCCAGGCTACCCTTTTACATGCTGGTTCAAGTGTTGCATGTAATATAAATGTAATATTTACAATATCAATGTCCATCATGCTTTTAGATTGCAGCAGCAGAGCTGATTTCCTGCACCGCTCAGGTTATTGTGGAGAGCATCTGTACAACTTCTCCAGAAGAAATTTTTAGCTCAGGTTTGCAGCTGCATCCTAGCTGTTGGGAGCTCATGCGTTACAGCTCTTGGCATCATCCATTAGCTCCATCACATATTTCTGACTTTTCTGCTGGAGTCTCGAGACCCAAGACAGGATTTCCATCTGAACAAAGTTGAGCTAGAAAGAAACAGAAGTAACTAACTTAGGTTTATGGGAGAAAGAGGTAAGGAAGAGGGCAAGATGTTGAGAACGCAGCCTTGCTGTCTTCACCAGTGGGTGATATAATCTATTCCAAATGAGGGAAGCTAATTAGAAATAGCAACATCATTTCACTTTGGCATTCACTGCTGACGAGATGAGGGGATCCAGCTCTACCGTAAATCAGGAAAGTCATTACCCATAGCGAAGTGAAGCAAATTAACGAGCCTGTCATCTCCATCGCCGAAGCTTCATAGCATCCAGCTTTAAGTGCTGCACTTTTAACCACTTTAGAGACTGGCACTTATTAGATGTCAAGTGTCCTTTGATACCCACCTGTCCAGATATAGCTTGTGGATTAAGTGCTCTCTAGTAGTGGCAACAAAAAAAATAGCAACCCAACTAAGCAGGTGCTGATATGATGTCGGTGTTTTGCAAGTTCATTAATGATATTTTAACTTATATATACTCTATAACAGTTGCTGGGAGGTTGGAGTTTAGTTCAGCCAAATCCCTCTGAAGCTGAGGTGCACCCTGAACTGCTCACCAGTTCATCGCAGGGCACACACACATGAAGACAACCATTTTCACTTACATTAGCACCTGGGGGCAATTTGGAACAGGCAGTTAGTCTAATGTGCATAATTTTGGACTGTGGAAGAAAATCAAAGAATCTGAAGGAGTCCCATACAAGCACAGGGAGAACGGGGAGCACACGGTCGACTCCAACTGTATATATATATATATATATATATGTGTGTGTGTGTGTGTGTGTGTGTGTGTGTGTGTGTGTGTGTGTATATATCATATATATATATATATATATATATATATATATATATATATATATATATATATATATATATATATATATATTTATATACACAGGGATCCCTCACTTTCCGCAGTTAATTGGGACCGAGATCCCCCCCCGTGACCACCAAATTCCGCAAAGTAGGATCACCCCCCCGAATGACGTATACGTACATGGATATGTGTATATAATATCAATAAATACATATTCGATAGGGGCAGCGGTGGTCTAGTGGTATAAGGCGCTGGATCGCTGATCCAAAGGTTGGGGGTTCGAGTCCCACTCTCCACAAGGTTGTCACTGTCCCCCCCAGTGCGGCTAACTGGGTTATCAAAGGCGGGCCATGTCTGTCACTGTCTATGGTGAAAGGCATGTAAAAGAACCATTGCTGACTTTCGTAAAGAGTAGCTGCAAAGTCGTCAGCGTGTTTCTGTCCCTTGCTAAAAGGGTTGTGACAGGAAGGGCATCCGACGTAAAAACCTCTGCCAAATCAAATGTGCGAATCAGATGATTCGCTGTGGTGACTCCCGAGTGAAAGGGAAAAACCCGAAAGGAAGACAGACATATTCGATGCTATAAATGTTTATTATAACAATGAAACATTAAAAAACAATGCATAAGTTGTAAATAAAATATAAATACACACATATATAGACATGCGCAAGTGTAGATGCGCACCTCACGAAAATGTAACTAGTTTTGATGGGGGGTTTTGGGTTGTTTTTTGTTTTGTGTTTGTTTAGGATTTTTTCTTTTTTTTTTGCATAATTGGCCTTGTTTTGTGTTGTTATTTTTTTTAACTTTCCCCAATTCTTCTTTAATTTCCTTATTTTTTAATTCGATGAGTATTCAAAAAAAAAACACAGCCACATAAATTGAAGCTCGAAGTATCAAGGGATGCCTGTATATATACATATATCTTCTTATATATATATATATATATATATATATATATATATATATATATATATATATATATATATATATTAAGTTGAAAGTGAACGTAAGTTGTTACAGTGACATATGACGTGTGACGAATGACGCTCATACTGTACTATACATCCATAAATACCATTACAGTATCTCATAAAACACCCCTAAATCAATTATTATAAACATAACATTGTAAAATAATAGCAAATATATCAAATAATATCAACATTAAATTCAAATAAGTCACTTATTTATACTGAGTTACTTTACATGAAGCTTAAAATAGTCAATCAAAGCTTACAATATGTGAGGCGCTCAAAACCGAAAGTAGTGTACTTGCAAAAGTAGTGTACTTGCTGTGGGTTATACGGACTTCTGGTTTTTCAAGTGCACAAGGGTGCCGTTGAACTCGTTTAGAACACAGCCTGCACTGATGCAGTCTCCCAGCAAAGCAGACAGTTCTTTCTTTTGTGTAAGTAAGTAAGTAAACTTTATTCAAGAGATGCATACAAAGAACAAGTACAAATCCTAATGAATATTAATATAAAAATAAGTATACACTCTTAGGATTCTGCTAAAAGATAATAAATATAAAGATTGTGCCGATCTGAGCAGACAGTTAATTCATCTGTGTGTATGAGACTTGCACCCATGCTAGTAGGCTTACACTTCCGACCAACCAGATTTGCTTAGGGTTACAAAAGTCTGCAAAACAGTGTAAACACAAAGATAATGTCTTAACACAAGGGTAACACTATATAACATATATATACATACACACACACACAGTCTATGAATGCAGCGTCATGACGTCAGCGTACTACGTAGGCACGTCTAAACTCAAAATTTGACTTTTTTTTTGAGAGAAAAAAATACAAAACGTAAAATCGAAAAAACTTAAAATGGATGAACGTAAGTTGGGGAGCGTCTATATATATATATATATATATATATATACATACACACACACACACACACACACACACACACACACACACACACACACACACAAACAGGGATCCTTCACTTTCTGCGGTTAATGGGGACCGAGACCCACCCTCAACCACCGATTTCCGCAAAGTAGGATCAACCCCCCCCCCCTGACTGACGTATACGTACATGCATATGTGTATATAATATCAATAAATACATATTCAATGCTATAAATGCTTATAATAATAATTAAACATTCAAAAATAATGCAAGGGGCAGTGGTGGTCTAGTGGTATAGGGCGCTGGATCGCTGATCCAAAGGTTGGGGGTTCAAGTCCCACTCTACACAAGGTTGTCACTGCCCCCCCCCCAGTGGAGCTAACTGGGTTATCAAAGGTCGGCCATGTCTGTCACTGTCTATGGTGAGAGGCATGTAAAAGAACCATTGCTGATTTTCGACAAGAGTAGCTGCAAAGCCATCAGCGTGTTTCCACCCTGCGATGGCCTGGCGAGCTGTCCAGGGTGTACTCTGCCCTCGCCTGAAATTGGCTGGGATGGGCACCAGCCTCCCCGCGACCCAAATTAGGATTAAGCGGGTACAGTAAATGAACTGATGAACTGAAAAATAATGCATAAGATGTAAGTAAAATATAAATACACACACACACACAGACGCTCACCTTGCATAAAAATGTAAATAGTTTTGTTGGGGGTTTTGGGGGGGGGGGTTTCGCGGGGGTTGCATAATTGGCCTTGTTTTGCGGCACTTTCCTTAGCTTTTTCCCTATTTTTCCTTAATTTCCTTATTTTCTATTTTTTGATAAATATTTTTGAAAAACCTATATATAATATATATATATATATATATATATATATATATATATATATATATATATCATACTATAAACTGCTGGCAGCCTCCTCTTTAAATGTCAAGGTTATTTCCACTTTCTCCTACAAGCATCCTGCCACCATGTTATATCTATTCAGCTGACTGCTTCCACATTTACTATGCCTACCTTGGACACTCGCAATCCCACAGCCCTCGATCTCCTCTTCTCTATGCTGACTGCCGACTTTCTTCCTACATCTCAGCAGAGACGGCCACTGCAGGTGCTCTGGCAACCAAGTCATGCTGTTAGCATAGCTTCACAGCCTTTACTGAGCTTTGCGCTTTGCCATTTACAACACAGCAGGGTTTTTTTTTCCCCCCTGTACTATGAACCAAATACTCATCAGGCATTTACTCTGCGAATTTAGGAGTTCCCTCTACTCTTGAGCCCGACACTAACATGTTGCCAAAAAACAATATTTTGCAGCCATGCTGCTCCAGTAATTCATATTTCTATTGATCTTTTCTTTGGTGAAAATCTATAGTTCGTTTAATGAAGCTTCTGAGTGTAACTAAATACAAAAAAACATTATTTGGATTACAGCCTGGGAGAATTGAGCGCTATGGGAATTTGTTGCTATCAATACAAATATAGATGCCAGTTATTATTTAACTGTCTAAATATGACATTTTATTAGGTTAGCATTTCCAAATTGAGGGCAGTGTTGGCCTGGTGGTAAACGTGATGGATCACCGATCCCAGGGTTGGGGGTTCCAAGCCCCACTCTCAACGGATTGTCACTGTTGTCCCCCAGTGCAGCTAACTGGGTTAACAAAGGCCGGCCATGTCTCTCACTGTCTATGGAGAGAGGCTGTAAAAGAACCATTGCTGACTTTCGTCAAGAGTAGCTGCATAGCCGTTGTGTTTCTGCCCTGCGATGGCCTGTCGAGCTGTCCTATGTCTACTCTGCCCTCGCTCAGAGTCAGCTGAGATGGGCACGACCCTAATTAGGATTAAGCGGTTCAGAAAAAAGAAAGAATGAATGAATTTTCCAAATTGCCCCTAGGTGAGTGTGTGAGTGCGAATGGTTGTGAGTATGCTGGTCCTGCGATGGTGCTGTTCAAGCATGTACCCTGCCTTCATCCGGTGCCTCTCAGATGGGCCCCAGTTTCCCTGTGAACCTAGTAGGACTAAGTGGCTTCACTATAGTTTTTCCAGAATTTAAATCTAGAGACAATCCTATAAAATATCAATTTCCAAGCTGCTCAGTTCTACCAGGGTTTCCTTGATAGACTCCAGCCTCCCTGCAACCCTAGTAGGATTCAGCAAGTTGGCTGAAAGATGAAGGGCACCATGATTGTTTTTTTACCCTCATCAGCGATGACTAAAGCCTGTATTGGATCTTTTATCTGCTCTCCTTTACCAAAATCTCATCTGAAAGATTTAAGGCTGACTCATGTTTTATTTTAGAAATACTTCACAATAGCCGAGAGCCCTCAGATTATTTGTTTTCAGGCTTTTGTCAGATACAGAATGTCCACTTGTGATTGAACAATTGTAAAGCAGCCTATTGCTTTGTACCATTTTCACAAAAGGAAAACTTAGTTCCTGCTTTTTATAAACCATCCAGTACAGTGCAGCGCCACTATGTGGTGGCTGGATAGAAAGCTTTATGGTCGGAAATCTGGAAAGCAGCAGGCTTATTTCATCATACCATTTGCCGAACCATTTAATCCTGTTTCAGGGTCATGGGAAGGCCGGAGAGTATCTCAAACACTGAGGGAAACCTGGATGCAGCCTGAAGAGCTCATCGGGCCATCGGCTAACACGCTCAACCATTCACACTCACACCTAGGGACAATTTGAAACAGCCAATCAGCCTAATATGCATGTGTCGGGATTGCCAGCAAACTCCACACAGGAACTCCTGCTGTAAATGTAACTTCAAATATAACTCCTGAGCCCGGGACTCAGACCCAGGACCTTCTTGCTGTGGATGGTAATCACCATGGTGAAAGCAGCCAGCAAGCTGCACTGTAAAATGAATCCAATCCGATGGTCAAATCAGTGTTGAAAATATGAAAGAAGCCATCCATTGTTCCATATTTTATAGATTTTTAAAATCTTCATGTTACAAGATTTTCTCATAATGAGAAATAATACCATGAAGTCAAGGTTGATGTCACTGACTCAATGGTCCCCAAGACAAGATACTGAGGGAAGAATTTCCACCAAGCATTAGGTGCACCATTATTTTAGTATATACAACACAACAACATAAAAAAAAGCAAAGCAAATCATGGTTTTTATAGTTTGTTCTTGCATATTTCAGTCATTACAAAGACGGGTCAGGAGAGCTCCACACACTCCAAACAAAGAAGTTCTGTGTAGCAAAATACAATACATCTGTTTATGCCAGTGCTTCTCAATTATTTTCTGTGATGCCACCTCTAGGAAGAAAAAAAAAACATTTCACGTCCCCAGCACCCTGCGCACGACTATAAATAATGTTTACTGCACTTCATATCGTTTGCTCGGTGCTTTTTCCCTACACCATAGGAACACAGTGAGAGCGCCACTGCCATCTACTGTAGAGGATGCGCAATTACACTTAATTCTAATACAGTATGGCAAATAAACATGTTTCCCATGGTCATACACGCCACCCATGGCATCACACTGTCGCCCCCAAGTGCTTCTATTTGAGAAGCACTGGTTTATGCTCATTAAGCTTCACTATATACTACACAGAAACATACAGAAAAGCAAACTAAACCAAAAGGAAAGTTGCTGTATTATCTTTATATATATATATTTAATTTCAATACATTTTCTGTAACCGCTTCATCCTAATTCGGGTCACGGGGAGGCTGGTGCCCATCCCAGCCAACTCAGGGCAAGGGCAGAGTACACCCTGGACAGCTCGCCAGGCCATCGCAGGGTGGAAACACGCCGACGGCTTTTCAGCCTACTCTTGTCAAAAGTCAGCAATGGTTCTTTTACATGCCTCACACCATAGACAGTGACAGACATGGCCGGCCTTTGATAACCCAGTTAGCTGCACTGGGGGGGGGACATCGACAACCTTGTGGAGAGTGGGACTTGAACCCCCAACCTTTGGATCCTATATATCCTATATATATATTTACCTCTTTCAGTGCTCTGGTATATACTAAACGGAAACGTACGTAAACTACACTCCATAACAGGGTGATGTGATCAAAAGTTGTAGCATGTACAACATGGAAACACAAGGAACGCAGACTGAAATGAGATATTTATTATTTGTTTATTCCATTTTTAAAGAATGACCATGATTTTTCAAGTCACTGTGACAAATCAAAAGTATTCATTGTTTTAATAACATATTTTTTCATCCCCAGACCAATGACATCACACTTTTCCTGTGTAATATACACCTATCAACATTAGGCTGTAAATCATTTCCAAATAATAATCCCGAGTCTCTGACTTTTGATGGGTTTTCGCACACATTTATTGATCTATCTGTGAATTTAAAACGAGGTGGTCACAGTTGGATAGGGAGGATCTCAGAGGGCATTACAATTACATTTTAAACACCACAACCACAGAATAATCTGGGCGACAATAATGAAATACCAACTGAAAATACAGGTACCTTTTGAGATCCGAATTCCGGGTTCATCGACTTCAAAATCATTAGCTTGTCAAGGCATAATTTGACTGAGCACAACACCGCGTATGCAAACATTACAAAGCAAATAGGTATAAAAAGAAAAATATTTTAAAAACTAAACAAGGTGCAAGAACCTTAGTACAGGGATTCCTCACCTTCCGCGGTTAATGGGGACCGAGACACCCCCCTCCCCCACCCCTGCGACTGCAGATTTCCACGAAGTAGGATCTACCCCTCTGACTGAACTATACGTATATGTATATGTGTACATCATATCAATAAATACATATTCAAAACTATAAATGTTTATAAAAACAATTAAACGTTCAAAAATAATGTATAAGATGGAAATAAAATAAAACATACAGATGCGCGCGCGCACTCAGATACGCACCTCGCATAAAAATGTAAGTAGTTTTGTTTGGGGGTTTGGGGTTGTTTTTTGGTTTTGTTTGTTTGGGTTTTTTTTTTTTTTTTTTTTTTTTTTTTGCATAATTGGCCTGAAGTGAACTCTTACCCTATTTTTCCTTAATTCCCTTATTTTTTATTTTTCTATGAATATTTAAAACAAACCCACGATGCACTGAAGCCGCAGAAACTGAAGCATGAAGTAGCGAAGGATCACTGTATTATAAGCCGCCACCCTCCCTCTCCCCAGCACCACCTCATCTCATTCTTCATCTAGATAGAACTGTATAACACTAAGCTCACGACAATGCAGATACAGAACAGGGAGCTGCAGAACAGAGACTAGTTTCAGAAGAATGACTCTGAAGTCTTTGGCAGGTGCGTTGAAGTAATTCCATTTGATTTGAGAAAATAACTTATGCATTTGATCAGTCATCTATGCTGTTATATGCTTCTGTGGGCTTCACAAATTTGGGAGGATTGGTGGAGACTCAGCTTATTATTATTCACGGGTCATATCCTGACATTTGTGACCGGTGAACTACAGCACTGGACAGCTTGGTAATATCAGAACTATCACACAAGACAGAATTAAGGAAACAGAATTAATCCGTGCCCTCAGAAGATCATTTCATACCAAGGAACCAAATTATTAGATGATGTTTTACTGTTTTAATTACAAGAGTTAAAGGTCCTGTATAGGTGCCCAGCTTGGTGGTACTTGGGGTTTCCATCTCTGACCTTCAGATCATTAACCAAGTTCTTTAACCACTGAGCCAGAGTAGCTCATACAGTAAACATAGGACATATTTCAAGGTGGGATGGTGTCATAGTGGTCAGCACGTCTGACTCCCAGAAAGACCGTCCTGGGTTTGATTCACGGGCTCGGGTGTTTGACATGGATTTTCTTTGGGTCCTCTCGTTTCTTCCCACAGTCAAAAGGCCTGTGCATTAGGCTGTTCTAAATTGTTCCCAGGTGTGGGTATGAGTGTGAATGGTTTTGTGTGTGTGTGTGTGTGTGTGTGTTCACCGTGCGTTGGACTGACGAGCTGTTCAGGGTATATCCTGCCTTTGCCAACTGCACTGCATAACTCAACTGACTAGTAGGCCATGATGCTAAAATGGTGGCATCCGTAGCCTGCTGGTTTTCTTTTGTACTGGAAGGTCGCTGGTTCGATTCCGGAACCAACAAGAAAAAATATGTGACGGGGCACCATCCCTTCCATCTTCATTGCTGAAGTACCCTTGAGCAAGACACCTAACCCCAAAACTGCTCTCTATGTGCTCTGGGTAGCGTAGTGGTTAAGGTGCTGCGCTCATGATCAGGAGGTCATGTGTTCAAATCCCAGTTAGACCCTCACTGTGCTAAGACCCCTGAGCAAGGTCTTAACCACAAGTGTGCCTCTGTTCACCCAGCAGTATAAATGGGTACCAGTAATAAAATATACTGGGAAGGTAACCTGCGATGGACTAGCGTCCCATCCAGGAGGAGTTGCACTCCTGGTCGCTTCACGCTACGGAAACCAGGGATAAGCACCAACCTGATGAGTCACTGTGGCTTGAGTGTAAAAAGCCCCCCCAAAAAAGGGGGGGTGTTGCACTTTCTCTTCCTCCATCTTCATTGCTGAAGTGCCCTTGAGCAAGGCACCTAACCCCAAAACTGCTCTCTGTGTGCTGCCAGTGTGTGAGGCAGCCCACTGCTCCGTGTGTGTGTGTGTGTGTGTGTGCTCACTTTGGATGGGTAAAAATACAGAGGCAATCATTTCCCTTGCAAGATTAATAGAGTAAAGCAAAATATTTTTTTTAAAGATCTACCCCGTCAGTGGCCCTTGCATTCTTTTACGCATTATTGTTTTAAAACAGCCATTTCCAAAGACATGGTTTGATTATTTATAATGGGAAAGCGTTGGACAGATGTTGTTGAGGTAATTAAGCTGCTGTTGTCATGCAAGTCATTCCCCAATATAAAGTGCTTAACATTCCTCTGTGTAGTTATAATTTTATACCCCCATTCCTTTAGTATATAAATCATGCATGTGTAAACTATATGTATAATCCCTACAAGGAGTCCTGAATGTTCTAGGCCACTCGGCTGCTCACAGCCTGGAGGAGTCAAACGGAAAAGCCTGGCTATGTCAGAAGTGAACAAAAGCAAAATCCTATTTCACACAGAGCTTACAGAGGAAGTGCGACAGGCTGCCCATGTGAAACCTACCATTTTCATCTTTAGCCTACTTCAGGCGTGGGTAGAGGAGCAAGATCATTTTGACGCCACAGTGTGAAAAGGCTTTGGTCCTAAATTGGCTTCCCCATTCAGTCGGCGAGGGTAGAGCAGGCTATTATCAAGTCAGATTGGTTTCTGGTGGCATTTTCTTAGCATTAGCTTTGAGACTAGCCAAGCAAACTTTCCCTTTAGAACTCGAAGCTCTATTTTAAGTGAGCCGGGTCTGATCTGATCTGTACACAACGACCCCTTACCCAGGAAGCATTTTTACAATGATGGTAGATGCCGCCTGTATAATTGTATGGTCGTGTCGCTTTCTCTTTCATCTCACTGACCTCCTGATATGTCAGAGCTCGCTGCTCCCTGGTGGATATTTTAACAGCTTAGCATGTCCTCTGACCACAGAGGTCGGACAGAAGCTGCCCCTGGGACACCAGTCCTCTTCAGTTGGCATAATTGTGCCTGCAAGGAATAATATGTCCAGACAAAACACTGCACTGTAAAAAAAAAAAAAAAAAAAAAAAAAGCAAATAGTCCAAGCCTGAAAATAGCATGCTAATGGTATGCCTAATTTAATGACTAGTGGAAGGGCCCTGGGGTGAGGTCACAAAATTTAAAGCCAACTGGCTTGATCTGAAGGTATTAGTACAGCAGTACAAGGGCACAACAAACCCTGACATTAGCAGTGTGGGGCAATGAATAACCTCTCACCATGGAGAGGGAAAGCCCTACTGTTAGTGTCTTAAAATAACACGGACAAAAAGTGCATGTTTTTATCTTTAATTATATTCATTAAATCAACTGCTGTGTGTAGGATTTTAATTACGGTCTTAAATACTAATGTAGTTTAATTAATTAGACAGTCATGCTATATATTACTGTGAAGTAAACAGATGCCTTGTCCTGGAAGAGTACAGTGAAAAACATCTGTATCACAGCCCTGAGTGCTGATGGGAAAACACATATCTCATGAGATTGTAAAAACCAACTTATCATTATCGTCATCATCTTGTACCGAAGTCAGCTCGTGGGGGCAACAACCTAAGCAAAGAGGTCCAGACGTCCCTCTCCCAAGCCACTTCCTCCAGTTCTTCCCGGAGGACACCGAGACGTTCCCAGACAAGCCGAGAGACATAGTTCCTCCAGCGTGTTCTAGGTCGACTCCGGGTGTCGCAGTGTCTTCCTGGTTGGACATGGTCGAAACACCACACCAGGTAGGTGTTCAGGAGGCATTCTGACCAGATACCCGAGCCACATCAACTGGCCCCTCTCAATGCGGAGGAGCAGCGGTTCTACTCCGTCTGTCGATGTCCAGCTCCATCCTTCCCTCCGTCGTGAACAAGACCCCCGAGATACTTAAAGTTCTCCACTTGAGGCAGGACCTCATTCCCGACCCGGAGGGTGAATTCTGCCCTTGTCCGACTGAGAACCATGGTCTCGGATTTGGAGGTGCTGATTTTCATCCCGGCCGCTTCGCACTTGAATGACAATTGCTCCAATGAGAGCTAGAGGTTTTTACGTCGGATGCCCTTCCTGTCACAACCCTTTTAGCAAGAGACAGAAACACGCTGACGACTTTGCAGCTACTCTTTACGAAAGTCAGCAATGGTTCTTTTACATGCCTCTCACCATAGACAGTGAGAGACATGGCCCGCCTTTGATAACCCAGTTAGCTGCACTGGGGGGGGACAGTGACAACCTTGTGGAGAGTGGGACTCGAACCCCCAGCCTTTGGATCAGTGATCCAGTGCCCTATACCACTGAACATGTCCAAAAATGGAAAAAAAAAATGTTGAGCATTCATATCGCTACGGTATTGTTGCTTCAGTTGGTCTGGTCAAGGCTCGGCAACATTATGTGGCAATAAAATTGCATTTGACGATCTGAATATACGCAATGACCAGGTTATCCCATCAGTGGACTTTTTCTTCTCTGAAGTCATGGAAAGAAAAACCTGGGGCTGACTTAGAGAAAGAGTCATATAATCATTCAGGGGGCAAGAGGAATCGTTTCAGACTTTAACTGGTTTCACTGACGTTGACCCTGTTGATGTCCAGGAGAAGACTTTAGAGAACAGTGGATGAAAATTAATTTATGATGTGGCTTAAGTTTGTCAAAATAATGCCATGGCAAGGCTAGAGTGCGTTTTTTTTGTTTGTTTGTTTGTTTTTGTTTTGATTGTTTTTGCTAGAGCAGAGTATGAGATCGGCGTCTGGTCGAGATGAGGTAATTGTCATATTTACACATTAAAGTGCACTGTATGTTTAGGGTGAAGGTAATTGTGTTTTGTAGGTGTGATGAGTAAAAGTCTGGAGCCATCCGTGGTGTATTGGTGTTTCTCAAACGACAGCCCTCGGAACAACACTAGACATAATATAGAATTCAGATGAAACACGCTGATGGCTATGCAGCTACTCTTGTCGAAAGTCAGCAATGGTTCTTCTACATGAACTTCACACCATAGACAGTGAGAGACATGGACGGCCTTTGATAACCCGGGGCTTTAGCTCAGTTGGTAGAGCTTTATCCTCAGGAAGGTCGGAGTTCGAGTCCGGCCGCGTCATACCATAAGGCGTTAAAATTTGGTAGTTGTTGCTTCCTGCTTGGCGCTCAGCATCAAAGGATAGAACAACACAATAACTGGCGCTGCACAGTGGCGATAAGTGCCCGGAGCACAAAAAGCTCCAAAGAGTGCTTTGAGCATAATAGTCAGTGTGGATAAAGCGCTATATAAATCTACTACAATACAAAACAAAAAAGAAAATACAATAACCCAGTTAGCTGCACTGGAGCGGACAGTGCTAACCAGTTGAGAGTGGTGCTGGAATCCCCAACCTTGGGATCAGTGATCCAGCACCTTTACCACCTGGCTACCACTGCCCTCGTTTCTTCTATATAATATCTAATATATAATATCTATTGGACCGTTTCTTTCACTTCTGTTTGAGTATAAAAAAATGAATAAAATGAAGACCTTGGACTGCGTTGAAGGCATCACAGCCCCTGCAGCAGTGACCACTCACTCTCACTGTCACGCAGATCTTAAGATCTGAACAAAAGACTTACAAAATTATTTGTGATGGAGGACGATGGAGACATGTGTATCAGTGCATTTCAAACCCTGTATCAAAATCAGTGGTATGACACGCAATTAGTTCCGTATTGAAAGAGAGAAAGAGGCGGAGAGAAAGAGGTTGGGATGTTTTGGCTGACCCACTTAAGCAACACAGCGAAGCAGAAAAACGCAACTTCAGCTGAAACAAATAGCACATTCCAGCCTGACAAGCCTTCACCGAATGGATGAGCAGACTCGCACTCGGAAAGAAGGCGGAAACATGTGACAGCAGTGGCTCATACTCCTTCATTATCTCAAACATTAGACTTGTACATTTTCCCAGTGATCAGTCAGAGCTGCGGCTTGCTTTCACAACTCCCATTTTGGAAAAAAAAAAAACTGGAGCAGATGTTCTCTGCAGAGAACCTCCTTACACTGCATTTCCTCTGCTGTGCTTCACTGCATCACTTCATGTAATCAGTTCGGTTTCGATTCAGACCCAGGTGGAGAGTCTGTTTCGAACTGCAGGTCACCTTATTTGGTTCATCTGGACATGTGTTATGTCTCTGAAGCAGCTTATTCTAGGTTTACACTGAGGCCATGCTGTCCACGATTTTCACAATGTGAGAGAGTCGCGATGAGCATGTGGGTGGGGCGTGGGATCGAATTGAGAAGATTTTGAGGAGACTTGGTGGATTTGTGATGTTCTTGAGGAGGTTTGATGGAGTCGTAATGATCTTGACAGAACATGGCGGATTCATGATGATCTTGATTGAATTTTGTCTAATCACGGTGATCTTTGGGGAACCTGGTGGCATTGTGATGACCTTATGGGGATTTGCTGGATTTGTGATGATCTTGAGGGAACCTGGTTGAATCCTGAGGGTCTTGAGGGAGCCTGGTGGATGATCTCGCTGATCATGGCAAAATTACCATGTATTACGATTTGACACCAATCGTGATACAACATGGGAGGTGTAGTAGAGCTTAACAGACCTTAGCAGGCCTTAACAAAGTGAAATAATTCTTAATGAGCCATTCTAGTGGGTTTTGAGGAACCAGAAAAACTATTCCTTTAAGGTTTTTTTTTTGTATGCTCTCTCTTTTATACTCTGATTGTGCTCCAAGCATGCTCAATGGTTGAGGAGATGCGTGTTTTTGTTAATTGCTGAAATCGCAAACATTGTGCCCCAGTGTTCTGGTACCATCATCTGGTACTGTTGAGTTGTTGTATTTGACGTGTTGTTGAAGGGATTGCTCTTCTATAACAGCAGCTCTGACTGTCGCACTCATACAGATCCTGTCACAAATGTCGCAAAACAGGTATGCCACATGTCCACTATCGAAAATTGGTCAATTATCCAGGACAGTTGTGAGTGTGTTGTACATGCAATGGGATGGAAAATGCCATTGTAGAACTTTGTGCTTGGATTATGAATGTGGTGCATTTCCTAAGTCAGTTACACCTACAGTGGTACCTCACTTTACGAAATTAATCCGTTCCAGCACCTTTTTCGTAACCTGCATTTTTTGTAAATTGAACCGCGTTTTACATGTAAAATGCGTGATTCGTTCCAAGGCTCCCAATACTACCCCATAACCCCTTTAAAAATTATAAAATGACACCAATTTTATATGAAATATGTGTTAAAAGTAAAAGAAAATTATTTATTTTTTTTTTTTTTTTATCTCTCGAACCACCTATGCAACGCTTTAAAGTCCAGGGGTTGCTGGTCTGAAGAACCCTCATCCCCACCCTCTTTCACGAGGTCCTTAAATATGGCGGGGGGTTCCACAAATAATCGCCTCCATCCTGTGTCTCTACTTTTAATGCCTCCTTCTGTTTCAATATCGTCTGGATTGTAGAGGGGTTTCGGCCAGACTCCTTTGCGATTTCACTCAACCGAAACCCACTTTCGTATTTTTTGATCATTTCCTGTTTTACTTTTATTGATAACGGAGCCTGTTTCTTCTTTTCAGTCTCACCAGGAATCACTTTCTTGGGGCTCATGATTAATCACGAAAAATAACTCTGCAATAAGCACACTCAAAAAACTCACGAAACTCACGAACCAACAGTACAACTCTCCTTCACACGTGGGTGTCGAACAATGGGTCGAAGGCACATGAAAAGCATTATGGGTACAGTACTGTATTACCGAGATTCAGATCCCTCCCAAAACAATGGGAGGCCAGCTGGGCGGGGTGTTGGGAGACAACCAATGGGAAAGCAACTCGCTCATTGTTTGAATGTTTGAATGGTGCATTTGAATTTTTAAGACGACGCTTTCGTAACGTGAACTTCTTTCGTATCCAGAGACAAAAATTTTAGGAAAATACGTTTCGTTACCTGCATTTTTCGTTTAGTGAGACTTTTGTAAAGTCAGATACCTGTAAAGTACAGTGGTGTAGTGGTTAGCAGGTCTGCCTCATAGCAAGAAGGTCTTGGGTTTGAGACCCTTTCTGTGTAGAGTTTACCTGTTCTCCCTGTGCTTGCACAGGCTTTCTTCCTCCTTATTCTTCTTCTTATTCTTCTTTTCCTTTCGGCTGTTCCCTTTCAGGGGAATCCTCTGCCTCCATCTTCATAGAAGTCATATTAATGATTTGCATATTCGATTTGGCATAGATTTTTACATCGGATGCCCTTCCTGCACAACTGTTAGCAAGGGGTAGAAACATGCTGATGGCTATGCAGCTACTCTTGACGAAAGTCAGCAATGGTTCTTTTACATGAACCTCTCACCATAGACAGTGAGAGACAGGGCTGGCCTTTGATAACCCAGTTAGCTGCACTGGGAGGGGGGGGGGGGGGACAGTGACAACCTTGTGGAGAGTGGGACTCGAACCCCCAAACTTAGGATCAGTGATCCAGTACCTTTTACCACCAGGCCACCGCTGCCCATGCACAGGTTTTCTCCCTGTATTCCAGTTTTTTCCCATAGTCCAAAGACATGCACCTTACTCTAATTGGAGTGGGTGTCAATGGTTGTGTGTGTGTGTGTGTGTGTGTGTGTGTGTGTGTGTGTGTGTGTGTGTGTGTTGGCAATGCAATGGTCTGGCAAGCTCTTAATGGTGTATTCCACCTTCGCCCAGTGTCAGCTGAGGTCAGCTCCAGCCTTCCCATGAACCTACTTGGCTTAAGCACTTTGGCGAATGAGTGAGTGAGAATTTCATACTGTCTTTGGCCGTCTGATGTTCTCCAAATCGTATGTTTTCCTTCAAACAGTTCTGTGGATTGATCTCCATTGAACCCACAGGATTTCTGTATATCCATGTGTATTGTGGTACATTTTCTATGTATATCATGTCAGGGCAGTGATGGTCTAGTGGATAGGGCGCAGGGTCGCTGATCCTAAGGTTGGGGGTTCAAGTCCCCACAAGGTTGTCACTGTCCCCCCCCAATGCAGCTAACTGGGTTATCAAAGGCAGGCCATGTCTGTCACTGTCTATGGTGAGAGGTTCATGTAAAAGAACCATTGCTGACTTTCGTAAAGAGTAGCTGCAAAGTCGTCAGCGTGTTTCTGTCCCTTGCTAAAGGGTTGTGACAGGACGGGCATCCGACGTAAAAACCTCTGCGAAATCAAACGTGCGAATCAGATGATTCGCTGTGGCGACTCTCGAGAACGGGAAAAAGCCGAAAGAAAAGTAGAAGATCATGTAACTTATGTCAACTGAATATCACAGGAGTATTGGATATGTACATTTTGTCTTTTAGCAATCACGTCACTTTTGGTATGAAGGTCATATGACTTGTCTTACAGACCTGACAAATTTTCCCATGACACTCGTACAACATATTTTATTTTTGAACACTATGACACAGCATGTATCTGTCTCACCCAAAATTATGTCAGTCCATTCTGTCGTAGCTCTGCTTAATTCCCACAAAAAAATCACAGGTTGTTCAAGAAAGATGGTTTAAAGACTGTTTTTATTATTATTATTATTATTATTATTATTATTACTACTTTTGTTTATTTATTTCTTTATTTAGAGGCAGTGGTGGCCCGGTGGTAGGGTGCTGGATTTCTAACTTCCCGAGGCTGGGGGTTCAAGCCTCACTGTCACCAGGTTGTCACTGCTGCCCCACCCCCACCCCGGTGCAGCTAACTGGGTTATCAAAGGCCAGCCATGTCTCTCACTGTCTATGGTGTGAGGTTCATGTAAAAGAACCATTGCTGATGTTCGTCAAGAGTAGCTGCATAGCCATCAGCGTGTTTCTGCCCTACGATGGCCTGGCGAGCCGTCCAGGGTGTACTCTGCCCTCACCCCCAGTCAGCTGAGATGGGCACCAGCCTCCCCGCGACCGTAATTAGGATTGAGCTGTTCAAAAAAAATGAATGAATGATGAATTTACAGTAAATGTTATACTGCACTATATATAGCACTGCAATTAAACTTCGACATCTCTGCTCTTCCAATGGCTTTGATTTTTTTTTTAATGTAAACTAAATTAAAGTTTTCTTTCAGTTTGACGTTATCTTAAATGTCCATTGTTGTTTTATTCTCAGATATTTACACCTGTTTCACACTGTATCCTGTCACAGTATTCTATTGTACAAAACCAATCAATCATGTGGTTTAATCCATAATTTCAGCACAACAGCAGGGTAAACGAATCTGTCATTTCAGCGCACGATACTCAGTTTTAATTAGAGCGGCATTTTCGAGCTGCGTATGCGTTCGTCTGCTGTTTTGGTTTATACTTTCTTTCAAGAATAAACAGAAATTTATTATAAATTCAGTTTAGGAAAATGTCTTGAAGGATCTGGGATCTAGGCTGTAATTATGCTGTAATACTGAGCTGTTATTCTCTCTGCATATTCCTCCATGTTATTTTCCTAAAAATATACAATACAGTAGTATATATATTACTAAACCACCGAAAGCGTGAAATAGAAAGCAGGAAGTGTTTTTTTTTTCTTGCACCAATCACAGTACTAACATACTTTTTGCTTAAGGAGGATTTCTATCTCTCTTTCTCTCGCTCTCTCTCTCTCTCTCTCTCTCTCTCTCTCTCTCTCTCTCTCTCTCTCTATCTCTAAAGTCAGCTGACTACATTTTACTGCATCAATAACATAATATAATGTTGCTGAGCCTTGACGCAGCCGAAGGGTGATTACACACCATAATCAAGGATAATGGTTGTATGACAAAATATTAGAGTCCAGGACTTTTTATTTTTTGGTCAGCAGTGTGTGTGTATAGAAAGGGTGACCCAAAAAAACA
Source organism: Plotosus lineatus (assembly GCA_024760905.1). NCBI lineage: Eukaryota > Metazoa > Chordata > Actinopteri > Siluriformes > Plotosidae > Plotosus > Plotosus lineatus. The sequence continues at coordinate 9,129,684 of CM045735.1, read as the reverse complement.
GGAATTTTTGAATTGCATATTGCTACACATGAGCAAATGGCAACACTGCGAGACAGTGACCTTGAACAAGTAAATACTTCGCCATGAAAGGTTAGTCATTTATTCTTAAATGGCATGTTTTAAGGTTTCTTCCATCACTCTTGGTTTTATAGTATTGTTAAAAAGTTTCCATTTTTTGGGTCTCCCTGTGTGTGTGTGTGTGTGTGTGTATATACTAGTACATATATATATATATATATATATATATATATATATATATATATATATATATATATATATATATATATATATATATATATAATATACAAGTAAAGGACTGTAGTTTGCAGAACTATATATATATATATATATATATATATATATATATATATATACAGGGATCCTTCACTACTTCGTGTATTTTAAATATTCATAAAAATAAAAAATAAGGAAACTAGGAAATTAAGGAAGAAAAGGGGGAAATGTTAAGGAATATGCCACACAAACAAGGACAAATATGCAAAAAAAAAAAAAACCTAAACAAACAAAAAACAACCCAAAATGTTCCATCAAAACTACTTACATTTTTGTGATGTGCATGTCTTTATGTGTGTGTATTTATATTTTAATTACATCTTATGCATTTTTTTTGAATGTTTAATTGTTATTATAAGCATTTATAATGTTGAATATGTATTTATTGATATTATATACACATGTACATGTACGTATACGTCAGTTCGGGGGCTGGGGGGGGGGGGTTGATTCTACTTCGCGGATTTCAGTTATCGTGGGGGGATCTCGGTCCCAATTAACAGCCTACTTTCCGTGGTTAATGGGGACCGAGACCCCCCTTGACTTTTGAAGTTCCACGAAGTTCCCCCCTGACTGACATATACGTACATGTATATGTGTATATAATATCAGTAAATATATATTCAACACTATAAATGCTTACAATAACACACACACACACACACACACACACACACATATATATATATATATATATATATATATATATATATATATGTATGTATGTTTGTTTGTTTTCCTTTCGGCTTTTTCCCTTTTACTCGGGAGTCGCCACAGCGAATCATCTGATTCGCACATTTGATTTGGCAGAGGTTTTTTTTACGTCGGATGTCCTTCCTGTCACAACCCTTTTTTAGCAAGGGACAGAAACACGCTGACGACTTTGCAGCTACTCTTTACGAAAGTCAGCAATGGTTCTTTTACATGCCTCTCACCATAGACAGTGACAGACATGGCCCGCCTTTGATAACCCAGTTAGCCGCACTGGGGGGACAGTGACAACCTTGTGGAGAGTGGGACTCGAACCCCCAACCTTTGGATCAGTATATATATAATATACTCAGGATGCTTCCATAAACTGTGCACTCTTCATTTCAGAATAATCTGTTTTATCTGAGTCCTCATTTCGTCTATTCATTCATTCATTTTCTGAACCGCTTTATCTTAATTAGGGTTGTGGGGAGGCTGGGGTCCATCCCAGCCTACTCCAGGCTGGGGAACAGTACACCCTGGATGGCTCACCAGGCCATCACAGTGCAGAAACATGCTGACGGAAAGTCAGCATGTTTCTTTTACATGAACCTCACACCATAGACAGTGAGAGACATGGCCGGCCTTTTATAACCCAGTTAGCTGCACTGTCTGTGTGTGTGTGTGTTGGGGGAGGGGGGGGGGGGCGCAGTGACAACCCGTTGAGAGTGGGACTCGAACCCCCAACCTTGGGATCAGTGATCCAGCTCTCTTACCACTAGGCCACCACTGCACCTTAACCATGTGATATGTTTTATTAATCCGTGCATAAAGCCTTGTTTAAGAATTGAGGCACAACATACATCTTCCTGAACTGAGTCATTTAATGCATATTTTTTGTTGAAAAAAAAAAAAAATCTGTTCTTACTTAAAGAGAAAAATGACAAGAACTGGGCTTTTCTTTTGAAGAGCGGGAGTAATGCGCAACAAAACGTCACCATTTTTTTTCATTCGTGATAAATGTGTTTCTAAAATATGTCAGCTTTGCTTCTCACTTCTCCTCGGCACTGTTTCCTCATTTTATGCACAAGTGTCATAATGCATGCAATACATGGAATAAGAAAATTTTTTTTTTTTTTTTTTTTTTACAGAACATCAATCCATCAAATAATGAGTCAAAATATATGAAGAGCCGAGTGACTGTTTCAGCTTCTGAAGACGGTTTGAGAGTGCTTTTAGGGATGCGCTGCACAGGGCTTTTTCACCCCGAGAATATCTTCATAAATTCAAATGTGTGCTGTCCTACTCCTAATGAAAGACTGCCAGGTTTTTTTTTTTTTTTTTCCCTTTATTTTTATTTTTTGCGCCGTGTGTGCTGTTGATATGAATGCAAATGTGGAGATAGATGCAGTGACGGTGCTGAGGATTGAGGAAAGGAATAGCGTGTGAGTTTATATAGAAACCTACTGGGTAAAAGCTGATGTTTATGAAACCTTTACCAGCAGAATTAGGTCAACCAAACAACATATAGACACAAGTGATTTTTCTTCTCAGTGAAAGATACTATACTGCCACCCCCAGCCCCACCACCAACACCCATGTTCCTGTTTATTCACTCACTGACTCACCTGCTGAGCTGTTTAATCCTAATAGGGTTGCTGAGAGACTGGTGTCAACCGACACCCTAAACAGCTCACAGGACCATCCGTCCAGATTCACACTTGGTAGAAATTTGGAACGGCCAGTTAGTCTAAGGTTCATATCTTTGGACTGTGGAAGGAGACAAGAATACCCAGAGAAAACCCAAGCAAACATTGGAAGACTATGCAAACTCACACCAACTACTGTCCCTCAGTAAGCCCTGGACTTGAACCAAGAACCTTCTTGTTATAAGACAGACGTGCTGACCACTATGCCATCACCTTATTTATTCAACATATGGTCAACAGGTTGTCACTGTCGTCGTCGTGCAACCCGCCCAGGTGTGCAGCTAACTGCGTTATCAAAGGCCAGTCACGTCTCTGGCTGCCTATGGTGTGAGGTTCATGTAAAAGAACCATTGCTAACTTTCGACAAGACTAGCTGCATAGCCATCAGCGTGTTTCTGCCCTGCGATGGCCTGGCGAGTTGTCCAGGGTGTGCTCTTCCCTTGCCCGGAGTTGGCTGGGATGGGCACCAGCCTCCGTGTGATGATGATTGATTTTGTGATATTTTTACTCACACCTGAAGTTTCATGCTCAAGTGAAAATTCACTGCGAATGTTATCACTGTCTAACAAGAAAAGACAAGATATCTTCAAATGAACTCTGGAAACTCGGTAAACTGATTGCACAGGCAGCTGTGAAGTTTGCGCAGACAGCTGTTCTAACCTGCAGGGCTTCATGGAGACGTACAGCACTGACAGGTTTCTGGTAAGAGACAGGGGAACAAATGAACAGTGTGTAACTTGGAGCCGTCTCATCTGAAAAGCAAAGAACATTCAGAAAGCTCAACATATGCTTTAGCAGCATCGGGGAGTCCTAGACAGTTGCTGATGTGGTTATATTTACAGCTGTAATAAATATATTAGAACAACCTTTATTAGTTCGGTTATCAAATGGTCAGAAGGTGGTGTCGTTCACCTCCTGGGTTGGAGTCCTGGGCTCGGTGAGGGTGTTTCTGTGTGGAGGTTGGATGTTCTCCCCTGTGTTTGCATGGGTTTGCTTTGGGCACTCCGGTCCCCCCCCCCCTGCACTCTAAAGACGTGCGGCTCATTTACAGTTTCAAATTGCCTCTAGCAGTAATGGCCCCGTGGTGGGGCGCTTGATTACTGATCCCAAGGTCAGGGTTTCAAGCCCCACTGTCAGCGAGTTAGCACTGCTGTTCCCCCAGTGCAGCTAACTGGGTTATCAAAGGCCAGCCATGCCTCTCACTGTCTGTGGAACCATTAGTTCCAAGAACCACTGCTGTCATTCCTAAAGAGCGGGCCATTGGGTTTTGCCATCAGTGTCTTTTTTTTTTTTTTTTTTTTTTTTCCCCCTGCGATGACCTGGCAAGCTGTCTAGGGTGTACTCTACCCTCACCCACAGTTGGCTGATATGAACGCCAGCCTCCCCGCGACCCTAATAAGGATCAAGCTGTCTTGAAAATGACAGAATGAATAAACCTGAGATTGCCCCTAGTGTTGAATCAGATTGAGAATCGTTGTGCGTTGGCCCTACGACGGTATGTCAAGCTCTTCAGGATGTATCCTGCCTTCACCCAGCAAGCCACCAGCCTCCCCGCGACCCTAATAGGATTAAACAGTCCAGTAAATGACTGCGTGAGTGAACGATGGATAGAAGAGAGATCATTACCTGTCATAACAACCCTGGCAGTATTGCTGTCTCTTTAATCTCAGGTTTATTTTGTCTAATATATTATTGTTTCTATAGTAACAACTCTTTCACCCGAACGTGTTTTGTCTAAGTAAGATGTGTTGAGAAATTGATATTATAAGAAGGATAAATTACCTTGCGGGGTGCTGTTATTGGAAAATAAACAACGTGGGAGTAATAACAGCATCACATCATCCCAGTGTTGATCAGTATCTTCCTATACGCTCTTTATATATGAACGTTACGCCGTATAATAGGAATATAAAGATCAGTAGCTTATCTGACTAAAAGAATCAATACTATCTGCATGGCCAAATCAACCGCGAAGAGACGAAACCTAAAATCATCTTCAAGTTTCTCCCACTGTTTCTCTTATAGCTCTCTGTTGTTTTCCACCATAGAACCTGCCTTTACTACATGTATCTCAACATCTGGTGTGTGTTGACGTGGGCTTGGTTGCGAAACGAGCATATTGAGTCTTAACATATACGGTACTGTATTCCAGTGCTGCATGAAGTTGTTTATCCGAAGTGCTTTATCCTGAGAAATGTAGGAGGTTAATATACGCCGACTTCCAGGGAATTTTCAGAGAGACTCAATATTATGTTGCCTGCATTCAAAAATATTAGACTCGCCGCAATGAATCCCAAGCAGCCTTTTACATTCCATATTCTGGGTTGGATATTAAAAAAAATATCACCTTTATTTTGAAGGTAGTGTTGATAACGATATTGCGCGGCTATGTTTGTTCTCTAAGGCTGTTAAATTCAGTGTAGCGGCTATTTGTTTTCCGTTTTGTGCTGCAGATGTACACATTTGAATTTGATTTAAAAGGAAAAAAAAAATAACCTTATTAAAAGCAGTGACTTACAAATTAATAAGCCATCCATGATGGATTGTTAAAATTGTCTCATACGTCATGAATGTATCATTCATTCATTCATTTTCTGTAGCCACTTAATCCTAATTAGGGTCCTAAACAGGGAGGCTGGCGCCCATCCCAGCTGACTCCAGGTGAGGGAATAGTACACCCTGGAAAGCTCGCCAGGCCATCACGGGGCAGAAACACGCTGACGGCTATGCAGCTACTCTTGTCAAAAGTCAGCAATGGTTCTTTTACATGAACTCTACATCATAGATAAACAGTGAGACACATGGTGGGCCTTTGATAACCCAGTTAACTGCACTCGGGGCAGTGACAACCAGTTGAGAGTATGGCTGGAACCCCCAACCTTGGGGTCGGTGATTCAGCACCTTTATCACTTTACCAGGGTGAAATCTATCACTATATTCATCACTCACTTGCCTAAGCGCTTAATAAACATGCAAAGATAAATCTCGTGAGGAAACCACACAGTAGAGATAATCCAAAATCAGAGTAGATAACACAGGCAGAGTTTATATGCAGATACATACTGGCAAACACGAAGCAGGTATTCAGCAACAAGGAGACAAAACAGATCGCAGATAGAAAATAAACAAAGGCTTGGTAACGAATTGCATTAATGATGCACAACAATAGTTTGTGAAGTGAGAAAGTCCTTGTATACGGAATATGTGATCCGGTTTGATTAAGAACATGTGTTCTGGTGGTCCGAACCAAAGTCTGAGCAGTGAAAAGAGGTATAGTGCGTGAGATGATGATGTTACAGTTATTTATTCATTTTCGGAACCACTTAATCCTAATTAGGCTCACCGAGAGGCTGGCACCCATCTCAGAGTACACCCTGATCAGCCCGTAGGGCAGAAACACTTGACGAAAGTCAGCAATGGTTCTTTTACATGAACCTCACACCATAGACAGACAGTGAGAGACATGGCCTGCCTTTGATGACCCAGTTAGCTGCACTGGCTGGGGGGGGGGGGACTCGAACTCCCAAACTTAGGATCAGTGATCCAGCCCGTTTTACCACCAGGCCACCACTGCCCATATTGCAGTTACAGTATTATCAGAGTTTATCCATAATTCCGCAACAGAAACATCCAGTGGGTTTCTTCTTCTGGGACGAGACACGGTTTCAGCCCTCACACATCACAGGGCTCTAAATGACACGTGTCTGATGGTAACACGCTATGTTTCACAACATGTGCTTGTACAGTAATAAACGTATACCGTTGTCTTTATTAAGTGCTGTTTCCTGAGAGCTTTTCCATAATGCATGCTCTTTAACGTCCAGTATTAATTTTGACGGAATGTAAAGCCCCCTGGTTTGTCTTTTGTGGGATTTCTGAAAATTACGCTGTGATCATTCTCAGGATGATGGAAACAACAGGATTGGGTTCTTGCTATATTCTGCTTTTATGTTGCTTTATAAATGGCTGCCTTTGATGGCCAACAGCTAGGCGTGCATCAGGAAAAAAAGAGTTGGTGCACACACTGAGCCAGTACACACATATGCTTCACTGGCAATGATTCTAATATCCCCTGGTGAGAAGCTGGCAGCACACAGTAAATAACCTCTGTGCTCACCTAATCCCCCACTATCAGTCTATATGCAGCCCTTATCTGACCTGAAGACACCAGGCTAACGCTAAAATCAAATAAAGCTGCACTCGTACTGCTATACTCGATTACTATCTTTTATTTAAAGCTACTTTTGGTCCCTTGGCTGAAGGTGAAAGTCAATCAGCCTAATGAGAAATAATTATTCATGAGAACCTTAGTGGAAAGGGCATAATAATGGTGTACTAATATATTAGCAATAAGATTCATAGGTTATTCTCAATGATGGAACATTTGAAATGAGGTCCTGCTTCGAGAGAAGAAACGTAATTAGAGTTAACTCTGTCTCGCACCATAATTTCATCAGCATTTCAAAGTGGTGTGTGTTTGATCATCCAGGTTGACCTTTATCTTATTGCCCATTTCTCAACAGCATGTAAGAGCCGTGTTTCGTATAAACTAACATTACCCGGCGGGGGGTAAGTGTTACCTCTGTCAAATTATACCAAAAAAAAAAAAAAAAAAAAACACAACTTGAGGAAAGTTGCCGTGTGATTGGCAGACAGCTGAGGGATTCGAACAACCTGGAAAGAGGAAACCTGTAAAGCTTGTCTTACTCCAGGCTCAAGGCGTCGTCCCGCTGCAATCAAGCAAGTGAAGCAAGAAAATAGAAGTAAACCGTCCCTATCCCCAAGAGGTCCCTTCCTTTCCAAATAGGTTTATGTGGACATTGTGTATTTTTACCTTTAGGCAAATTAAATTCAATTTACAGCTGGAACATGTCAATATTTTTCAAGCCGACACGTCACTGTCTGTATAATACAGTGATGCCTCACTACTTCGTGCTTCAGTGCATCGCGGGTTTTTCAAAAATATTCATCAAAACATAAAAAAAATAAGGGAACTCACGAAAAATATGGAAAGAGTTAAGGAAAAATCCACAAAACAAGGCCAATTATATAAAAAAAAACAAACAAAAACAAAAAAACAACCCTAAACCCCCCAACAAATCTACTTATATTTTAATGTGAGGTGCGCATCTCTGTGTGTGTGCGCGAACGCGCGTCTGTATGTGTGTGTGTATTTATCTTTTATTTACATCTTATGCATTATTTTTGAATGTTTAATTGTTATTATAAGCATTTATAGTGTTGAATATGTATTTATTGATATTATATACACATATACATGTACATATACATCAGTCAAGGGGGGGGGTCAATTGTACTTCACGGAAATCAGCGGTCACCGGGGGCGACGGGGGGGGGGGGGTCCTCGGTCCCCATTAACCGTGGAAAGTGAGGGATCCCTGTAGTCCTGGACTCATTGTGTTATTTTTTTTCCGGTATGGCAGTATTTTGGTATGGTGGCACAATGGCATAGTGTTTAGCATGTTTGCTTCACAGCAAGAAGGTCCTGGGTTTGATTCCCAACTTGGGTATTTCTGTGTGGAGTTTGCATGACCTACCCATGCTGTTGTGGGTTTTTTCCGGGTATTCCGGTTTCCTCCCACAGTCCCAAAACATGCATATGAGGATAATTGGCTTTTCCAAATCATCCCAGGTGTGTGTGTGTGTGTGTCTGTGTGTGTGTGTGTGTGTGTGTGTGTGTGTGTGTGTGTGTGTGTGTGTGTGTGTGTGTGTGTGTGTGTGCGTGTTTTCGTGTTCGCCCTGCGATGGCCTGGCAAGCTGTCCAGGGTATACCCTGCTCTTGCCCAGAGTTGGCTGAGATTGGGCGCAAGCCTTCGTGCAACCCTAATTAGAATTAATTGGTTCAGAAAATGAATGAATGTGTACGCAGGTGTGTTGAACAAAAAGGTGTGAGAGGACTGCAGGCTTATATAGATGTGGGCCGTCCTTATTCACACCAAAATCCTTTCCAGGACAACTTTACTAATGAGCTGAGGAGTTTAAATAAGATGCAAAACAGTCTTTGTTTTTTTTCTTCTTCTTTTGTGTGTGCGTGTGTGTGTGTGTGTGTGTGTGTGTGTGTGTGTGTGTGTGTGTGTGTGTGTGTGTGTGTGTGTGTGTTCTCCAGGGCTTGTGTCTGACAGCCCTGTCTTCAGTTGCTTTATTTGTTTTTTTGGGGTTTTTTTTTTTTTTTTTAGTCGCGCTGTCTGTTTTATAGAAAAGATAAGTTAACAAAAAATTGTCATACAGTTGTGTGCATAAATTAAGATTAAACGTATTGAGACGTGATACTATAGAAAATAATCAAAGACAGCATAGTGTGACAATTTCCCAGACAGAAACACATGCTGATATTTTTAAAAATTCATACTTTACTGTCTGTCATTTTCATTTAAGCACAATCCATTCAGGATAATAATAATAATAATAATAATAATAATAATAATAATAATAATAATAATAATGGATATTTAGCCTATAATCATTTTATAAATATAAAGCCTTAATTTTTTAAAAGACTATGAATATATTAGGGCACATCAGAAACCAGGGCAGTGGCGGCGTGGTGGTGACGTGCTGGTTTAGTGATACCAAGGTCGAGGGTTCAAGCCCCACTGTCAACGGTTGTCACTGCTGTGCCCCCAGTGCCGCCAACAGGGATATCAAAGGCCGGTCATGTCTCTCACTGTCTGTGTTGAGAGCTTCATGTAAAAGAACCAGTGCTGACTTTCATCAGGAGTAGCGGCATAGCCGTCAGCATGTTTCTGCTCTGCGATGGCCTGGAGAGCTGTCCAGGGTGTACTCTGCCTTTGCCAGCATCCGCACGGCCCTAATTAGGATCAAGCGGTTCAGAAAATGGATGAATGACATCAGACATGGCATAGTTTTGCTTCATGTAAAATAGTTTTTAAAGTGCAGTGCAGTGATTCTTTGAGGCCACCAGTTTTATTATATATTATATATTTTATAAACACTGCTCAGCTATATTCTTTTATGATAAAGTCGAACTGTTGCGTTCTCCCTTCCAAAGAGGATGCTGTCTAGGAACAATATGCATTGCAAGTGTTCTCTTGACTTTGGGAAATTTAGAGAAGAAGAGATCAGATGTGACTGAGTATAACAGTTGAGGTAGAGTAGGCCGAGAAATTCCTCAGTATGTAGAACAGGGTTCTCCAATCTTATCCACAAAGGGCTGGTGTGGGTGCAGTAGCCACACCTTCCACCTGTTTCCACCAATCACTGATCATCAAAAGAAAAGAAATGGAAAAAACTAAATTGGACATTACTATTTCAATTCTGAAGTGCGGCCATCTTGGTGAGATCACCTTGCTTTAGGACTTAAAGCAGGGGTCGGGAACCTTTTTGTCTAAGAGAGCCAAAAAAAATGACATATTTTAAAAAAATCTAATCCTCTGAGAGCCATATATATATATATATATATATATATATATATATATATATACACAGTCAGCCCCCAACTTACGAAGACCCTTGTGTACGAAATCCCTGGGTTACGAAAAACATTTTCCTGAGTTTCCGTCCCTGAGATACGAAACAAACCCCTCTGACGAAAAGAAATTTAAAATTCAAACGCGCCAATCAAAATTTCACACGATGCGTGAGTTGCTCTCTCATTGGCTGTCTCTCAACATCCCTCCCTGCTGGCCTCCCAGATAGAGACAGAAGGAGGCTACACGCTTTAGTTTTTAGTTTAGTTTTTTAAGTTGTTTTATTTAGTAAATGTTTAATAAATGTGGGCGCAGTTGAGCTCATCTGGAATTCCGATCCCTCAAGTAATCAAATTAAAGTTGAGTTTGTCAAGCAGGGAATGCGCTTTGAATTCACGTCTTGTGGGCTTGGCCCGCAGCACACGTGCGCGAGAGAGAGAGAGAGAGAGAGAGAGAGAGAGAGAGAGAGGTGTGTGTGTGTGTGTGTGTGTGTGTGTGTTAAGAAAAAATGTTTAATAATGCTTTAATTAATAAATATGTTAATAAATGTTTTAATATGTTAATAAAATAAATGGCTTAATAAATTATTTTCTTTTACTTTTAACACATATTTCATACAAAATTGGTGTACTTTTATCATTTTTAAAGGGTTTATGGGGTTTATTCAGTCCAAAGACTGGAGCCTTGGAACGAATTAGGCGTTTAACATGGAAGATGTGACCCCTACTTACAAAATCCCCGCCATACGAAAAGGGCTAACGAACGATTAATTTCGTAAGTTGGGGGCCGACTGTATATCTATCTATCTATTTATATATATATATATATATATATATATATTAATACTGAATACAACTAAATGGAAAAAGAAGACCAACAATTTGAGAGTATAATAAGACTCTGGATTTATTTGAAGTGACATAGTCATAACGAAGTTATTTATTGATAAGAAAAGTACTTTTTACTATTAATGCGACTTCTGGTGCTGCATGGTTTTGCTGATGGCTTTATAGTCTGGCTGATACATGCTGAGGTTCAGCTTCATCCAGGGGTTTAGGCTTCTGTCTGTTAAACGTGACCGCAGGTTGGTCTTGATGTTTTTCAGGTGAGAAGGACTGCTTGCATGCATATGTTCGAGCCAAACATGGTCAATACGACAAGACTCACATGCTGCAGTGTTTATGTGACAGGAAGTGCATCCCAAGTTTTGGCAATCAGCTGGTCTGCGGGTTGAAGTTTTTTTATGGCTGTCCATTTGTGTTTGCTTGCCAGCTGTGCTTGGCTTCGTGGAAATGAGCCGATCTAAAACGAGGGAAATTTACCTCTTTACCCAGAAACAACACGCACAGTCTGTGGCTGTTGTTATAATCCAATAAAATTAGAGTTTCAAGGTATCGTACCCGCCCGCATACTGGCTTACAGAAAGAATTGGCTCTCTACTGCGCGCCACAGTGACGTGGCATTGAAAATAGATGTATAGATGTAAATGCACGAGATTTATTCATCTGTTTTTGTTTTATTTGATGACTTTTTTTGTATTTTAATTTAAATGACAGTGAAATTATGTATTCGTTATCCTGTTCAGAAATACCACCTGATTTATCTGAGAGCCAGATACAGTCATCAAAAGAGCCACATCTGGCTCGCGAGCCATAGGTTCCCGACCCCTGACTTAAAACGAGATGATCTCACCAAGATGGCCCCACTTCAGAATTTAAACAATCTAATAATCTAGTAATGTCCAATCTAGTTTTGTTCTTTTCCTTTGATGATCAGTGATTGGTGGAAACAGGTGGAAGGTGTGGCTACTGTTTGGTTGAAGTGAAAACCTGCACCCAACACCGGCCCTTTGTAGATAAGATTGGAGACCCCTGATGTAGAAGCTAGGAAATAATAGATTAATTATTTGTTATTTTCATCATTTACCAAATAAACAGAGATCATTCAGTTCTAGCTGTGAGCAAATCAGAGCTTTTCCGGTGGAGAAATTGCATAGGGCAGGATTGTGGTTTTTAACTTGGTTCTGCATTTTTGCTATTTCAGGTTAAGTCTCTGTTAAGTCTTGCTGTACTTCACCCTACTTGGCACTCTGTTATCTATGAGACATTCTGGTCCGACGCCCATTGCACTCTCCGCACCCATGTGTCGTTCACAGGTGTTGGATCCCTGAGCTTCACAACATGCCCCAATGATAGCAACCTGTTAGCGCTAGAATTTTTTAGTAGCAGGTGTGTTCCTGTCTTCAACAGCCAGTCTCACTAGATAAGCTAATTACATTCCCCTCACCTATTCCGTTTAGCTCATTTATACCGCCACAGGTGCCGGAGGAGACAGGTGGTATCAAAATTCGGCTCTCAGGTTCAATTCGACAATGCTTGCGAGCTCACGTGTTTAGCGGAGTGTGAAGTGCTTTACAACAAATGTAAACAAAATGGGCTACAGACAGTGTTGGCAAGGTAAAAGGGTGATGTATTATTTCACCTGCCAACTGGCATCACAATAAAACAGAATTGTTTGCAACATGAAATTTTAAACACACAGTCAAAAACTGAGCATAAGCGTCCACAGGTGAACGGCGGCGGAATGCACGATTATTCCTTTTTCAAAGAGTGTTTCCAACTTAGGCTTTGTATACGGTCTGGTAAATATTTCTGTGCACTGCATGCAGGGATCGGAAAATACTTCAATAATTGTACTTGTGGATTGCACGGAGCTCAGCTGACTATGGGCCAGAGTAGGATGCGCCCCAAACGGTTTGCCAGACCATCACAGGGTCGACACATACAACCACTCCCACTCACACCTAGGGTCGAACTGAAGATCCAATTAACTTCATCCACATGATTTTAGAATGTAGGAGCAAACAGGAGTACCCAAAGGACACCCAGAGATCAGGGTGCAGATTTCGGTGCCTCCTGAGAGCAGAATCCAATCCCAGCTGGCTTTGGAATGGAGGAGAGTGTAGTGTGCACCCTGAACAAGTTGCCTGGTTGTTGCTGTTGCTGTCACACATAGACAAACAACTGTTCATACTTTCATCAACATCAACCAGCGATTTAGAGTAGCCACATAAATTATTGCTGTGATGGCCTGGCGAGCTGTCAGGGGCTGTAATTTGCCCTGGCCCAGAGTCGGCTGAGATGGGTGCCAGACTTCCCGTGACCCTGATTAGGATTAAGTAGTTCAGAAAATGAATGAAGGAATGACTTAAACTAATGTCGATGTCTTTGGACTGTGGGAAGAAACCCACACAAGCAGATGAGGAGAACTTGCAAACATCACCCAGAAACGCTCTCGCCTGGTCTCAGACGGACATCGGTTATTTTGGTTTATCAACTAATCCAGTTAACTTGAGTCATTTTAATCAAGTAAGATTTTGACACAAACTCCAGAAGGTTCCAAGTTCGAGCGCCTGCACTCTGTTTGCAAGTTCTCAATGTGATTGTGTGACTTTCCTTCAGGTGCTCCAGGTTCCTCCCACCGTCTATTAGTTGAAGTGGTTACTATAAATGGTTCATAGGTGGGGGTGTGGACATGAAGGGATGTTTGCCTATGTGTAACCCAGCAATAACTTGGCAACCTGTTCGGTGTGTATCTGATCTCCCAACCTCCAGTGAATGAATCACACACACACACACACACACACACACACACACACACACACACCTTGTGTACTTAAGTGCGAGATATTAATAACCTTTAACATTTGTATGCCTGCCACCTCATCAAAGTAAAGTGAGAGGATTTTTACTTGAACCTGGCAACCTAGATGTATATATTTTGACATATACATATACATATACAATTATAGACATATAATTTGATTGCTTGGAGTATACAGTGGTACCTTAATTTACGAAATTAATCCTTTTCAGAGCCTTTTTCTTAACCTGGATTTTTCGTAAATTGAACCGCATTTTACATGTAAAACACGTAATTCGTTCCAAGGCCCCCAATACTACCCCTTAAACCCTTTAAAACTTATAAAAGCATACCTTTTAAGACCTCCTGCTTCAATATCGTACTGACGGTAAACGGCTTTGGCCATATTCCTTTGTGATATCACGAGCCCGCTTCCTCTTTTAACTCACACCGGAAATCACACACCTGTGTGTGTGTGTGTGTGTGTGTGTGTGTGTGTGTGTGTGTGTGTGTGTGTGTGTGTGTGTGGACCATGTCTTCTTAGCAGAGTTATAATCTTACAAATGTTAATGAAAGGTTAAAAGCCTGAGTCAAAAAATAGCAATGCTGTCCTTTACACTAAAAGCATTATGGGAGATACAGCTCCATAATAGCCAATAGGAGGGAGATGCGTCATCCCTCCTTGCCAATGGGAGGTCAGTGGGGCGGGATGTTGAGAGATAGCCAATGGAAGGCCAGTGGGGCGGGATGTTGAGAGATAGCCAATGGGAGGGAGCCGCCTCATCCCACCTAGCCAATGGGAGGCCAGCGCGTTTGGCTCGTTTCATAAGGAGAACTTGTTTTGTATACAGAGAGAAAAATTTTGGAAAATGTTTTTCGTAACCTGGATTTTTCGTTTGCTGGGACTATCGTAAGGTGACGTACCACTATATAGCGCTCCACCAAGTGAGCCACCCACACACACACACACACACACACACACACACACACACACACACACTACATGCTCACCTTTACACTCACACACAAATAGACACACATACACACACACACACACACACACACACACACACACACACACACACACACACACACACACACACACACACACACCCTTTCCCGGAGCCTGATACTAGTCCCGTGTCATATAGTCATGATCTCTCACACTCCTGTGTCTCAGCTACAGAACCCAAATGCTTTTCCTTGTTAGCGCTCGACTACACAAGCAAGACATCAGTCCAGGAAAAGGTCAGAAACTAAGATGAAGTTTGATTAGAAAATGATCACAGCTCTCTTGAGCAACAGGGCTGTTAAGCTACGAGTCAGCAGAGGATGCCGTTGACGGTGGTGTGTTTGTTGCCAGTGTAATATTTTGAGAACGAGCATTCAAATCAAGGACATGCTCAACTGCACAAGGCCTGATTGAACAGATGGCAAGTCAAAGTCTTTGGTGTTTTTTTTTTTGTTGTTGTTGTTTTTTTTTTTTTACTTGTTCTCATTTAAATCCCTGCACAGAGTGAATGTGAAAGTACGACGGCGCTGTTTCGCATCACCTTTTCGTATCACTGTACCGTTCAACCTGACATCTTTTCTTTTAAAAGTGTGTTCTTTCCACCACTCCCTTATTTACCTTTGGGGTTTTTTTTTGAAACCAAAAGCCTAACACATCGTTCTTTCTCTTTATTATTTCTGACAGCTGGGACCACATATATATTTGGGAAAGGTGGCGCTCTCATCACATACACATGGGCACCAAATGAGCGACCAAGTACCAGGGCAGACCGGCTGGCCGTGGGCTTCAGCACCCAGTTAAAAGATGCAATCCTTGTGCAGGTGGAGAGCACGCAGGGCCTGGGAGACTTCCTCCAGCTACATATAGTGAGTATCAAGCTTTGATCACTGCATAATAACCCTACAGTGCTGTTCTGTTGAAAGACTGAAAGATTCACCACAAACTCGAGGCAGTTGGTGATCAGCTACAGGGATCCCTCACTTTCCGCGGTTAATGGGGACGGAGACCCCGAGCCCCCACCCCCCACCCCACCCCCGCGACCACCGATTTCAGCGAAGTAAGATCGACCCCCCCCCCCGTCTGACGTATACGCACATGTATATGTATATATAATATCAATGAATACATATTCAACACCATAAATGCTTATAATCACAATTGAGAGATTTTCTTTTGGCTTTTTCCCTTTATCAGGGGTCGCCACAGCGAATGATTCCCATGTTTGATTTGGCATAAGTTTTTACATCGGATGCCCTTCCTGACACAATTCACAAGCTGACTTTAGCAAGGGACAGAAACACGCTGATAGCTTTGCAGCTACTCTTTACGAAAGTCAGCAATGGTTCTTTTACATGAACCTCTCGCCATCGACAGTGAGAGACATCGCCCGCCTTTAATAACCCAGTTAACTGCACTGGGGGAGACAGTGACAATCTTGTGGAGGGTGGGACTTGAACCCCCAACCTTAGGATCAACGATCTAGCGCCCTTTACCACCAGGCCACCACTGCCCTAATGCTTATAATAACAATTAAACATTTAAAAATAATGCATATGATGTAAATAAAATATAAATACACACACACACACACACACACACACACACACACACACACACACACACACACAGATGCGAACCTCACATAAAAATGTAAATAGTTGGGGGGTTTTGGGTTGTTTTTTTGTTTTTGTTTGTTTGTTGGGTTTTTTTGTTTGTTTGTTTTTTTTCGGGGGTGGGGCATAATTGGCCTTGTTTTGTGGCATTTTCCTTAACTTTGTCCCTACTTTTCCTTAATTTCCTTATTTATTTTTTTTTTCAATTAATATTTTTGAAAAACCACACGATGCACTGGAGCCGCAGAAACTGAAGCTCGAAGTAGCGAGGGATTACTGTATATGGAAACTGATGTTTTTATTTATTTTTATTTGTTATCACTGTCAGGATCAATATTTAAACATGAAAACATTTCATGGACAGTTTGTCTCTAATGACAATAATATTTTTGCTTAGTTGTATCACTTCGCAGCGCCAGTTCAAGCAATTAAGATGACATGACATGAGCGTGTCACTTCTGTAGATGTCACTTGTGGTTCTGGGACCCGTATTACCTTTGAAAAAAAAAAAAAAAAAAAAAGAATGCAAATGAAGTTGGATAAAATCTTAAGTTGAGTCATTCCTTTCAGGCATTCTAAAATCACGAAGCTGCACTGAAGCCATATTCTAAGATCAAGCTGGAGAAATAAGCCTTGTCATTTGCCCCAGATAAGGAGCGATAACACGGCTCATAGGGAAGATTAGAAGCGCCTGGTGAGAATGTTAATCTGCATAGTGTAAGGGCATAAAAACAGCCGGCGTAAGACTCGATCATATTTTAGACTATTAAAATTATATAGTGCTGGGACGCTGGGACTGATTGGTGGGATGACATGTTGGAAAATGGTTTACTGACCTTCTAGATATTTATCACAATGATGCCTAATAATAAAAAAAAGAAATAAAATTATAATAATAATAATAATAATAATAATAATAATAATAATACATTCAGTGAGTGGCACGTTGGCAAAGTTCGCGCATAAAACTCACAACAAGAAGGTCATCGGTTTAAGTCCCGGGTTTGGGTGTTTCTGTGTGGGTTTTCTCTGGGAATTTCGGTTTCCTCCTACAGTCCAAAGACATTCACATTGGGTTAATTGGAAGTTCCGATTGAGCCCTAGATGTCGGTGAGTATGTGAAGGGTTGTTTGTGTGTGTGTGTGTGTGTGTGTGTGTGTGTGTGTGTGTATTGGGATGTACTGGGATGATCTGCTGAGCTGTTGAGGCTGTACCCCGCCTTATCTCTGTGTCGGCTGCGATAGGCACCAGAATCCGAGTAGTATTAATTGCTCAGCAAATGAGTGAGTGACTGAGTGAGTGGATCCGTTTTGTCTGAAGGTTGGACGTTTACATTCGAAACCCCTTCTTAGCAGTTCAGGAATAAACAGTCTGACAGCAGCTGCTTGGCCATACACAGAGCAGTGTTTGTTTTCAGAGCCTCCCCCTTGCTTGTTGCAGTCTTTAAACTCAACAATGGTTCGTTCTGCTGCTGAAAGGCTGGGTTTGTGTGAGCTCTGTCAGATGGCTGTTTTGATGGCTCGTCTGTGAAATGCCTTTCCGTTAGATGCCGTTCTAGCTATACGGCTTATTCTCACTCCGCACAAGGGCATCGCTCAACATTGAGTTTCACACCATCAAGCACCTGTGATTTGGCATGTATAATGTATGAGGTCCCGTTGTAAATAAAAGCAAGTCTGTAAAGTTTATGGTGAGCATAAAAAGCAGGTTACAATACGGTTTGCCTCTGCTTTTGTCGTCAGCACTGCTTTCACCTCAATGCTTGTCCTTCATGCAGAAGTATTTGCTTTTGCTTCTGAAATTACAACCGAGGACACATCGTTCGTTTCAGCATCAGTACAGCAACGACATGGACTCAAGAACATAAGGCAAGAAAACGCTTTACAAATACTGTACTGTCTTTACAAATGTATTTATTCATTCATTTACCAAAACCACTTACTCCTACTGAAGCTCGCCGGAAAGCTGGTGTATATTTCAGCTGACACTGGGAGAGGGTCTGGTACCCTCTGAACCCTTCACCAGACCACTGCAGGGCAACACACGCAACCATTCTCACTCACGCCTAGTGGTAATTTGGAACCGCCGGTTCGCCGAATGTGCATGTCTGTCCTGTGTAATGAAACTGGAGGACCCGAAGGAAACCCATGCGGGCATTCGTAATTGAAACGAATGCATATGACTTTGGGTAATATATATATATATATAGAGAGAGAGAGAGAGAGAGAGAGCATTTTCTGAGTAGATCCTTCCGTAGGAGAGTGCTCAATACTTTTTGGTAGAGCAAATAACAAAAATAAAAGGACAGGACAAAGACTTTCTATTGAAACTCCATTTATCACTACAGATCTGTTTCGAGGGGTGGTGAAACCATCCTCTCTCTTCAGGTGATTATATATTATATATTATATATTATATATTATATACTTCTATAATCACCTGAAGAGAGAGGACGGTTTCACCACCCCTCGAAACAGATCTGTAGTGATAAATGGAGTTTCAATAGAAAGTCTTTGTCCTGTCCTTTTATTTTTGTGTATATATATATATATATATATATATATATATATTTTTTTTTTTTTTTTTTTTTTTTTATGGTGCTCTACCTTAAAACACGACTTGGATTTATCTATATCCAATCATACCCATATTGTCCCACAGTGTCCCACTATCCCTCTGGCTCGACGTGGCTCCTGGCTGATGATGCCTTGCACCAATTTCTCGCCCACAGAGTCTGAGACCTGCAGCAAAGCGCGAGCTGATGAATGAGGTGGTGCCAGCAGCAGACCAGCTGTTCTCACTGGCAGTAATGTGAAGCAGAGTGGTTTGATATTCCAAGGTGGCTTTATATCGATCTTCACAGAGACTGCGGCCTCCATCATCTCACAGGCATTTTGGAATGAGGGTGCCGTAGGGGTTCACCACCCCACTTGTCAGGGGGACGCTGATGGATTAATGGAGCTGTCTGATCTTTGTGACTGAGTTTGTTTGGTATAAGCAGGTATTAGGGGAGAGGTGCTGTAGGAGGAGTATAGATCACAGATTCCCAACCTTGGTCCTGGGGTACCACCGATCTGCACTATGTAATGTTTGAAGAAGTGCTGTTCATTAGCTGATTGGTTGAATCTGTTGTGTTGGAAGTATATACAGGATACAACTACACCAGGATCAATGTTGGGAGTGAAGATGATGGCTAGGATGAGATGAAGATGTCCAGAAGGTTTGAAACCAACATTGGGAGTGAAGATGATGGATAGGATGAGATGAAGATGTCCAGAAGGTTTGGTTTCAAAGCCTTTCTAAGAATCTGTAGAACATGGCTTTAACCCAAAAACCCAAGGATTCCTGAATGGGAAATGGAGGATCTGACGTAACCTACCCTTGTAGATTCATCTCAATCGTAGACTGATCATTTGTGTCTTCACACCCCTGCCATGCTCTCAACAGAGACAGAGGCTAATGCTCCAGACAGCCATTTGTATTAAACCAATTCTAGGGCACTAGTATTAGATTGCACATAGATTCCTATATTTCAGGAAACTGTGAGACGTGTCATCTTCAGACAAATGGAGAATGAATATCCTGTAGCTTTTACTAGATGGACTTGTTATCTTGGCTCTCAGACAATAATCAGTGATGATGCATGAGATGTTCATATCATAGGAGGTATCCTACCTCCGTACTTACACAATCTATACACTCTTGACCACAAAGCAGCTACAATTGCTGCACTTTTAGGTTCTACAGTACAGAACTCCCTCATTCTGCCTCGGGCTGAGGGCATCCATCTCACGTATGACTTATTGTGGAGTACTTTGGGCTGAGGAACAGATGCAAAGGTCGGGGAGGGGGAGGGGCTGTCCTCAGGGGAAATCAGTCTTTTTAGCAGTGTGTATCCCCTGGACAGATGTGCCATGATTAAAAACGGAGGGAAATCTGTCAAATGGTGGTGCCTTGCCTCATAATTAAAGGAGCACCTGTTTCTGAAACAGTGGTCTCCAGTGTTTAAGCATTGTACATTGACTCAGCATTTTCTTTCCGTCCTTGGAGCAGCTCTGATATTTACTTGAAATGTAATGGAAATGCGATGAATCGGCAGCGATAATATATGTAAGTGTTAAATGTTTAAGCTTGAAAATCCTCAGAAGTGTGTGTGATCTAATTTATTGAAATTTCTTTCAGATCGCCAAATTAGCATGTCTTCTTTATATATATATATATATATATATATATATATATATATATATATATATATATATATATATATATACACACAATCAGACAAACATCAGACAAAAACGTCCTCACCGAGCCTGGGACTTGAACCTAGGACTCTCTTGCTGTTCGGCAGATATGCTGACCACTACACCACCATCACACCTATGATAATAATTATGCTTCAATATTTCCAAATGTTAAATTTTGGCTTTATAATTGTGCGTACACTGAAATCACAAAATTTGATTTATTGAAAAGATTTATGGACGTGGTGAGGGAGGATGTGCAGGTGATTGGTGTAAAGGAGAGGGATGCTAAGGACAGAGTGAGATGGAGCGAGATGATCTATTGTGGCGACCCCTAACTGAAGCAGCTGAGCAAGAATAAATCAAGTTGAAAGTTCTTTGGCGGAACTCGGAAGCTATAAAGTTGTCAAGACTTACATTTATCGAATGTCTAATACTCTACCAGCCTAAACTTTTTGACTGGTACTGATGTTGATAGGAACAAGAGAAGTCAATGTACCAGAACTGGCATACTGTACTGAATTCCCAAACCACCCTAAATTTAAATCAGGGGAATTACACCAGACAACTTGGATGTTGCCCAAGTTCTTGATTTCCCAAATTCCAAGTTGAATGACCTCTCATGACATTGCACTTTAAATGCTGAAAGGTTTTCAGAGCCGGCAGTGGTGGCCTGATGCTAAAGGTGCTGCACCATCGATCCTAAGGTTGGGGGTTGAAGCCCCATTCTCAACAGGTTGTCGCAGAACCCCCAGTGCCAGCCATGTCTCTTACTGTCTATGGTGTGAGGTTAATGTGAGGACAATAGTAGCTGCATAGCTGTCACTATGTTTCTGTCCTGCGATGGCCTGGTGAGCTGTACAGGGTGTACACTGCCCTCGCCAGGAGTCGGCTGGTATGGGCACCAGCCTCCGTGTGACCCTAATTAGGATTAAGTGGTTACAGAAAATGAATGAATGAAGGTTTTCAGAGTGGTGTACAGTGGATTACAGCATAATTTCAGGGAGGGGAAAAAAGATGGAGCCTGGTGATGGAACAGTTGATCATAACAGCTGCTATAACATACAGTGCCCATCAAAACTCTAGACACACCTACTCATTCTAACTGAAGTAGAAATTATCCCCAAACCTTTGACTGTGCTCTATATACAGTATAGTGGTTGATCTGCTTCACTTGCATCTTATGGAGAAGCCCCGCTGCCCGTAAGGGCATTGTGAAAATGATGAGTCTTAACCTTGTGGTAGAATTTACACCTGATCATGACGAGATGTTACATTTTACTAGAGGTCACCGGCTCGAATCCCGGTTGATGCCACAGCTTTCCATGACCGGGGAGTCCATGGGAGCTAATTGGCGGAGCTCTCACAGGAGGGCGGGATGGCATAGGCTCACTTCTCTGTCACTCAGAGCAATCATCAGCGCAATCATGGGCATCTATGAGCTCATCCGTACAAAGGGGAAGATAACTCTTTCACTCCGAGTGTGTTAGACCATCCCAATAATACACATACATAGCAGAAAGAACCGAGTGGCAGCACCACATGTCAGGCAGAGGGCATGTGCATGCTTGCACCCTTGGTGGCTGGTAGTGGTTGAGCGATAGGAAAGGCAACACTAGATGGATGGGAATAGAATGCGACTAAATATGGGAGGAAATGGGCTATGGTGGTCTACAGATGATTCGTAAACATACTTTGATTGAAATGTGCATCTATTGCCGTGCTTTTCAATTATTTTCTGTGGCGCCCCCTCCAGGAAGAAAAAAATTTTCACCTCCTCACCCCCCTACCGCCCCGCCAGCGTCTGATAATACTATTATTCGTCTATAAAATTGTTATTAGTACACCTGTGCACAACATTGCATAATTATTAATATTAAAAACAAAAAAGAAAGAAATACGTACGTATATTTCAACTTACAATAAAGAAAAACTTCATTAACATTGTTTTTTAATCTGAAACAGAAAAGATTTAAAGTGCACCAATGTGCTTGAAATAAAAAAAATCCTTATTTAAACTCATTCAACTTATGTCTTAATATCTCTCTCCACCTTTCTCTTCGTTCCTGTTTGAAATTTTCCCATGTTGTTTCTTGAGGCGTTGTTTACTGCACTTCATATAATTTGTTCGTGCGAAAAACCGCTACATCATAGCTCGACAATGAGAGCGCCACTGCTAACTAGTGGAGTGGAAGTGCAATTACACTTAATTCTTGTACACTATTCAACAAAAGCATGTCCTCCACAGGGTCCATACGCATTCCCCCCAGCATCACATCTGCACCCCCCCCCCCCGGCATTATACCGCGCCCCACTTTTTGAGAAGCACTGATCTAATGGTTATACCAGAAGAAAGAAGAAGTTGTAGAGTAGTTTTTATTTGTATTGTTCTAAAAACCTGCTGATCCTTAACGTAGGTAGATCTTTTTGGTGAATATATCTCAGACTAATACGGTTGTGTCATTGATCTGCACATGTCTGACTGGTTTGTGTAGCCACTAAAATAATCAGTTTAACATTCCTGTGATACATTTTAAGCCGCTCTCATAAAGCCTCCACATTTGTTGGGTCATTTTTACTAAATGTCTGCCATGTTTCCATCTGCTGTGGATTTGTTTGTTGGTGCTGTGGGCCACATAAGATTTGTGAGAGAGTCACAGTTTACTCTGGAATGTAAACAAATCAACGGAGCGTGTTCATTTTTACTACAGGAAACGACATACACTAGTTGGACACGAGTCTTTCTTTGAGATACGACCGCTCAGCTCTTATTAAGCTGCATAATGCACATTTGCTTTCTGGAAGTCATCAGACCTGCTGTCTAAGGCTCTGTTAAGAAGATAAAGGCAGCTGGAAATTTTATATGTTCAATTCCTCACTTTTTTTTTTTTTGTAATTATACTTTTTATATTTTATATTATATCTATCTATCTAGCTATCTATCTATATATATATATATATATATATATTTTTTTTTTTTTTTATCATAGATTCAGTGAGAACATCATTAGGAACACCTATACAGCTGCTGATTTTTATAATTATATAATCAGCCAATCATATGGCAACATGCCATCATGCAGATATTAAGCTGGCAACTCTGTGTAATGTTCACATCAACCAGAATGTGGGGGAAAAAAAAAGTGTGATCACAGTTATTTTTAACCGTGACATGTTTGTTGGTACCAGACGGGTTGCTATGAATATTTCTGTAACTGCTGATCTCCTGGGATTTTTACCTTCAGCTCTCTACAGTTTAAACAGGACCCTGAAATAAGGAATAAACACCCGGGAAGCTGGAGTTCTGTGGATGGAAACATATTGTTGTGGAGAGAGGTCAACAGAGAATGTTGACAGTAAGGTGACAGTTGTTCAGGTAACCAATCTGTACAGGTGTAGTGGGTGGAAAAAGCATCTCAGGATGCACCGTATATTAAACCCTGAGGGCGGACAGGCTACAAAATCAGACTCTGAAAATCAGGAATGAAGAGAACCTAAATTATTATATTAATCCTTAAGAGAAAAGTGGCGAGATACCAGGTGACCACGACACATCTTGGGTATCCTTAATAAGAATCCAGCTGGATTGGCAACAGCACTCTGACATTCGTAACACTACTAGTAGCGTATCCTCTCCAGATTTTTTCAGGTCAGCAGGAAATTGTGAACGACTACGTGATAGCAACAAGCTAGTAACCTCATGTCATGTCTTCCAGTTTGCTCGTTAGAAAAATAGCAGGCATGAGTTTTGCAATGTTCATCCGGCTAGTTAAATCATCCAGTGACCACTGTACAGTTCATGTTCTATAACCGCTTAAACCTAGTTAGGGTTGCGGGGAGGCTGGAGCCCAAACCAGCCGACTCTGGGCGAAGGCAGCGTACACCCTGGACAGCTCGCCAGGCCATCGCAGGGCGGAAACACGCCAACGACTTTGCAGCTACTCTTGACAAAAGTCAGCAATGGTTCTTTTATATGAACCTCCCACCATAGGGTGGGACTTTGATAACCTAGTTAGCTGCACATGTCTGTGTGTGTGTGTGTGGGGGGGGGTGACCGTGACAACCTGTGGTGAGGGGCTTGAACCCCCAGCCTTAGGATCGGTGATCCAGCACCTATACCACTCGGCCACCACCGTCCCAACCAGACGTTGTTTTCTGTTATTGGCGCCATCCACCCCGAGGACTGACATGTGACTGACATGTGATCAATTTTTTTTTTTTTTTCTGCTCACCATATCTATAAAGAGTGATTATCTGAATCTCTGTTGCTTTCCTCTCAGGTTGAAAGTATTTCACCTTTCTTCTCAGACCTGTCTCATTAAGGAGGCGTCTCTGCTCTTTTATGAACCGACAATTCTGCACATGTAATTTGGGCACTTTGTTTAATTCTGGTGGCACGGTGGGGTAGTGGTTGGCACATCCGCCTCACAGCAAGAAGGCCTGAGTTTGATTCCCAGCTTGTCCGTTTCTGTATGGAGTTTGCAGGTTCTCCACATGCTTGCGTGGGTTTCCTCCGCATACTCCGGTTTCCTCCCACAGTCCAAAAACATGCACAGTAGGTTAATCGGTTGTTTCAAATCGCCCCTAGGTGTGAGTGTGAATGATTGTGAGTGTGTCTGCCCTGCGATGGCCTGGCGAGCTGTCCTGGGTGTACCACATCCTCACCCGGAGTCGGCTGAGATGGGCACCAGCCTCCCTGCAACCCTAATTAGAATTAATCGGTTCAGAAAATGAATGAATGACTTTTCTTAATTCACTTCTTCCCCATACATCGGGGTTAGGGCTTGGGTTGGGGCTTTCGCAACAGTGCGGTGTAATTGTCAGACCAATAGGCTGTTGGAATATAGGGTGGTAACCACTCCAGTCTCCAAGAGACGCTCGAAGGATCAAGCGGTGCAGAGAATGAATAAATGAATGTTAAATTGATAGTTTTGATTTTGGTGAAGCACTCATTACCAGAATTGCATTAGAAATTGAGCCAACTTCACCAGTCCGCAGTAATACTGAAGCTTCACACTGTAAGATCACAATCAAAGACCAGCTGTACAGCCCTAAATTAATCTTATGCAGTGAGCATCTCTGCATAAATATAACTGATTTAGCCTGTAAATGTGAGCTCAGCATCATGTCGACAAGCAATTCATGGAGCAATGCTATCACTATTAAGTGAGTTGGAATCAATACATTTGTGCAACTGAGAACTGTACGTGTTGTTTTTGTAAAACACCAGAAAAAGGGGTCACATGGGGTAGTGTTTACCACGTCCGCCACACAGGAAGAGGTTCTTGGGTTTGAGTTCAAGTTGTCCAGTTTCTGTGTGGGTTTCCTCCAGGTAGTCCAGTTTCCTCCGATAGAACAAAGACATGCACATTAGGCTTCCTGGCTGTTCTAAATTGGCCCTAGGTCTGTGTGTGTGTGTGTGTGTGTGTGTGTGTGTGTGTGTGTGTGTGTGTGTGTGTGTGTGTGTGTGTTTGTTAGGGTGTACCCCACCTTTGCGTGGTGTCAGCTGAGATGTACCCCAACCCACAAATCATCACCACCACCACCACCATGACTATAGTAGGATTAAGCAGTTTTGCAAATGAATGAAGGATGAATGAATACGGATTTATGAATGAATATGGAACCGAGATGTCTATCATGACCTATTCCTTCCAAGTGGTGTTTGAGGCCAGGGTTGTTCTACCGTCCTTGCCCAAAATCAGCAGAAACAGCCAGAACAAAAATAAGTTGGATGTGCTCATTGGGTTCTCAGTACACTGAGCTGCAGCCATCGATGATTTATGTTCGTCCGATATGCAGGGCCTACTGTCAGGCGCTAACCTGGAGTCGCCACTCGGTGTGCTCTGAATATTTGATGAAATGCCTTTGGGGAAGGAGTGTTTCGCCTGTGGCATGACTCTGCAGTGTTACACTGGTGTTTGTTAAGGAAACCGAGAGGGCAAACTGCAAGGTGACTTGCCAGTTCCTTGTTGAAATTGAACAAAAGTTTCAGCAGAGTCAGTGCAGAAGCTTATACCCAGGACTATCGACATTTATTTTTATGGAACAATGTTTTGCAATTCTTAGAATCAGATTTGGTTCTTATAATGAAACACTATGTAATTTACAGTTATGAATCAAAGCCGAGCTGGAGGTCTCTGTGTGGCCCATGAGTCGGTTTAATATTACACGGCAATACAGTGATCCCTCAGTACCTCGTGTTTCGGTTTCTGCGGCTTCAGTGCATCACTGGTTTTTCAAAAATATCATCGAAAAAAATTTTAAAATAAGGAAAATAAGGGTTGTATAGATAAATAGTTAAGGAAAATTTCGCAAAACAAGGCCAATTATGCAAAAAAATAAAAAATAAAAAAATGCAAACAAACAAAAAACAACCCAAAACCCCCAAACAAAACTACTTACATTTTTATGTGAAGTGCACATCTGTGTGTGTGTGCGCGTGCGCTCAACTGTATGTGTTCAGTTCATTTCCTGTAACCACTTAATCCTTATTAGGGTATAAAATACACAAAACAGACAGTGAGACACATGACCCGCCTTTAATAACCCAGTTAGCTGCACTGGGGGGGACAGAGACAACCTTGTGGAGGGCGGGACTCGAACCCTCAACCTTAGGATCAGTGATCCAGCACCCTATACCACTGGGCCACCACTGCTCGTACATCTGTATGTGTGTGTATTGATATTTTATTTACATCTTATGCGTTATTTTTGAAAGTGAGGGATCCCTGTACATGAAAAACAAACTAACACGAGATGTTTTACTTTTTTATTTTAAGATGTGATGATGATAAATGATTAATGGTGCTGCATGCTCGAGTGCCTGTGACATTTCGAATCAATCATTATCCACTTTTGCATGTTCTGGGCTCCTGAGTGGCGCATCGACAAGGTGGGAGACTATTAACCTGGAGGTCGCAAGTTCGAATCCGGGTTAATGCCACAACTATCCGTAGCCGGGAGTACTTGGGAGCTAATTTGCCGAGCTCTCACAGGAGTGAGGGACGGCATATGCTCACTTTCCTGTCACTCACAGCGATCGCTAGCCAATCATGGGTGTCCATGAGCTCAGTTGTATGAGTGGGCAAATAGTGTTTTCCCTCTGAGTGTGTTAGACCGTCCCCAAATGCGTCTTCTTCTTCTCCCTCTCCTTTCGGCTGTTCCCTTCAGGGGTCACCACAGCGAATCATCTGCCTCCATCTCATCCTGTCCTTTGCATCTTCTTCTCTTACACCAACTACCTTCATGTCCTCCTTCACCACATCCATGAATCGTGTCTTTCGTCCCCAAATGCGTATGCACCGCAGTTCGGAATGAGGCCGCTGGCTAGATTTTGCTCCTCCATGGTTGACGGTGGTCGTGTGATAAGGAAGTCAATACCTGATGGTTGAGAATTGGATCTGACTAAATTGGAGAGAAAATGGGTAAAAATCCAAAAAAGAAAAAAGTCCTTCCCATACTTGTGTGGGTGGCGTCTAGATACTCTGCTGTCCTCCCACAGTCCTGGCACATGCCCATTAGGTAATTGACTGTTACAAATTGCCCCTAGGTGTGAGTGTGAGGGTGAATGGTTGTGCATGTGTTGGCCCTACAATGGTTTGGTGAGCTGTTTATAGTGTGCTCCACCTTTCCTCCACCTTCGCCCAGAGTCGGCCGTCATGGCAACACCAGTAAAGGTTTTTATTAACTAGAAAGTGCTGACAGACATAGCAGGCGTATACACATAGTGTGTGTGTGTGTGTGTGTGTGTGTGTGTGTGTGTGTGTGTGTGTGTGTGTGTGTGTTTGTGTGCGCGTGTGATCCTGACCGCCCCAGCACCTTTCATCAGCCGCTTTTTATTGATGGCTGTGTTGTACCTCGTCGGCGAGGATGCCTACTTTTGATTTTCTCCTAAAAACTACAGGTACACTTACTCAATGCTGGCTCTCCCTTCAGACTCGACTTGTTCCAGGCGGTTTCTTTGATTATAATCTTTATATTAGAATCTTGTGTGTACGCTCCTTTCTTCTTCCATAAATTCCAACATTCTCACCACTTATATATGCATTAGATATGTTAAGTGAGGCTTTAAATGTACTATAAAAGAGTCAGAAGAGCGTAGCTCAATGATTTAAACTGCAGATCCACCGGCGGTGATACGAAGAAACCCATGATCATACACCAATATGTCCAGACAGTCAGTTAAATCAGGGCAAGTATTACCCCACATCCAGCTATTAGAGTCAGTGGCCTGCCTGCCCATCCATATGATCACCACCTGAGGATAATACCTCCAGAGAAATCAAAATGATCGAAAAGACAAAGTCGTTGACAGACTCTCAGACACTCTCAGAACCTCTGAGACTGAAGGGCTCTTCCCATCTTTTAGCATGTCACAAATCAAATGAGAATATAGGCGATCACCTATACGTTAGGCCACTTGAGCACAGCACGTTCCATTGGTGTGCATACTGCGGTGTGATGTGAAACATGATCGTGGACTGTGACAGACAGCTTAGCTACAGCGAAGAAGGGAATTAACCAGAGAAACCGCCAAGAATACAAATCCAGGCGCTGTCCCACTTTTTCGATATTCAGGTGACTGCAATGTAAAGAGAAGTGTGTTTCATTACAAGCCCCGCGTTGGCCAGCTGTGTCCTGATCAACGGACTCCGGCTCCAGAGAGCTACATTCAGGAAGCCCTAAATCATCATCCTGTGACCAATTTTTAAAAAAATTAAATAAATAAATAATTGTGTGGACTGGGAAACACACCACGTTTCTTCTGGACCATTTTACGAGTATTTCAGTGTTCACTGCATCCACCTCACAGCAAAAAGGTCCTGGGTTTGAGTCCCAGGCTCAAAGGTTGCACGTTCTTCCCGTTCTTATATGGGGGTTTCTCTAGTTGTTTCTTCCCACAATCCAAAGACAGGCACTTCACGCTCATTGGCTGTTCTAAATTGCCTTTTGTTGTGGGTGGATATGCGAATGGTGGTGAGCGTTGACCTGTGATGGTCCGGTGAGCTGCTCAGTGTGTATCTCGTCTATGCTTAGTGTCGGCTGAGATAGGCTACAGACTCCCTGCGAACCTAATACAGTGGTACCTAACTTTACAAAACTAATCCGTTTCAGCACCTTTTTCGTAAACAGCATTTTTCGTAAGTCGAACAGCATTTTACATGTAAAACGTGTGATTCGTTCCAAGGCTCCCAAGACAACCCCATAAACCTTTTAAAAATTACAAAAGTTCACCAATTTTGTGTGAAATATGTATTAAAAGTAAAAGAAATTATTTTTCCTTTTTTTAAAATCTCTCAAACCACCCATGCGACGCTTTAAAGTCCGGGGGTTGCTGGTCTGAAGAACTCCCACCCCCACTCTCCTTCACGAGGTCCTTAAATATGGCGGTTGCTTTTTCCGAAATAATCGCCTCCGTCACTGTATCTCCGCTTTTAATGCCTCCCTCTGCTTCAATATCGTCGGGATTGTAGAGGGGTTTTGGCCATACTCCTTTGCGATTTCACTCAACCGAATCCCACTTTCATATTTTTTTATCATCTCCTGTTTTACTTTTATTTATAATGGAGCCCGTTTCTTCTTTTCAGTCTCACCGGGAATCACTTTCTTGGGGCTCATGATTATTAACAAAAAATAACTCTGCAATAAGCACAATCAAAAAAACTCACGAAACTCAAGAACCAACAGCACAACTCTCCTTCACGCGTGTGTGTCAAACAATGGGTCGAAGGCACATGAAAAGCATTATGGGTACAGTACTGTATTATGGAGATTCAGCTCCCTCCTAGCCAATGGGAGGCCAGCAGGGCGGGGTGTTGGGAGACAACCAATGGGAAAGCAACTCGCACATTGTTTGAATGTTTGAATGGCACGTTTGAATTTTTAAGATGGCGCTTTCGTAACGTGAACTTGTTTCGTATCCAGAGGCAAAAATTTTAGGAAAATGCGTTTCCTAACCTGCATTTTTCGTTTGGTGAGACTTTCGTAAAGTCAGGTACCACCGTATTTGGTTTAAGCAATTTGGCAAATGAGTTGAATGAAAATTAACTGAGTGTTGTGGCATGTAATCAGTTTAATTCTAGCTATTTTAAGCCCATCGCATATTGGCTTCAGAGAGACAGTGAGAGAGAGAGAGAGAAAGAGAGAGAGAGAGAGAGAGAGAGAGAGAGAGAGAGAGGGAAAGGACCTAATGAGAATGCCTTGGCTGTCCAGACTTATCTTTGGTCTCTGATTAAGTGTGAAGGTCATGTGCTGGGACACTCATTCACATGCTGTGTTTGTGAACAAACAGGCAGGTGAGCTTGGTGGGTGCTCACAATAAGCTGCCCTGGCGAAATGTCAGCATCCCGGGTAACCCCCGCCCATGAACTGGAAATAAATATTTGTCTTTAATTGGTGCTATCTCAAAGTTCTGTGCCAGAAAGCTGTCTCTCATCTTCAGAAACATTACACTCTCTCATCATTAGAATCTTACTTCTCGGTTTGACACAGAAACTTTTTAAACAATGTGCGTCTTCTTCTCGAGGAGAGCAAACGAACATGAGTGCTTGTCAGACTTTTAAATGCAGACCCTATGCTGCAAGACATAATCCGTCCCTGTGATAAAACTTCATGACAGTTGAAACGTCTCTCTTTCTCTTTTTCCCCATTGCTACATTTTTTTTTTTTTTTTTTTTTTTAATTTTGAAAAAAAAAAAGTAATGCTCCCGCCGTGCGCCAGCTACATTCACTTGGCATCTTTTATATGTTTAAGAAGGGTTACAATCGAGACATTTCAAACATTTTCACCCACATCAACCACACAAAAGGAACTCCTTAAGTGAAAATCGTCCTGAAAATAATGGCAAGCGGCTAAATTGAAAGGCAACCGTGGCGAATGGCTGAATGGGACTGTAGCAAACACTGTCGCACTGTGTTAGCTGTTTCCTATATTCACGCTGATTATTTCAGTCAGATTAGGCGCTACAATCCTAATGAGTGTTATTGTCCTTCCAGAAATCTGCAATCTATTTTCTGCCATGCAGCATCATCTTTAAAGTTCTTATCAGAAACCCATATGTGTTGGATTATTGAATCAGAGCAACGCTGGCTTTAAACGCGAGCTCAGTCTACAGCAATGGGTGTAAAGATCAGGGCAGATACAAGATTTGTGCCTGAAATACACACATTCAGATGTTATAATTCATTTTCTATAGGGCTTTAATGGCGCTTCAAAGCTATTGCACATCCACTTGTAACATTAATAGGAAATACAAGGGCATGTTGAATATCCCACGAAATGTGTCGAGAGAAATAAACAAAGAATGCACGAAAAAGTCGACCTCCGGTGCACTCGCTTTTCAAATGAAGTGTGTAATATTAATAATTTGTTTTTTTAAAAAAAGGGCAGCACAGTGGTACAGCAGTTAACATGTCTACTTCACAGCAAGAAGGTTCTGGGTTCAGGTTTGTAGATTAGATTAGATTCAAATTTATTGTCATTACACATGTAATAAATACATGGGTAACAAAATTTGGTTTGGCGTCCAATATATATATATATATATATATATATATATATATATATATATATATATACACATACCGGGATCCCTCACTTTCCAATGTAAATTGGGACCGAGATCCCCCCACGATAACTGAAAACCGCGAAGTAGGATCACCCCCCCACACCCCGACTGACGTATATGTACAATACATGTATATGTGTATATAATATCAATAAATACATATTCAATGCTATAAATGCTTATAACAAAAATTAAACATTTAAAAAAATATTGCATAAGATGTAAATAAAATATAAACACACACACACACACACACACACACACACACACACACACACACACACACTCATACACACAGAGACACACACACACACACACACACACACACACACACACATACAAATGCACGCGCTTGTACACACAGATATGCTTACACACACTCAGATGCACACCTCACATAAAAATGTAAGTAGTTTTGTTGGGGGGTTTTGGGTTGTCTTTTTGTTTTGGGGGGTTTATTTGCATAATTGGCTTTGTTCTGTGGCATTTTCCTTAAGTTTTCCCCCTATTTTTCCTTATTTTTTATTTTTCGATGAATATTTTTGAAAAATTTGCGATGCACTGAAGAACGAAGTAGTGAGGGATCACTATACATACATATATATATATATATATATATATATATATATATATATATATATATATGTATACGTGTGTGTTCATTCATTGTCTGAACCACTTAATCGTAATTAGGGTCATTAGGAGGCTGTCACCCATCTCCGCCGACTCCGGGTGTGGGTGGGGTACACCCTGAATAGCTCGCCAAACCATCACAGGACCAACACTCACAACCATTCACACCTAGGGAAGATTTAGAACAGTCAATTAACCTACTGTGCATGTTTTTGGATTACAAGAGGAAACCGGAGCTCCTGGAAGAAACCGGAGCTCCTGGAGGAAACCCATGCAAGCACGGGGAGAACATGCAAACTCCACACAGAAACATCCGAGCTTGGAATCGAACCCAGGCCTTTCTTGCTGTGAAGCTGCCGTGCTAACTACGACACCACCGTGCCACCCTATGTACACATTATGTATAAATAAGTGATGTGAGCAGTTATGCATACATATTGGCAATGAGGGTGAGAATAAATGAGCGTTACTTTAGCTCAGAGCAATATACAGATGTTCTATATTACTGTACCAAAGAATAAAACATGCAGATGTAATGTAAAGATATACAGTATGTATATATGTGATATGCAAATACAGTATACAGATGTATTATGTAGTTGTAGGTTGCATATGCTCCTCATGCTTGTGTGAGTTTCCTTTGGGTCCTCAAATTTTTACCCACAGTCCAAAAACATGCACATTAGGTTAAATATCTGGGTCAATCTGCCCCCAGGTAAGAGTGTTGGCCCTGCAGTGTTCTGGATAGCTGTCCAGGGAGTGCCATATCAGCTGAGATAGGCTGCAGACTCTGTAAATGAGTGTTGAGTGAACTGCAGTTATCCCTCGCTGCTTCACACTTCAGTTCCTCCGGCTTCAGTGTATCGCGGGTTTTTCAAAAATCTTCTTCTTCTTAAAAATATTAATCGAAAAATTAGAAAATTAGGAAATTAAGGAAAAATAGGGGAAAAATTAAGGAAAATGCCAAAAACAAGGCCAATTATGCAAAAAAGAAACCCCAAACAAACAAAAACAAAAAAACAACCCCCCCCCCTCCAAACAAAAAAAAAAACTACTTACAATTTTATGTGAGGTGCGCATCTGAGTGTGTGCATGCACGCGTGCACATTTGTGTGTGTATGTGAGAGAGAGAGAGAGAGAGAGAGTGTGTGTGTGTGTGTGTGTGTGTGTGTGTGTGTGTGTGTGTGCACATCTGTATGTGTATTTATATTTTATTTACATGTTATGCATTATTTTTGAATGTTTAATTGTTATTATAAGCATTTATAGAGTTGACTCTGTATTTATTGATATTATATACACATATACATGTATGTATACGTCAGTCGGGGGGGTCGATCCTACTTTGCGAAAATTCGGCGTTCGCAAAAGGGCTCGGCCCCCATTAACCGCGAAAAGTGAAGGTTCACTGTATTTATAAATCTATAATCGTCTATCAGTTTATGTTTACAAAAGAAAATGTGTACACTGTGCTTTCACAAAAATTTATGACCGGTTAGTAAATTATTATTTCAGGAGCAGGCCTCTTACCTACACCCCACCTCCAAGGTAAGGGCTACATATAATATTCATGTTGATATACAGTTGTATATCTGTATATCGGCACGGTGGCGTAGTGGTTAGCACGTCCGCCTCACAGCAAGAAGGCCCGGGTTCGATTCCCGGCCTGGGCGTTTCTGTGTGGAGTTTGCATGTTCTCCCCGTGCTTGTGCGGGTTTCCTCCGGGTGCTCCGGTTTCCCCCGCAATCCAAAGACGTGCACTGCAGGTTAATTGGCCGTTCTAAATTGACCGTAGTTTCTCTCCTGCAGCGGCACTGGAACCCAGTCGTATCGGCACTTGCCCTTCCATTGGATCCTTCCGGTGGCGCCGAGACAGGGGGGGGACTTGCTGCTTGGGTAACAGCCTGTCCCTCATTACTCCCTACCCAGGCTCTGCACTGGGGAGTATCACCAGTTGGGATACTGGCCAGAGCGCAGCCATAGTCCTTCGGGACTGACGGAGGCCTACGCTATCTGTATATACAGGTCCTTCTCAAAAAATTAGCATATTGTTATAAAGTTCATTATTTTCTGTAATGTACTGATAAACATTAAACTTTCATACATTTTAGATTAATTACACACAACTGAAGTAGTTCAAGCCTTTTATTGTTTTAATGTTGATACTTTTGGCAAAAAAAGTAAAGAAAAAAAATCCCTATCTCAAAAAATTAGCATATTTCATCCGACCAATAAAAAAGTGTTTTTAATACAAAAAAAGTCAACCTTCAAATAATTATGTTCAGTTCTGCACTCAATACTTGGTCGGGAATCCTTTTGCAGAAATGACTGCTTCAATGCGGGCGTGGCATGGAGGCAATCGGCCTGTGGCACTGCTGAGGTGTTACGGAGGCCCAGGATGCTTCGATAGCGGCCTTAAGCTCATCCACAGTGTTGGGTCTGGTGTCTCTCAACTTTCTCTTCACAATATCCCACAGATTCTCTATGGGCTTCAGGTCAGGAGAGTTGGCAGGCCAATTGAGCCCAGTAATACCATGGTCAGTAAACCATTTAGCAGTGGTGTTGGCACTGTGAGCAGGTGCCAGGTCGTGCTGAAAAATGAAATCTTCATCTCCATAAAGCTTTTCAGCAGATGGAAGCATGAAGTGCTCCAAAATCTCCTGATAGCTAGCTGCATTGACCCCGCCCTTGATAAAACACAGTGGACCAACACCAGCAGCTGACATGGCACCCCAGACCATCACTGACTGTGGGGACTTGACACTGGACTTCAGGCATTTTGGCATTTCCTTCTCCCCAGTCTTCCTCCAGACTCTGGCACCTTGATTTCCGAATGACATGCAAAATTTGCTTTCATCCGAAAAAAGTACTTTCTTCTGCCGCTGTTTCTGGTTCAAAAGTGGCTTGACCTCGGGAATGCGGCACCTGTAGCCCATTTCCTGCACACACCTGTGCATGGTGGCTCTGGATGTTTCTACTCCAGACTCAGTCCACTGCTTCCACAGGTCCCCCAAGGTCTGGAATCGGCCCTTCTCCACAATCTTCCTCAGGGTCCGGTCACCTCTTCTGGTTGTGCAGCATTTTCTGCCACACTTTTTCCTTCCCACAGACGTCCCACTGAGGTGGCTTGATAGAGCACTCTGGGAACAGCCTATTCACTCAGAGATTTCTTTCTGTGTCTTACCCTCTTGCTTGAGGGCGTCAATGATGGCCTTCTGGACAGCAGTCAGGTCGGCAGTCTTACCCATGATTGTGGTTTTGAGTAATGAACCAGGCTGGGAGTTTTTAAAAGCCTCAGGAATCTTTTGCAGGTGTTTAGAGTTAATTGGTTGATTCAGATGATTAGGTTAATAGCTCGTTTAGACTACCTGAACATGATATGCTAATTTTTTGAGATAGGAATATTGGGTTTTCATGAGCTGTATGCCAAAATCATCAGTATTAAAACAATAAAAGACCTGAAATATTTCAGTTGGTGTGCAATGAATCTAAAATATATGAAAGTTTAATTTTTATCAGTACATTACAGAAAATAATGAACTTTATCACAATATGCTAATTTTTTGAGAGGGACCAGGATATATATATATATATATATATATATATATATATAAAATTATGTTATAATTGGCAGAATGTATGTGGACGCCCAAGTATTTATCATTTCTTATTTTTTTTTAAATCATAGTCATTAATATTGATTTCTTTGTCTTTGCTGCGATAAGAGTTTCCATTCTTCAAGAAAAGCTTTAAACTCGATTTGGAAAATTGGCTGTGGGAGTTTGTGTCCATTCGTCCATAAGAACACAAGAGGTTAAGCACTGATGTCGGTCATTAAGGCCTGTGGCAAAATTGGTGTTCTATTTCTTCTAAAGCTGTTCAATGGTGTTGAGGGTCAGTGCTTCGTACAGGTCACTTGAGTTCGTCCACTCCAGTTTCAGCAAAACCGTCTTTATGGAGAATACAAAGACAAGCCTGGACTATATACAGAATACAAAGAGAATCTTTGTGACAGCAGATGCATATACGGGTATTATTTATTTATTTTATTATTTTTTTTTTTTTTGTCAGGTGCGTACAAGCATTTGGCTAAATATTGTGTGTCTAGGTCCACCGGGTCTAAATGCAAACATTATTATTGCTTTTACCATTTTTATCCGAAAGATGATTTGAAACTGTCTTTGAAGAAAAGCCTTTTGCTTCACCTCCATCATGCAACATAATCTCTGACGGTTTTGTGGCGGACACTCTTCTTCTGGCCATTTCATCAATCATTTCCAAAATCATACCTGGAGATCGCTTGAAATCACAGGCGTATTGTCTGGGCTCAATCGAATTATTTTCAGCTTTAAGTTTGCATCTGCTGTTTCAGAAAACAGAAATAAAAAATTTGTGGGTTTTTTGTGTTTCGTCTCCTAGAATTATGAAACAATAATCAAGTTACCATTCCATTATCTATACAGATTATCCATCAATGTTTCATTTGGAACTGGAACTTATCCCAACTGAAATTGTGTGAGCGTCCAGCTCCACCTCGAACAATCTTCCAAACTATTGCAGAGCCAATACACACTCAAACAAACTTTATGCATCGCTTTGGACTATGGAGTCCACAGATTGAACCCTCACAAACACAGGAAGGGCAGTGGTGGCCTGGTAGTAAGATGTTCGATCCCAAGGTTGTGGGTTCAAGCTCCACTCTCAATAGGTTGCCACTGTCCGCCCCCCAGTGCAGCTGACTGGGCTATCAAAGGCCGGCCATGTCTCTCACTGTCTATGGTGTGAGGCTATAAAGGAACCATTGCTGACTTTTGACAAGAGTAGCTCCATAGCCATCATCGTTTTTCTGCCCTACAAATAAAGAAATAAAGATGCAGAGGTGAGAGTACATGATTTTCTTCACCACCCTGTTTACACTCTCATCTGTGTCTAACTTGGAGTACTTGTAGTACTCCATTTCCAATCTGCAGCCCTCCAGCTGAGCAAGCAGATGTGTGACAGCAAGGAGCAATAGGCTGATGGGATTGTGTTTAGACTAGAGAGACAAATCTGTATGAGTCCTGCGTGCCAGTTGTAACCTTAGACCAGCTCCTGAGAAGGTTAGGAGTATTCATGTAGTACATTCAAATGTAGTACAGTATTCACATGGTGACAAATGCAACCATCACACATCAAGACTTACCGTATTTTCTGGGTCATAAGGCGCACCAGATCATAAGGCGCAGTAATCAATGAACGATGATTGAATGGTCTCTGTCCATACATATAATGCACTGGATTATAAGATGTATTAAACGTAACAAAATTCAGATAAGTAAAACTTGATTCAACTTTCACAATAGCTTCCATCATTGCTCAGTTGTAACACAAAATATAAAATAATACACTTCACAATAACTGTCAACATTGTTCAGTTGTAACAATATACAGTGGTACCTTGATTTACAAAATTTATTCGTTCCGAGGGCAAGCTCGTAAGTCAAAATATTCGTTCGATAAAACAAAAATTCCCAATGGAAATAATAGAAAACCAAATCATCCGTTCCAACCCCCTCCCAAACTCATATAACCTGACACAAACATGTATATTTGACCTAATATATTAAAGATAAACATGCAAAAACAATAAATATTTCATCATCATAATAATACATGTACGTTAACATTAATAATAAGTAATAATAAAAAAGAATAAACAATAAGTTAATCAACTAACCCTTCCGATCATCAACTGTGGCAAAGATGTCACGTAGGCGCGAAGATGTCACATGAGGTAAGGTGTCACATGAGGTAGTGCATAACAGAGAAGGAGGAGAATTTTATGTGTACATGCTACGAATACCAGTGAGGAAAGGCTCGTGGTGAGCTCCCACAAGTCCAGTGCTTCTCAAATAATGGGATGCACCACCTTGGGGGGCATAGTGTAATGCCAGGGGGGGCGCATATGAACCTGGAGAACATGCTTTTTGCCATACTGTACTAGAATTAAGTGTAATTGCGCATCCTCTACAATAGGTGGCAGTGGCACTCTCATTGTGTTCCCTATGGTGTAGGGGAAAAGTACCAAGCAAACAATATGAAGCGCAGTAAAGACTATTTATAGTCGTGCTGGGGGGGGACGACATTTTTTTTCTTCTTATAGGGGACATCATAGAAAAGTGGGCAGTGGTGGTCTAGTGGTATAGGGCGCTGGATCGCTGATCCAAAGGTTGAGGGTTCAAGTCCCACTCTCCACAAGGTTGTCACTGTCCCCCCCAGTGCGGCTAACTGGGTTATCAAAGGCGGGCCATGTCTGTCACTGTCTATGGTGAGAGGCATGTAAAAGAACCATTGCTGACTTTCGTAAAGAGTAGCTGCAAAGTCGTCAGCGTGTTTCTGTCCCTTGCTAAAAAGGGTTGTGACAGGAAGGGCATCCGACGTAAAAACCTCTGCCAAATCAAACGTGCGAATCAGATGGTTCGCTGTGGCGACTCCCGAGTGAAAGGGAAAAAGCCGAAAGGAAGACAGACAGGGGACATCATAGAAAATAATCGAGAAGCACTGCACAAGGCATTTTTGGAGTGCAGAGAAATATACGCGGAAGAATACAAGGCTAATCAGCCCGGAAAAGCCATTTCCCCAGCAGAGTTCGTAAATCAAAATTCTGCTCGTTTGATGGGGCAGATTTTTGGTGGGATTGAAGCTTGTGTCATAGAAAATTCATTATAAAAGACACTCGTAAGTCAAGGTACCACTGTAAAACAATAAACTCACTTCTTCAGTTCATTTCTCTTCCACAAATCCATCAAATCCTTCATCTTCGGTGTCGGAGTATAACAGTTGCGCGAGTTGGACTTAAAACCCAGATCCCTCTATTATTTTTATTATTATATTATATTATTATATTTTATTATCTATTACATTATTTATTATTCCCTCCTGCATGGAGTCAGATCAATAAAGACGGAGATTAGAAGTCTTCCTGGGTCGTGATCTTCTCTCTGTCACGCCCCCTTAAAGACGCAGCACATTAGTATTGTGTTCATTACAAAATGGAGGTCATTACTCTTAAGGCGCTGTATCAGTGTAACTTTAAATTCAAGAAGGTTAATCCGAGGTCTCATGGGGTCTTCTGTAGCAGTGCTTTATCCTGGTATCTGGACATAAAGCCCGGATCCTTCTAACTCACAACGACTTCTCCTTTCGGCTTTTTCCTTCAGGGGCCCCCACTGCGAATCATCTACCTCCATCTCACCTTATCCACTGCATCTTCTACTCTTACTCCAACTACCTTCATGTCCTCCTTCACCACATCCATAAATCTTCTCTTTGGTCTTCCTCTAGGCCTTCTGCCTGGTAGTTTCAACCTCAGCATCCTACTGCCAATATACTCACTATCCCTCCTTCTGTACTTCTAACTCACGACCTGGACACCAATATCTAGCGGTTATTCTTTGGATGGTAAGCTCTGAATTAGTTTGTTTCACTTGGGTTTTGACGGTGTCAGTGAGATGGAGCCGAGACTGCATCCACATGTAAGGCGCATTGGATTATAAGGCGCATTGTCATCTTTTTGAGGATCAAAGGCTTTTAGGTGCGCCTTGTGGTCCAAAAAATATGGTAGTCATCTTAAAACACCAGGGTTGGGGTGGCACAGTGGCATAATGATTGTCCTCACGGCGAGAAGGTCCTGGGTTTGAGTCCTGGTATTAGTTGTTTTTGTGTGCTGTTGGTATGTTCTCCCAGTGCTTGTGTGGGTCTCCTCCAGGTACTCCAGTTTCCTCTCACAATCCAAAGGCATGCATAGAATAACTGGCTGTTCCAATTTGCGCCAAGGTGTGTGACTTTGATTGGTTGTGTGTTACCCTGTGATGGTCTGGCAGGCTGTTCAACGTGTACCCCACCTTCACCTGGTCTCGACTGAGATAGCCAGGGGCTCAGGAAATGAGTGAGTAAGTGAGTGAGTGAGTGAGTGAGTGAGTAAACCATACGGGTTCATGTTATCAGAATTCAGTCTGTTCTGGTATTGACTTAATGCCTGTTTGCAAACAGTAAATATTGCAGAATGTCTGAGGGATGAGTTAGACTAACTTGTTCTCAGTTGATATTTAAGCAACCAGTGGGATGCTGCTCCATGCAGTTCAATAAGGCATATTTGCAGAAATGAAAGTGTTATGATCTCTTTAACAAGAACTACACAGTTCCTTATATGTAGATGCCACAGTTTCTGAATGTTCCTATTCTCAGGATTTTACCACTCACAGTCACTTGAATTTTGACTCGCATGGCACATAACCACAGTACACCTGTTCACAATCACACCTCGTTACCTAAGCACCATTTAAGGACTCACAGTCACTCAGAGTCATTGCCAAGTATTGCTCTGTGTCAGCTGCAGTCCTTACATGCCTTGATTATTCTGATTGTGTTTACAATGTATGACCCAGTTTATTTCCTAGTTCCCAAATTTCTGCCCAGCCTCTGATATCATGTTTATTTCTCTGATCTCTGCCTGCCGTGTTTACCTTGGATTATCTCTATTGGGCTGTTTGTCCGCTTATTTGACCTCTGTCTGTCTGACATTTATGTACTTAAACAGTGTTTTTGATTCGTTTGCCTGGTTTTCATCATTAAACTTTTGTAATGTGCAATTTGAACAGCTAGGTTTTCTGATACACTCAATCATGACATTATATTTTTATAATATTTTTTCCATCTCCCAGGGAATTTTAACCTAATCCTTCTACTCTTGCAGTTTTTATTGTTGTCATAGGCGCCGTCCATCCAACCGTTTGCCCACAATTGCATTCCACACACTAATTCGAAGACAACATCATCAATCATCACTATTTTTGGGGTGGGTGTTGGGATTGGGTAACTACACAAGGCTATAAATTTTTGTCACACTCCAATATCCAATATGGCCGCCACAGCTGCCATATTGAATTTATATTTCATGTGCTTTCTCAACATCGGCTGAGGAGTAATGCCCTATTTGCGGGGTTTTTTTTTTTATTAGTAGTATTATACCTTCCTGCTGTATTTTCGAGCAAATATTGTTGGATTTGTTTCCAAAATATGAATTCATTCGTCATTTTAACCTCCATGCCTATGAACCAAGTTAAAACAGTTTAAAAAAGGTGAATAAATAAAAGTAAATGCATTTTGTAGCATTGACTGACCATCTACTACATTTCCATGATAATTAACATGACCATTTTTTGTTCCAGCTTTTTATCTGATTGCTCACATCTGACCACAAGAAAAGAAGTAAAAACTGCACCTTGACCCCTGCTGCGTATCATGAGCATAATTCCTCGACTTTATTTAATAAAGTACACACTGAGTGCACAACACTTTTTTTTCTGAAGCAATGTGTTTTAGCATGTAGCAAAATATAGAAGTGGCAAGCATAAAAGAGGTTATTAAAGGTTAATTGTACTTCATTATTACTTTTTATAGAGTGGATAAACCAGCGTTGATTTGCCACTTCTGTAAAGTGTTGTAAAAATGTTCTGCATGCTATGAAACCGCAGTTAATGCATTGTGTGGGCAAACCAACGCAAATATTATCGTCATTCGTTGAATCTCTACTCGGCTCTCAGCCAAGTGAGCAATGGCGGGGTACGGCTTAAATCATTACAGGGAAACACACAACAATTCACACTCGCAACTAAGGGCAATTTGGAACAGCCAGTTAACATAATGTGCATGTCTTTGGACTGTGGGAAGAAAACGGATACCTGGTGAACGCCCGCATAAGCATTGAGAGGACATGCAAACGCCATACACAAGTGCAGAAGCCCAGGAATGGAACTTGGGATCTTCTTCCTGTGAAGCAGGCATGCTAAGCACGACATCACCAATTTGCCCTCAGCTTATCCTAAAGATAGAAAATGGTTGTTTGTTAAACTCTGTGTTTTAGAATGCTGGATGAGAGGATTAGCCACTCTGCAAAGTTAGCATTGGACCAATAGGCACTGTTCATTGGAGCAATAATTTCTGCTTGCCATCAAAGTATCTGAAAGAAACACTTTAAAAAAAAAGTGCATAGAACTACAGTGGTACCTCACCTTACGATCGTCTCAGCAAATGAAAAATCCAGGTTATGAAAAACATTTTCTAAATTTTTTTGTCTCTGTATACGAAACAAGTTTTCCTTACGAAACACACCAAACGCACCATTCAAACATTCAAACAAT
This sequence comes from Plotosus lineatus, assembly GCA_024760905.1. Taxonomy (NCBI): domain Eukaryota; kingdom Metazoa; phylum Chordata; class Actinopteri; order Siluriformes; family Plotosidae; genus Plotosus; species Plotosus lineatus. The sequence continues at coordinate 9,086,648 of CM045735.1, read as the reverse complement.
GCACAAGCTGCTCTCCCATCAATGACATTCAAACATCCCGCCCCGCTGGCCTCCCATTGGCTAGGAGGGATGACGCAGCTTCCTCTTATTGGCTATGTCCCAACATCCCGCCCCGCTAGCCTCCCATTGGCTAGGAGGGATGACGCAGCTCCCTCTTATTGAACAGCATTTTCCATGTAAAACGCGTGATTCGTTCCAAGGCCCCAATACTACCCCCAAACCCTTTAAAACTATAAAAGCATACCTTTTAAGTCCTCCTTCTGTTTCAATACTGTACCGATGGTAGACAGGTTTGGCCATATTCCTTTGCGATATCACTCAAGCCCGTTTCTTCTTCTCACTCGCACCGGAAATCACACACACACACACACACACACACACACACACACACACACACACACACACACACACACACACACACACACTCTTCCATAATGCTTTTCGTGTAAAGGACAGAGTTACTGTTATTTCATGTTTTATTTCTTGACTCAGGCTTTTAACCTTCCATAAGATTATAACTCTGCTAAGAAGACATGGTCAACACACACGCGCATACACACACACACACACACACACACACACATACACACACACACACACGCGTGTGATTTCCGGTGCGAGTAAGAAGAAGAAAGGGGCTCGAGTGATATCGTAAAGGAATATGGCCAAACGCGTCTACCATCGGTACGATATTGAAGCAGAAGGAGATCTTAAAAGGTATCCTTTTATAATTTTTAATGGTTTAAGGGGTAGTATTGGGGGCCTTGGAATGAATCATGTGTTTTACATGGAAAATGCGTTTCAATTTACAAAAAAATTCAGGTTAAGAAAAAAATTCTGGAACAGATTAATTTCATAAGGTGAGGTACCACTGTACCTTAATCCCAGAAAAAAGTTCCTGTGTTTTTAAAAAGTTCCTGTAAAGTAAATACATCTACAGAGAAATGATATGTGATCTGGATTGCGTATCACACCAGAATGCATTACATATTATACACTCTAGTCCTTGTTTGCACTAAGTTGCTTTTTTTATTTAAAAAAACAAAAACAAAAAAAAAAAACCTCACACAAACCCAGCTTGGAGTGTTTAATGTCAGCGGTGATTGAAAAGAGCATGTGTGCGGGATGCTCACGATGCTCGAAAGCCCTCAGCCATCACCACAACCCAGACTGTCAGACTTGTTTTGCAGGATGTTTGGCATTTGGGGATTAGAGCTGGGTGTTTTGTACGTTAGCCTGCAGGGACAGCCTGTTGACAGGCGATCTCTCCTCTGGCTCTGAGCACCGCCTGCTCGTTACCGGCTGCCCTGAAGAGATTACTCATTCTCCCCACTCTTCCCTGGCTGCCATCAGCAGCTCTGTGTCACACCCTAAATCAACTTTCATCTAATAAATACTATTTTTTCTTGGATAGAACATTCCTACATCGACCTCCTTCATCTCTACCTGACCTTGCCAGTGTAAAGCTCTTGATGGAGTATAGTACACTACTATGGTGTCTGGGAACTTTTTTGTCTGTTGATGAACTCGTATTGGAAAGTTAGAAGGTGTTCATGAAGGCTGGCGTGAGACATGAAAAAGCCCAAATGAATTTAATGTTGACTTCTCGGATCTTGGAATTTGGGTGTTGCGGTGTTGAAAGGATGTGATTTCCTTGAAGTAAGCAGTGCATGGCATGTTTCAGCAGATGGCTAATGAGACGTCTACAAGTAAGATAGCAGCCCTATTGGAAGAGAGTCTGTCACAGTGGAAGATCGACAGGCGGAAAGCAGGAGAGGAAGCAGAGAACGCTGATAAGGAGCACATGGCAGAATTCCATGCTCTGTGTGCCAGCTGATAGTATTAAGCTCTACACCAACACTCTCTCAGGAGCCAGATGTAGTATTTCGCCTTCGGTGACTTAAGTGCCCTTTTAAGGAACAGGATTCCTTAAGAGTTATTTCGCTGAATGAAGATTTTTTTTTTTTTTTTTTACTTTCTAAACAAATTGAAACCCTAATGTCTGTAGGACAGGTTTTTCTGAGAAACATTCCTAGCTGAGATGCATAATATAGACTGTGTTATGGGCTGTGGTAACAACGCCTACGGTACCAGCACTGCCAAGCTGCTGCTGGACCCTTAAGCAAAACTGCAAACTGCTCAGCTGTAGAAAAGTGTAAGTTTCTATGTGTAATGTATAGTGCCTGCCAAATGCATAAATATGTTCACCGAGCACTGAGCCTGAGGTAGGAATCCACCCTGAATGGGACTCTAATCAATCAAAGGGCATCATGTGCACACTAATTCATACCCAGGTTCAATTTAGAATAGCCAATCCATCTCCTGGCATGTTTTAGTGAGTGGGGAGGAAACAGGAGAACATCCCGGAGATGGTGACTTGAATTCATAAATGAATAGGGTCAGTGTGAGGCAGATATTTCTGTCTTCTCCAGCACGAACACCTTTCATGGACCAATTCTACCAAGCCTGTGATCCACATTCAGTGGAGAGACACTGTCAGATAAAGAAGTACCAATGCATAGCCAATTGTAATTTATTTTATTTATGGATTTTATTTATTGGCAGTACATGATAGTATAGTCACTATCCGAGTTACGACCTAGAGCGGTTCCCACCAACCAGTCGTAAGTCGAATTGGTCGTAAGTCGGATATTTAACACAACGAAACCGAAACCACCCGGCACTCGCTATGAATTCATGCGAAGCGTATTCTTCACCTGCACGGTTCTTTCAGCATGCAAAATAAATGTGTATCCTTTCTTTGCACTGCTTGCAACATCACCTTCATATTTCTTTGCCTATTATCTTCTAACCATGTGTATAGCAACTTTTCCATCTCTGCGATCGGTCCTTCACGCTGTTTCGTGATGATACCGTGTTTCCCCGAAAATAAGACAGGGCTTATATTAATTTTCCTACCAAAATATGATACTAGGGCTTATTTTTAGGTGATGATGTATTTTACATTTTTTTCTATTACATGTCTTATAATATATCTTTGTCTTTATATATTCTTATTTCGTTATATTTCTTTATTTTTTTAAATATTTTAATATCGAGCGATTTTAGCAATTTTTATGGACGCAAGTGTTTGTCCTCGTCTTAAAGCAGTCGCTGCCGTCATCGACACGCAAGGATTGATGCTTTGAGAGCGTACCCTAGGTAAAGCTGCCTAATAGAGGAGTCAGCGCTTTCACCTAGAGCCCTAGATTGAGTGAGTAGCAGGCCAATGAATTGCTGCCGCTCTCAACTAGGGCTTATTTTAAGGGGAGGGCCTATATTAAAATCATCTTGTAAAATCACGCTAGGTCTTATTTTATGGTTAGGTCTTATTTTCAGGGAAACACGGTAGTCGACTTAATTGGGGCTGCTGCTTTCACTGCTTACTTAATGCGGTCCTTGTCCTTCAAAATTGTTCACACCGCGGAGTGGGAGAGATGGAGATCTCACTTTCACTTTCATCTTCGTCTCTGACGACAGTGCCTTCCTTGCTTTCTTGGTAGAATCACCATCTGATGAATGGGACTTCCTCTTGGGGGCCATGGTAACGGTGTACAGTATGAATGTGTACAGTACAGTACAGAATGTAAAATTGTAGTGTAAAAGAGATGTTACTGCGACGGTATCTACTCACTGAGTGTAGCGGTAGAATGCTGTGAGTGTGAGATGCTGGGATGCTGTGCCGCCACAACTATCTCATGCGCTGCGCTGCCGGACGTATACAGTAAACTCATAATAGGCATCTGCTAGATGTGGTCGTAAGTACGGGTGGTCGTAACTCGCGTACGTCGTAACTTGAATAGTGACTGTATTTTTATACTACAGTTAATTTGTGTATTATTTATACAAATAATTTGTGTATTATTTAATTTGTGTTGAACAATTAGCTGTTCAACTTGTATACCTATCAGCCATAACATTAACACCATCTGTCTGGTCTGTCCCTTATGCAGCAAGCTGCAATGCACTCAATGTATGTTCTGTCACCTTTTGTAATACAGTTATCATTAATAATTTCAGCAGTTGTTGGCCCAGTAGTTCTGCTGTGGGATCAGCCCAGACGTACTAGACATTGTTCCACACATTCAAACTCAATGGGCCTTCTGATCTGGGATATGTTCTAAACCACAGACCAAATTTATGAGCATTAAGAGGAGGACATATCACTGCTGAAATATGCAACTGTTCACCTCTTTTTAAACCTTCTTTCATTCTTTCTGTTCATAATATAATCAAAAATAGATTTTTCCAAGGTCAACTTTTTAAATACAGTGGTACCTCACCTTACGAAATTAATCCGTTCCAGAAGTGGTTTTGTAACCTGATTTTTTCGTAAGCTGAGCTGCATTTAAAAGGCCTGATTCATTCCAAGGCCCCCAATACTACCCCCTAAACCCTTTAAAAATTATAAAGGTATATCTTTTATGACCTCCTTCTGCTTCAATATCGTACCGATAGTAGATGGGTTTGGCCATATTCCTTTACGATATCACTCAACCGCATGCCACGAGCCCGCTTCTTCCTTTCACTCGAACTGGGAATCACTTTCACTGGGAATCACACGTGCTCGTGTGTGTGTGTGTGTGTGTGCGTGCGTGCGCGTGCATGTGTGTGTCTCTGTGTGCGTGCACGTGCATGTGTGTGTCTCTGTGTGTGTGCACGCGTGTGTTTACCATGTCTTCTTAGTAGAGTTATAATCTTACAAATGTTTATGCAAGATTAAAAGCCTGAGCCAAAACATAAAGTTGCAATGAGCATACTCGAAAAACTCATGAAACAACAGTAACTCTATCCTTTACACGTGTTAGAACTCCGTGACGAACAGTGGGTCAAAGGCACATGAAAAGCATCATGGGTATTATGGAGATGCAGCTCCCTCCTAGCCAATGGGAGGCCAGCGAGGCGGGATGTTGGGAGATAGCCAATGGAAGACCAGCGGAGCGGGATGTTGGGAGAAAGCCAATGGGAGAGCAACTCGCGCATTGTTTGAATTTTTGAGATGGTGCATTTCGTAACGTGAATTTTTCCCATATCTAGAGACAAAAATTTTAGGTAAATGCGTTTTGTAACCTGGATTTTTCGTTTGTTGGGTCTTTCGTAAGGTGAGGTAGCACTGTAATTATTTTCATTATGCTACAAGCATCATTCAAATAACTTTCACTTCATGACGTATCAATTATGTTAATTGGAAGCCATGGTTTCTTTCAAGCCTGGTACAATGGCATACTCTTCATAGAATAAATTACAGCTTGTGCACTTAGGAGTAAACACATCTTTGAAACCCAAAAAAATTCCTGAGACTGAAAGATATCTTTCAAAATAGTTTTGGCTACCAAGAGCAGTTTTTAGGGAGCAGTACAACACCAGCACTGTGGGCCCATACCTGACGTTCCAAACCGGTACATGTTATGGTACTGTATGCTTTGGGCTGCAATGCAATGGCCTGGTGAGCTGTCCAGGGTGTACCCTGCCCTCATCCAGAGTCGGCTGAGATGGGTGCCAGCTTCCCCCGCAACCCTAATTAGGATTTTGCAGCTGAGAAAATGAATGAATGAATGATTGCATGAATGAATGAACGCTTTGGGCTTTTTGACCTCCCGGACATTTCAGAGGGAGCTCGAATACCAGGTCAGTGTATCATAGGCATGAATCAACTGCGCCCTCCTGCAAGTCCTGAAGGATATAAATCTGGTCAGGCAATATTTATAAAATTCCCCTGTATTTAACACCAACAAGTCCTAGTCAATATTTCTTTCTGTTGCTGCTCTAACCAACATCACAGTCTCAGTACATAGTACACACTCTCCAGATCCATCAGATCCATTCCAAAACATTAACAATAAACAGTACTACTCAACTGATGTCCAACTCATCCCTGAATCATGTTATATGTGAGCTTTTGTTTCCCAGGAGGTTCAGATCATTCATATATAATAGAATATATAAATATATAAATATATATAAATCCTCTATATATATATATTATGTGTGTGTGTGTGTGTGTGTGTGTGTATATATGGACAGTGGTGGCCTGGTGGTAAAGGTGCTGGATCACTGATCCTAAGGTTGGCGGTTCAAGCCCCACTATCAACTGGTTATCACTGTCCCCCCAGTGCAGCTAACTGGGTTATCAAAGGCTGGCCATGTCTCTCAGTGTCTGTGGTGTGAGGTTCATGTAAACGAACCATTGCTGACTTTCGACAAGTGTAGCTGCATAGCCGTCGTATATATGTACATATACATCAGTCTGGGGGGGGGGGGTCGATCCTACTTTGTGGAAATCAGCGGTCGCAGGGGGTCTCGGTCCCCATTAACCATGGAAAGTGATCCCTGTTTATGTATGTGTATATATATATATATATATATATATATATATATATATATATATATATATATGTGTGTGTGTGTGTGTGTGTGTGTGTTGGTTTATGTCTGAAATACATAACAATGGCTAATCAATAAACATTTTTAGGGCAAGCATGGCCTCTGGGTTAAAGAACCAGGTTTTGGGACCAAATGCTCACTGGTTTGATTCCCGGACCGGCGGGAAAACTATATGGTAAATGTAATGTGTGGGGCCCCTCCCTCTTCCTCTACCTTAATGGTTGAAACGCTACCTAACCCCCAGCTGCTGTCCGGGTGCCACACTGTGGCTGCTCACTGCTCTTGTTTGTGTGCTCATTGTTTACTTGTGTGCTCAGTTTCGATGGGTTAAATGCAGAGCTAAATTTCCCTTGTGGAACAAGAAAACAACAACTAATAATGCTTGTGTAAATTCACCTTCCAACAAGAGTATATAGTTTGTTTCCTATCTGCTGCATTGGGAGATTGGGAATGTGCACTGGATGCGTTTGGGTACAATTTATATCAATTTAATACAGTATATAAAAACACAGCCTATAGTAAGATGCTTTACACACTAAAGAAGGCATATAAATTGGGTAGCAGTTCCAATTGCCAGCATCTCACACCCTGTGTCTGGCCAATTTTTTTTTTTTTTTTTTTTTTTTTTTTTTTTTTTTTTTTTTCCTTGAGCGCTGATATCAGGTCAAACCACTTTTTTCATTTCTCCACTTTTCAGAATACTGCATATAATATTTCATCTGGAATGTACCCCCTGCAGCAGCACTTCCACTTTAGAGGAAGTACAAACTTCTTCCACTTTTCCAGCACTCCTGTAGATGTACAGGTTGACCTTACCATGGTTTCCTTCTTCTTGAATATTTGTTTTAGATGTACAGTATATAACAACCACCTGATGATGAAAATACTGTATACATATTTTTAGTGTAACAGTAGCGTTTTCCACATTAAGAACATCTCATGATCCTTCATAGACCTTTTTTACACATTTTCTGACACCCATGATACTCTTGCCAGTTCTTTGGTTGTCCTTTCTTGGACCACCTTTGGATGGTACTTATCACGACATACCAGGAACACCACATCATGGACATTAATCGACCTAGTCATGTTTTTTTGTTTATTTGTTTGTTTGTTTTTTGGGTTTTTTTTTTAAGTTTCTTACAAAAGTTTTGGGTGCTTGGGGTTATTTTGCTCCTATACTGTAGTGATGCTAATTTATATGTATATTTATCCTCATCTGTATGGAAAAGAGTTTGCAATTTTCAACATCGATGCTTGTTATATCTGTCCTTCAGTCTGTGGTACATGCTCTATATTCATCATATGTTGCATTTGATATTTGTCAGGCATCAGCATCTAAATGAGAAGCTGTCAGTTGAGACCAGAGAGAAGGAAGACTATATCTAAACTTGGAACGTGGGTGGAAGTTTGATTAGCCTGGCTCGCTGTGTCACAGCAGATAGAAAGGGCTGGTTTGTGAATAACATCTTTGGCGTCCTTCCCACTGCCTCAGAGTGTTGGATATAATGGGTCATGAGAAGGCTGTAAAACAGCTGAGCTTTCTCTCTGTTTCTTCAGCCTGCCACATTAGCACTGCGACCTGCAATTCCCCGAAGCAGAAGACGAGAGCTAGCGCCATGACGAACCCCGCCCTGAGCTCGCTGCCTCACAGCAGCGTCACCCAGCGGCAGCCTGATTTAACGCATGGGTTGTTTCCGCTGGAGGCTGGAAATGAGTCTAAAACAGAAACAGCAGGAAGGTGCCAGAACTGATACATGTCAGAGATGCTGGTGAGGGGGTGGTGATGTAGGGGTGAGAGGGAACGTGAGAGAGGAGGGGAGGGGAGGGTGTTGAATGTAAAACATGGAGACACACTTCAGTTCGCACCTGCGTTACATAGGACATTATTCTTTCAAGGGTGAGTTACTGCAGCATGACCATGACGACAGATGTTTTGCTTTCAAGTCTGCATCTGACCCTGCAGTTTCCTCTTCACTTCCTCCACCTCCTCCCTCTTTTGTAGTTTATTCTTCTTAAATAGCTTTTTCACCTCCCCCCCCCCTTCCCCTGTCTTGCAGGAACAAGGAAAAATCTGTGTCATCTTCAATGTGGGCACTGATGACATCACTATAGATGAGCCGGCGGTCATCGTGAGCGATGGCAAGTACCATGTAGTCCGCTTCACACGCAGCGGGGGTAATGCCACCCTCCAGGTGGACAACCAACCTGTCATCGAGCGCTATCCAACAGGTAAAATCCTGCTGCTGGTCGCAAATAAGAGACAGTAGGAGGGAACCTCCACCATGAGAAGTGTGATATGTTGTTTGTGTGCTGGAGAGAAGCCAATACCATGCAAGTCCACGTACACACAGTCAGAGATTCAGAGAGAGAGAGAAAGAGAAAGATGTGTGGCACAGCTAGCTCCAAAGACGCAATTATCACCTCTCAAAATAAAGCCGCCGCGGCTGAATTTCTGTCCGTCGAATTCTGACGAAGACATTGGCATTAATTTGGAAGCGTATTGACTGCCTACTTCGTGCCAATGTGCAAATTGATTTATATTTGTGAATGCGCGTCATTAAGTTTTTTCAAGTGTGCCGTTTTGCCTTCAGATTCTTCCCAGCCTCTGACTCATCGAGTCGAGGGCCTAAATAACCACCTCATGAACAATCTAATAACAATTGCAAATTGACACATTTCGCTCCAAGCTGCCTCGCTTAATACATTCAGCCCAGGATGAATTTGGATCCTTTACAGTAGGTAGCCAGCCAGAGCTGCCGGAGGAGGGAATCTGCACTGCTGCTGAATACCTTCCTCCAGACAAATTTGAAATCACAAAACAGCCTTTCATATTTCATTGGCAGTCAAAATAAGCTCATCTTCTTCAAGGAAAATTCCACCTGGAAGCACATTAAATATTTTATTCTCAAATATTTCTGGTATGCTAACCGGGGTTGGCAATAGAGCATAATGGTCTATCACACCACATAAAGATATTTACTTTTGTTTAAGATGCTGTCACGGATGTCACACGATAGGTATATAACAGGTCCCCTTTTTCATGAAGTTTTAACAGTTATTTTCATTTCGCAGGTTATTTTCACCATCAGATCCACTCCTTAGGTCTGTTGTATGATTCCCGACATTATCCAACAGCGACGTTCCGAATTTTTTTTTTTTTTTTTTTAACAAGCATCGTTTGTGAGGCGTTCCACCGAATGTAGGCGCTTGTCAAATGTGACGCATGGTGCTTGTGAGACAAAGCGTGGCTTATCCAGACTTCCGATCTTTCAAGTGATCAAGGGCGCGTTGAATACTTGTTTAGTACTCAACCTTCACTTGCTCACTTGAAAGATCGGAAGTCCAGATAGGCCGCGCTTTGTCTCACAAGCACCATACGTCACATGTGACAAGCGCCTACATTCGGTGGAGCGCCTCACATTTGTGCTTGAACATCATTTGGATTTGTCTTGCAAACTCTCCCTATTTTCCGTGCAACAGACGTACAACACATATTTTATATCCAAACTACACAGTTATATAATCCGCCTCAACCAAATCTGTGTCATTCATAGCTCTGTTAAATTCTTACAAAAAAAAAATCGCATGTTGGTTGTAAGAAGGTTCAATGACTTTAAATATGGAAAACATCTTTATATCTACAAAAAATACTTCAAACTCAAATAGATATACAAATACAGTGGTACCTCACCTTACGGAATTAATCCGTTCCAGAGCCTTTTTCTTAACCTGGATTTTTCGTAAATTGAACCGCATTTTACATGTAAAATACGTGATTCGTTCCAAAGCTCCCAATACTACCCCCTAAACCCTTTAAAAATTATAAAAGTATACCTTTTATGACCTCCTTCCACTTCAATATCGTACCGATGGTAGATGGGTTTGGCCATATTCCTTTGCGTTATCACGAGCCCGCTTCCTCTTTTCACTCACACCGGAAATCACACGTGTGTGTGTGTGTGCGCGCGCTCGCGCGTGTGTTCACCATGTCTTTGTAGCAGAGTTATACTCTTACAAATGTTTGTGGAAGGTTAAAAGCCTGAGTCAAAAAACAGTAACTCCTTTACACGAAAAGCATTATGGGAGATGCAGCTCCATAATAGCCAATGGGAGGGAGCTGCGTCATCCCTCCTAGCCAATGGGAGGCCAGCGGGGCGGGATGTTGGGAGATAGCCAATGGGAGGAGCTGCGTCATCCCTCCTAGCAGGTGGGAGGCCAGCGGGGCGGGATGTTGGGAGATAGCCAATGGGAGGAGCTGCGTCATCCCTCCTAGCAGGTGGGAGGCCAGCGGGGCGGGATGTTGGAAGATAGTGAATGGGAAAGCAGCTCGTGCATTGTTTGAATGTTTGAATTGCGCGTTTGGCTCATTTCGTAAGTAGAACTTGTTTCGTTTCCAGAGACAAAAAATTTTGGAAAATGTTTTTCATAATTTGGATTTTTCGTTTGTTGGAACTATCGTAAGGTGAGGCACCACTGTAATTGTAATATATTCGCAGTGTAATATATTTTAAGTAAAATTTATTATCAAAACAGCTGCTCACACATTTATTTGTCATCTCACTTATTCCTACTATGGCTGCTGGAGCATGCCTTAGCCGACACTGGGTAAGCTCATTGTTGACCCTGTACAGCTCATCAGACCATAGCAGGGCCAGAACACACCTAGGGGAAATTAGAAGCAGACAATTAGTCTAACATGGATGTATTTAGACTGTTGGAGGAAACCAGAGTACCCTGAGGAAACCCATGTAAGTACAGGTAGAACACATGGAAACACCCAAGCCTGGGACTTGAACCTACAGTACAACTCGAATCATTCATTTGCTATACCACTTAATCTTACTATTAGTGGTATGGAGAGGCTGAAGCTTATTTCAGCCAAGGCTGGATGTTCACTCTGAACAGCTCGACAATCTATCATGAGGCCAAAATATACACAAATATTTGCATTTCCACTCACTCCTTGGCATTTAAAACAGAGCCAATGAACCCAATGTACATGTATTTGAACTGTGGGAGGAAACCAGAGTAACTGGAGAAAACCCATGCAAACAAAGGGAGAACATGCAAACTCAACAGAGAAACTATCACCCTGAAACCATTGTGTGAAGTGGGACAGCCATGGCCTGGTGGTTGAAGGAGTGGGATTGGATTCCTAATTCAGTGGGAAAAAATGTGTGTGGTGGTGTTGGAAGTAAACAGCACCTCCCCTTCCTCCACCTTCATGGCTGAAGTACCCTTGAGTGAGGCGCCTCACCCCCATCTGCTCTATAGGCACTGCACAATCTGGCTGCACACTACTTTGGTCTGTAAATCCATTAATACTGCAAAGGCTAAACAATAATAATAATAATAATAATAATAATAATAATAGTAATGACGATGCCTTGCGAGCTGTCCAGTCTTTACTCTGCTCTCTCGGATGGCTGAGTTGGGCACCAGCCTTCTCACTGCCCTCATTAGGATTAAGTGGTTCATAAAGTGATTGATAATAATATATATATATTATTATTATTATTATTATTATTATTACTATTATTATTATTATTATTATACCCGGGCAGTGGCTGGGTGGTAAGGTACTGGATCACTGATCCCAAAGTTGGGGGTTCAAGCCCCACTCTCAACAGGTTGTCACTGCTGCCTCCCAGTGCAGCTAACTGGATTATCAAAGGCCTGCCATGTCTCTCAATGTCTATGGTGTGAGGTTCATGTAAAAGAACCATTGCTGACTTTTGACAAGAGTAGCTGCATAGCCATCAGCGTATTTCTGCCCTGCGATAGCCTGACGAGCTGTCCAGGGTGTACTCTGCCCTCGCCCGGAGTCGGCTGAGAAGGGCACCAGCCTCCCCGCAACCCTAATTAGGATTAAGCGATTCAGAAAATGAATGAATGAATGAATAATTATTAGAAAAATAATGACTGGTGGAGCAAGCACACACACTCACTGACCACTGCATGTTATGTGTACTTGGACACACATATGCACTGATTAACTTGAAGACAAAGTTATACTTTGAATTATTCTCTTAGATGCCCACCTGAGACCTATTAGAAAGTCCCTGTCTACGTAAATATAATGAACATCGTAATATTACTTTACGTTAGTTCAATTTAGGTAGGCTCTCACGTGTCTAGGAATAACATGAACAATATATAGCTCACATGAAAGGTAGTAACGTAATAGGACTGGGCGCTCACTTGTGGATTGTGGACAGACAAATACACACAAATTTAACACTTACTTCAGAAAGAAAATCAGCAAATCACAGTACGTACCTTCCGTGTAGCTCACAAGAAAGTTAATAATAATAATTTGTCAAATAAATATAATTTAACTGAAATGATTAAGGATTATCTATATTCAAGACCAATTTGGTGGATTTTTCCTTTATATGTTGAAGATTAAATAAACTAAACTGTGTACAACAAGCTGAAATATAAACCTGATTGTATTGTGATGTTGCTACTTTGGAGCTGAAGCTCTTCCTCAGCAGTGATCCACCCTTCTGGACTTAGCATGAAACTCTCTCATTCTCTCTCTCTCTCTCTCTCTCTCTCTCTCTCTCTCTATCTATCTATCTCTCGCTCTCTCTCTTCCTCTTTCTCACTGTGTGCTCGGGGACTTGTATCTCTCTCAAAGCTGATGTTCCACAGGAAGATATTTTCCCGGCCTGTAATAACTGCCCCTGCTCTCACCAAATCCTCCAGTTTCAATTTGCTCTCTGGACACTCTGATACACCCCAGACTTTCTGCCAGACATGTGTTTTATCAAAACACAGCTCAGAGGTGGGGGGGGGGGACCATTTAAACAGAGTTCCACCTGCTCTTCCAGACTCTGTCTGTTGCTTGTTTTCTGTTATTTCCACAGAGTAAAGGCTGGTCTCCCAACTGTTACAGGTTGAACATGTTACAGCTACTGCAGGTTTGACTGCTTTGGGGCATTTTTTTGTGATTTCTGAAGGCCAAAAGAAGAATTAAAGTGCTAGATCTTGGGCCTGCAAGCTACTAAAGCTGCCCTAAGCCTTTGTCCTATGAAATGGTGATGAAACCAAAAACCATTCCACATGAGTGTAGGTATATGGTTCTGGAGCATATGAGCTGAGTACGGATTCAGGATGCACAGAGTATGCACGAAAACTTGGCAGCCATAGTTAATGCCATTAATTAAAATGGAGGATTACACAATGCTGTCTTATAGTAGATTTTAAGCTGTCTGTGGATATGTACATAGACAGACTCACTTTCATCTATTTAAAAGTTTTGCACAATAATATGGAACTAAAAGCAATATTTTCATTGGTACTTAATTATCAGCTCAGCATCCTTTATAGAAATTCATCATGTTGCAGTGGCGTTTCTGCCGTTCTTTTCCCAGATGCTTATTGATGGATCCGTTTTCTATTTCGAGCTTCCTTTGAAGGTTTTAGCAGAGAATCTGTCACACATGAAAGCTTCTAACAGGATTAAGGAAGCAGTAGGTTTGAGCCCCTTTCAGAATGTATAGTGAGGAAGAATAGGAAAGAAATAATGTGGCGGACATTACTTCGTCTGCCAGTTATTACCGACAGTTTCTTACGTTATCGTAAAAAGAACTTACCTGGAATTGTTAGATTGACATGCAGATGATGTGGTGGTCGGGACACCAGATTTCGATATGGACACTTATTCTATTTTTATGAATATAGCATTGTTATCTAGTACTTTTCAAAGCAAACGCTGTTGAATAGGAACACGATCTATCGACCTATGTACTACGTAACCCTGTCATATATCTGTTTCTCTCTGAGCCTACTGTGGGGTTCTGGTAGGAGTTTCAAAGTGTGCATTAAGACAAATGAAAGAAAAGAGATGGTAGATGGAGGACAGTGGAGAAAGCCTAGCTGACATAGCTGTAATCTGGCAAGATCCTTATCTTCCTCCTTCTCAAAGGATGACTAGTACCAAGAGCTCATTTTATGCCCCGTAAAAAGAACTGTCAGACCCTATCTCTTAAACACAGGGACAATGGAAACTGTAGTCGCTCATGAAATACATGTCATCTCTTATCTGGGAAATGCCAAGACATAAAGTCAATTACCATTTGGTTTCTTAGAATAATGACATGTAGGTCGAAAGTATCTTATTTGGATGTAATTGCTTGGCTTTTAATGAAATTCTGTTTCCGAGAACTGAAAATATCTTCCTGAGCAACATACATTAGGTCTGTGTTGAAGTGCATGTCAGAATAACCATGTCATCATGATGTTATTCGAGTATTTTGTTTAAAGTGTCCTTCCCTTGCAATGAAATTACAATGAAATTAACCAGATGATCAAACTATATGTTAAACTCTCACTAAATATGTTCCCATGCCATTCTAACCAGATTTTAAACTGTTATAAATAGCTTCTAAAAATGTCTAATAACTAAGATTAGTCCATCTTAAACCAACATAATGTTAATCCTAAAGATCGTTGACATCCTAACTTGAAAAACTTGCTAATCTTGATGCCATGTTTTTAACCTTGTGACACTTGAACTTTCAGATATTAACCTCTAACTATGTGTCTCTCTAAATTCTTTGAAGGCAACTTTGATAATGAACGGCTGGCTATAGCCAGGCAAAGAATCCCATACAGACTCGGTCGGGTAGTTGACGAGTGGCTACTCGACAAAGGTAAAAAAAATGGATTAATTAAACAGTGACTTAATGACTTATTAAGGCTCTGGAAGAGGTGCAGTTTCCTGAACTTTGTAGAATTGGCATCTGCAAATTGATAGAGTTGGCGAGCAGAATTGTAAGTGTAGCTGCCCACTCAGCGTGTCCACGATATTGATCGTCTCTGGGTCCGAACTTGGCCTTTTTGTCTATTTTCTCCAAAGGCACTACTGTCCTTCCCAAACCGAGAACTGCACCACTTCAGAGATTAACATTTAATACATAACATAATCCCTGACTAACCCTTCAACAACACCCTATAACTCCAGTAACTGTCTGCAAACAAGTCTGCTGCTTTCTATGCTCTGTTTTTCTCTCCTTTGTTCTTCCCTCCAACACCTCAAACATTATTTCTTAAACAAACATGATTTCCTAAAAAATCCTTAACACATAGAGAATCCTAAACGTTTCTGTTCCAAGTAGTTAAAGGGACAGATTCCATGTTATGCCCTATAAACTGTACATAAAATTGATAAACACTAACACCACATTTGATGTGTCTTAACCCTTTGAGTGTAAAAATCAAAACGTGAGAGCGTCTACATGCACGCATATAAATCATAGCTCTTAAAAATCACACGTAAATTACAGATGTTTTGTTATTTTATCAGACAGCTGTCCGAGTCGTGTATGTAAATGAACTCGGAATCAGACGCCGAGAAATCAGCACCATCGCCTAAAAGTGTAATATGTACCATTTCAAAGTTCACTGATTTTAACTTTCTATTTCTTTCACCAAACTCATCCATCATCATGCAAACTCTCTTCTGAAGGCTGAGCATTCCACTGAAATGTTAAGTGTAGAATAAACACCTCTACACAACAGCCAGTACGACTGACCTTTTTATTTCTGCATATTTAATTCAATCTCATTTCAGAACAAATGCTAAGAATTAGCATGTAATTTACGATCACTGGAATATAACCGGACTCAACATCCACACACACACACACACTTTGTCATCGCAGCTGCGGCTGTGTCTCACTCGGAACTTAGAACTATAGGTTTAAGTTTGCAGTCAATTTTAAATAGGTCAATAAACAAAAAAGTAACTACGACTTAAACGACTGCATAAATACTTCTCAATAACTCAGAGGGTTAAACATTTTCTAAATACGAATGAACTAACTAAATCGAATTAATCCTTGATCGGATAATTAGATGCATAAATATAAACATATACACTTGATTTCAACAATGTCCCTTTAACATGTAATGCACAATTTTATAATGTACTGAACTCGTCATATTTCAGTGTGAATGTTGGTTGTGATGACAGGGTTTAGAAAAATTGATGCTCATTGCTGAGTTCTGTTACTGTTGATTTTGTACGAAAGTCTTTGGTCCCCCTCAAAGCTTCCATTCAAACCCTTGAGGTTGTTCTGCCATCTCGAATAACTGTGAGCTTCGCAAAAAAAATAAATAAATAAAATAAATAAATAAATTGCACTATAAGTGGCTTTCATTGTATGGAAGGTGATCTTACTGCTGTTCATACTGTTGAATTCATACAAAACAGTGTTCACGTTGTACAAGTGGCTCACGACGCAGGTACTTATTCTGAATGATCATCAAATAAGTCAATTACATAAAATTGTGCAACATTTTATGATGGAAGAGACAAAGAAAGGAGATGCTGAAAAGAAATTGAGATCCGGCCGTGAGTCAAGACAGCATGGTCCGGAAAAAGGCTTCTCTCACTGGCAGCATTCATTTGGAATCAAAACCGGTTAACATCTGGGTGAATCCCAACAATGACAAAGCTCCACAATGACTGATGTGGACACAGATTAATAGAAATCCAAAGATAAAATCCATACACTGGTAGACTTATACTTGGCTGAGTGTAGAATCGGCTACAATCACTGGCCAGGATGAACCGGTCAATGGTTAGCATGCTTATAACCCGAGCAAATTAAGATCGCTTATGAGCTGCTGTATGCTAAAGAGGCCAGATTACGCGTTCGTCAGAGTGTGCTACACTGCTGAGTGATGTAATACGAGCACCAGTTTAAGAATTGGATGGCTTCCAATGGCGTCAAATGTCTCAACGTCTGTAAGTCCTTGAGGAGTGGGAGGGAAAATGGCCAGACATCATTGTATGAGGGTGAATCACAAAGTAAAGCTATTAGTTTGATTATATAAGAAATAAGAAACACAATTAAACATATCGTAGATCAAGATAAAGCCGTATTATCACAGGTTCACAACATATTATAGTCACCACCTGTTTCCACGGCAGTGTTCGACCATCATGAGACTCAGCTGGCTGCTGATGAAGCCAATTCCTTACAGCAGTTTTCACTTCTTCATCATTCACCGTCACGTTTGCCCCTCAGTGCCTCTTTTACTAGACCAAAGAGATGGAAGTCTGAGGGTGCCAAGTCAATGGAGAAGGGAGGATGGGGGAGAGTCATCCACCTGAAAGAGGCGATTGCCTGCCTCCCTTGTTCTGAGGCTCGAGCGAGGCCTGGCATTGTCACGGTGACGACGAACCTTATTCATTTCTCTATGTGCTCTTACTTGGTGAATTCTTGCTCTACACCAGGGGTCTCCAATCTTATCCACAAAGGGCCGGTGTGGGTGCAGGTTTTCACTTCAACCAAACAGTAGTAGTAGTAGTAAAGAAAATAAAACTAGATTGGACATTACGGTTTCAAATCTGAAGTGGGGCCAAGATGGCCTCACTTCAGAATTGAAGCACTCATGTCCAATCTAGTTTTTTGTTTATATTTCTTTTGATGATTAGTGATTGGTGGAAACAGCTGGAAGGTGTGGCTACTGTTTGGTTGAAGTGAAAACCTGCACCCACACAGGCCCTGTGTGGATAAGATTGGAGACCCCTGCTCTACGCTTTTAAATGGACTCACTATATGCTCCTGATGGACATCAGGCAGTGAGGCAGCCAACTTTATAGCTGGAACAAAATTGAAATAATTTCACCTAGAAATATATATAAAAATTACTTTTTGACTTACTCTCGTAATATACTGTATTATTATAATATATTATAATCAGTATGTGCTATATGAAACCCTGGAGGCTCCCAAACATTGGTTTGGTACTCAGTGCCTTAAGCAAATGTTGTAAGCCAGTAAATTATTTTCCCCATTACAATTTGAAGTCCAATTTTAATTTTATATAAAACATATCAACAGTGTGGCCAATTCACGAGCATAGTTCAATTTCCTTAACTTTTTTTTTATTTTATGGTCACATAAAATGGAGTTGAAATATTAACTCAATATTAATTCATGGCCACAGCATTATAAAAAAAATTATAATATCCTCCATGTCATCCCAGTGCGTCCGCACATGACTATTTCTTCCTTCCAGCGGCAGTAGATTATGGTTAGTCCCTGTGTGGACTGCATGTGTAGCTGTACAATTTGGCTTTTAGTTGTTCGCTTGGCAGAGCTGGTACAGCCATTTAGATAATCACACAACATCCTCTTATACAAAAAGCAGGAAATGGATTTCTTTATGCTACCAGAATAATATTGTCTTAATGAGTCCTCCACGTTCCCATATTCAGTGTTTTCACTATTATTTACCACCTCGCTATTTTAAAAGAAGAGCATTGAAAGGCAACCTCACATTAGGCCCAGAGAGTCTCTCTTAAAGGCCAGAACAACTGCCTACTTCATAATCAAATGTGGCAGAGTACCCTCTGTATAGCTGTTCATCAGGAGTAAGTAGAAGCTCAAATCGGGCTCTCAGAATTCACTGCCGAGTGCCTGTTTCTCAATCAGCTGTCCCCTCAGGCTTTTTAAAAGTGCTTTTAAAGTTTAACAGGTAGTTTTCTTCCTGGCGGCACAATTTGATTGTTTTACTTTTCGAATGGGTTTATTCAATTGTAACACCTGTGGCTTACATTTTTTTTTTTTTAGTTCGAAGCCCGGAGAACATAATCACATCCAGATTTTTTTGGATTTGCAGTCTCTCCTCGTCTTGTTCCATTTTACATGATGAAACTACTTTAGCAGTGACTCTCTAAAACAATACAGTGAGGGGGATGAGATGGTTTGTGTTTATTTGATCGAGTTATAATGCTCCAACTGTTCACCTAGGAATGAACTCAAGTGTAAAATATCTCCCAAACTCGAAGATTTATCTTAACCTAATCCATCGATTCAATTTAAAGGTATTGTCCGACTTACGACCGTTTGACCTTACAACCACCCATGACTTAAAAAAAAAAAATTAATAAATAGCTTATATACTTGTGTATCATATATGTGAATATCATCAGCATAACTGAGCTGATTCTAGTCTATTTGTAAGGATCAAATGGGATAAATCGTGTGTGTGTGTGTGTGTGTGTGTGTGTGTGTGTGTGTGTGTGTGTGTGTGTGTGTGTGTGTGTGTGTGTGTGTGTGTGTGTGTGTGTACACATTGTATTACTGGGGATTTAGCTCAGTTGGTAGAGCGTCCGCTTTATCCGGAAGGTCGGAGTTCAAATCCGGCCGCGTCATACCATGAGACGTTAAAATTTGGGAGTTGTTGCTTCCTGCTTGGCGCTCAGCATCAAAAGGATAGAACAACGCAACAACTGGTGCCGTACAGTGGCGACGGGTACCTGGAGCGCAGGGAGCGCTGGGGTCTCATGCGCATTGAGCATACACATGTATGAAATTGCGCTATATTAGCATCCACAATAATAATAATAATAATAATAATGTACATACAGGGATCCCTCACTTTCTGCGGTTAATGGGGACTGAGACCCCCCTGACCGCCAATTTCCACGAAGTAGGGTCGACCCCCCCCCCCCGACACGTATAAGTACATGTATATGTGTATATAATATCAATAAATACATATTCAACACTATAAATGCTTATAATAACAATTAAACATTCAAAAATAATGCATAAGATGTAAATAAAATATAAATACACACACATACAGACCTCACATAAAAATGTAAGTAGTTTTGTTGGGAGGTTTTGGGTTGGTTTTTTGTTTTTGTTTGTTCGGGTTTTTTCGTAATTGGCCTTGTTTTGTGGCATTTTCCTGAACTTTTTCCCTATTTTTCCTTAATTTTATTTTTTTTATTTTTTGATGAATATTTTTGAAAAACCCGCGATGCACTGAAGCCACAGAAACTGAAGTACGAAGGAGCGAGGGATCACTGTGTGTATGTGTGTGTGTGTGTGTGTGTGTGTATATATATATATATATATATATATATATATATATATATATATATATATATATATATATATAAGATAAGATACAGATAAGATACAGCTTTATTAATCTCACAATGGAGAAATTCACTGTTACAGGCTCTTGAGGTACTATCAGTAGGGGGTGCAAAAATAGATACAAATACAAACATACACACATACATATATATTATATAAGTAAATAAATAAATAGATACATAAATAGTATAAATTAATAAACAATAAAAGAAAAGAAGGGAACGACTTTGTAGACTATGTATATATATATATACTGTATATAGATAGATAGATAGATAGATAGATAGACTGTATATACTAGTATATCTGTCCTGTCCTCTAACTCTTTCCAGCTTCTGAACTGAACAATGACTCCAATGCTCTGGACTCACTTCAGTGCTCACTTCTTGTGACTCCTCCCCCACATCCTTAGTAAAGAGACACATTAGGTTGAAAATACATGTACACTAGTCTTCCTCCTCCTTCTCCTCCTCTTCCTTCTGCCTCCTGTATATATTTATGTTTAAAGAAATCTAAAAAGATTGCAAACAATATATTTTGACATGAACTTGTAGATAGGTCCAGTATACTGTACATACTAGTAGTAATACATGTACAAACCCGACTTACGTCCAAGCCATCTCATGACCTGTTGGTCAGAACCAAATGCGGTCATAAGTCGGACTCTAGCTGTATATTCATCTGCTCAGACATCCCAGTTTCATAGTACTTATAAGCCAACTTGGTTTTGATATAAATAGGTTCGGATGAGACAAATTCTATTCAAAGGACCGGTAAAATGGAATAATACCTAAAAGAACTGATAATACCTTTAATAATAATAGTTTTCCCATCAGAAAACCTAAATTTTGAAAATCATTTCACTTGCGATGCTTATTTGAAGTGTAAAGTCAGCTTCCCCAACCAATTTAATTTTTTTGGAAATATCCTATTAAAAGTCCAATTGTGTTTTTTTTTTTATTATTATTCAAACACGATACAGTTACGTAGTGAATAAACAGAGAACGTTTTACCCTATCATCTGGTGATCGTGAATCGTGAACCCAAAGATGCCCCAGCTGTCTGTGGATAGGTGCTCAGGAGACCAAAATTGTCTCTACTCTCAATTACCATAGCATGGCCCATGGGTCTCTAGATCTCTGTAAGCTCCGGCATGTGGAAGTGGGCGAATAACCTTATCCTCCGAGTGTGTTATATCTACCTAATGACTTTGCAACTCCAACACATGTAGTTGTAAACAATTGATCATATTTGCCTTCTTCCTTCCTGGTTTATAGCTGTCGTAACGATAGTAGTAGTAATAATAACAACAATAATAATAACAACAACAACATAAAGCAAACTGAATGGAGATTTGAGGGGATCAAAATAAGTAGAGTAGAATAAAAGGAGTGTGTATATGCGTGTGTGTGTGTGTGTGTGTGTGTGTGTGTGTGTGTGTGTGTGTGTGTGTGTATGCATGTTTGTGTTTCTGTCTGTGTCTGCGCATGAGGTCTGAGGATGAGGAAGAAACCCCTCATGCCCTGGTAACACATTAGCATTGGAGCTGCCGGATGACACTTATCAATGCAGATTAGCAGCAAGAAGTCCTCTGAATAAAACATTTTTCAAAAGCTCTTTGTAATATTCATAAATCGTTTTCCAATTTTCTCTTCTTCATTTTGTTTATTTTTATTAATGAGGCACAGAAATCTGTAATAAGCATATTTCCATTGTTCTTTCATATAGCTAAACTGCTGCAGCCTTAGCAGCTAATTGCTGACGTGATGATTTATATTTATCTGCTCTGTAAGAGTCAGAAGTCTGTATTCATAAAAAAACTAAAGCGTTCCATCGCTGGGTCCAAATGCTCAGAGTGTTATCGGCTCATGCGAGAAGACTGGGTCATAAAATGTGCCAGTGTACATTTTAATCAAACCAATATTTCTTTCTTTCTGTCTTGCTACTGTTCTGCCTCTCTTCCTCCTTTTCTTCTCTCACTCTGCTTTCACCCACTCCCTTTCCTTCCCCACTGGGACCACCGCAGGACGGCAGTTAACCATCTTCAACAGCCAGGCGGCCATTAAAATCGGAGGCCAAGATAAAGGCCAGCCGTTCCAGGGTCAGATATCAGGCCTCTATTACAACGGATTGCAGGTACTGAAGCTGGCAGCTGAAGGCGACCCCAGTGTTAAAGTGGAGGGCAACCTGCGCTTAGTGGGAGATGCGCCATCAGTATTATCAACCGAGACCACCTCGGCCACACCTCCAGCTGCCATGGACATGTCCACCACCATCATGGAGACCACCACGACCATGGCCACCACCACCACTCGAAGACAGCGTTCACCCAGTCTCAAGGACAGCATAACACAGGTGAGGGAAAAGTCTTAACATCTTTGTAGCCCAGCGAGAGAACAGTCGAGAACATTCACAGTAGTTTAGAGTTCTAGTGCTGATGGTGCCTATAGTGCTGATTGTTTGTCTTTACTCTCTGCCTCAACACACCTCATCCATCCAATCAGCTCAACATCAGGGGCCAGTTGCAGCCGACGAACGTAAGTTTGATCATAACTCAGGGTGAAAGTTCAAGGAAAACTCCAAACTAACACATGCTCAAACTGTTACTCAGGCAGTGCCACAAATCTCTATTCGTCCTTTTCTTCATACATGATGCTTAATCTTACTGTAATTGACAGACAAGCGAGGTTCATCTGTTCCTCCCACCTACAGTGTATGAACTGCCTTGCTTCTTTTGCTCTTGGCCATGGATGGCCGTGTCATTTGAACACCATTGGCATTTGAACTCACAATGTCTTGGCAATACAGGGATCCCTTACTTTCCGCGGTTAATGGGGACCGATACCCCTCGCGACTGCCGATTTCCGTGAAGTAGGATCAACCCCCCTGACTGACGTATACGTACATGTATATGTGTATATAATATCAATAAATACATATTCAACGCTATAAATGCTTATAATAACAACTAAACATTCAAAAATAATGCATAAGATGTAAATAAAATATAAATACACACACATACAGATATGCACGCACACACTCAGATGCACACCTCACATAAAAATGTAAGTAGTTTTGTTGGGGGGGGGGGTTTGGGTTGTTTTTGTTTTTGTTTGTTTGGAATTTTTTTTAGCATAATTGGCCTTGTTTTGCGGCATTTTCCTTAACATCTCCCGTATTTTTCCTTAACGTCCTTATTTTTTATATTTTTGATGAATATTTTTGAAAATCCCGCGATGCACTGAAGCCGCAGAAACTTCAGCTCGAAATAGCGAGGGATCAGTGTAGTGACCTCAGTATACTGTAAACATTTTTCTATCAATATAATACTAATATACTCACTCACTCACTCACTCATTCGCCAAACTGCTTAATCCTGTGTAAGTGGGAGCCGGTGGTGTAGTGGTTAGGGTGCTGCGCTCATGATCGGGAGGTTGTGAGTTCGAATCCCATTGAGACCCTCACAGTGCTAAGACCCCTGGGCAAGGTCTCAACCACAAGTGTGCCTCTGTTCACCCAGCAGTATGACTCGGTACCAGTAAAAATATACTGGGAAGGTAACCTGCGATGGACTCGCGTCCCATCCAGGGGGAGTTGAACTCCTGGTCGCTTCACGCTATGGAAACCGGGGATAAGCACCGACCTGATGAGCCATGAAGCTCAGGTGTGAAAACCCAACAGATTTTACCTTAATCCTGCCAGGTATGTAGGGAAGCTAGAGGCTAGCTCAGACTACACCGGCGAAGGCCAGGTACACCCTGAACAGCTCACCAAAGAATTGCAGTGCCAACACACGTACAAAAGTTCACACTCACAAGCACACCAAGGGGCAATTCGGAACGGCCAAGTCAACCTACTGTGCATGTCTTTGGACTGTGGGAGGAAACCACATTAATATTTACTGTTAGTGGTAAATATATGCAAGCATGGAGAATAAAAAAAATACTGAGACTCGAACCCAGGAACCTTTTGCTATGAGGCAGATCTACTACCCCTATTACCACCTAATAGTGTAAAAGATTATATTATGAAATATCTTTATGTTTAAAAGTCACACAGTCCCCCTAGGTGTCAATGTGTATGTGTGTGTGTGTGTGTGTGTGTGTGTGTGTGTGTGTGTGTGTGTGTGTGTGTGTGTGTGTGTGTGTGTTGCCCTGTTCATGGTGTACCCTGGCTTCACCCAGTGTCAGGTGAAACGGTACCTATACCAGCCTCCTCGTGAGAGTGTTTTATCATATCATATCTATTTCTTGCCAATGAAAAAGTATTATCATGTTATTTAAACTAGCGAAAATTATTTTGTTCGCCCTGTGTAGTGCATGAGGTCTTCGAGATGAATGCTGAGAACCTTTGCTGCAGAAGTCAAATCCAATTTTTCTGTTCTCAATCCAGTATTTCCAGACCTAGCAGTCTTTTAACATTGATCTCTGACCTACATCATGGATTTTAATTCTATAATATTTGATTATCTCTGCTAAAACTCACTTCTGTTCATTCTTCTTTGTCTACTCAACTCAGTTATATAGACAGATGGATTTCCCTTTTGAGCCCTGGCTCCTCACATGTTCTCAAATCTCACACGCTTTTTCCACCATGGTGACTTTCGGCTTAGTCGATAGGGATCTGGATCTGAATTGTGACGTTAATTTTAATCACATTCTATAAATAAAACTCAATTGAGTTAAATGGCCCAGGTTTCAAAACTCGGTATTATTTAAGATTTGCAGAAGTCATTCACAGGAATGGGGGTAAAAGGGTACCCTGCAGGGAAGTGATATATATAAGTATATATAATATATAAGATATATATATATATATATATATATATATATATATATATATATATATATATAAGTGATATATATATATATATATATATATATATATATATATATATATATATATATATATATATATATATATATATATCATTTCTTTCCCTGAAAAAACAATACAGTACTGTTACCTCTACTCATTACTGACGAAAAAAGAGAGAGGAACTAATTTACTTTCTGTCATTCATTTCACTCATTCACTCATTTGCCGAAGAGCTTAATCCCACTATTACACTCGCAACAAGACTGAAGTCTATCTCAACCAACACTGGGTGAAGGTGGGGCTCGCTAGACCATCACAGGGCAACACAACCATTCATACTCACACTCACACCTAGGGGTGGTTTGGAACCACCAAATAACCTAATGTGCATGTCTTTGGACTGTGGGTGGAAACCAGAGTGCCTGGAGGAAACCCATACAAGCACATGGAGAACATACCTGAGCCTGGGACTCAACTCTAGGACCTTTTTGCTGTGAAGTGGATGTGCCAACCACTTCACCACCATACCAATCTGTCTTTCTCTAATAACAATTAACTGTTATTTGTGTGTGTGTGTGTGTGTGTGTGTGTGTGTGTGTGTGTGTGTGTGTGTGTGTGTGTGTGTGTGTGTAAAGGGTTCTACAAAAATATTGGTATCAGTCTAAAAGCACAATTGGTCATTTTATTCTGTGAATTTCTAGTGGAGGTTAGTCGCATTCGTGGTTTCCCAGAAGTGACTTCAACACATTGGGTAGGGTTGATGTCTCTTGTGAGGACAGTTAGACATTACATTTTAGTGACTCTGAGGATGAGAATTCTGCCAGTGATGTGTGTGACGGTAGACCCAAAATGTTAACTAACATTTTGCCAATTCGGCTTTCCTGTTGTCAGACGGTTTAGAAACAAAAAGAAATGCTTCCACCGATTTTTGCACTTGTTTGTACCATTCAGCACTGGACAATATAGTGTTATGCTATACAGGTCAGTGACAGATCCCGGCTCATCCAATGGGTTCTTGTCACAGCCAGTTAGAAGGCTGATATGTCCCTGAGGAGGCCAAGAGTCATAACCTTTGTTTTGTAACACTTTGAAAACCGGCATGGATTGAAGTTACCAGAAGGAGCCATTCATGTAATATACCATATTTTCCGGACTATACGTCGCTCCGGAGTACAAGTCGTACCGGCCAAAAAACACGTAATAAAGAAGAAGAAAAAAAAAACAAAAACATATATAAGTCGCACTGGAGTATAAGTCGTGAACTCGTGGAAACTGTCTACCTTGGTTTGGAAATCTGCTGGCAGTTTTTGTGACGTTGCGGTCCTCGCTCTGATAGAGACGGGGTCGCTTTGCACGAAGTGGTTCCACCAAAAAAGTCCTCACGCAAAGCAATTTATAATCATCTCCTTGACAACTACCTGAATGTGGAGACGCAACTGCACTGTTGACAAGCCTCTCCCCACAGCACGTTGCTCAAACCCCCATGTGTGAGCTCTGTGGGCATTTAGCTTTTAGCCCATGATTAGCTTTTAGCTTTTTAGCGGTGAGCTTTTTTTGTTTTCTTCATTGCAGTAATAATAATTTTCACTTTTCTGCCCTCTTGTTAGAATTATATGTAATAATTTCACTACCTAGACGTGGGAACGCAACTGCACTGTTGACAAGCCCCTCCCTGCGGCACATTGTTCAAGCACCCATGTGCGAGCTCGTTCCTCTAGCTGTGGTCATCTAGCTTTTAGCCCGCGATTAGCTTTTTTGTTTTCTTCATTGCAGTAATAGTAATCTCCACTTTTCTCCAGTCCCTCACAAGTTTCTCGTTCACTCCAAACTTTCTTTCTGCTGCTCGATTACCATTTTCTGCTGCATACTGTATTTCACTACTTGCAGCTTGTAATCTGCAGAATAGGATTTTCTTTTTGGGGACATTTCTTCAGTGGTGGATGAGCAAGTTCTGGTACCCTAGCCCAGAGTGCCCTCTTGTGGTTGCGAGTGTAAAAATAATAAACGTGTGAAATTATGTTTGTTATGATGACGAACAGAATTATATGTAATCATTTCACATATAAGTCGCTCTGGAGTATTAGTCGTACCTTCAGCCAAAGTATCAAAAAAGCGTGACTTATAGTCCAGAAAATGTGGTACATGGTCGTTTTAAAGAGCTAGTCATGCAAATTTACAACAGGTACACTTTAAAGCCACACCGGTCTTTTAATGGTTACAGGATTACACCAGGTTCTCATTTGTTTAAGAAAAGTTGGGTAAACATATCCATTATACGTGACTCTTCTGAATAAATATGAGTTAATACCTATCTCACATTAGCTTTAAAAAAAAAACTATGTATGTTTGTTAAAGCAATATAAATTAGGCATGCATTTTAATTAGCAGAAAAGAAATGAGTGCTGCAAAGTCAGAGCTCCTCGGGCCAATTATCCCGTCAAATTGCCTGTAACCACAAGCGTGTCCTTGTGGCTTGGAAAGCTGTCCGATTCAATGGTATGCTGTCAGAATGATTGTGTTTATGAGCACTAAAGAGTCTGACACACAACACCATTTCAGAAAACAGATTGTGACTTGCTGTATGAAAATCACTGCAGTCTTCGAATATAGGAAAGTCATCAAATTCTATTTGAATAGGAAATTATGGATAGGATGACAAACTGATTTCAGTTTTGAATTCATTTGAATCGTTTGTATAACTGACACTCACTTATGTGACTTATCCATCACCATGATGCAGCAGTTTTAAATTCCACCATTCGAGTTTTATTTACGGTCAAATTAAATCTTGACTCTAGATAATTCTGAATGTGCATGTGTGGTGCTTTTCCTCAGAATGTCAGCATTGTATCTGTTGTTGTTTTTCGAGATTATCTGCTGAACTAAAGCAGATCTCGGTCTCACCGCTTGTCTACATTAGTGGATATAAACAGCTCGCTCAGCGTCAGTTTGCATGCAGGAGCAGGGAGGCATTAATGTATCTCCTATTGATTGTCATATCTGGCATCATTCCCTTTGTGTCAATTCCTGTTATATGTCAGCTCAGAGACGAACGCTTTTTTGGTATGCTTCCCAGCATCTGTGGGTTTATTCGTGCACCATTCAACACCATTGATCAAGAGATGGGAACTGATATAAATAAAGGACACGCTCAATAACAATCAGTGTCATGCTGAGCTGAACTGTCAGGCTTCACAAGATGCAGCACTCTGCATTAACTTGAACGTAAACACGAACGGTCCCAGATGCAGGCCTCTGCGTATGCCAAGAATCCTGCTAATCCAAGCTTTATTGCATATAAATAGCAATATAGCGCAAAATGGGGATGAAAGTGAGATGGCTTAGTGCCGAGGGGCTCCCAATGCACAGCTGCTTCCTCTCTTCACTTCTCGAGTAAAGGTGAGAAATGTAAATGGGATTACACAGTGTGGAGTTCATCCCAATGTTTGTGTGTATATGACTGGGATGATGGTTAAAAACAAAATTACACTTGATCATAACCATAATAAGTCACATGTTAAGGTGAGAGGTTTCAGAACATATAGCAAGGGAAGACATCAAAAATAACAGTTACTGGTTGTAACATGTAGGAGATTGTGTGTACTGATCAATATGGCAGGTGTAATACAAATCGAGGCAGGATATGACCAGTATTCCAATTTATGTTCTTAAAATACCAGTGACATCATCCTTCACTTCATTTCTTGTAACTTCAATTAATTATATAATGCAGTTTGTTATAGTGACATACTGTAGCAGTGACCAAGCAGGCTGCCCCATTAAAGCTAGCATTCTGGCTAATACATTAGTTATTACATCTTTAGGCCTCGCCCTAAATCTAGTATGGAAAATAAGACTATAAAACTGGACTACATTAAAAATCTGAAATATAGCTTATAGCTTTCCAGCTGTTTCATAGTGTCCTACATCGCACATTATAAAAAGGTTGGAATTTGGACTAAGACAGAGGTGTCAATCTCATTTTCACTAAGGGCCATATTACACAATTTTCAAGTTATCGATGGCCGAATAATCACTGAACATTCATTTCAAAGAAAGATCATGAAATCTGCATGGCAGGATAATTAGGTATTTTATCCTCTTTTCCTTTTTTCACTTTCCTTTTCAGCTAACACACAGTCGCTCTTGAGTCATGAATGACTAGCTATTTATTTTAAATAGTTTGCTGCCGCCTAGCGAAAGCATGGATGAAATGCATTTCATGGTAATGATCCCTGTAAATAATGTACGATAATCATATACCCGTATTTTAAAAGCTCTTGTGGGCCACAAGAAATGAGTTGGCATGTTATATTTGGACTGCTGGTCTTGATTTTGACACCTGTTGTCTGAGATAGCTATCAAAATGATTTTAACAATAATTTGCTAGTCTGAATAATACGGATGAGTAATTTCCAATTCAGAAGAAATTGCAAGCAGTGGTGGCCTGGTGGTAAAGGTGCTGGATCACTGACCCCAAGGTTGGGGGTTCACGCCCTACTCTCAACAGGTTGTCTCTGACACCCCCCCCCCCCAATCCCTCCCCCCCACCCCCCCATCCCACTCCCTCCAAGTGCAGCTAACTGAGTTATCAAAGGCCGGTCATGTCTTTCACTGTCTATGGTGAGAGGCTGTAAAAGAACCATTGCTGACTTTCGTCAAGAGTAGCTGCATAGCCGTCAGTGTGTTTCTGCCATGAGATGGCCTGGCGAGTTGTCCGGTGTGTACTCTGCTTTCGCCCAGAGTCGGCTGAGCTGGAATGCAGTCACCCTGTGACCATAATTAGGATTTAATGGTTCAGAGACTGAATGAATGAAGAGATTGCAAGGTCAAGGCCAAAAACCAAGTGAGTAAGATTGGCATGTTGTCTAGATATGAGGTTTATCATATTCGCCTTCCTCTGCCAGTCACACTGGGCCAATTAAGGGTGGCTATGCTATGTGAATGAAGGTGGATAGCATTTTCCTTTAAGTGTGTTACATAGTATATTGACGAAGCACGAGCAGCAGGTCGAGCATGTGTTAACCTTCAGCATCCCCGGTTGGTAGCTGACATATGACTCAAGAGAGTTGAGGAGGAATTAGAAGGAAATGAACTTGGCAAGGATACAGGAAAAGACACCCCCTCCCCCCTTCCCCACATAAGAAGAGGCGAAAAAAACAGGAATGGACGCATCTAAGCCAGAAAACCAGTTGGGATGTAATCAATAAAGTTGCACATTGAAAAGATGGCGAAACCTCAGAAAGAATGTCCATGATAGAGATATTTACGTCATACACAGTTGAATTGTGTGTGTTTGATGAATAACAAGGACAAGAAACGGTTTCTCCTGGATACTGAGTATCTGACAGATTGGATAAAATTGCTTGTGATTCTGCCAAGAGGGCTAATTTCTGGATTATCTATCAGTCTAATGATGTCATTGTTTTTCTTGAACAGCAGATTTTGTCCTCCGTAAACAAAATCTGTTCTTCCATTGTTTGCTGATTCCTCGTATTAGAAGAAATCAAACCTCTTTTTCATTTTAATATAAGCACAAACTGAGGTCTGGGGCCGGTGGTGTAGTGGTTCGGGTGCTGGGCTCATGATCAGGAGGTTGTGTGTTCGAATCCCAGTTAGATCCCCACTGTGCTAAGACCCCTGAGAAAGGTCTTAATCACAAGTGTGCCTCTGTTCACCCAGCAGTATAAATGGGTACCAGTAAAAATATACTGGGAAGGTAACCTGCGATGGACTAGCGTCCCATCCAGGAGGAGTCGGACTCCTGGTCACTTCACGCTACGGAAACTGGGGATAAGCACCGGCCTGATGAGCCACTAGGCTCGGGTGTTAAAAAAAAAAAAAAAAAAAAACTGAGGTGGTTTCAAACAGAGGCATGGATCAAGACTGGATCTCCATAGGACCCAACGAGAAAGCCACAGGAGTGGGCAGTTCTGCTCTTGCGAGGCAACATCAAATGGTTAGATACGTAGATACCTAGACAAAGAAAGTTCACGTTCACCGGGTGCTCACGCAGTGCCGTGCGTCACATGTTCCTTGTTCGTGGTTCAAATCACTCGTTAGTTGAAGCGGTAGTAGCATTAAAGGACATTGCTCCAATCTGCGTGTTTTTGGAAAGCTTTTGAATAGCCTCGAGTTTGGCTAAAATAGCCTCCAATGCACCATGTAGAATAAAACTGTGATTACGGCTCTGAAACTGAACCAAGTAAAAGCTACAGTTGAGTTCAAAATGCAGTCAACGGCATTTTGTTTACACGCATAAGGATTACAGTAATTTAAGCGTCCCTTACTGGGAACTCCATGTTTGTCTTTGCGCTGGGTCACAAATTAGTTCTGGTGCGTTTGTCAGAACTGAACACACACATATCGAAAACAAATGCAACCAGCAATTTCAGCACACTTCATAAAGTTGTCTTATTAAACGCAAAATACATTGTGCAGAATTGCAGATAAGAAAAGTCCTCATTATGCTTTAATAAATGCAGCCAGGCAAAGCTAACGCTGCAGTGCGTCTGTTAATGAGGAGCTCAGGATATCAATGTTTTGCACACGCACCTAATCATAGTCCAAAACAAATTCATTTTACTGTTTCATTTCGAATAAAGATATTAGTATAAAGTCTTTTTGCGGTGTAGCACACATTTTCATGGTGATCTATTTTTCCCTCCTCCCAGTAAGCACTGGTGTAAACGCAGTTGTAATCAAGTGAAGCATTGCTTGAAGAATTAAAAGCGCACTGTATCATTATTTCCGTAATGATAGTGTGGAGGTAATAGAATAAAAGGGCAATTGGAGTTTAATGATGCATTTCAGATGTTTCAGTGATATCACAGCGAAGGATCTCTGTAAATTTGAATTATTGCCAGATATTTAATTTGTCTCCCTTTAGTAGCATCTACTATTTTAAACAGTGAACACTTTCAGATGTGATTGAAGCACATGGATGAGAAACAGATGAGTAGAAATCAAAATGTTTAATACCCCGCTGATCAAAGTGCATGCTGGGAATCACGTGGAGAAAGAGACCTTTTTAGCCGAAGCAGGATTGGACTATCTGCATGGTAATTCGATCAATAAATGGATGTCAGTCATGACTGAAGCACTAATATTCATGCGCAGAATGAGGAGAGAATATTTGCATATATTCAGCTCAAAGCAGTCAGTATCTTGATGAATGAGAAATCTAGTGAAGGTCATGATATTGTCCTTCATGTTACGAAAATAAAGGCTTGTCACGCGAGCATGGTGTGCTTCAGGGCCAGTAGTGTCCTCCAGCGTGCTGCATTGTTGATTGAATAAGCTTCTGCTCTTATTGTTTATGGGCTTTTCTAATATGAAAGGTCATAGTCCACACAGAGTCTGAATTTATTCTCAGGTTTTGGTATGAATTTTCTTGAGAGATGATTGTTGGGACTGAAAATAGCAATATTAATGTCACAATCGATAAGAATCCTCTTCTACCCCAAGCCTCGCTTGTTAGGTATGGATGATGTCCCAATAAACAGTGATGTTGCTCACCCAAGTGAATAGTGAAATTCTTATGACCTCCTGAAAGAAGAGAACAAACTGATGCATTAAAATCATTCACAGCAGAGATCCAATTACATGTTTTATGAATATGAGGTACGTGTGCAGAATGTTCATTTGCGCTACAACTCCAGACTGGGAAACAATTACAGCTGTGTTCTATACATCATAATGGACATAGAGAATACCGTTTCTGCAGCTTCAGTGCATCGCGGGTTTTTCAAAAATATTCATTGAAAAATAAAAAAAAATTAAGGAAATAAGAAAAATAGGAAAAAGGATAAGGAAAATGCCGCAAAACAAGGCCAATTATGCAAAAAAACAAACAAACAAACAAACAAAAAAAAGAAATAAAACAATCCAAAACCCCCTACAAACTACAGTAAAACTATAGGTAGTCGCCGACTTACAACATCCGTGACTTATGACTGTTCAAATTTACAATCAACAATGACTAAAAAAAATTAATAAATCGCTTATATACTTGTGTAACATATAAATATCATCAGCCTGGCTTAGCTGATTCGAGCTTATTTGTGAGGATCAAATGGGATAACCCACGTGGGGCAGTGGTGGTCTAGTGGTATAGGGTGCTGGATCCCTGATCCAAAGGTTGGAGGTTCGAGTCCCACTCTCCACAAGGTTGTCACTGTCGTCCCCCCAGTGCAGCTAACTGGGTTATCAAAGGCGGGCCATGTCTCTCACTGTCTATGGTGAGAGGCATGTACAAGAACCATTGCTGACTTTTGTAAAGAGTAGCCGCAAAGCCATCAGCGTGTTTCTGTCCCTTGCTAAAAAAGGGTTGTGACAGGAAGGGCATCCGACGTAAAAACCTCTGCCAAATAACTGGGACAAAGTAGATCCTGCTGAACTTTTCAGTAAAGCACCGACTGAGAAGAAAGAAGCCAACCCAAAACTCAACATGGTGAAATTTCTACAGGTTCAGATGATTCGATGTGGCGACTCCTGAGTGAAAGGGAAAAAGCCGAAAGGAAGACAGACAGACAAATGGGATAACCCACGTACATGTACAGTAGGCCCTTGACAATTCACCGTTTTGCACTCACGGTTTGAGTATGCGCGGACTGCCGAGCAGCTGATACGTCACTCAAATTCAGCCAATGGCTGTCCTCCTGCTGATTGGTTGAGATGATGTAACACCCCTTTTTCCTCATTCGAGCACAGGTTTTCAACGAGCCTCTTTTTTTCATGTGTTTTAATTACCAGTTAGGCTCTGTGATGACACTCAAACGCTGTGCGTCTTCTCTGGCTAAGCACTAGAAAAAGTAATGACATTGGATATCTCTTCTGAAGAAATAAGACTTTCTCCTGAAGAAACGACAGTTTCCTCTGAAGTGCCTGAAGAGAAATAAACATCTGAAAGCACTCTTGTATTAAAGTCTTTTTCAATCATTATGCCAAAAGTTAATTTTTAGAATTTTTGTGTGTGTGTGTGATTTTATGTACTGTGGTGTAGCATGTTTATCGTTTTGTTTTGTTTATCCAATTTATTACATTTCATGCTCTTTTATGTTCTTTTTGGGGGACTTTTTTTGATTTTGATGGCTGTGTTCTCTAACTGTCTGTTACGGTTGAGGGGGCGTGGCTGAGCTGCTTCTTGCCACAGCAAATCATCCGCCTCCACCTCACCCTGTCCTCCGCATCTTCTTTTCTGACTCCAACGACCTTCATGTCTTCCTTCACCACATCCATAAATCTCTTCTTTGGTCTTCCTCGAGGCCTTCTGCCTGGTAGTTCCAACCTCAGCATCCTACTGCCAATATACTCACTATCCCTCCTCTGTACATGTCCAAACCATCTCAATCTAGCCTCTCTGACTTTGTCTCCAAAACATCTTACGTGGGCTGTCCCTCTGATATACTCATTTCTGATCCTATCCATCCTCGTTACTCCCAGAGAGAACCTCAACATTTTCATCTCCGCTACCTCCAGCTCTGCCTCCTGCCTTTTCCTCAGCGCCACTGTTTCTAATCCATACAACATCGCTGGCCTCAACACCGTCTTGTACACTTTTCCCTTCATTCTTGCTGACACTCTCCTATCGCACATCACACCGGACACTTTTCTCCAACCATTCAAGCCTGCCTGCACACGCTTCTTCACCTCTTTTCCACACTCTCCATTGCTCTGGATTGTTGAGCCTAAGTACTTAAAATCCTCCACCTTCGTTATCTCTTCTCCCTGTAACATCACCGTTCCTCCTGGGTCCTTCTCATTCACACACATGTATTCTGATTTTCTGAGGCTAACCTTCATTCCTCTCCTTTCCAGGGCATACCTCCACCTCTCTAGATTTTCCTGCACTTGTTCTCTGCTCTCACGACAGATCACAATGTCATCTGCAAACATCATAGTCCATGGAGATTCTTGTCTCACCTCGTCTGTCAGCCTGTCCATCACCATAGCAAACAAGAAGGGGCTCAGAGCTGACCCTTGATGCAGTCCCACCTCCACCTTGAATTCGTCGGTCACACCGACAGCACACCTCACCACTGTCTTACATCTCTCATATATGTCCTGCACCACTCTAACATACTTCTCTGCCACTCCAGACTTCCTCATGCAATACCACAGTTCTTCTCTTGGCACCCTGTCATATGCTTTTTCCAGATCCACAAAGGCACAATGTAGCTCCCTCTGACCTTCTATGTACTTCTCTATTAACATCCTCAAAGCAAACATTGCATCTGTGGTGCTCTTTCTTGGCATGAAACCAAACTGTTGTTCACAAATGCTGACCTCTGCCCTTAGTCTAGCTTCCACTATTCTTTCCCATAACTTCATCGTATGGCTCATCAACTTTATCCCTCTATAGTTGCTGCAACTCTGCACGTCTCCCTTGTTCTTAAAAATGGGCACCAGCACACTTCTCCTCCACTCCTCCGGCATCTGCTCACTCTCTAGTACCTTGTTGAATGTTCTTGTCAGAAAATCTACTGCTACCTCTCCTAGACACTTCCATACCTCCACAGGTATATCATCAGGACCAACTGCCTTTCCATTCTTCATCCTCTTCAATGCCCTCCTCACTTCACCCTTACTGATCTTTGCTACATCCTGCTCCTCAATGGTCACCTCTTCTACTCTTTTTTCTCTCTCATTTCCCTCATTCATCAGCTCTTCAAAGTACTCTTTCCATCTTCCCAGCACACTTCTGTCATCAGTCAATACAGTTCCCTCTCTGTCCTTTATCAATCTAACTTGCTGCACGTCCTTCCCATCTCTATTTCTCTGCTGTGCCAACCTGTATAGATCATTTTCTCCCTCTTTACTATCCAACCTATCATACAAGTCATCATACGCCCTCTGTTTGGCCTTAGCCATTGCTACTTTCGCCTTACGCTGTGTCTCCCTGTACTCCTGTTTAATCTCTTCGGTCCTCTCAATGTCCCACTTCTTCTTAGCTAACCTCTTCCTTTGTACACACTCCTGCACTTCCTCATTCCACCACCAAGTCTCTTTATCTACTTTCCTTCCAGAGGACACACCAAGTACTCTCCTACCGGTCTCCCTGATCACATTTGCTGTGGTTGTCCAGTCATTTAGAAGCACTTCCTGGCCACCCAAAGCCTGTTTCAACTCCTTGAAGACAACACGACACTCTTCCTTTTTCAGCTTCCACCACTTTGTCTTCTGCTCTGCCTTTGCCTTTTTCACCTTTCTCACCATCAGAGTCATCCTGCACACCACCATCCTATGCTGTTTGGCAACACTCTCACCCACTATGACTTTGCAGTCACTGACTGGCGTGGCTGAGCTGCTTCTTGCTTCTAAACACTTATCATAACCATTAACTCAGGCATTGTACTGGAATAATAATTGAAAAAAAACTTTAATATTACAGCTTTACAACAGTTCAGCTGATTATCTTCAGGCACTTCAGAGGCAACTGTCGTTTCTTCAGGAGAAAGTCTTATTTATTCAGAAGAGAGTGGCATCATAGAGCTTAACTGGATAATATGTCATACATACAAAATGAAAACATACATACTGTGTGTATGTGTGTGTGTGTATATATATATATATATATATATATATATATATATATATATGATTTTCTGAGTAGATCCTTCCGTAGGAGAGTGCTCAATACTTTTTGGTAGAGTTTTTGCTCAATACTTTCTATTGAAACTCTTTGTCCTGTCCCTTTTGTTTTTATATATATATATATATATATATAGAGAGAGAGAGAGAGAGAGAGAGAGAAAGAGAGAGAGAGATAGATAGATAGAAAGTATGCTGTATAATGTTTATATATTTTATTAATAAATATCACAGTACAAAATTAAAAAGTTTTTCTGAATCATTATTATGTTTTACTACATTAATACTGTATTAATGAGTAAGACTGTCTATAGAATGTGTTTAAGAAGCATATATTAGCGCATGCAATTGATACATAGTATTTTACTTCCGGTTGCTCGTTCGCATGAAATATGATACATGGGGTTTTACTTCGGGGTGCAGAACTCGCGGATTATCTTCATTCGCGGGAGGGGCCCCTACTGTATTTAATATGAAAAATATTAGCGGGGGGGGGGGGGGGGATCCAAACATTTATCACAAGAAAAATAATCAATAACATTATTATTATTATTATTGTTATTACTGTATTATTATTATTATTATTATTATTATTATTATTATCATTATTATTTTTATTATTTTTATTACCCCCAGTGCAGCTAACTGGGTTATCGATTGGCCATGTCTCTTACTGTCCGTGGCAGTGCTTCTCAATTATTTTCTGTAGCGCCCCCTCTGGGAAGAAAAAAACATTTCACGCCCCCCCACTAGCGACTATAAATAGTGTTATTTGTCTATAAAATTGTTATTAGTACTGTACACCTTTGCATAACATTGTATCTTTATTAACATTAAAAACAAAAAAAGAAAGAAATATAGTTCAACTTACAACAAAGAAAAATTTCATTAACATTCATACACGCTCCCCCCCCCCCGGCAGCAACGCCCCCCCCCTCCATCATCATACCAAGGGGAGTGCGGCCCACTACTTGAGAAGCACTGGTCTATGTTGAGAGATTCATGTTTCATGTAAAACAACCATTGCTGACTTTCGTCAAGAGTAGCTGCATAGCCGTCAGCATGTTTCTGCAATACAATGGCCTCGCGAGCTGTCCAGGGTGTACTCTGCTCTCGCCCAAAGTTGGCTGAGATGGACGCCAGCCTCACCAAGACCCTAATTAGGGTTAAGAGGGTCAGAAAATGAATGAATGAATGAATTATTATTATCATACTACTGCTGATTCTGAGGCTTGGCGGGAATATCGTGGGATTTTTGACAGGAACTTGTAGAAAAGTACCGCAGATATACTAGTACTAATACATGTACAGACCCGACTTGCATCCAAACCGTCTTATGACCTGTTGGTTGAAACCCAATGCGCTCATAAGTCGGACACGGCCTTTACAAGCATTGCACCAGTGCCTACAGATGAAAGTGCAATACTGTAATTGAACAAAACCACAAGGAAACTCACTCTTCAGTCATTTATTCAACATCAACAACAGTCGATGGAATAATTCTCTGTGGTGAAAGTACACCCTTAATTTCAGAAGCTACACTTCACTAAATGGACTTCTTGTAGGTGTTTATTATCCACCATCGATGGAATAATTCTCTGTGGTGAAAGTACACCCTTAATTTCAGAAGCTACACTTCACTAAATGGACTTCTTGTAGGTGTTTATTATCCACCAGTCTCTGACAATAACTCACTGAAGTTTTGATCAATATTTCCTGCAAAATTCTTTCAATTGCCATTTTTCTTGTCTGTATTTCACTTTTCAAATCCCCATAACATTTTAATAGGGTTTAAATCTAAGCATAGTCTCCAACACACAAAAGTTTTTCCGGTTGGAGCTGTTCTTCAGTGGATTTGCTCATGTCCTTAGGATGATTATTCTGTTGAAAGGGCTACCTCCAGCCGAACCACAACATCTGAATATTATTCTTCAGCACTTTTCAGCATGGTGCAGAATTCATAGTTGGATCAGTTCCTGCAAACTTCCCATTCCCTGAGGTAGTAAAGCAACCCCAAACCATACCAATTTCACCGTCATGCCTTGCAATTATAATGTGTATGTGTGTGTGTGGGGGGGGTGGGGCTGCGACTGTTGGCTCATCAGTTCATTGGCACACTGTCATCTTGCTGTAATGATCTATTTGGTCACCAAAGCCTTTTTCCTGGCACACTTCCCATGCAGGTCAAATTTGTATAATCTCTTTCTGATTGTAGACGTTTGCACTTTCACAGCAACGGTTGCAACAGTTTCTCTGACGTGTGTTTTTTTTTTTTTTTCAAAAAAAAAAATTGTCAAATTTTGAGTTTAGACGTACTTACGTAGTATGATGACGTAATGACGCAATGATGTAATGACGCTGCGTCCATTGTTTACAAACGACAGACTGAACGTGCCCCTCCTTCTTCCCAGTTCAGTTATATATACATCGTTTTATATATATATATATATATATATATATATATATATATATATATATATATATATATATATATATATATATAGCGTGTTACCCTTGTGTTAAGATGTCGTCTCTATGATCTTTGTGTTTACATTGTTTTTGCAGACTTTTGTAACCCTCATGGTTGGTCAGAAGCGTAAGCCTACTAGCATGGGTGCAAGTCTCATACACAGAGATGAATTAACTATCTGCTCAGATCGGCACAATCTACCATGCATACTCAGTTAAGCAGAGTTGTAACTCGGCTCAGCTTCATGTAATGTGACCATCTGTCGACCATCGGAACCATTTACAAGCAGAAAGATTGTGTCATAGAGAATGTTAAAGGTTATATTTGATACTGTATTTGATATTTGATGAGTGAATTTGATTAAAATGTATCTATTTGAAACTACTTTGCTTGAATTTAATGTATTTGAAATTAATGTTGATATTATTTGATATATTTGATATTATTTTACAATGTTATGTTTATAATAATTGAATTAGGGGTGTTTTATGAGATATGATAATGGTATTTATGGCTGTATAGTTCAGTATGAGTGCATTACGTCACTGTAACAACTTACGTTCACTTTCAACTTACATTCGGCGGTCCGGAACCAATTAAAAACGTAAGTCGGGGAGCGTCTGTATATACATTTTAAGTGTCCTTTGTTGGAGTAGAACAAGAGAGAAATATTTACCTGTTCAGATGTATTGGAAAATCAACATCTTTTATTGAATGCAGTTTTTAGATATTAGTGAGACGGACTTTCCAGCAAAAGAAATTGAGGAAATAATAAAAAATAACCACAAAGACCTCCAGAGATCTATAGACTGCATGGTCCACTAACATACCGCTAACTTTGCAGAACTCTGATGACCTCTTGGTGGCGTCGGCAGAGTGCCCCAGTGATGATGAGGACCTGGAGGAGTGCGAGCCTGGCACTGGTGAGTGAACACAAGGAAACGGCTAACAGCACTATGGCTCTCCAGAAGAGCACAGGTTCCAGATACATTTAGTATACACACACACACACACACACACACACACTTCAGCCTCAACACTTGTTTATAAGCAACAGCTAATAAACGACTCGCCATATAAAACACTTTAAACGTAGCTCAGCCAAGCCAGTGCTGATTTATTATCTGATTTTGGAATGGGCTGATAATGTTCTGTTATTTTAATTAACAGTGTTATAAGCAGCATTTCACAGTCCAGTTATATGACAGTCCAATTTTATTCCTATTCATAATCACATAAACAAAAAAAGTTTAATACACAACGTTGTTTATGAGTTAAGAAGGAGCTAAAATATGGACTGTCTGAGGGCTTCCTTGAGAAAATCTGCATTGTATTACCATTGTTTAAACTATGAGAGCAAAAAAAAAATCCCTCATTACAAACACAATGCAGCTGTAATGTAGGACCGTTCGAGTTATAGCCTGCAGGGGGTTTGTATCCACCAGTGTTTAAATGGTCCATAAGCTTTTTAAAAATAAAAATAAAATGAACTTTGCCAGAAATGTGAAGGTTGAATCAATGGAAGCAAAAAAAAATGTTTAAATGGTGCATTTCACACATGACTTTGGGAAAATATCCTAACTTTTAGGTCAGAGTAGTTTCTCTGTTAAACTGAGCTAGAAGTTCATGTAATGAAGGAATATTATCCGTAGAGAATTGATTCTTAACGTATTATTTCACGACACAAGAGATCAACGAGCTAGAACCTGTTTACAAAGCAATGCATCCCACATCGAAGCACCTAACAATGTTAAAGAATCCTATAAACAGTTTGATCCCGAATTCGATCCAGATGACCTTCAAAATCTAATGCAGTCCAGTCACATATTTATGTGTACATTGCTGTGATGTCATCAGCGTTAAGGATATTCTCAGGCAGCAGACACTGTAAAATCTACTGAAACCGCAACACTCTTTCAATGCTTATTGATTTTATAAAAACAGTAAGATGCAATTTAATAAATAATGAAGTACAATGAGCTGCAAAATATCCTAGCGACACTCTGGCATAGTGGTTAGCAGTTCTGCCTCACAGGAAGAAGCTTCTGGGTTTGAGTCCAGGACTCAGCGAGGGAATTTCTGTGTGGCGTTTGCGTGTTCTGTCTGTGTATGCATGAGGTTCCTCCAGGAACTCCGGTTTCCTCCCACCGTCCAAAAACATACACATTAGGCTGTTACAAATTGCCTCTAGCACTTATGTGTTGGTCCTGCGATGGTCTTGTGGGCTGTTCAGGGTGTAAGAGTTGGCTGAGATAGACTCCAGACTTTCTTTCCGTGACCCAAGTAGGATTAAGCAGCTCGGCAAGTAAATGTATGATTAATATTTCCAGTGAGAGACTACAGTGGCTTAAATATTTGGATAATTGGCTTAAAACCTACTGCATTAATCCGGAATTAATTTATAATAATGCGTTTACAGGTAACGTGAGGATTTGTCACATGGTATTAGATTGTTTTGTAGCTTTTTACTCATACAAAGAGACTGTGGGCAATGATTGAATATTTTTCTTCATCTGGCCCAAATATATACATTTTATCAATACCCCTACTGTAGTGCAAGAAAGCCGCGAATTCAGGAAGTCGTCAGGTTTATAAAATTTGCATATCACGAATCTGATGTATTCTCTCACTCCCACTTCTGGTGTGAAGGCCGAATTTGCTTACACGTTGTTGTTGATCACTGTAAATGGAGAAAAACAACAGACTCTAATTCTAAAGTGACGCACCGCTACCAACCCTGATGTAGAACTGTGCAGGAAATTTAAATAGCATATGTTCTTCCAGCATATTGAGAGGTGTAATTTATATTCATATTTATCTATATATAAAACACTGCAGTCAACAGAACAGTGTCCTTACAGTGTGTTTAATATTCCTCTGGAGCAGTGGTTCTTAATCTGGGTTCGATCGAACCCTAGGGGTTCGGTGAGTCAGTCTCAGGGATTCGCGGAGTTCTGTGGAAGTCAAGACACACCCCCGACTCCTATTCATGACGACACGCCCCGCTTGGCCGTCATTGGCTGCGGGTGATCATGCTAAATTGCTTGATGAATCCGTGTTGCAGGAAATCTGGTGCGCTCAGTAGTCAACTTGTGACTGTTGTGCTGGTATGTCGTGTGATTTCTTTCTTAATGTTTTAATCCCTATTATGTTAAGCAAAAAAAGAAAGTTGTCGGACGAATATGTACAACATGGATTCACATATATAACGGAACGTTATGCTAGTCAGCGTCCTATCTGCATGATTTGCGAAGTAGGATCAACCCCCGCTGACTGACGTATACGTACATGTATACGTGTGTATAATATCAATAAATACATATTCAATATTATAAATGCTTATAATATTGATTAAACATTCAAAAATAATGCATAAGATGTAAATAAAACAAATACACACACACACACACGCACGCACTTGGGTGCGCACCTCACATAAAAATGTAAATAGTTGTGATGGGGGAGTTCATGCATTGTATTGGTTTTGTTCTTTGAACACAGTGATGTTAATGCATGAGTCATTTTGGTGCCCCAGTAAAAACATATATCTTTGTCTGGAATTTGAAAAAAATCATATTTTATTTTTCAAAAAAGAAGGGTTCGGTGAATGAGCATATGAAACTGGTGGGGTTCAGTATCGCCAACAAGGTTAAGAACCACTGGTCTGGAGGAATCCTTCCTCTCAGTATGCTGGAAGAACACATGCTACTTAAATTTTCCCCCCTACTTCATATTAAGTGTCTGTAATCCGTGTGCACTTCTTGATAAATGATAGTTAAAGTCTACAACATTAGAAAGGGTTTCAGAGTCGAAATAGAAGCCAAGAACCCTTAACTGAAGCATGAAGAACCCTCTTTCCAACAGCATATAATGGAAATAAATAAGGATGTGTATCCTGTTACACATGTATTACAGCTCTATATTTATCTGTACTTGTGTTGTGGTGTGTCATAACATGCACACAGCAAAATTCCAGCAGAAAAAGATCCACCAGTCCGACTCTCTGCCCGGAACCCACGCTGTTGTTCACACCGCATTTTGAATGCTCCACTATTTACTCCACCGGTTCTCAGAGGAATTAAT
This sequence comes from Plotosus lineatus, assembly GCA_024760905.1. NCBI lineage: Eukaryota > Metazoa > Chordata > Actinopteri > Siluriformes > Plotosidae > Plotosus > Plotosus lineatus. Next base: position 9,043,382 of record CM045735.1, on the reverse strand, counting down.
TTAAGGGTTGCACAGCAACAAAATAAAGCACCTCATAAATCCATAAACTGTTGTTTTATTAATGTTTCCTCTCACATCTGGAGCCGTTCTTTCTGTCATCAGTGCTTTTATCTCTGACCTCCATCATCACACGATTCGTTAAGTCAGAATCAGTGATCCCTTTGCGACCCATCTTAAACTTTTTCCTCATCCACGTATCACAGGTCGTAGCTTTGAACGCGGTACGATTGATCTTTTCTCTCTTTCGTGGATGCCTATGAGACAGATGAGTCTTGCTTGCGTTTATTATAAGAGAATAACCACAAGAAAGTTGAATGGATCAGTCTAAAAAAAAAATTTGCATAAGCATAGTTTGACTAAATATCTTCAAGTTCACAATACATTTTATCGTCTGGGTTAATTGTTCTACTTTATTATTTATTGTTATCAGAAAACACTGAGGATTCTGGGAAGAGTGGGCTGTCCCCGTTTATACCCGTAATGTAACGTAGCGTCCATACAGGAAGCAATGAACAACAATAGAATCACTTTGCCTCTGTGTGACACGTGATTTGCCTCCCGAGGCAGTTGAGTCACATTGACGCTTACACTGTCATGAGCTCTTGGTGCATAGGTAACCCGCTAATATGTTAAAATTTCAAATTTTTAGCACCTATCTAGTTTCCTACAGTAGGTCCAAGAGAGCTTTTATTATCATTATCCGAATGCAATAATAAATAACTCAGTGGGGAACTGAGTCGTTGGTGGCATCTGTCAATCAACTGTATCTTTACGCTCTGGTTATTGTATGAATAGAATCGCACAATGTCTTCCACTTCACATCACTGAAGACAGAAATTTAGCTTCCCGTCGCTGTTTTCGCTGACGTTTACTGATTTTTTTTTTGAAAGCTTGACGCTCAGCACTTCCTGTGTTGATGTCCTGACACATATTCTCATACACAAGGATAATATAGACTTACAGCTACACAGGTCTGAGATGGAGTATGGAATGGAATCAAGTGTTCGAATAAGTGATTTTTTTTTTCTGTCGTATCTCTGAGAATAAAACAGTCGCAAAAGATTGTATTATATTGAATATATTAAAGAATTGTATTATTTTGTATAATTGAAAAGCAATCAATTCTCTGCTTTTCCTCTGTATTACTGTTAAAATGAAGCAATGCTAGCAATGATCCCTTTAATAACAACATGAAATGAGACTAGTTCTGAAATAAAAACTGACCCAGATTCATGTAAGTCATCGCTGAGAGTCATCACCCAAAGCGAATGCTCCACTTCTCCTTCTAATTTACATTCCTAAACGCTAACTCCCCTGGGTGACTAGATTCCAGAGGAGGCATTCATCATGGTCCGAACGTCTCGATCACATCCTATCCTTCCAGACAAAATATTTAACACGTTTCAGTGCCTCATACTGGAATCTCTAAATCGTACGTTTACAATTGCATCATAATCATGAAGGTATCTGTATATATGTGACCCTCCAGCACCAAAACACTCATGGAGATGCATTTATAGCTACAGGACTTGGTCACTCATTTTCCAAACTACTTAATAATATTAGGGTCACGGGGCAACACTGGGCAAAGGCAGGTTACACCTTGAAGAGCTTGGCAGACCATCTCCAGGTCAATACACACAACCATTCGCACACATTCACACCTAGGGGCTATTTGGAACAGCCAGTCAAACTTATGGGCATGTTTTTGGAGTACGAGGAAATCAAATCATTTCCCAGAGGAAAATGGCATAGGTATGGGAAGGATATTCAAATGATGGACAGCGAAACACCCTCCCTGGGGTAGGACCCAACCCCTGGAGCTTCATGCTGCGAGGCCGGTGTGCTAACCATGATGCCAATGTGCCTCCTTAGAGCAGATTAGCCAAAATAATACATGTTTAGCTTTTACAGTTAATCAAGTGTTTATATATATATATATTTTAATCCTACAGTATATTTATCAAATTGTGCATTTAATAACGGGATGTATTGACCAATTGTCGTAGAAATTTCCTGAATGCCGCCCAGTCATCAGTCGACATTGTGTGATGCTCAGGGACTCCACCGTTACATCCGTTATCAATACTTGCGGTCGCTTGAAATTCCTGCTGTCAAATTGTTTCATGTACAAGCACATGATTAACAAGATATTCCAATAAAAATGGTGCAACAAATTTTTTCCCAGTTCCGAGTAACACCATGAAAGCTGACTTCTGATTGGCTGGTTCGCCTCCACATATTTTAGTTGGCTTTGAGATAATCTGCTCCCTCTAATAATTTAACCCTAGCCCAGTGCTTCTCAAATAGTGGGGCGTGCCCCACAAGGGGGGGGGGGGGTGATGCGGGGGATGGGGGGGGTCACGGTGTGATGCCGGGGTAGCGCGTATGACCCTGGGGAACATGCTTTTCTGGAATTGTGTACGAGAATTAAGTGGAATTTACTTGCCAGTTCCAGTAGTTGCAGTGGTGCTCTCAATGTTGTGCTATGGTGTAGCGGTTTTTTTTTGCACGAGCAAACTATACGAAGGGCAGTAAACAACCCCTCAAGAAACAAAACGGAAAAATTTCTAACAGGAACGAAGAGAAAGGTGGAGACAGACGGAGATATTGAGACAAATAAGTTGAACGAGTTTAAATAAGGATGTATTTTTTTAATTTCAGGCACATTGGTGCACTTTAAATCTTTTCTGTTACAGATTAAAAAACAATGTTAATGAAGTTTTTCTTTACTGTAAGTTGAACGATACAGTGGTACCTCACCTTACGAAAGTCCCAACAAACAAAAAAAATCCAGATTACGAAACGCATTTTCCTAAAATTTCTGTCTCTGGATATGAAACAAATTCACGTTACGAAATCGCCATCTCAAAACTTCAAACAGTGTGCGAGTTGCTCTCCCATTGGCTATCTCCCAATATCCCACCCCGCTGGCCTCCCATTGGCTATCTTCCAACATCCCGCCCCACTGGCCTCCCATTGGCAATCACATAAACATCCCACCCCGCTGGCCTCCCAATGGCTAGGAGGGATGACGCAGCTCCCTCCCATTGGCTATTATGGAGCTGCATCTCCATAATACCCATGATGCTTTTCATGTAAAGGACAGAGTTACTGTTGTTTCGTGAGTTTTTCGAGTGTTCTCATTGCAACTTTATTTTTTGGCTCAGGCTTTTAACCTTGGATAAACTTTTGTAAGAGTATAACTCTGCTAAGAAAACATGGTTAACACACGTGCGCGTACACACACACACACACACGCGCGCACGCGCGCGTACGTGCGTGCATGTGATTTTAAATGCGAGTGAAAAGAAGCGGGCTCGCGGCATGCAGTTGAGTGATATTGCAAAGGCATATAGCCAAACCTGTCTACCATCGGTAGGATATTGAAGCAGAAGTAGCCCTTAAAAGGTATACTTTCATAATTTATAAAGGGTTTAGTGGGTAGTATTGGGAGCCTTGGAACGAATCACGTGTTTTACATGTAAAATGCGGCTCAACTTACGAAGAATCCAGGTTACGAAACCACTTCTGGAATGGATTAATTTCGTAGGGTGAGATACCACTATATTTCTTTCTTTTTTTGTTTGTTTGTTTTTAATGTTAATAAAGGTACAATTTTATCGACAAACAATACTATTTATAGTCGCTCGCGGGGCGGTAGAGGGTGGGCATGAAATGTTTTTTTTCTTCCTAGAGGGGGCGCCACAGAAAATAATTGAGAAGCACTGCCCTAGCCCTTCTGAGTGGTTTGGTACTGAAGGGTTACATATGATCCTCATTTAATTTGAATAACAAACTACTCCGCCTTCGAATGTTATTGGTTCAATTTTCTGATCGGTACATTTTAAAAATCTTTTACCAAATTTACACTCCCGACAGCTGGAAGCTCGATCACAAATTTACTTTCAGCTGGTTTTTTTTTTGGGTTTTTTCTGTTATCTATTAACATATATCTGACTGAAGAAACACTTCCTTGTGTAATTTATCTGTCTTTATCTTTAACTAATAACACTCTACTTGTAAATATATTAGCGAAATATAGGAGTGGAACACCAAAAATGTTCAGATAGATATCAGGGGGAGAAAAGTTGTATGTTTAAGGGATCATCTTACACAGTTTTCTTTTGTGTAATTTGCTTTTTTTCCCCCATGCAAAAATCATCCGGCCTATTTGTTGATGTAAGTGACCCATGGTTTGTTATTTTGCTTTACCAAAGAAGAACCAGGAAGAAGCTTATTATTTATTCAGGCAGTTACACATGCATCTGATCTTAACCAATTTACATTTGAAAAACACATGATAAGATTATATTAGTCAGAAATTATTTTTGAATTGACATCTTGTAGCAGTGTGAATTATGCAGTGTTTTATTATTAGCAGTGAATATAATCTATTCTTTTTGTAGTGTTTGTAGTGTATTAATGAGATTGTGGTGCATGCACTAATTCTTGCTCCTTACTGTTTTGTTGTCTGTATCTTTCCATTACAGGAGGTGAATTAGTGTTGCCCATAATTACCATGGACTCCCAAGACCCCCAGTCTGTGGCCCCACATTACCCTGCCATTCCTCCTCCCCCTACATCCCTGAGCCCCCTCCAGACTACCAAAGAGTCCCTAGTTTTGTCAGAGCCACGGCCGCCGTGCCCTCCAGACCAGGAGGACTGCGGCGAGCCCATGGAGGTGTCAGCCTTTGGCTCGGGGGAGATGACTGAGTCCGATGATGAGGACTTCTATAAAAACTCCCCGATGGTCACTGATAGGACAGTGCTGCCTCCTCCCCCTGGCGTAGGCAAAAGTGGTGGAAAAAAGCCTGGTGCCCATCGCCCTCATGCTCCCCCTGCCGCCCCAGCCCCAACAACCCATCCTGACCAACTTCATATCCCTGCGGGTAAAATGAACACCCGTGACCAGGTGCTCCTCCCCCCAGCCCCATCCTCCCGCCTCAATCCAGGACTAACTTACCCGCCCGATTTCCCTCGTGTGCCCACAGCTCGGCCCTCGGCTTCAGTAGAGAGGGATCTCCACGGTGCAGTGGAGGTGATCCGTGAGTCCAGCAGTACCACAGGAATGGTGGTGGGTATCGTTGCAGCCGCCGCTCTCTGCATCCTGATCCTTCTCTACGCCATGTACAAGTACCGCAACCGCGACGAGGGATCTTACCAGGTGGAACAGAGACGTGGCTCAGGTAGTGAAAGCAACGGTGCCGTCGTCAAGGAAAAGACGCCAGGCACGACCGCCTCCATGTCCAAAACGGTTGCAAAGGGGAAGAAAAATAAAGACAAGGAGTATTATGTCTGAGAGAGGAGTGAGAGGGAAAGATGGTGGGTTGATGATTTTAGAGCGTAAATCGCCTCCCCTTCATTCTCATCCTCAAATATTTTAGCCGTCAGTGACATTTCAGAAAGTTATGACATGGTAAGGTAAACATGGAGGGAGAGTGTGCGTGTGAGAGAGCGAGAGAGTGACAGAGAGAGAGAGAGAGAGAGAGAGAGAGAGAGAGAGAGGTCAGGGAATGTACTAATGATAATGCAAGTGAACTGCCATGTCCTGGCTGCCGTATGTAGCCATTTTCACCTTATTTCATCCCCTTTTGTGCCTCAAGGAGATCATCCATTACACTGTAGATGATGAAATGCCATTCATTCTCTTGGCAATGAAAATTGCCATTTCCAGAGCACAGGAATCTTAATGAATCACCATGGAAAGGGAGAGAACTCCCATCACACTAACTCATCAGCAGTCCTCTCCAGTGTACGTGGCGTTCTGAATCCTTTGGCTAATTTTAATGTGAAATCGATTATATCCTACAATCTGTACTATATAAAAATGTCCTTACCCTTGATGTCATTATTCACACCGAGAGGTAAACACTGTGTGAAGCATCAGGCAAGCAAATGTTCCTGATAATTCCCTTTTTTTTTTCAGATATTCAATGAAATATTTGGTAAGAAAACAGACCGACAGCGTTTACACTCGATATGTCTTTGAGCACATTTCTCACCATATGGGATTTAAAAAAAAAAAAAAAAAAAAAAAAGTTTGGAATATGTGCCATGAAGTTTGGGGCCAACTTTAAGGAAAGGTTGTGATAATTAAGAATTTAAGGAGGGTGCTAATTCGCTCCATCCGTCTCTTTAAAAATCTGTATACGATCCAAATGACCTGTTATGCATTTTAACTAGGATTGTAAATTTGGTGCGACTGATAACCAAAAGTGT
>CM045735.1:8967160-9032160 GCA_024760905.1 Plotosus lineatus | reverse complement strand
ATTCCTATTCTTGAAATCAGCTGAAATATTCATCAGACATCCACTAGGAGGAGACATTTCATAATAACTATACCAAGTTATAACAATCTGCCTTCTTAAGTTTATAATGAGTGTTCCCTTGATTTTTTTTTCACATTCTGTAGTCTAACGTGTAAATTACATCAACTTAATTAGTATTGTATGCTATGGATGTGCAAAAAAACAAAACAGCCCATCATATGAAAGTCAGGGTTTGCTATAGCTTGTAAAATTGTAAAACAAACAAAAAAAGTGATTGCGTAAGTATTTACCCCTGATGCCGAGAACCCCTAAATCAATTCTGGGGTAGTCGGCTACCATCAGCGATCATATAATTTGTTGTGTGTAACTATTGTAGCATATGAGTTCCATACCGAACCTAAAGAAACTGTCACTCATTCATTTACCAAACCGTTCACACCTATCAGAGTTGCAAGGAGAATGGAGCCTATCTGCGCTAACACTGGATGAAGACAAGGTGCACCGTGAATAGTACAGAAGACCATCACAGGGCCAACACACACTACTCTCACCTTCAGGCAATTTGGAGCAGCCAAGCTAGCCCATTGTTCATGTCCTTTAACTTTGGATGGAAACCAGAATTCCTGGAGGAATCCCAAGCGAACACAGAGAGTACCTGCAAACAATGCACACAGAAATGCCCAAGCGCAGGACTCGAACCCCGGACCACCTAAAAAAAAACAGCATCATGAAGTGGAAGAAGCTTTTGGCGTCCAAAAGAAAGTTCTGGAAAAGTATCAGTCGGGCTTTTGCAAACGGAGCACCATTACATACCTAATTTAGAAATGAAAAGCCGGCACAGCACAGACAGACGGTTGGCGACTGGATAAAGGGAAGTAACCAAAACATGGAGAGTTACTGATCTTTGACGCATTACCACAGCAGTGAGCTTATTCTAAAAACATTACCTGAAAATATAGTGTGGTTGTAAAGTCATATCTGGATGAAATTAATTTCGCTGTGTAAGCGTCTTTAATCTTTGTTTTTTATTATTATTTTTCATGTCTCTTCTGTGATAAGCCTCACACATCCGGTAGTGTGAAGTTTAAAAAAATGGAATCCCATTGTTATTGTATTTAAATGCAGTGTGCAAATATCTGTATGTAAACATTTAAAGTCAAGACATTTGTAATATTATTCATTCATTCATTCATTTTCTAAGCCGCTCAATCCTAATTAGGATAGCAGGGAGGTTGGCAGCCATTGTAGCTGACAATGGGCCAGGGTGAGATACAGATCATCGCAGAGCCAACACACACACACACACACACACACACAAAAACACTCATACACACACACATACAGCCATTCACACTCACACATGTGCGTGCACACACACACACTCACATATACACACACACACACATTAACACACACAAACACTCATACACACACATACAGCCATTCACACTCTCACACACGGACAAACACACATACACCCACGCGCGCGCACACACACACACTCACATATATATACACACACACATACATTAACACTCACACACACACACACACAAACACTCATACACACAGCCATTCACACACACAGCCATTCACACTCACACACGGACAAACACACATACACCCACGCGCGCACGCACACACACACACACACACACACTCACATATATATACACACACACACACACCGTAGGCCTCCGTCAGTCCCGAAGGACTATGGCTGCGCTCTGGCCAGTATCCCGACTGGTGATACTCCCCAGTGCACAGAGCCTGGGTAGGGAGTAATGAGGGACAGGCTGTTACCCAAGCAGCAAGTCCCCCCCCTGTCTCGGCGCCACCGGAAGGATCCAATGGAAAGGCAAGTGCCGATACGACTGGGTTCCGGTGCCGCTGCAGGAGAGAAACTACGGTCAATTTAGAACGGCCAATTAACCTACAGTGCACGTCTTTGGATTGCGGGGGAAACCGGAGCACCCGGAGGAAACCCGCACAAGCACGGGGAGAACATGCAAACTCCACAGAAACGCCCAGGCCGGGAATCGAACCCGGGCCTTCTTGCTGTGAGGCGGACGTGCTAACCACTACGCCACCGTGCCGCCATCATACACACACACACACACACACAGCCAGTCACACTCACAAACACACATACACCCACGCACACACACACATACATACATACACACACACACACACACACATATACACACTGATATATACACACAAACTCACACACACACACACTGATATATACACACAAACTCTCACACACACACACACACACACATACCCATTCACACTCACACATAGGGACAAGTTGGACCAGCCTACAGTGCATGTTTTTGGACTGTAGGAGAAAACCAAAGTCCCCAGATGGAACTACACGATCACAGGTAGAACATGCAAACTCCACACAGAGACACCGGGGACCAGAAATCGAACCCAGGCCGTCTTACTGTGAGGCAGAAGTGCCAATCACTACACCATCATGTTCCAGGACATCATTCTCTTCTTATTTTCCTTTCTGCAGTTCCCTTTTTTTTCCTCAGGGGTCTCCACGGCGAATCATTGTATGTTTGATTTGCCATAGGTTTTTACGTCGGCTGCCCTTCCTGACACACCCCTTTAGCAAGGGGCGGAAACACGCTGACGGCTTTGCAGCTCCTCTTTACGAAGGTCAGCAATGGTTCTTTAACATGAAACCTCTCACCATAGACAGTGAGAGACATGGCCCGCCTTCCATAACCCAGTCAGCTGCACTTGGGGGACGGACGGACTGTGACAACCTTGTGGCGAGTGGGACTCGGACCCCCAACCTTAGGCTCAGCGATCCAGCGCCATTTACCATAAGACATCATTCTAATTTCACAAATGGATTCCAGTATTTACATTGATGTCATTTGCTGATTTATATTTTTGTCTCGTTTATATAACTTGCGCATTGAATGCACTCGAGGGCCTCATAGTAACAGCCTGATGGCGAAGAGATCTGATCAGTCACCCATCTCCTGAGCCACTGGCATTATATTTATATTTGCATTTTTTTAGATAGTTATTGTCATGCTGGTCCGCATTACATAGGAGTCAGATCTGATCCAATTCCTGAATCATACCGAAATGCCACCCCCGAGTGGTTTTGGCTCTGCATCAACGATTATTTTAAGAGCTTCAGAATAAAGCTGTTGGGATCCATCCTTCACTGACGAACATTGTTCTTGGTCCCGTGGTGAACGAGCTACTAATTTATCATCAGTAATTAAAATCAATGTGTTATTTGAGGCTGCGACGGCCCGGAGAGCTGTCTGGGGAGTACTACGCCCTTGCCCATAGTCGGTAGAGCTGGGCCTCTATCCTCCTTGCGACCTTAATGAGGATTAAGCGGCTTAGAAAAAAACGAATGAATAAATGTAATTTGAGGCCAAAGACTTTTACTTTTGGGAATCTTTCTTCTTTTTTAACTTCATACTTTGCTGCTTTTCTCTTTGAGTTAAAAATGTCGAGCTGCACTTCAACTTTTACCGAAATACTTTTTTAATGTTATTCGTTTAACGTGTTATTTTGTCAAGGGCGACGTGGTGAAGACGTGGATAGCATGTTCACATCACAGCAAGAAGGTCCAGGGTTCGAATCCGATGCTCAGCAAGGGGTTTTGTGTGTGCTTGCGTGGAGTTTGCATGTTCTTCTCGCGCTTCCTCTGGGTAATCCAGTCTCCGCCCACAGTCCAAATACAACCAAACATTAGGCGAGCTGGCCGCTCCAATTGGCCCCGAGGTATGAGTGTGAACTGTTGTGTATGTGTGTTTGTTTCTGTAATATTTTAGGTAGCTATTCAGGGTGTAATTTGATTGAACATTGTTTAAAGAGATGATCATCATCCTAGTAGGATTAAGCGGATCAATGAATGAATGGAAGTGTATGATGAACGCCGACGTCTACGTCCATTCATGGTCATGTCATTTCATTCAGTTAATTTTCCAAACTATTTTTTTATCAGGGGGGAAGTGGTGGCCTGGGGGTAAAAGGGGCTGGATCACTGATCTTAAGGTTGGGGGTTCAAGCCCCACTCTCAACGAGTTATCGCTGTCCGCCCAGTGCAGCTAACTGGGTTATCAAAGGCCGGCCATGTCTCGCTGTCTATGGTGTGAGGTTCATGTAAAAGAACCATTGCTGACTTTCAAAAAGAGTAGCTGCATAGCCATCAGCGAGTTTCTGCAGTGTGATGGCCTGGCAAGCCGTCCAGGGTGTACTCTGCCCTCGCCTGAAGTTGGCTGGGATGCGTGCCAGCCTCCCTGCGACCCCTAATTAGCATTAAGCGGTTCAGAAAATGATGACGGTTTTTATTTATTTTTTTTAATTAGGGTCACAGGGAGGCTGGAGCCCATCCCAAACAACTTTGGGCGAGGCCAACGTACACCCTGGACAACTCATTATTTCACCACAGGGCCTGCATGGTCATGTGATAGTCTATTATATGACTCGTATAGTCAGTATACTGTTCATCTTCTTCCTTTCACACGCCAAAGGTGGTACCAACCTGAAAAATCCACTCGCACCACTTGAGTCGTCAGAAATGGATGTAATTTGGCCTGCACTTTCACTCAGTAATGAAGGAACAAAACAAACATTACTGACGCTTGTGCAAAAGAAATCTGATGAGGACAACTGCAAATGACGAGATTACTCCAGGTTCACGTGAAGGCTGCATAGACAGGCTTGCTGGCACGTGTTTCCGCCCCTTGCTAAAGGGTTGTGTCAGGAAGGGCATCCGACGTAAAAACCTATCTCGAATCAAACATGTGAATCAGAGCATTCGCAGTGGCGACCCCTGAGAGAAAAAGGAGGAAAGCTGAAAGGAGAAGAAGAAGAAGAAGAAGAAGAAGAAAAAGATGATGACTCCAGGTTCACGTGTCAACATGATCCCAGCCGAATGATGTCTTAGTCTTGGATTAGATTAAGTTTGAAACACATTTAATCCAACATTCTCTTTTTTTCTGTATCGAATGCCTTTTGTGTTCAACACGTCTCTACTCGAGTCTGTAAGTTTTAAAACTGTGGAGCAAAGCACTTTATTGCATCCCAGTTTCATCATCTGTTTTTGTGCTACAGATAGATTTGTGGCTGAGAAGTAACCACAGAACAGTAATATAAAGCACAGTCTCTACATTTTTCCTTTTACAGCTCCACACCCAGGACTTGGCTTTGTGAATCTGCAGATAAGATCTTATATAATATGTACTCTTGTGCTAGAGAGAGAGAGGAGAGAGAGAGAGAGAGAGAGAGAGAGAGAGAGAGCGTTCTGGAAGTTGATGTGTTGAAAACAAGAAAAATGAGCAAGTGGGAGGATCTGAGTAACTTTAAAAAGGGCGGCATCGTGTTGATTTATTGTCCTCTGTCTTTAACACAACTCCCGCAAAACAACATGTGATCGTCCTTGATGTATCCCAAGGTGCTGCAGAGAACCGTCAGCACTGCAGCCTTCTGCAGCTACTCGCGGTACAGTCTGACATACAGTGTTACGTCACCTTACGATAGTCCCAGAATATGAAAAATCCAGTTTACGAAAAATATTTTCCTAAATTTTTTGTCTCTGTATACGAAACAAGTTCTCCTAACGAAATGCGCCATTCAAACATTCAAACAATGCACGACTTGCTCTCCCACTGACTACATGTCCCAACATCCTGCCCCGCTGGCCTCCCATTGGCTATCTCCCAATAATCCCGCCCCGCTGGCCTCTCATTGGCTAGGAGGGATGACGCAGCTCCCTCCCATTGGCTATTATGGAGCTGAATCTCCCATAATGCTTTTCATGTAAAGGACAGAGTTACTGGCTTTTAACCTTCCATAAACAATTGGAAGATTATAACTCTGCTAAGAACACATGGTCAACGCACACACACATGCATGTGATTTCCCGTGCGAGCGAAAAGAAGAAGATATCGCAAAGGAATATGGCCAAACCCGTCTACCATCGGTACAATATTGATATTGAAAGAGGTCTTAAAAGGTATGCTTTTATAATTTTTAAAGGGTTTAGGAGGTCGAATTGGGGGCCTTGGAACGAATCACACGTTTTACATGTAAAATTCGGTTCAATTTACGAAAAATCCAGGTGAAGAAAACGGCTCTGGAACGGATTAATTTCATAAGATGAGGTACAACTGTATCTGATTTCTGTGCCTCATTTCTGCAGAAAGTCCAAAAGCACATCATTTCCGCCTGACAGCGTGATGCACCATCGTGATCGTGGGACCGCTGCGAACATCATGTGATCATTGACAACCACCGTTTTGCTGGCGGTGACCATACAATGCACAAGGTGGTCATACCTTTTTTTCCAGAATATAACAGGCTGTAAATCTTCACCTCAACTATTGTTGCAGAACAGTGCCTGCGAAGGGAAGAGGACAAGAATGAGGGGAAAAATAACTGGCCAAAACATTCCATTTTCCATCATCTGCACTGTGGGGTATCTATAGCGTCGGTGAGAAATGGGTATAAACGACTGAGTCTCCAAAATGGCAGGTTTTGTGGGGTGTTCCTGGTTTGCATCAGTAAGTATCTTTCAAAGGTGGCTCAATGAAGGACAAACAGGGAAAATGTAAAATGGTCATGGGTGCTCAAGACTCACTAATGCACATGGGTATTGGAGGCTAATGCATCTGGTCTGATCCCACAGAAGAGCTACTGGAGAACAAACTCCTGAAATTGTTAATGCTGGTTGTGATAGACAGGAGTCAGTACACACAGTGCATTACAGCTTCCTGTGTATCGAGTCTGCGTAGCTAAGGGACACTGAAGTGCTGCTAATGTTAGTACTGATTGATGGAGTAGGCTGTAAATTATACAATCTGGTATGCTATGCTAATGCTAATTGCTATAATACAGGTGCATGCACACAAAGAACAGATTTTTGAGCAAGAATATGAAGGTGATACAGTGATAGCTATCATGAACTTTTGAAAATTAAATATATCAAAAACATGACATGGACATGAACATGACATGACATGACATGACATGACATGACATGACATGACGGACTGAACATCAATACCCGAGACATGAAAATAGTTCAGAGCAACACCAGAAACAATCGACCAGAGCACTGGCTCTATAAAAGGAAAATGGTTTCATTCTTTTCTAATTAAAACAGGGGCGGTGGCGACCTGGTGCTTGATTACTGACCCCAAGGTCGGGGGTTCAAACCTATTATATATTAAAAACCTCTTCTATATAAAAAAAAACTATTATCCGTGGGTTGGCGCTGCTATCCCTATCCCAACTAACTGGGTTGTCATAGGTGGACCATACTTCTCAATGTCCATGATGTAAAAGAACCATTGCGGACTTTCGTCAAGAGTAGCTGCATAGCCGTCAGCATGTTTTCCATCCTGCGATGGCCAGCGAGCTGTCCAGGGTGTGCTCTGCCCTCGCCCAGAGTCGGCTGAGATGGGCACCAGCCTTCCCGTGACCCTATTTAGGACTAACTGGTTCAGAAAAAGAATGAATGAACGTTACCCCAACAACATAGTCATTCATGTTTGTACTGAATTATCTGAAATTAAACGACCAATAACGATAGATTTGTTCTGTCTGTCAGGGTTTATAGCTCTTTTTATAAAGACGTGGGGTCAAATATATACGTCGTTCAATATTTAAATAAATCAATTATATTTTTAATGCACAGGCTCCAGCCTGCATGAGACAAATGGAACAGTGGGCATGTGCTGGCTTGGTTTCAGGTCATTTGTTTATTCATTTTAATCAACTGTGAATAAATTCAGTGAAGTGATGGAGACACAACACTTGCCCACATGCACAATGTGATTTTAATGTAAATGTGATAAAAAAAATTAAAAAATAATCAAAAAAAAGAGTAATTTGAGATTTTTTTTTTTTTTTTTTGCAACATAACTTCTCTCCAGCCATTAATCATCACCGTGCTGTGTTTCCGCTCTTCTCTCAAACAGTACTTTCACAAGCTGAAGTGTGAAACTGTCGACATGAGATTTGCGATTAGGGCTGAAAGTTGGTGAGTCATGACTGACCGAGCTCCTGATTCCTCGATGCTGGTTTAAAATGCGCTTGTTGACTAACTTTTATTACTTAGAAACACAAGGCATAAGGTTATAAGTGGTAGGTTTGCCAGCAAAGCTTTCAGCTTTCAGGTTCAGCTTTGGCAAAAGTGTTCCAACTTGATATGAGCAACATTTTTCAAAGCTGTAGTTGTCGTGCTGGGCGTTCATAGCCGGTATAAAGTTACGGGGAAATAAAAGGCAGCAACTCCACTGACTAAGCAGAAAGAATACACAGGCCATACAGACTATATATAAATAACAACGTTTATGGGGGTACGGGAGACTGCAGGCAAAGCACAAAGCTCACTCATAAATATACTGTACATATTCGCTGGTATATGTGTACAAGTGCACGTATTTGGACAGGTGACTCAATAAAACAACCCACGTGAAAGAAAAAAAAAAAAATTGATAAGATAAGCAGGGAGGTGCGGCGGCGTACAGATTAGCATGTGAGTGAGAGTGTAAGTGTGAGTGAGAATGGTTGTGTTTGTCAACACCGCGATGATCTGAAGAGCCTTTGTCAAGTGACGGCTGAGATAGGCACCACACTGCGCTTGACCCGAATAGGATTAATTGGTTCGGAAAATGAGTGAGACGAGCGAGAGAGAATAATAATAATAATAATTTGCACACATGAAACCTTATTTATCACAATTTAAATGCAGAATGTTTTAAAAATAACATCCTCCAAATGGTGGCTGTCATTATATGTACACGCTTGGAGTTGACTTTTGAAGGCTGCCATGGCTTGACGGGTGATGTCGTGTGGAAGACCGGGCGTGTCCTGCTGAACAGAGTGTACACTCATGATTTAAGGTAGCCCCTTGCATGATGTGTCCCATGTTCGAGGATCTGTGATATGTTGTAGGAAGTCATGCTGTGCTTGGTGGGCAGATCGTCAGAGAACCCAAGAAGTGTTTATCTTTCTTGCCACTTGGGGGCAGGACACTCGACCAAGGCAGATTGCTCCACATCTTCCACCTGCAAGGTTACAGGCCGTAAATCATACATATACCACCTTAATGGCGACAAATCCTCCAGCAAATGGTAGACAAACATATTTCTGCAATGCAGACTTAATCCTTTCTTTGAAAATAAAAATATTTCTGTTTTCATTTTTCTTTTGTTTTTTTTTTTTAGAGCTTATTATATTTATGCAAACCACTATTGATTTCTTTTTAGTTTCTTGGATCTTATATATACAAACAAACCTCGGTTTCCAACCACAGTTTGTTCCAGAAGGCTGTTCGAATAGCGATTTTTGTTCCAATTCCGAATTTATTTTTCTATTTTTCATTTATATGTAAATCGTCTTAATTCGTTCCAAGACGCTAGAAAACTACCTTTGTTAAACATGTTATTTCATAATGTCATTTATATATCAAATTGTATATTAAATGTGAAACAACAGGGCAAACACACAAATTCTTAATATAGAGTAGGCTAGGATCGGGTAAAAATTGCCGCGGGAACTCGTGCCCCCGCCTAGCCTACAGCATGTTACGTTTTTTTGTGTAAAGGAATGTGTAGAAACATTATGCAATGTAACTAGGTTAGCCTAAGGTATGAGTTACTGTCGTCTTTTGAACAGATGTTTACGACTCCAGACTTGGCATCTCTGGTTTGTTTCACATTCAGCTTCCGAATTTTGTTTGACTTCTGGGACAAAAAAATTCCGAATTTTTTGGTCGAATACCGATTTGTTCGATGTCTAAAGCATTCGATAACAGTGGTTTGCTTTTATATATATATATATATATATATATATATATATATATATATATATATATATATATATCTTCTTGTTTTCCTTTCGGCTTTTTCCGTTTTCTCGGGAGTCGCCACAGCGAATCATTTGATTCGCACATTTTTTACATCGGATGCCCTTCCTGTCACAACCTATATATATATATATATATATATATATATATATATATATATATATATATATATATATATATATATATATATATATATGTGTGTGTGTGTGTGTGTGTGTGTGTGTGTGTGTGTGTGTGTGTGTGTGTTTGTATGTATATTTCCAAATTATACAGCATGTTTATTTCCATATTTGTGGAACCGAATGTGGATTTTTACGCTGGAATGCCTGAAGCATGGCGTGATTGAAACAGGTTCTTTATTTGCCAATTTGTACTGTTTACAGTCATATAAGCTAATTAGCTAGCAGTCTAAACACCTAGCATCCTGGTAAACATCTTGAGTGCTAATTACTAATTATCTGGAGGAATAAAATGATGAACAGCTTTGTAAATGGATTAGTTCCATCAACCCACAGCTGATGTTTGATTCTTGATGTGCAAAAGAAATAATTCTGATCCGATCTCGATCTTTCACATTTTCACCTGTGTGCTATGATCACAGAGAAGAGCACCTGGCCTTGACAAGCTGACAGACAGACAGACAGATAGATAGATAGATAGATAGATAGATAGATAGATAGATAGATAGATAGATAGGCAGGCAGACAGACAGACAGACAGGCAGACATGCAGACAGACAGACTGATAGATAGATAGATAGATAGATAGATAGATAGATAGATAGATAGATAGATAGATAGATAGATAGATAGGCAGGCAGGCAAACAGACAGACAGACAGACAGGCAGGCAGGCAGGCAGACATGCAGACATGCAGACAGACAGACAGACAGACAGATAGATAGATAGATAGATAGATAGATAGATAGATAGATAGATAGATAGGCAGGCAGGCAGACAGACAGACAGACAGACAGGCAGGCAGGCAGGCAGACATGCAGACATGCAGACAGACAGACAGATAGATAGATAGATAGATAGATAGATAGATAGATAGATAGATAGATAGGCAGACAGACAGACAGACAGACAGACAGACAGACAGAGCAAGTTCTTGTTGAGTTACCACTCAATGGTTTATGGTTAACCCTCATGCCCCCTCGTGCCATAGTGGTGTAAGGGTAAACATGTCCGCCTCACAACATGAAGGTTCTGGGTTCAATTCCTGGGCTCGCGCAATTCTGTATGGAGTTTGCAAGTTCTTCTTGTGTTTGGGTCGGTTCCACCTGGTTCTCTTGTTTCCTCTGACAGTCCAGAGACATGCACATCAGGCTAATTGATTGTTCCAAATTGCCCCCAGGGGTTGAGTGTGGGTTTGAACAGTTGTGTGTCCGTTGCCCTGCAGTGCTCTGGCAAACTGTTCAGAGTGTACCCGGCCTTCACCCAGTGTTGACTGAGATAGGCTCCAGTTTATTCTCAGTATTCCCAATTTTTTAAGGAAGAATAAACTCGAGTTCACTTTTTTTAAGCCCTGCAGAAATGGATGTGCAGTAAAGCGATGCCGTGTGAAAACACCGGCTGTAAATTTAGTTGATGCAGCCTTACCGTTATTCTTTTTTTTTTTTTTTTTACATTGTCCCATATTTGCTCAGTAATGGTTCAGATAAGGGCAGCGTGCAGGCCACTGAAGAGGTAAAAAATTGCTCTTGGGTTTCCAGAACCATTGAGTAATGATACAAGCCCTGTGACGTGCTATATCATTATGATGATGAATTCCGACAGCCCTGCTGTTCAGGTAAAATTGCTGTTTCAGTGTATTTACTGGTTATCAAGAGACGTCCTGTGTGCCTGGATGATATTGTTCACATTAATTTGGATGTCACAAGTACAGTCATGGATCCAAATCCCATCTCAAGGCATTTTCTGCATTGTCTCTTAATTTTTTTGCCAGTTATACTTGGAGCTGTCTTGGCCAATTTGGGTGTATAATATGGTCTGTGTGAATTGTACAGCGTTTTATTATCTTCAGGGAAACCGATTAAACATTTTGCCCAAACGTATTTTGCCCAAAATTCTTCTCTTGGATTCGAGCTAATTCCCAAAATAAATTTGTTCTAGCATCAATAAAACTGTGCCAACACAATGGTGTATTGGTAATACATCTGCTTCACAGTAGGTGGGTCCTGTGTTTGAGTCCTGTGCTCAGCAGGAGTTTGCATGTTCTCTATCCCAGGTACACCGGTTTCCTCCCACGGTCCAGGTGTGAGTGGGGATGTGAATGGTTGTATAGGTTGCTCATCGTTCATTTGGTGTAGCCACTTAATCCTAATGAAGGTAAATAAAGAAGAACAAGGGTCGTAGGGAGGCTGGCACCCATCCCAGCCGACTCCAGGCGAGGGCAGGGTACACCCGGAAATTGCAGGGCAGAAACACGCTGACGGCTATGCCGCTACTCTTGTCGAAAGTACATGAACCTCTCCCCATAGACACTGAGAGACAAGGTCGACCTTTGATAACCCAGTTATCTGCACTGGGAGGGACAGTGACAACCCATTGAGAGTGAGGCTTGAACCTCCAACCTTAGGATCAGAGATCTTCCACCCAGCCACCACTGCCCTGTATGTGTTGTCCCTGTATATAAATGGTCTGACAAACTGTTCAAGGTGGACCTTATGTCCGATGTTACATGGAAGGAATGTAATCCTTTCCCACAATAAGGTTCAGACAAACAGGTACAGTATTTATAAATATTATAATAATTATGGTGCCCTCTTTTGGATAATAATTTTTAGCTCTATATTTTTTCTACTTGCTTGCCCTATCATGCAAGGATAAAGATATATTTTTAAATCTGTCCTACTTCCAGATTACATCCAAAGTATAATCAGCTCTTCAATGGCCCAAGACCCACATTTAGTTATAATTTCATGGAAGTCTATCTATTGGTTTTTGAGTTATTGTGGTCACAGACAGACAGACAGACACACACACACACACACACACATGACCTCATACACACATGATCTCATATCCTCCTCCTTAGTGGTGGTGGTGGTGGTGGTTTCCTTTCGGCTTTTTCCCTTTATCAGGGGTCGCCACAGCGAATAATTCGCACGTTTGATTTGGCATAGGTTTTTTTACGTCGGATGCCCTTCGTGACACAACCCTTTTCGCGAGGGACAGAAACACGCTGACGGCTTTGCAGCTACTCTTTACGAAAATCAGCAATGGTTCTTTTACATGAACCTCTCACCATAGACAGTGAGAGACATGGCCGGCCTTTGATAACCCAGTTAGCTGCACTGGGGGGGACGGTGACAACCCTGTGGAGAGTGGGACTTGAACCCCCCCCCCCAACCTTAGGAGCAGCGATCCAGCGCCCTTTACCACCAGGCCACCACTGCCCTCATATTATATCATATACACTCCCTACTTATATACCCTTTCATATGATATCTTTAAATTGCTGCTGCAAGCATGAAGAATGTCTTGTCCTTGTTCATCCACTCAGGTTTACATATTTTCATACGCAGCAATACAATAGTGATGACTTACAGTATGCTGACCTCATCCAGTATCACACAGAAGATACGGAGCTCACTGTTGAGCTCCCACATGTCCATGTCCTTCACCTGGTTGAGGCACATTAGAGATATACAGAAAATCTTCAGCCATGTTATGCTAGAGTTTTATAACGCAGTGTCTCCTATCGACAGATTTCTGGGTGCAGAAATAAGCCCTTGTTCTTTGGAGAACAGAATAAGTTCTGTAATTTGTGGCAATTTTTTAATTACATTATGAGCAAGAAGAAATTCAATGTATTTTCACAGATGTTCTTCCACGATTCCAAACGCAAACCTGATTATAGTGTGTATGTAAAAAATATTAGCAACGCAATAACATACAAATTACTATCAGGGTAAATGTTTGCATGAAAATTTAGAAATAACTTCCATACCCAATCCATGCTCAACCATTTGTTCCAGTGGAATGTTCAACATCTCTTATTTTCCGTACTGTTTAATCCTTTTCGGGTCATTGGGAGGCAGGAGCCTATCTCAGTCGTGAGGAACACCCTTGAACAGGTCACTAGATCATCACAGGGCCAACGCACGCAATCATTAGCTTGCATATTCACATTTAGGGGCAATTTGTAACAGCAAACTAGTCTAAGTTGCATGTCTTTGGACTGTGGGAGAAAACCCGAGAACCTGGAGGAACTTCCAAGTTAACCCGTCCAAAGTGAGCACACACACACACACACACACACACACACACACAAACACTTGGAGCACTGGGCTGCCACACACATTATGGGAGCTCGGAGAGCAGTTTGGGGTTAGGTGCCTTGCTCAAGAGCACCTCAGCCATTTATGTGGAGGAAGAGAAGGTCCCCCCCACACACACACACACACACACACACACACACTTACTTTTCCTGCTGGTATGGGAATTAACCAGTGACTTTTTGGTCCCAACACTGCTTCTCTAATCATTAGGCTACAGCTGCTTCAATCATGGGAAGACCTACAGCCAGAGATGCCCCTGCCAAACCCAGAACTTGAACCCAGGACCTTCTTGGTCTGAAGCAGATGTGCTAACCACTATGCCACCATATCACCAATATCCACCATCATAACCAAAATTTTAAACCTTTCTTTTTTTAAGTTTTGAAAACTTTTGTCTGGTCTTCATTATCAATTTTAACGGGGAAATGAAGCACATCGCGATATAACATTGTCTCGCTTCATTTGGTCCTCAATATCACATTTTTGCAGCTTATCAGTTGAAAATCGCCCTGATGATAATGTACAGTAAATCCAATTTGAAATTCGCGGTGTGAGAGAGCCCATGTAAGCCGCCATTGGTCCCCAGCCATTTCCTGTGACGTCACTGGGTTGGTGGTCGTGAACTTGTGTAAATATCACAATGGCTAGCAACGCATCAATGCATAATAATAAAAAGCCCTTAAGTACCGGTCATCATTGTATCGCACCGGGCCGTACAAAAAGCTATTATAAACGTAAAGGCGTGCACTTTTCACCGGCTGCCTTTAAGCAACAGTAATCAATTGAAAGTCTGGCTCAGTGCATTGAAACGTGCCGACCCACCAGTGAATGAAAGCGCACACATTTGCAGTGCCCATTTCAGGACACAAGATTATGTACACACATACAAATCTGACAAAACTGTTCCCATGGTGTGGTCCAAAACCGCATCGTTGAAACCAGGATCAGTTCCGACCGTATTTGACTTTTCTGCATATAATATTAAGCACAGACAAACCAAGCACACTGCAAAGTAATACAGCATCAGCACGTAAGTGAAGGGTGGAAAAACGAGCTCTCCAGGCTGAACACACAGAGGTATGAAATATTAGACAACTATAGACAACAACATGACAACCATAGATAATAACATGACAATTCTGACTTGATCTGTAAACCTACCGACTATTTATGGGGCGTTCAAGGGTTTCAGCATGGACATCTCTCATGGAGACCATGGCCACCTCTAAAATATCCCTTTCAAGGCACAGCATAGGAAACAGTCTGTGGTTTGTTATGCAGGTCAGCTCCCCCTCAGCTCGCAAGAGATGGTCACTTGCGGCATCCTGGCAGCGAGGCATTTGTGGTAACGGAGTACAATTGTCACAAGTGCACATAAAATTGCCAATCTGGTCATGTTCACCGGCATGTCCATGATCACTGTCACTATCGTGACCACTGTCAATATCCCTATTATCACGCTCGACGTCAGATTCAGCCGGGGTTCCAGTGACGCGCTCCACTGGAGCTTTTGAGACAAAATGCAGCTTATCTGGACTTCCGATCTTTCAAGTAAGAAAGTGAATGTTGAGTACTAAACAAGTATTCAAAGTGCATGCACTTACTTGATAGATCGGAAGTCCGGATAAGCCGTGTTTTGTCTCAAAAGCTTCGGTGTCAGTTGCGACACTACATTCGGTGGAGCGCGTCACATATGCCTGTGGATTAGCAGGCATCCTCTCCCCCCATATCGCCTTCATCTTCCGAAAAATAATCGTCTTCTGCTGAAAACCTGTGCGTGTTGTTGGCGTGAGATTCCATGTTGTTTATATCGTATAATATGCTGTGATATGCATGCACTGTATTTCATGTGGACTTTGTACCAACCCAGTGACGTCATGGTAACTTTGTGTAGGCGGGCACTTGGCAATGGCGGTTTTCGGGTCGATAACTTATACGAAAAGCACATAAAACAAAACCGCTGTGTGTGCAATGGTTTATTTATGATATAAAATTTAAGCCACAATCACTTCAATAAACTATACTTAAGCTACCACCAACTTATTTAATCGCCGTTTCATTTCCCTTTTAAAGCTGCAATCAATCATTCAACAATTCAATGTACAGTACTGTACTTTCATAATATTGTACACTAACTGTCCATGAACCTGTTCTGAAAAAAATAAAATGCTAAACAAACTGGTTTGGGTTGAGCCACATAACACTGTTCCAGCCTTTCAGAAACATGTGCCATTTCTGCTCATGCACAGGAACGGGTGGGTGGGAGCCATTACATTTTTCATTCACAGTACAGCACAGTGACAAGTTGCTTTCTTCACATAGCTCAGATTTTAAGGATACAGAGTTCCGAGCGTAGGACCAGCCTTGATACATCCTCTAGAGCTGAGAGAGCTAAGATCCTCACTCAAGAGGCAAGCAGGGTCAGCTGGATGGTGCAAGAGCTTGAACTTTCAACCTTCTGATCCAGTCCATATCATGTACAGTTGAGCCACCACTGGGACAGAAAGAGCAAACGGGTTGGTTTATCGAGCATATGCTGTCATGCTGAACATCACAACACACTGTCAGGAAACCTGAAGAACTGCTCGTGGTATTCTCACTTAAATGATTTGTGAAGGGTTTTATAGCCATGAAAACATAATAGCATAAAAACAAGTTACCGTATCTTCTGGACTATAAGTCGCACATTTTTCATAATTTTACTGAAGGTGCGACTTATACTCCAGAGTGACTTATATGTGGGTTTTTCTTCTTCTTTGTTATAATTTTTGTCCAATGTGACTTGTACTCTGGAGCAACGCATAGTCCGGTAAATACGGTACTTGGATTGATAAATAGTTTGGAATGATGTACGTGGCACTGCTACCTTCCTTGTTAGTTTAGCTTCATACCTCCTGTCCTCTCTTGCTCCCTGTAGTTATGTAAAAACAACAAACTCTTGCTACATTTTACCATATTGTTTTTGAATGCTTTGCTTGTGTGCTTATGTTATGTATTTGGTGAAGGCCGCACGGTGGCATATCAATTAGAACGTCCACCTCATGGCAAGAAGGTCCTGGGTTGATGTCCCAGGTTTAGCAAGTGGTGTTCTCTGCAGGGTTTGCATGTTCTCTCTGTTCTTGAATGCATTTCTTCTGGGTTCTTCGGTTTCCTTCCCAAAGACAGGCACGGTAGGCTTACTTGCTGTGCCAAATTGCCCCTGGGTTTGAATGTTTGAATGACTCTGTGACAGTCTGTGAGCTGTTTAGGGTGTACCTCACCCTTACCCTGAGTCAGTTGAGATACGCTTCAGACTTCCAGCAACCGTAGTAGGTTTAAGTACTTTAGTAAATGTGTGAAATAAGTGAACAGATGTTTGTTGACATTTTACTTGATAAAGATTATTTTGCTCATAAGCCTGGAATGACGAGACCATGGGTGGCCAATCCTGCTCCTGGATATCTACTTTCCTGAAGACCTTTGCTTCAACCCTAATTACCTTATCATCTAATCATCTAATCAAGGCTTGAGACCTGATTAGATCTGTCAGATGGGCCACATTTTGGTTGGAAATAAAGCCTTCAGGAAGGTAGATCTCCAGGAGCAGGAATGGGAACCCATGGACTAGTCTATCTATGCTGGTGGTCACCAACCTTGTTCCTGGAGATCAAGTCTCCGGCAGGTTTTATCTCCAACCAAAATCTCACACACCTTGTTAGCTGATCAAGAACTTTTAATGTCAGTAATTAGCTGGTCAGGTGGACATGATTAGTGTTGGAGCCAAAATCTTCATGTACATGGAAGGATCCTCAGGAACAAGGCTGGTAACCACTGATCTGACAATGTCGGATCTCTTTGAATATAAAAGAGTAGAGAGAAACTGTTCTTTGAGTGAAGGTAGAGGTGAGGTTAACTGCTCTGATTAGATATTTGACTCCTGATAACTCTTTCTGTAAATGCTTTAACCTCACAATCAGCAGATGTTCTGCATTCCACTGTTTGTCTCTTTTAGTCAGCCAACACAGATGTTAATGTTGTTACCTTGGCAATGTTCATCCATGAATTTATGCGTGGAGCATCAGAAAATCCACAGCAGGGAGGAGTGGGCTTTTGGTTTTTTTTTTGGTTATGGAGTTAATTTTACTTTCCTGATTGCTTTATCCTTTATTAGGGGCAATCAAGAGTATCCAGTTAGCCTAATGTGCATATCTATTTTTTTATTTTTTTATTTTTTTTGTACTGTCAGATGAAACCGGTGCACCTAGAGGAAACCTACATAAGCACAGGGAGAGCATGGAAACATTGACCATAGAACATTGGAATCAAATATTAAAAAAAAAAATATATATATATATATATATATACTGCCTATATATATTAACTCATAACTGCAGGTGCTATCTAAGCCATGTTATATATCATGTTCAAAATAGGGCTGGTGATATAGGGCAGTGGTGGTCTAGTGGATAGGGCACAGGATTGCTGATCCTAAGGTTGGGGGTTTGAGTCCCCACAGGGATGTCACTGTCCCCCCCCCCAGTGTAGCTAACTGGGTTATCAAAGGCGTCAGTGTGTTTCTGTCCCTTGCTAAAATGGTTCTGACAGGAAGGGCATCCAACGTAAAAACCCATGCCAGATCAAATGTGCGAATTAAATGATTTGCTGTGGCGACTTCCGAGAAAGGGAAAAAGCCGAAAGGATAAGAGTGCTGGGCCCATGTTAGAGATGTTTGTGTGTTCTAGTCCCTGTTACACATCCACTGTTTTAAGCCTCCTGGGCGAGGTCTCAACCACAAATGCACCTCTGTCCACCCAACAGTGTTAATGGGTAACAGTAAAAAACACTGCGAAGGTAACTTGCGATGGACTAGAATCCCATCCAGGGGGATTTGAACTTCTAGCAACTTCATGCTACAGAAACCAGGGTAAGCTTTGGCTCCAAGGTAAGCTCTGGTTCTGATGAGCCACGAGGATTGGGTGTGAAAAGTCCGATTTATTCAAAATCCAGACTTAAATCTGAGAAATCTATTTCCAAACATAGATTGCCTTTTATTTGATTTCTGCTTTGGCGTGTAGTCTTTTTTGCAGGAGTTCATCTGCCAGGTTTCTTTTTCCTACACAGAAAGCCTGAGGTATACAAACTTTTGTTTGTAGATATAAATAAAGCATTACCATGCAAAGCTGGAACAGAAGCATAATTTGCTTCATTAACATTCAGATTGTGATCTCAGTGTAGAAACATTTATACATGTCGCTGTATAAACAGTGATACAATAATGCACTGCAGAGCCATCAATGGTCCTCCAACCAGACAGTTCTTGCTCCTGTCTCCTCTACCTTTTTGGAATCGTTAAGGAACATTCCTCTGGCTGCTGGTACCATGGTACTGATTTTGTTTGGCTGATGAGTCACAACCTGAATTTCTATCTTGTATAATGACTCATCCTTTCATATAAAGCATGCGTTGAAACTGTCTTTCAGAATGGCACCTCCACCTTTCCAGTACAAGTCGCAACCTAAACAAAAGGGGATGTGAAGTCAAGTGTAAATTCAGCTATAACATCGAGCTATAAATTTAGAATGCAAATCACAGGCTTATTATTGTTCTCTGGGAAACCAGCTTTTGAACACAGCTTCTGAATACAGCAACTCCTAGTGCCAAAAAATAAATAAATAAATAAATACAGACTGAATACAGACTGCCCTCTGCTGTTCACAAATGACATAGTATATGTACACACACACACACACACACACACACAAACATATATAAAGAAAACCAATGATATGCAGTCCATGTCACGTGTGAAAATTAAAAGAACCTAATGGCTACCCATTTTTCATGCCCCACTTGAAATAGGCTCCAAGTGACTAATGGCAATACCTGCTTTAGATGTTAAACATGAGCAAATGTTATGTTTTGAAGAGATTAGAAAAACTAATTAGCTTCATATTACAGAATGCAGTGGAATAATTGCACATTGGTTCGCGCTGTCGCCTCATAGCATGAGGGATCTGGGTTTGAATCGTAGGCAAAGTCTTTTCTATGCGGAGCTTGCGCTTTTCACTGTACTGCCTGATATATGTTATGGGTTATGGTTATTGATGTAACTGCATTCGAAACACAGCATTCATTCCATGACAGGGGCCTTTAGGGGGCAGAGGCCATAATTTCCTTTTTTGGGATTACTACAGTATACAGTCTTCTCTCGAAGTTCGCAGATAATATAGACTAGACCTGGCCACGATAATCGAAAAACCGCGAAGTACGATCACCCCTCTCATTTCTACCATATGTATATGTTTTCATGTCTATACAATATCAAGAAGTGTATATTAAACATTACACAGTTATATACATATGTAAAACTATAATGTATTACTATTTAAATAGAATGTATATATAAATACTTTAAGTACTGTACTCACCTCTGACAACAGCTTTTCTCTGCTTGATCTTAATCCAAAAAAATGACGATGAGAGACCTGTGCAGTTCACTTAGTCTTTTTGGATGTGCGAGGCGACAGCGTCACGCATCTAAACCAATCAGCTTGAGTTGAGTGGGCGGTCCCTGCCTGAACTGGGACTGAAGGAGGGGCACGTTCAATCTGTCGTTTGTAAACAATGAACGCAGCCTACCTTGGGTCCTTGCCTTCCGCTTGCGTACATACGAGTTTCAGAGCGAATTTTGAATTTTTTATGAATATTTTTTGATTTTGGATACTTGTGGAAAATAGCGCGATGCACTAAGGCCGTGAACTTCGCATTGCGAAGTGGCAAGGGATAACTGTATCAAAATCAAACAATAATTTTCACTGATAACCACATCACTTTTAAGGTATTTGAGAGCTGAATAATCTCCAAATATCAATTTAAAAATCTGCATGGTGAAATGATTTACAGTATTTACATTTGACAGTGACAAGCCAGCCTGCAATCTTTCACACAATCAGACACGAATGACTAGCTGTTTCCATGAAATAGCTGCTGCCACCTAGTGGAAGGATGATGAATTTGGTTCATGGTAATGGTTCATGTAAAGAATGTACGATAAGCATATTCTTTGAACGTGATATAAAATGACTCGGAAGGTCAGATTGGGCCCGAGGGTTTGAGGTGGACATCTGTGTTCAGTTGAGTCCCAAAGTGAATGAGTGTAAAGTTATTTTTTTTCCTCAAGATTCACTTTGTTTCTTCAATAAAAATAACTGCTAATACAAGCCAGGATGTCGTTCATGTTACATCCATTGAGAATCTCACCAACTAAGTTGTTCAGCAGAAGATCAGCCAGTCTCCTCATAGTTTCCCTTATACACAACAGATTACTCTGCTTGCCAGTGAGGCAGTAAACAACTCCTGCTGTGTTGCACAAAGAGTGATGAATGGGTGATACTTAGGGCCTGTAATTTAGTGGCTGTGTTAATATATTTACATATTCAGTATTTTAATTGGATGTATGCAAATGTGCCATAGCTTTGATCGGATTGATCATTTTTGCTTTTTCCTCACAAGTATATACTGTATTTGATTTAGGAGATGGGCTGAAGATTTTATTCACTCTTTGATGTGAATGTGGGGATGGTGTCCTGTAATGGACGGCCCTTCCTATGTTTAAAAGGAATGATTTTCAGCTCCCAAGTGGCGCATCGACAAGGTACAAGACTATTAACCTGGAGATCACCGGCTTGAATCCAGGTTGACGCTGCAGCCATCTGTGACCGAGAGGCCATTGGAGTTAATTGGCCAAGCTCTCACTGGAGACCAAATTAGAGGAGAAATGAAGGGGGTAGAGGGAAGAAGAAGATAAAACAGGAATGATTTTTGTTCTAGCATCTGTTCACTTTGTCCACCCAGCACTATAAATGGGTACCAGTAAAAATACTGGGAATGTAACTAACGTCCCAGCCAGTAGACTTGGGTGTAAAAGACCAACAGACTTTTTTATTTATTTATAATATGTCCTGACAGTGGTGGTCTAGTGGTTAGAGCACAGGATCATTGATCCTAAGGTGGGGGTTCGAGTCCCCACAGGGTTGTCACTGCCCCCCCCCCAGTGCAGCTAACTGGGTTATCAAAGGTAGACCATGTCTCTCACTGTCTATGGTGAGACGCATGTAAAAGAACCATTGCTGACTTTCGTAAAGAGTTTCACTGCAAAGCCGTCAGCGTGTTTCTACAACCTGGAGAGGGATGGGCGCCACCAGGCCAAATCGGCCCAAGTCTCGCATTGAAGGCGCCCCAACGACATCCCCGGATGTTAAGGGATAAGTGAAGAAGAATATAATATGCCCATGTGTTGATTTGGGATCAGCTGACTGTTTTAAGATCTACTGGTTAAATGTATGTATTTGTGTTTGTAAAGATAAAGTGCATGTAGGTAAAGGTGTGTTTCGGACTAATTACTTTAGAAAACAACACTTGAATAGTGATTTTTTTTTTAATTTTTATTTTTTTTATGGCCGACTACACAAGGCCACAGAAGGCCTCAAGAAATGTTCCCCATCATTGCATTGATATGAGTATTGGTTCGCTCAATTAACATTTATCTCATTTTATTGACTATCACATCAAACAAGCAGCTGAAAATTCTTTACTTGCCACCTCATGCAGTCATTCTGTTCGAGAAAATGAGCAAAATCCATGATCTGTCTGCCTGTGAACAGCTGACCACAACTGTATAAATTGACTTGAAGGTACATTTGAAAACAACTCTAAAAATAAACTTCATTCAAATTAATAGCGGCAGTGGTGGCCTGGTGGTAAAAGTGCTGGATCACTGATCCTAAGGTTGGGGGTTCAAGCCCCACTCTCAACGGGTTGTCACTGCCCCACCCCCCACCCCCTCCCCCATAGTGAAGCTAACTGGGTTATCAAAGGCTGGCAATGTCTCTCGCCGTCTATGGCGTGAGGTTCATGTAAAAGAACCATTGCTGACTTTCAACAAGAGTAGCTGTTGTCAGCGTGTTTCTGTCCGGTGATGGCCTGGCAAGCTGTCCAGGGAGCCCAGAGTTGGCTGAGATGGGCACCAGCCTCCCCGCAATCCTAATTAGGATTAAGTAGTTCAGAAAATTAATGAATTGAAAACAAATAAAATAAAAATATATTTAAATAAATATGTATGGAAACTGGAAAACTGTATTAAATAAACATTTTTACTCATAAAAATTAATTATGGGCTTTAAATAAAACATTACATTTAAATCAGATAACCTATTTTCAATGTAATTCCGTATTCAATGTAATAAGCCCCCCCCCCCCCCCCCACCACCACCACCACCATGTTTTAGATTTCATGATCTCATAACCACCCACGTGTGCTGGGAGCAGAATCATAGATCAAACTTACCCATTTTATTCGATCAGTCTCTGTAATTGTAAACTGAGGATAAATTTAAGGATGTTCCTGGACATGTGCTTTTGTTTATGTTCCTGTTGACTGGTTCAACGTAGCATGTGCTATAGTTGACATTCGTGTTGACTGGCTCAGCTTTACTTCAGGGAAAATGGCTGCTGCCATTGTTGAGCATTTGGGACATTTATCTGGACGGAAAAATAAGGGGTCTTTTTTTTTTTTAATTATACTGTTTTCTGTTTATTTTCAGCGTTCATGTAAGCAGTCTGGTTGAGATTTCCTTTCAACTTTTTCCTTTTTTCAGGGTTCGCCACAGCGAATGATTCGCACATTTGATTTGGCATAGGTTTTACGTCGGATGCCTTTCCTGACACAACCCTTTAGCAAGGGACAAAAACATGCCGACGGCTTTGCAGCTACTCTTTTTTACGAAAGTCAGCAATGGTTCTTTTACATGAACCTCTCATCATAGACAGTGAGAGACATGGCCAGCCTTTGATAACCCAGTGAGCTGCACTGGGGGGGGCAGCGACAACCTTGTGGAGAGTGGGACTCAAACCCCCAACCTTAGGAATAGCGATCCAGCACCTTGTACCACCAGGCCACCACTGCCCACCAGGCCACCACTGCCTACCAGGCCACCACTGCAGTTTGGTTGATAGCACAAAATGAATAACACAAATACCAGTAAAACTCTTTTATTGTTCTGTTATTATTCATGTTTTACACCTCAATGGTAATAAGCATTTACCGTTCCACTACGCTCATAAACATTTTGATAAGCATCCACCTACTCAATTTTTAAGCACCCTGGGCGCTTATTACGTCGAATATGATAGGTTCATGTTTGACAACAGAAACCAGTAAAATATGTAAATTTTTCAAAAGTGGTTAATTGAAATTCTTTAATTCATTCAGTTGCAGAATGACTTCATTCTATGATTGCATCAGCCATCACTGGCAGAAGGCAGGGTGCACTTTGCACCAGCACTTTGAATACAGGACCAGCACACACACACACACACACACACACACACACAAAACCATTCACAATCACACCCAGGGAAAAATTTGGAACAGCCAATTAGACTGAGGTGTCCGTTTTTGGACTATAAGAGGAAACCGAAGAGCCCAGAGGAACCACATGCAAACCCCACACAGAAAAGAATTTTGCTGAGCCTCGAACCGCCTCTCGGTGACGTATCGCGCCGAATCCCTGGACCGAGACACTCCCTAAAATGCCACTGCTGACCCTCCCCCCTCACCCCCCTCACCCCCCAGCCTGAACTCCGATTATTCTCGATATTTCCGCAACATCCACCATTCAAAAATATATTTGAATAAAAAGTGAAGTTTTGGTAATACTCTTACCAATTTTAACAATTTGTCTTATAATTCAAATAGGCAATTATTCATAATTTAATTAATTCTAAGCCGATTAATCCTATAAAGACACAATTAAGCACTGAAACTAAGTTTATTTCCATGTATTTCGCTCCCAGAATATTGCGTATGGCGTTATTCCTACGGATCTGGCAACACCGTTCATGTGTTCGTTGCTGAATCAGGAAGCAAGTTACAGAGTCCACGCCAAAGTGCTTCCACCAATCAAGACTAGGAAAGGACAAAACGGACCCGTGACTCAGCCAATCATTTTTACGACGTGTTCACTTCCGGTAAGTGGGTGTTTGCTACCTGTGTGAATGGACATTATTCGACAGTGGAAGTTAGCAGGTTGAAAGACGAGCTTTTTAAAATAAAGGACTTTGTGAAACGCCTTGACGGAGGACGTGCCAAACAATGGTCGCTGTAACGGGCAGCAAATGAGCAGAAAGCGTAATTTCCACGGGAGGATAAATTGTGTGACTCGAGGGATTTAGCAGGCTATTGGGTAACCTGGCTAACTCCACACAGAATACAATGATCAGACAGAAAGCAGCTTAGCCTTTAGCTTTGGATATAGCAGGCACGTTCACTGGGCGAGCTGATGATACTGAAGCGTGGATGAAGTCCAGAATGATGTCTGGTTGTATAAACTAGACACTGTTTTGTCTGTGCTAGAGGTGTGTGTGTAAATTTAGCGCTGTCGATGTGTAGATATAACAAGTCCCGTTTTTGAAAAAGCTAGCTAAAAATGCTAGCTAGCATAGCAAGGCTAAATGGATAGCTAGCTAGCTTATGTTTGCGTAAACTGACTTTCAACAGTGGTTCATTTCAGATCTGGAACTTTAATTGAAAATAATTTTCGATGCTCTCGAGAAGAAGTTAAAATTGTCCTCCAGTTTTGGCGGGTCGTGGGGTTTATTGTAAGAAGATCAGCCCAGAATGAAGTGATGAAGCGGTGGCTAATGTTATTCAGGCCTCGCATTGGTGCCTCAATATCGCGAGATATTAAACTAGATAAGCATCTGTAATAAATCCTGACCTGTTCAGAATCACTGAGTGTTTAATGGTGTACATCTTTCCAGAATGAACCAGGTTTCCAGCTTTATCCTGAAAGATAAAGAGAGCCCAGGATTATGAAGTTTGTTTTGAAAACACAGTAGTCTTACCTGCCCTTTTTTTAGTCTTTGTATCTATAAATTCTAAACACACACAATATAAGCAAGATCTTGTGCTTATAGCTGTGCTAGTTTATATTTACATCCAAATGACATCATTTCCCCACACAGAGACCTGAAAGTTCTCTTTGCTTTGAATGTTTGTACTTATTGAAGCATTTTTTGGGGACCGCTTTAAAGAAATCAAAGCCAGCCTGGTGGTCACTCAGAGGCAAAGTCTCATGTGGCCGTCTTTCAGACAACACCTTTTCTATGGTCAAAGGTCAAAGACAGAAGCATGTGAACAGGAGTCTGTCCATCAGAGTCCATCGATGAGATTTGTCAGGGAAACCTTTGAGAAGTTGATGACCATGGAAGTGTTAAAGCAGAGACTTTAAGAAAGGAGGGATTTGAGCTGCAGGAGGAAGGAGCATCTTTGAAAAGATGGGCTCTCAAGCACTACAGATTTTACGCCAGGGGGTTTGGGCTTCGCTGACAGGAGGATGGTACGTTGACCCCCATCAGAGCACCTTCTCCAACTGCTTCCACCTCTACCTCTGGATATTCCTTTTGGCCTTCCCCTTTCTTCTGTACATGGTGAGTGGCGCTGGGGTCGAAGAGCAGGAAATTTGTTTTCTTTTCCAAATAAGGAATGTTTGTTTTTCATCGCAGCAACACAATCAAGCTTGTCATGATTAGTAGAAAGTATTTGGTGCCATCCATGTCTTCTGTGCCTGTGTGGGTTTCCTCCTTGCACTCCCATAATCCAAAAAATATGCACATTAAGCCATTGGACTGCTCCAAATTTTCCCAATGTGTGAGCATGAATGGTTGTGTGTGATGGACTGCTGCTTAGTGTGTACCCTATCTTTGCTCAGAGTTGGCTAAGATAGGCTCTAGCCTCCCCTGACCCTAGTTGGATTAAGTCATTTTACTAGAGTGAGTCAGCCACTATTTCCTCCAGAGAAACAGGATTGCTGGCAAGCCTGAAGCCTTAAAGTAGCCTTTCACAGTGATATTACACTGGTCTTACAATCCAGTGATGGTTTGGCATGCATATCATGGTGGGTTATTTGTTTTGTTTTGTTTTTGTTTAAATGGGTATTGAATAGTAACATTTCATGAACAGACTTTTGGTAATTATGGCTGATTATTATTGTGAATTAATAATGCAATAATCTGGTGTAAACAAGGATCTCTAACAAGTTTCTTTTGATGATTTGCTTATTCTTTTTTTTTCTACTAAACTAATTGTATATTCTAATAAAACACTGAGGTACAGTTTCACATCATGTTCTTTACTGGCTTTCTCTTCTGGGATGCCTCAACATTATCTCCTTTTATCATAAGTAACTTTAAAAACATGTTAATTGCAATTTGTGGATTTATGACCGAATGTTGCCTTTACCACTTTATCTAAAAAGTTCTAAACCACATGGGCTACTCATTATTTATTCTCATGATATTCATAATTCTCCAAGCAGTCAACACCCCCCCCCCCACCCGCTCTTTTTTTTCTGTGGTGTTGTGGTATGCCTTTTATTTTTGACTGACATTATCGGTGTGTTACGTTTTTGCATTTCAGACTGTTTCACTCCTAACGTCAGTCAAGGTTCTACCTATGGTGATCTGGAATGTCTTCCCTGGTGTTCCAGGTGTGCATGGGAAGAATGCTCTGTGGTGGTACAGTGGATAAGGTTATAATCAGAGAGTCATTGGTTCAATCCCTAGTATCACCAAGCAGTCCCTGTTAGGCACATGAGCAAGAAACTTAACCCTCTACTGCTCTGTTATAGAAATAAGATAAAAATTTAAGTCGTTTTGATGAGATTCTGTCAAATAGGGTAAATGTAAGAAGAGAGCACTTGGGTTTTCTGTCGTTCAAGCTCTTAGGGGTTATAAACTTGAATAAAAGTCCACAGAAGCTTTTGTGAGAGATGATATGTCTGAGATATTCATTATTCAATTGTGTTATACCCAGAAGCAGAAACTGTGTGTGCATTCAGTATAACAAGTTTCTGTCCGTGGTTTAAAGAGCGGTTTTATCATTTTTATAAAAATTAGGTAAATAATGTCCAAAGTACAGCAGCCCCCCGTTTTTTTTTGTGAGGGTTAGGATCCGGCCCTTCTCGCGGATCATGAAAATCCGTGTTATTGACGCAGTTTTAAAACCTTATGTATGATATTACATGCTCTAAAATATGCTTGTTAAACACAATCTATAGCCAGTCTTACTCATTAATACAGTACTAATGCTGTAAAATGTAGTAATGATTAAAGTTAAAACTTTTTAATTTTGCACTATTTATTAATGAATAAAGTGCTTGGGCTCCTAACCAGAAGTTAGAGAAGATCCAGGGCGTTTGAGTGACATCATAGTGCTTAAATAATCATTAAAAACACACGAAAAAAAACGTGGATTCACAATTCAAGCAATCATGTTGATGACGTGTGCGAAGGAGGAAAAACACCTCTGTTCACATCATCTACAACCAATCAGCAGGAGGGAAAAACAAAAGCTGTCAGCCATTGGCTGAATTTGAATCACATGCCAGTAAATTCCGGGTTTGGCGCCAATTCGCGAGCGCTGAATCGTGAATGGTTAAAGGCCTACTGTACTATTTGTATTTGTTCAATAGCCTTCTAACACAAATCAAAATTTGAAAGTGTTTGGCCCTAACATGAAGCTAATAGAAATGGATTAAAGCTAGAACTTTTAAAAATCTTATTTAGGTTGAAAGCTTTTTGCGGACTTCTCTCTTTATTGTACGATTCTAGTTCATGTCTAGTATCATTTATAGACCAAATTTCCATCTATAGGAATAATTATCATCTGTGATGACCCTTTGGTATTATTTAGCCTATTTTCTTTTTACTATAATCCATTGCCTCTTTAAATGTATAGTAAGTGTTTACTTTTTTTTTTTGGGAAACTAGCATAGTATGCTCCTTCCCCCTCTCCAGATAATCTCACTCCCTTCCTACAAAGCTACTTCTCCAAAACCCATGAACCCACAATGCCTGAATGCAGCAATAACCAAACATGGCTATTGGCCCTATTAAAGGCTTTCTACTCACTCAACTCTTCTACTGTTTGGCAATATGTCTGCATAGGCTTTTGGGAGTCTGAGGCAGTGGTGGTCTAGTGGTATAGGGCGCTGGATCGCTGATCCAAAGGTTGGGGGTTCGAGTCCCACTCTCCACAAGGTGGTCACTGCCCCCCCCCCCCCAGTGCGGCTAACTGGGTTATCAAAGGCGGGCCATGTCTCTCACTGTCTATGGTGAGAGGCATGTAAAAGAACCATTGTTGACTTTCGTAAAGAGTAGCTGCAAAGCCGTCAGCGTCTTTCTCTCCCTTGCTAAAAGGCTTGTGACAGGAAGGGCATCCGACGTAAAAACCTCTGCCAAAATCAAACGTGCGAATCAGATGATTCGCTGTGGCGACTCCCGAGTAAAAAGGGAAAAAGCC
Source organism: Plotosus lineatus (assembly GCA_024760905.1). Classification (NCBI taxonomy): domain Eukaryota; kingdom Metazoa; phylum Chordata; class Actinopteri; order Siluriformes; family Plotosidae; genus Plotosus; species Plotosus lineatus. Next base: position 9,002,667 of record CM045735.1, on the reverse strand, counting down.
GAAAGGAAGACAGACAGGCTTTTGTGAGTCTCCAGTCACATTCGATACAGACAAAGCCTCAAATTATTTAATTTAAATGAGCGATTACTAGCTCTATAACTGCTATAGATTATTCATTAAGATGTGTTAATTGCACGTTAGCGTCCAATTGCAATATCATATTTTGGCTACTTTCAAGGCTCTGATGCTCCACCCCAAAATCTTTAAAGGTTCTTCTATCTGATTGGCTGACTGCTTTCTGTATGCTGATTTCCAGAAGGAAAAGCTAGTTGGTGGGAAAATTATTTTTAAAAATATATAATCCATTGTTTTCCTGTGTTTTCATTGGACAGTCTGTACCCCCTTAACAGATTCTGAAAACACTTCACACTGATATTCACAGTTAAAATGTTTGTTCATGACAGTTCGTGATGTGGGGGACTTTAAAGTCTTCCCATTGGCTGCAAAAGGAAATTGTCGTAGCTGAAACAGAAGTTGGCTTATTGTTAAACAAAGGTTATAATGGTTTGTCTCAGCCCTGGCGATTAAATTTAAAACATGTATTGGTCCTTATGACGGTGTAATGTGAGACAAAGGGGTTCTCTGGTGCTTGTTAGCGTTCTAGTCATGATAACACTCATGCTAATTACCAGGTCTACGCCAAAGACAAGGTGGATGTTGACATTGACTGAGCTAACCGGTCAAGCTAAGTGGCCACTAAGCTAAAGCTTGTTGCACTGCACAGCCCTAACACCACCACCACCTGGCTCTTCTGTCCAAATTCATAATAAATGAATCCTTTTGTTTATAAGAATTAAACTGTGACAAACAAATAGGAAAACCTTTTGGAGAACTTAGTGTTCAGAAGCATCTATTAGTCAGCGGTAGCTTTAAGCTTTGATTAGCTGCTTGAAACTTCAGTTAAGTTGAACTTTGTGTCATCTGACAAATGTTTTGTCTCTTCTTGTTCATTTCCCTGGCGTTGACTGACTTTGCATGGTCACTGGTTGCTCGTCACTTCTTGTTTGAATGTGGCTTTAGGTGACTTTTTTCACGCCACACATGACACGAAAGGCCTGCTCCACGGAACATGCCTGCAATCTTTGGGGTCTCAGCCATCATGAACAATATGAGCTTTACCCACACAGGTGACAAACTTGAAGCCCACTGACAAAAATATGGCCCACCAACTGATTTTATGTGAGCTTTTAAAGAATATGATTCTCCTGCATGCTTTTCAAGAAACATAAATTATGTTGAACGATGTTCAGTGATTATTTGGACCTTGACGACCTAAAACTTTTGAGCTGAATGAGCAGTGAATAAGTTTGACACCCATAGGTTAGTTGAATTGTGGCCCAGAGACTTCATTCCAAGCTGAAGTGCTCAAGTTCATCATGCTAACACTCGCTGGCGCTTGTGTTGATTCTAGATTTACTTGACAAAAAGCAACAGCGCTTGAAATAAAACAATTTGAAGAATATTTAAGAACGATGCATTTTTCCATGACCAAGTCTGATTTTTATCAACCTGATCCCTTACAGTTAACTGGTTAGTTTTACACACACAAAAAAAGAAGAATAAAAAGAGTAGTTATCAGGACACCACCCACACCAAGTGGCCGTGGAAAACCACAAGTGTTCATCATGTTCCTTTCAGCATTATACACTCGGGGATAATATCTATTAACATCACTACACTATTCCCGTGTAGTTTATACATGAATAAATGTATCCTGCTTTCTGCTGGAGTTATTCAGAGTTTGTTTGCTCCAGGTTGCTTAAATTACCCAAACGATTTTATGAATATATTCTCGATGTTGTTATCTGAATCTCTGCAGACCACTCATCTTGGTGATTCTAGGCGGTACATTCCATACGCTTGTGCCATTTTCATTGTAATCACAAGTACATGTTTTCATCATTATCTGTGTCTGCTATTCATAGCTATCAGTGCTAACCTTAGTGCAGTCAGAGTCACAATGCTTTTTCACATAGCTGTAATATTTCTATGAGTCACTGATTCGAAGTTTCGAGTAAAACACTCTTGCGTAATTGGAAGCATTTCTTAAATACCTACTGGAGTGTTGAGCTTTAGACTGACAACAACCTTAAGTTAGTAGCATTCGGTCATTTGCCTTATAAAACATTTAATTCAACAACATTTTTATTGATATGTATCAGAAATGGTGACTTTTTTTTAAGGTAGCTGGCCTCGCCTCAATTTGTGTGCTTATGTTCGTACACTTCTAAGGAGTCCACTGTGCGTTGTGTTTGCTAGCGCAGTAAATGCATTTCGACACTGGAGCTTTGTCTCAAATAAAACTCTGAAAAAATAACAATACAGCGAGTCCTCACTTAATGACGGGGTTACGTTCCGTAGACACCGTTGATAATCAATTCCGTCGTTAAACGAAACCCGCTTTAGTAGACATTTTGCTTGGTTTGTATTTGTACAGTAGGCTACTGTACTGCATACGTATAGGCCATTGATACTGTACTTTACCTTTTCTCTTTCTTTACTTTCTATTGGCTTTTTTAAGAATACATTAAATTTTTAAAATTTTCTTTCATTTAGCTTTTGTGTGTACGAGCATATAAACAAAAGTTAGGCTAGCCTACATTGCGGTAGCGCTTACATATTTTTAATTTCTAATACATGAAACTTTTGTATGTACATAAATAAAAGGATTAAAGTAGTTTATGCATGATAGTAGTAGTAGTAGGCCTCCGTCAGTCTCAAAGACTATGGAGCTGCGCTCTGGCTGGTATCCCGGCTGGTGATACTCTCCAGTGCCATTGATAACCCAGTTAGCTGCACTGGGGGGGGGGGGGGGGGGGGCAGTGGCAACCTTGTGGAGAGTGGGACTCAAACCCCCAACCTTGGGCTCAGCGATCCTGCGCCCTATACCACTAAACCACCACTGCACTAGAGCCATGGCAGCGAAAAATAAAAACTTGATAACATTGTTTTATTAAACCAAAGTGACAAAAGATACAGAACAAATAATACAGTACAGTAAGAACATTTGTATTGAAAATTCAAAATTAAATGTAAATTTGGCCATGTGTGAGTAGGGAAGTAGGATGGGAGATGCTGCCAACACTGGGTATGTGCGAACATACGCACATACTCACAACTCAGCTTCTTTGTTTCTGCTGTGACTTGTTAACTGTAAAAATATACTTTTGATAATATGACAATTAACAGGCCGTCGTAACTGCGAATTGTCGTTAACTGAGTCGTCGTTAAGTGAGGACTCGCTGGAATAAAAAAATTCATAAAATGAACGTGCTTTTAAACGTTCTGTTTTTACGTATACATACTTCACATAACATGAAAATCTTGCAATTGGCGTTATGACGTGCCTCATCTTCATTCATGCCCTACTCGGACTGGCTGAAAGTACATAGTTTGGTTGTTTCTCCCATAAATTGGTATGTAACTTAGTTTGTAAATGTTGAGGGTGAAAAGTAGGCAGCGTTTCACCTTCATTATTTTCACCATTTTGATTACACCATCCTGGGGCACGATGTGTTGCCATATAACACTTTTCCATGTGAGTGCAAGTATTGATTCAAAATAGCAGGTGGAAATACAGAAGTGCACAAATTGAGACCAGTTAAAGTTGTGTACTTACTGTTTTGTTTCAGAGCCGGCAGTGGTGGCCTGGTGGTAAAGGTGCTGGATCACTGATCCTAACGTTGGGGGTTCAAGCCCTACTCTCCACAGTGCTTGTGGGGCCGGTGGCGTAGTGGTTAGGGCTCATGATCGGGAAGTTGTGTGTTCAAATCCTAGTTAGACCCCCACTGTGCTAAGACTCCTGGGCAAGGTCTTAACTACAAGTGTGCCTCTGTTCACCCAGCAGTATAAATGGGTGCCAGTAAAAAAAGAAATACTGGGAACGTAACCTGCAGTGGACGAGCGTCCCATCCAGGAGGAGTTGAACTCATGGTCGCTTCACGCTCTGGAAACCAGGGATAAGCACCGGCTTGATGAGCCGTTCATCTCGGGTGTAAATAGCCCAACAGACTTTACCTTACTTACTGTTCAGTGTTCTAACGACAGTGGTTCATATCCACAATAGGCTCAAGTACTAGACGGAAAAATATTTCACAAATTTTTATCACGAAAGTGCCCTGAATTATCTTTTACCTTTCATGTGAACTACGCGGAAGGTACGGTCACTCGTCCATTTCCATTTGGTCGGAAATTGTCTGTGTTTGTCTGGTCCGCAGTCCAGAAGTGCACGCTTGGTCCTAGCAAGTTATTACCTTTCACAGGAGCTAGATATTGTTAATGCTATTATCATTGATATTTGGGAGCTTACGTAAACTGTGCTAAAGTCTGTCTGTCTTCCTTTCGGCTTTTTTCCCTTTTATTCGGGAGTCGCCACAGCGAACCATCTGATTCGCACGTTTGATTTGGCAGAGGTTTTTACGTCGGATGCCCTTCCTGTCACAACCCTTTTTAGCAAGGGACAGAAACACGCTGACGACTTTGCAGCCTACTCTTTACGAATGTCAGCAATGGTTCTTTTACATGCCTCTCACCATAGACAGTGAGAGACATGGCCCGCCTTTGATAACCCAGTTAGCTGCACTGGGGGGTAAACTGTGCTAAAGTAATATTATTTATTCATTCATTCATCATCTTCCACTTAATCCAGTGTCGAGTTTCAGGGGCAGCAGCCTAATCAATGAGATCGAGACATCCCTCATTCCAGCCACTTCCTCCAGCTCTTTCGGGGGGACACCGAGGCGTTCCCAGACCAGCCGAGAAACCTGGTCCCTCCAGCATGTTCTAGGTTGACCTCGGGCTCTCTTCCCGATTGGACATGCCCGAAACACCACACCAGGGAGGCATTTGGTAGGCATTCTAACCAGATTGCCCGAAGCACCTCAACTGTCATTCATTTCCGGGGAGGGCTGGAGTCCAAATCGGCTGTTCTTTGTCACCGATTCAGTTCATAATTTTTATGGACAGAATTTCTAGGCACAGCTGAGGCATTGAGGGTTTCTGGTTTAGTGGCCATTGAATCTCGTCTCTGCTTTTTGCAGGTGATGTCCTTTTGGCTTCATCAAGCCGGGACCATCAGCTCTCATTGTAGTGATTTGCAGTCGAGTGCGAAGCTGCCGGGATGAAAATCAGCACCTCCAAGTCCGAGGCCATGGTTCTCAGTCGGAAAGGGGTAGAATGCACCCTCCGGGTTGGGAATGATATCCTGCCCCAAGTGGAAAAGTTCCAGTATCTCGGGGTCTTGTAAAGTAATATGATAGTCATAACATTTTGCATAGACAGGAGCGTGTGTCCAAGTACCCATGACACACAGAGGGTCACTGAAGCAGTGTATTTACTTCACCAGTCATTTTTTAAGTTGTGATTTGCTTGTGTGGTGTTACAATCGGAGGGACATTTTTACCCCACCAAAGAGTTTGACCCTCCATTTCTTATACTAAGAACTTCCAAGCAACTTGAAAATATACTTAAAATGTCTATCAGAGGTGGGACTTTGGACAAGGAAGACTTCATTGGATTTTGTAGATGTTCCGGACAAATTCTGACTCACTCAACCCTCACTCAGTTGTTGAAGTGCTTAATCGCGGGAGGCTGAGTCTTGCTCAATCGACATTGGGCAGATACAGGGTACACTCCAAATAGTTTGCAAGACATTTATATTTAGAGCATTTGGAAGACACTCTTATCCAGAGTGACTTACACTTAGAATTGTTTTATACAACTGTGAAATTGAAGGTTAAGGGCCTTGCTCAAGGGCCCAACAGTGGGGATTGAACTGCTGACCTTCGGATCAGCAACCCATCGCCTTATCCACTAAGCTACCACTGTCCCATCACAGATCCAACACACGTTCAACCATTCAAGTTTTCCCCAGGGGCAATAGCTTAAAACAGCCAAACAGTTCAATGTGCTTGTCTTTAGACTGTGGGAGAAAAACCATGGTACACCAAGGAAACCCATACAGCACAGTATGCAAACTTCACATAGAAATGTCCAAGGCCAGGACTTAAGCCAATTACCTTCTTGTTGTGAGGTAGAAGTGCTAACCATTAAGCCACCGTGCCACCCCAGATCAAATTTTGAATCCAGGAATTTTTTTGTCGGAGTGCATTTTGCATCATGCAGGGATTGCCAGGCTTGGTGGAGGTTTGCGCTTTGAATGGTCATGTTTTATGGGGGTAAACCAGGTATAAAATATCACAATTTTTTTTCCCCCAAAATTTTCGAGAATTGTACATTCATATAGAGTGATTATATTTCTAGAACATCTGATGTGGCTTTTAAGTTAAAACACGTAAGTTGCGTAAAAATCAAAATTATGTATGTTATGTCGTGATCAAATTTGTCAAAAAATGTGTCCCTCAAACAGGGATCCCAGTGAGGCTTAGGAAAAAATAGAAGAAACGGTTTTAGAAATAGATGAATTGAAATAATTTAACTAGTAAACAGTCTTACATGGTACTTGTTGCATACATTTATAAAAAAAATAGCGTAATTCCACTAAGTAGGTAAGTAAAAATAGCGGAATTCCTTTAAATAGCGGAGATCTGGGATCCATGCTCAAATCTTGTAATTTCAATTTACTATATCTCCAATTCTACGGTCCGATTTTCCTAATTTTTTCACTGTTATGAGGAGAAATCCATGACCAAAAAACATGGGGATGGGGTTATAAGTGGCCTTGCACAGATTCTCTTAAACATAAAATATATTATTATAGACTTGATTTAGGGGGATTTATGAGATACGGTAATGGTATTTATGGATGTATAGTACTATATGCGCGTCATACGTCACTGTAACAACTTATGTTCACTTTCAACTTACGTTCAGCCGTCCGGAACCAATTAAAAATGTAAGTCGGGGAGCGTCTATACACCTTGTTTCCTGTATATGTATTTTAATTCTTTTGCTCTGCATTTCTCCAGGCAATGCCACCCACTGTAGTAGTCGCTGGTGTGTACTGCGCTGTGGTGGCTGTCTTCTTCACTGCTATAAAGGTGGTGAATTTTCGCCTACATGCGATGTTTGATCTGGGAGAGATTGTGGAGAAGAGGCAGGCCTCGCTGACCACAGACCCTCAGAGAGTGGAGGAAGGTGATGAGGGCTCTGGCGCACATGATAACAGCCAACACAGGTACACAGAGCCACTCAGGGTTGGCCCAGGATTTGTTTATTAATTTGTGAAGCTTTTAATTATTTATACCACAGCACTGCTGAATTTTCAGTCCTCACTGGTGAGAAGGTGTTGATTACTTTTATATTACAGCAGCTCTGACCATCATGTCAGATACAAGGTTTATATTAATGCCTTTACTCAATGCACTATATGAACTAAATTTGCTCTGGTAATTTAGCTCTGAGAATGTGTCCTTGTTAATAGCTTCCTGGCGGCGTTTATTATTTATAGCCTCATTAGGTCTTTAGTCTTTGAGGATTTCATCTATTGATGGTGTCAGCCAGTTCTATTGGTGTCTGTGTCTGTTGTTCAGGGGCAGTGGTGTTGGCGTCGAGATGACTGTGTTCAGAAATGTGAACTCAACCCCTCCAGTGCGCTGCAGCTCCCAGCATTCCTTGTTTGGACTGAACCAGGTGTCGGTGAGCACGCTGTTTAACATTTACTAGTTTCATGTTAATTGTATTAATTCTACCGTAGAACATTTTAAAATTTTTTATTTAAGTATATATTGGTGTATAAAGTGATACAAGTCACATTGTAGTCATTGGTATGCCTCCTTTTTTTTCAGGAATTTTTACCACAGCTTGAAGACCCTGGAGGCTCAAAGGGTGTGTGTGTGTGTGTGTGTGTGTGTGTGTGTGTGTGTGTGTGTGTGTGTGTGTAGTTGTTGCATAATTATTTTCAGTGGCCTTTATTTTTTTTTATTATTGGCAAATTGTGTACATTCCTAGACAAACTGAAACAAATGTGCTTCCTTTTTCCCAAACCTCAAAGAGCTGATGCAGGAGCAGGGTGGTGACACTCTGGCCTCAACACACCGAGAAGCTCTTCGGCAGAACTCTCAGGATGCAATCAGTAAGGCCCAAACTTTGTGTATTTAGCAATGAAAGCTATTACCTCTGTAGCACAGGTACTACATCTGTAATTTAAGCATCATGGGATAATTATTTTACTATTCAATTAGTAGATGTCCCTACGAAGCAAATTGGTTGTTCTTTTGTGGCATGTGACTCAACAGGAGCCAGTGGTGTGGTTCAATCATGTCTTGTTGCAGCCATTGCTGGGGATTTTCCCAGTCTAATGGGAGTGGGAGGTGTGAGGTCAGTGGGCTTTGGGAGCCTGCCTATGCCTGACTGTCCTTCCATTCCTCCCTCACCGTCCAGCCAGGAGGATGGAGAAGAGAAGGAGCCCGCAGTGTCCTGCAGCAGTGTTCTGGAGCAGCAGGCACATCGAAGGGCGGAGGGGCATCCTATGGGTGGCTATTCTCCACTTGGCCCTTCAGCAGAGTCTGAAAGTTTGGCTGATGCCCCACTCAGTCCTCTCATCAAGAGCAGCTTGAGCGAAGAACTGAGTGAGAACCTGATGGGCCTTGGTCTTGACCCAGTAACCTTTGGACCTGGAGCAGAACAAACATGCAGCCACCGTGGTGTGGCACTGACAGCTGGATCAACTGACAGCTGTGTGGCCACTGACCGGGAGACTTTAAGCACAGTGAGCAGCTACCGCAGTGAAAAGACAGACTCCACGCAACTTGAAAGCCCATCGCTCGGCCAACAGCACCAGTTGGTCCCTGCGTCATCCTCTGCAGTTCCCATTAAGGGTTCCTGTCAGCAGCCAGAGGACCCTACATTCCTGGGAGGCAGTGACACAGATGATCTTTCTGATAGTGAACTGCTATGTTCCCCCTCCAAAGAGCTCCACCCTGGCCAGGGCCTCGATCGAACTCTGGTGGAGGGTGAGGATGCAATGACACAGCTCCCATCACTGCAAGATTCATCCCCTTCTAGTAGCAGTGGCCCATCAGAGGCATGTAATCAGGCCCGGGCCATGCCCCCTGTGCCTCCTCCACGGCAAGCTGGTTCTGTGCCTTCAGGGCTGGTGTGCTCGGAACCTGCTCTGGCAGTCACCTCTACACCCTACCTTTTGGTTGAGCCACCTTCCCTACAAGTTCAGCAGCAGCAAGTGGTGCGGCCCAAAGACTTGAAACTTTTACGTGCTGGTGGCAGCATGGCCCAGAGGCCTGGGCGCAGGAAAGTACAACGTAAACGTGGTGCTGCAGGCAGTAGCAGTTTTGACTGTGGCTCGTATCGACGCCATCATCATGGACGCAGCCAGTGTAGAGACTATGTGCCTGTATGCAACAGGCTCGGCGCCAAAGCTTACAGTGAAAGCCTGTTTGAGGACTCTACCGATGAGGACGATGGTAGCGATGCCAGTGCTGCCTCCAGCTTGGGCTCACAACGTCGCTTCAGTTCAGACGATGAAGACGAGGATGACTCAAGTTCGTCTACCTCCTGCTATTCTCCAGATCCTGGCATTGCATCTCAGCCTGTCCCCGCTCCACAGTTAGCCAGTAACAGTGAGAGTAAAGAGCCAGCTGCTGTAGGCCCTTCACACACTCGCAGTGCACAGCGCTCAGCCAGCACAGCCAGTGCCAAGACTCACGCCAGGGTGCTCAGCATGGATGGTGCAGGTGGAGGCCACACCAGCACAGGAACATTAACGTCCACGATTTTGCCATTAGCAGCTGCTTCCACTCCTGCTCCACGGCCACTTACCATGTCAAAGTCTGACCTGGAAGCTCGCACTGGACACCCCGAGGTTTTTCCCAGAGCGCATAGACTCGACTCCCTGGGAGGCTCGTGGGCTGGAAACCAGACTGGCTGGCACGCAGGAGAACTGCTGGAAGAGGGTGCTGTTGGAGGAGGTAGGAACTACATACCTTATTACTTATGTAAGCTGCTTGATGTGTAGTCTTGAAAAACTTTATAATCTGGCACATCTTTGCAATTCCTGCTATAAACTAATCATACAGGTTACTGTAAATTTCTGTCCAAGCCTGTGCATTCTCTGATTACTAAATTAAACGTGTCCCTGCAGCTTTGGCCTCTGAAGAAGGAAGCAAACGGGATTCTGTGAGCAGTGTCAAGAGGAAACAAGCCATCCGCAGGAGACATAATGCAGGCAGTAACCCCACTCCACCCCCCTCTACCATGGGCTCCCCACCCAGCCTCCAAGATCTTCAACGGGCCCGTGCCTCATCCCATTCCCGTCCACGTGCCCTTCCTACAGCCCTGCAGTTTGCCTCCTCTCTGCTGCTCCCTCGCAGTGGAGTTCATGAAGCCTCCACATTCGACGACACCTCTGAGGGAGCCGTGCACTACTTTTATGATGAAAGTGGTAAAGTCAGACTTCATTGCTCCTTGTTTTTGTCTCTCAGTAAAATACCTTATTCGACGTAATAAGCGCCCTGCTCCAATAAGCGCGCCTCTCCAATGTTTTTGATCTTATGTCTGCTAACTGCCCATGTGTACTGGGAGCAAAATTGTAGATCAAACTTACCAATTTTATTCAATCAGTCTCTAACAGTAAAATGGGGCGTTCACTGCCTGTAAAAGTGAGTTTACACAGTATTTCAAGACCCCCTGCCACTGGGGAATGTCTATAATGTTCATCAGTAACAACACATTTGATTGTTCTGCCATGCTTTAAAAAACAGGACAATTTTTTGCTGTGTTCTCTTGGTAAATGTCCAACAACTGATGAACCATTAGAAACTGCTACAGCAAAACTATGGGATGCTCTGAATGAATGGAGCGATGAGCCAGATATGGACTTATCAGAAAGTGATGACCAGTATTTTTCACCTGATTCTCCTGCTCACTAACTTCATAAATTTAAGCAAGTTCCTGGCCATGTGCTTTTATTTATGTTCGTGTTGATTGGTTCAACGTGCGATGTGCTAAAGTTGACATTCGTGTTGATTGGCTCGATTTTACTTCTGGGAAAATATTTAAAGGAACAGCATCGGGAGGGAAAAGTAGGGGGTCTTTATTTATTTATTTCTTTATTTTTTTAATAATTATGCTGTTTTCTGTTTTTCAGCTTTCATGTAAGTAGTTTGGTTGATACCACAAAATGAATAATACAAATACCAGTAAAACTCTTTTATTGTTCTATTATTCATGTTTTCCACCTCAATGGTAATAGGCACTTACCGTTCCACTTCGCTGGTAACCTTTTAATAAGCTCCCACCTATTTCAATTTTTTAAGCGCCCTGGGCACTGAGCACGTCGAATACGGTATGATGAGCAGGTGTTTACTGATTTTAGTATAATGATGGATCAAAAATGCTACCATGGCAGAATACATAAATGATTGTTAATGGTTTTACAAGGTTAGTAGGGTGCAGTTTTATTGGAATGGTAGGAAAATGGGAATATGGTGCTCATTACTAGAACGGTTGCATTTTTATTTTTTGAGGATAAGGATGGATTATAAACTCTTTCAATACAAGAGTGATGATTTTTTTTTTTTTAAATCAGTGATTCAATGTTCCTCAGGCATAAAAAGATCATACACGTTTGGACCTGCGGGAGGAGGTTATGAGGATCCAGTGCAGTAAGTCTGATCCGAAGAGCTTTTCTTACCTGTCCCAACCATAGCCTGTAGTCAGCTGGTTCAGAGTTGAAAGGACTCGTGTGTTTTCTAGGGAGCGTGAGAGACAGTCCCAGTCCTCCAGCTTTACCTCCACTGACGTACAGGACGTGGCTCCAGCATTATCCATGTTGCAGCCTAGACCTGTGGTCCTCCAGGGCATGCAGGTGCGCAGGGTGCCCTTGGAGATGCCTGAGGTGAGTTGCAGCCCCTGACATGTTCTCAACGCACCATTTTGAATGATCGGTCACATTCTCTTTGTTTTCTTTTTGTTTTTTTCTTCCTCATTGTAGTTTGACCTGGATCATGAGTCCCTGCAGGAATCTCAGGAAAACACACTAATGATCGAGGAGAAAACCAAGCCCAAACAGTACTACAAGTTTTGGGTTTTGCCAGGAAAGTGGCTTAGAGTGCGCTACGATCGGCTGGCCCTACTGGCCTTACTGGATAGGTGAGTGCGCTATCGTGTGCAGTCCATTTGTTGTAATTCTGTCACTGTGGCCGTGGAAACCAAGAAAATAGATAAACACGTACTATTTAGTATCATTAGTGAGATCCTAAGAAAGAACATTTTCTCTCAGGATGGCGTGGTGGTTAGAACGTCCGAGTAGGATTAATATTGATTTTATTTTAGTAGATGGATTACTTGCTGGCTTTATGTATGAAATACCTAAATCCACTTTTTGGTCAGGTTCTTTGACTGGTTCTTCGGTGTGTTAAGTGCTCACTGAAGGGATTCATGTGTACATTTGTTAGTAATTAAAGTGTTGTTATGATGCTTATAGTTTTTTAGAAGTCATGGTAGCTGATACGGAATGAGCAGTTCTTATGTCATGGTAATCCTAAAGGTTTTTAAGGTGTTGTATGTCTAAGTTAACTATGGCTTGCTGTCATGCAGGAATCGGCGGGTTGGCGAGAACGTGTTTGCGGTGGTGTTGGCCTGCTTGGTGGCCTTTCTTGGCTTCATGCTGTTACTGCACGGCTTCTTCAGGGACATTTGGGTCTTCCAGTTCTGCCTCGTCATCGCCAGCTGTCAGTATTCTTTACTGAAGGTGAGCACAGCAACAACAAATCGCATGCTTTAATATCTTCTTCTTCTCTTTGCCTTTTTATTCACTTGTCTTTATGTATACATGTCGGGTTTTTTTTTTTTTTTTAAAGAGCGTGCAGCCGGACGCAGCCTCTCCAATGCATGTGAGTATACACGCTCCTCTAGTATTTCTTCTGGCTTGCTGTGTGAGAGAGCAGTTTGAGCTACCTGTGATGATGATCCTCATTAAATGCTGTATGTAAATGATGTGTCTGTATAGGGCCATAACTGGATCATCGTGTACAGCCGGCCTGTGTATTTTTGCTTGTGCTGTATGCTGATCTTGGTTTTTGACCTTGCCGGTCGTTCCAGCAACCTACAGCCTTTCTCCCTGTATGGAGTAACGTTCTTCTCCGCTCCCTTCCTGCTGTGTGCCAGAGACATGCTCATAGGTTTGTTTTTTGTCAGAGTTTAAAAACCCAGTTTTACATCCTCCTTCCAGATATACGTTTGTCTACTAGTCAAATACTATTGGATTTTACATGACCTTTACATATTCTTAATATACAGTGCTTAAGAAATTTTGAAAACCAATTGTTGTGGGGGGGGGCACACTTTTGCATTTTCGTAAATATTTATTGCAATTCATTTTAATTTGTGTTTAATAGTTAAGGAAGCAGTTCAGAAAATGAATTAATGATTAATTGAGTAAATTGCTAATATGGAAAATTCAACAGAAGGCCTCCTTTGGCAAATACTTCTGCTGGAATTTCACTGTGTTCCAAATCGATTGTAACCCTTGTGCGAGAAATTTAAGAATGAGTTCAATTTTTACATTGGTTACCTCCACCATGGAGGGAGGTTATGAGGGTGGTTGAGTGTGTGTCTGTGGCAACAATAACTCAAAAACTAAGAGATGGATTTCTTGAAGTTTTGGACAGACAAAGAACTTTAAATGTTTGATGTGATCTGGATCTGTAATGGTTTTGAAGGATTTTTTAAACATTGCACAAAAAGGTAAGTAGGCTGAAATCACCCAGAATGTGTCAGGAGAAAAATACAGTGGTACCTCACCTTACGAAATTAATCCGTTCCAGAGCCTTTTTCGTAACCTGCATTTTTCATAAATTGAACCGCATTTTACATGTAAAACGCGTGATTCGTTCCAAGGATCCTAATACTACCCCCTAAACCCTTTAAAAATGATAAAAGTACACCAATTTGGTATGAAATATGTGTTAAAAGTAAAAGAAAATTATTTACCTTTTTTTTTAATCTCTCGAACCACCCATGCGACGCTTTAAAGTCTGGGGGTTGCTGGTCTGAAGAACCCTCACCCCCCACCCTCCTTCACGAGGCCTTAAATATGGCGGTTGTATTTTCGAAAATAATTGCCTCTGTCACTGTATCTCCGCTTTTAATGCCTCCTTCTGCTTCAATATCCTCCCGATTGTAGAGAGGTTTCAGCCATACTCCTTTGCGATTTCACACTCAAAAAAAAAACCTCATGAAACTCACGAACCAACAGTACAACTGTCCTTCATGCGTGTGTTGAACAATGGGTCAAAGGCACACGCAAAGCATTACAGGTACAGTACTGTATTATGGATCCTAGCCAATGGGAGGCCAGCTGGCGGGGTGTTGGGAGACAACCAATGGGAAAGCAACTCGCACATTGCTTGAATGTTTGGATGGTGCATTTGAATTTTTAAGATGGCGCTTTCGTAACGTGAGCTTGTTTCGTATCCAGAGACAAAAATGTTAGGAAAATGCATTTCGTAACCTGCATTTTTCGTTTAGTGAGACTTTCGTAAAGTGAGGTACCACTGTAATACAGTGCTCAAAAAAACATTTTTTTTTTTTTTAATTGTGGAGCAGGCCACAAGGGGGTGCCATAATTTTACATCATCTGCCACTTTAACTTGTATACGGAAGAGATTGCACTACCTTGGTAGAGGTCTGCACTCTGAGTACATTTTTATTTGTTTTTCTTTCTCATCAAGTCCATCATTTCCAATATTCCTGGTAGCTGTTTAAATATCTCTACAGAATGTAGATCAATGTTTAGCATTGTTGTACTCCTTATCTTTGTTGTGACATGTGGCCTGATAAATCTAAGCCCTGAATACATTTGCATATTTGAATGCAAGCGTTAAGTTATTTGTCACAAGCTACATATTTTTTTCATTATTGTAGTGTTTTTATGCATACATAAAAAGTACAGTATTATATAGGTGATGTATGTTTTGTAGTAATAGCAAAAAAAAAATTTTTTTTTTTTTTTTTTTACAATTGTTTACACTCCGTAGTTTAGTTTCACTCGGGTATGTCTAAGCACTGTTTTATATATTTTTGTTTTGGATGTAAAAAACTTCACAGGATCAATGGTTAGTCTTTTTCATGTGTTTTTTTTTTTTTTTTTGTAGTGTTCACCCTGTGTTTTCCAGTCATCTTCCTCTTTGGACTTCTACCTCAGGTCAACACCTTTCTCATGTGTTTGCTGGAGCAGGTTGACATGCACATGTTTGGTGGAACTGGTGAGAAATGTGAATGCACATACGGAATACGGAGACCATACTCACTTTTAATTCACTTTCTAATTGGTCTTTGTGCTTTAGCCACGACAAGCCCCCTGTCTTCACTCTACAGTCTGTTACGCAGTGTGGTAGTAGCGGCTCTTGTTTATGGCTTTTGCCTCGGTGCTATCAATGTAAGTGAGCTACATTAGCTTAAAACCTGGTCTACAGAGATGATTTTTATCATTTTTTTTTTTTTTTTTTGCTATTGTGTTGTATGTAGACCCCATGGGATGAGGCTCATGTTCCAGTGCTCTTCTCTGTATTCTGTGGCCTCCTCCTTGCCTTATCGTACCACTTAAGCAGGCAAAGCAGTGATCCCACAGTCCTGTGGTCAGTAGCAATGTGAAGATAATTTGTATACGCCACTTTCATTGGCACCCATGTCTGTTTAGATTGCGTTGAGGCTAATATTTTTGTTTTTGATTTTTTTTTTTTTTTTAATCCCTTGGCATGGTAGGTCTTTGGTCCGCTCCAAATTCTTTCCCGAGCTGGAAAGCAGGACTCCAGAGGAGCCTCCTCTAGAGATCAAGGACCCACTGCCAGAGAAGTTGTGCAACTCTGTGGTATTCAGAACATTCAATACCTTTAGTTATTACTGCTTGAAAAAAGGTACCGTTGATTTGTCAGTCTCTTTTTTTTTTCACGTTGCCTTTTATCTCTCTCTCTCTCTCTCTCTCTCTCTCTCTTACAGAAGGAGATTTTACACTCGGACCTGGTCATGTGTCCCCTCATGGCCATTATCAGCTTTGCCATCAGCGCCAGTACTGTTTTCATCGCTCTGCAGGTCAGTTAGCTCTCTGAAAGATTATTCACTTACACAAGGTGTAATGCATATTGTGTGTATGTGTGTGTGTGTATGTATGTATATATATATATATATATATATATATATATACACATACACACACACACACATACAGGTACACCTTGGCTTCCGTCATTAACTGGTTCCAGGAGAGACGACTTAAGTTGAAAAATGACTTGAATCAAATTAGCTTGTCTTTGGGATAGGCTATGCCAAGTTTACTTAGATAGATACAGAGTTCCTCACCTTACTAAATTAATTCGTTCCAGAGCCTTTTTCTTAACCTTGATTTTTCGTAAATTGAACCGCATTTTACATGTAAAATGTGTGATTCGTTCCAAGGCCCCCAATACTACCCCCTAAACCATTTAAAAATTATAAAAGCATACCTTTTAAGACATCCTTCTGCTTCAATATCGTACCGATGGTAGATGGATTTGGCCATATTCCTTTGCGATATCACTCGAGCCCGTTTCTTCTCACTCGCACCGGAAATCACACCCACACACACACGCGTGTGTTGACCATGTCTTCTTAGCAGAGTTATAATCTTACAAATGTTTATGGAAGGTTAAAAGCCAGTAACTCTGTCCTTTATACAAAAAGCATTATAGGAGATGCAGCTCCATAATAGCCAATGCGAGGGAGCTGCATCATCCCTCCTAGCCAATGGGAGGCCAGCGGGGCGGGGTGTTGGGAGATAGCTAATTGGAGGCCAGTGGGGCGGGATGTTGGGAGAAAGCCAATGGGAGGCCAGCGGGGCAGGATGTTGGGAAATGTAGTCAGTGGGAGAGCAAGTCGTGCATTGTTTGAATGGCACGTTTTGTAAGGAAAACTTGTTTCGTATACAGAGACAAAAAATTTAGGAAAATGTTTTTTGTAAACTGAATTTTTCGTATTCTGGGACTATCGTAAGGTGAGGTACCACTGTGTGTGTATGTATGTATATATCAGGGGTCGGGAACCTATGGCTCGGGAGCCATATATGGCTCTTTTGATGACGGCATCTGGCTCTCTGAAAATTTCTGAACGAAACAAATCAATCAATAATTTTACTAATAATGTTACTTTAGCAAAATAAATAATAATAATAATAATAAAGTCAGAAAAAAACATGTCAAAAAAATAAATAAATAAATACACACATTTTAATTTATATATATTTTCACCTGCAACTTTTCGTTCAGGCACGCAGCTAAGAGCCAATCTGTGCTCCGGTGAGCGGGAGGGTCCGCTACCCGGAAAGTCTAATTTTAATGGATAATTTACAACAACCTGCACAAGTCATTTTGAAGCAAAGAAGTAATATTTCCTCGTTTTTGGTTAGCTTGTTTATGCAGAGTAAACCCTTCTAATCAAGAAGATGACGAAAAGGAAAAAAGATGAAGATTACCGTACGTTTCAGCAGGAATGGACAGAGCAATTTGCCTTTATTGAGAGAGCAGGTTGTGCAGTGTGTCTTATATGCAATGATAAAATTTCCTCGATGAAACGGTCAAATATAAAGCGACACTTCGACACACGCCATGCCACATTTGCAGCGAAATATCCAGTGGGAGACAACAGAAAGAAGGTCTGTCAAGAACTACTTTCCACAGTCCAGGCTAGTCAGCAGCAGCTCCGTGTATGGGCCAAACAAGGTGATTTTAACTCTGCTAGCTTTGCTGGTTCTTTAGCAATTGTGAGGAGCGGGAAGCCGTTTACAGATGGCGATTATGCCAAATCATTCATGCTTGATGTGGCCAACGAGCTTTTTGACGACTTTAAGGATAAAGACAAAATAATCAAACGGATAAAAGATATGCCTCTTTCAGCAAGAACTGTGCACGATCGTGCCATCATGATGTCGAATCAAGTGGAGAAAAAACAAGTGAATGACATAAATGCAGCGGAGTTTTTTTCCCTCGCTTTGGATGAATCAACAGATGTCAGTCATTTATCCCAGTTCAGTATTATTGCACGCTATGTTGACGGTGACTCGCTGCGTGAGGAAAGTCTTGCCGTTTTGCCACTAAAAGGGACAAGCAGAGCGGGCAAGTAAACATGGACAGATATGAATAAAACCTCAGCCTGCAGACCAGCTGATTGTTATAATTATAAATAATTGTTAGTTTCTTGTTATTAACTTACAATGTTGTTCAAAATAAATTCTGTCTTATTATACTATAAACTCGTTGATTTTCCTCTTCCATTTAGCTGTTTTTGGTATTAAAATATACATATGGCTCTCCTAGGATTAGATTTTAAAATTTGGGTTTTTTCGGCTCTCTCAGCAAAAAAGGTTCCCGACCCCTGGTATATATGATTATAATGATGTAAATGTGTGTGTGTATATGTGTATATATATATATATATGTCTGTCTGTGTGTGTGTGTGTGTGTGTGTGTGTGTGTGTCTATATATATATATATATATATATATATATATATATATAAAATTTGTATATAGTGTGTGGGGGTTAGGGTTTGCGTATATGCCTGATGTTTGGACTCTGAGTCTCTCTTTCTCTTTCAGCCTGCTCTCAGTTTTGTTCTGTACATCTTGGCCGGGGTCGTAGGCCTCCTTACTCACTACTTACTGCCTCAATTTCGCAAACAGCTGCCTTGGTTCTGTTTGGCTCACCCAGTACTGCGTTCTCGCGAGTACAGCCAGTTTGAGGTTCGAGGTGAGGACACACTTGCGGGTTTTTTGTTTTGTTTTGTTTTTTTGTTTTTTTTGGTGAAAGTGTGTGTGAGAGAAAAACAAACATCAAAGCTTTCTCTGAAAGGCAAGAACGTGTTCTATTCCCCTGTGTGTTACAGATGCAGCTCAGCTCATGTGGTTTGAGAAGCTCTATGCCTGGCTCCAGTGCGTAGAGAAATACTGTATCTACCCTGCTGTTGTGCTCAATTCTCTGACCACAGAGGCCCACACCATCAGCCAGAACCCTGACAAGCCTGGCACATAGTAAGTTTGTTCACACATGTATAATACCCAGATCTGAACATGGAGATGTATGGTTCTTATAGATTTTTTTTTTTTTTTTTTTTAAGGATATTGAAATAGAATTAATAGGGCAGTGGTGGCCTGGTGGTATAGGGCGCTGGATCACTGATCATAAGGTTGGGGGTTCGAGTCCCACTCTCTACAAGGTTCTCACTGTTTCCTCAGTGCAGCTAACTGGGTTATCAAAGGCGGGCCATGTCTTTCACTGTCTGTGGTGAGAGGTTCATGTAAAAGAACCATTGCTGACTTTAGTAAAGAGTAGCTGCAAAGCCATCAGCGTGTTTCTGTCCCTTGCTAAAGGGTTGTGTCAGGAAGTGCATCCGACGTAAAAACCTATGCCAAATCAAATGTGTAAGTCATTCACTGTGGCGACCCCTGAAAAATGGAAAAAGCCAAAAGGATATCTCTCATTGAAATAGAATTGATGTCTGCAGCTTTGATGGCTTTTTGAAAATGAAATTCCCAATACCTGAAGATACCTAGACACTGCAAGGCTCAGGGATTTTCAGCTGAATCAGTCAGTATTTAATTTAATTTATGCTCCCACCTTTATTCATAATGAGCGTTAACAATGTTCTCATCTTCCCAGTGGCCGAGCTCTGTTTATCTCCATGGCTGGAATGAAGCTGCTCCGCTCATCCTTCTGCACGCCTTCTCATCAATACGTCACTCTCTGCTTCACCGTTCTTTTCTTCCAGTTCGACTATCCGCGCTTCTCCGAAACCTTCCTGCTGGACTACTACTTCATGTCCATCCTGTTCAGCAAGGTGTGATGTCATCCTTTCTCCAGTCAGATATTCAGTCATTATTATTTGTAGCGTGAGCATTTTTTTTTTTTTTTTTTTTTTTTTTTTTTTTACTTCTTTAAGGTTTTGCTTTGTGTTATTGACCACATATTTGATTCTGTGTGTAGCTATGGGACCTGCTGTATAAGCTGCGCTTTGTGCTGACCTACATTGCTCCATGGCAGATCACATGGGGTTCTGCATTTCATGCCTTCGCCCAGCCGTTTGCCGTGCCTCGTATCCTTCACCCAATTATTAGTACTAAAATGTAAAGCGTAGCTAACATTGTGCTACTTATTTGAAGTCTGTCTCTAAAAACTTTTGAAATACAGTGACACCTCAGCTAACAAATTTAATCTGTTCCGACGGCGAGCTCGTAAGCCAAAAAGTTTTAGATGAAACAACTATTCCCATAAGAAATAACAGAAAACCAATTATTCCGTAACAACCCCCTCCCAAACTCATATAACCTGACACAATCACATATATTTGACCTAATGTATTAAAGATAAACATGTAAAAACAATAAATATTTCATAAGAATACATGTACATTAACATTAATAATAATTAATAATAAATAATAATGAAACAAGAATAAACAATAAGTTAACTCACCCTTCTGATCATCGACTGCGATGAAGATGTCACGTGGGTAGGCAGGAGGAGGAGAATTTTGTGTGTGTGCATGCTACGAATGCCAGCGAGGAAAGGCTCGTGATGAGCTCCCACAAGGCCAGTGCTTTTGAAGTAGTGGTGTGTTGTGATGCCGGTGGGGGCATGTATGACCCTGGAGAACATGCTTTTTTTACCATACTGTACTAGAATTAAGTGTAGTTGCGCATCCACTACAGTAATTGGCAGTGGTGCTCTCATCGTTGCGCTATGGTGTAGAGAAAACGCACCGAGCAAACGATATGAAACGCAGTAAACACTGTTTATAGTTGTGCGGGGGGTGGGTGTTTTTTTTTTTTGTTTTTTTTTTAATAGGGGCGTCACAGAAAATAATTGAGAAGCACTGCACAAGGCGTTCTTGGAGCACGGCGGAATACACGCAGAAGAATACAAGGCTAATCAGCCCGGAAAAGCCATTTCGAGGCGAGCTCGTAGAGTGAATTTTTGCTCATTAGCTGGAGCAGATTTATGGTGGGATCGAAGCTGATATCATAGAAAGTTGTAATAAGTGTTTGTTAGACGAGGTACCACTGTTGTTGTTTTTTTTTTTTTTTTTTTTTTTTTTTTTTAAAGCTTATTCAAGCTAGGCTAGTTGTATGTAAATGTTATTTTACATATTCTATATACGTAATTAGTATTATTTATTATTCGTTCATGTTGAAATTTCTGTTCATGATGCTTTAAAGCAGTGGTGGTCTAGTGGTATAGGGCGCTGGATCGCTGATCCGAAGGTTGGGGGTTCGAGTCTCACTCTCCACAAGGTTGTCACTGTCCTCCCCAGTGCAGCTAACTGGGTTATCAAAGGCGGGCCATGTCTGTCACTGTCTATGGCGAGAGGTTCATGTAAAAGAACCATTGCTGACTTTGGTAAAGAGGAGCTGCAAAGTCGTCAGCGTGTTTCTGTCCCTTGCTAAAAGGGTTGTGACAGGAAGGGCATCCGACGTAAAAACCTAAACCAAATCAAACGTGCGAATCAAATGATTCGCTGTGGCGACTCCCGAGTAAAAAGGGAAAAAAGCCGAAAGGAAGACAGACATGCTTTAAAGCACAATGTTGTATTATTTTGTGTACCGAATTAGTTTTGGTGTATCGTAGCTGGTTGTAAGTTTCCTTAATGACTGCTGTGACAGACTCAGCAATGTTGTTTGTTCAAGCTTTATTTTCAGCCTTTTTCTCCACCCCCCTCAATCCTGTACTGGGCAGTGCCGTCTTTGTCACCTCATACACGCGACCTGTCAAGTTCTGGGAACGTGACTACAAGTAATTGCCTACGTTGCCTGACCAAATATTCCTATAAATAAGCGTTATTATTTTACCCTCCTAAATCTCTCTCTTTGTACTTATTTGTGTCCATGTCTAGTACAAAAAGGGTTGATCACTCTAATACACGGTTGGCCACTCAGCTCGACCGTAACCCTGGTAAGTGTTAGTACGAGTGGGGTTTTTTATGGTATGATTCGTTCTCTTTCTACCTCTTCACGCATTTCCTTTCTTTGCTGCTTGAAGGTGCTGATGACAACAACCTGAATTCTATCTTTTATGAGCACCTGACCCGCTCACTACAGCATTCTCTGTGCGGAGACTTGCTACTCGGCCGCTGGGGCACCTACAACACGGGGGATTGCTTTATCCTGGCGTCGGACTACCTCAACGCCCTCGTGCACCTCGTCGAAATTGGCAATGGGCTCGTCACATTTCAGCTCCGAGGCCTGGAGTTCAGAGGCGAGTGTGGATTTCTTGGTCACATTTGATTTGCATTTGCACAAATAAGCTTTTTTTTCCACTTCAATGTGTTATGTTTAGTAAAAAAATATATCGACTTCAACAGAAAATTTATTGTAATTGTTTTATTCCCTTCCCCCCCCCCCTTGATTCTGTAATCATTCAGCTCATCGGTTGTCCCATTTTGATCTGTTCTGCACGTGTTTGTGTGATTAAACAGGTACGTACTGTCAGCAGCGAGAAGTGGAGGCCATCACTGAGGGTGTAGAGGAGGATGAGGGCTGTTGCTGCTGTGAGCCAGGCCATCTACCCCACATGCTATCCTTTAACGCAGCCTTTGGGCAGCGCTGGCTCGCGTGGGAGGTTGCTGCTACCAAGTATGTCCTGGAGGGCTACAGCATCAGCGACAACAACGCTGCCTCCATGCTGCAGGTGTTTGACCTGCGCAAGATTCTAATCACCTATTACGTCAAGGTATTGTTAGCGTTATTCTGCTCACATTTTGCTATTCGAATTATTGGTTGTTACGGCCTACTCCGGTGTCAGACCTTAGCATCCAGCGGTCGAAGTACCTCCATCTCTGCAGTGCCGAGATCTCCACAAGCAGCAGTGTTTACCACTATAATTGGGTTTATTGGCATAATGGGAAATTGGCAACATGTGAAAGAGTAGGGAAGAAGAAAATATGCAAAACTTTGTAGCTCAAATATAAGGAGGTGCCTGTATTTGCATATTAAATCAGAAGAAATACAGTGAAGCCTTGGAATCCAAACGCTCTAGAGTCTGAACAAATCGATATCCGAACAAAAAAAAATCCACGAGTTGTTTCTTCCAGGAAACCAAACAAAAACTGTAAGTCGAACTGCGAGAAAAAACGAGGACTACGGTTTCCCCGCGATCTAGTGCCTGCCCTGTGAACAATAAAATGCACCCATTTTCAATAAAACCATAGATAAATAAAACCGTATTGGAAACGACTTCAAAAGCAAAAGTGCCCTTATGTTCAAGGTCACCACCTTTAGTTATATGGACAGCGCCCTCTTCTGGTGGTTAATTCTTATGATGATCTGGTACAAAATGAAAAGCACACCTGTCGGAAGTGGGTGTGGCCAATACCATCCAACATCGAAAATAAAAGTATCGTGGCCCTCCGAGTCATATCATTATTTTGTATGTCATGTTTCACCCCAGTTTCTCAGAGCCTGAATGCTAATTTGAGCCTCTTGTGCAGAGTATCATCTATTACGTGAGCCGTTCAACCAAACTGGAGGAGTGGCTGTCCAACGAGTCGGTTCAGGAGGCGTTAAGACCCTGCCTCAGTGCTTCCTACGTTGACAGTGACCCTACCTTTAACCTGAACATTGATGAGGATTACGACCACCGAGCCTCCGGTATCACCCCAGCTGCCTTCTGTATGGTTTATCTGGACTGGATCCAGTATTGCAACAGCCGCAGGCAGAAGGTCAGTTCTCGGCCACGCCTTCAAACACTGTGCTTATAATATATCACCAAGCTATTGAATCCTTCAAAGAGATTTATTTATTTATTTACTGAAACAGTACCTGATTACAAGCTTTTTATTAAAGTGGACCTTTTACCTTTAGAATTGTTCCGTATTACATCTTTACTGCGGTGGTTATTGGGAATTTGGTGTAAGGAGGTGTGGGGTCTTGATGGTTGATTCCATCTCTTACTGTATTGTAGCCTGTGGAAAGTGAGAGAGACTCCCCGCTGGTCACACTCTGTTTTGGGCTTTGCATTCTGGGCCGCAGGGCTCTTGGGACCGCCTCCCACAGCATGTCTGCCAGGTAAAAAAATACCAGTTTTCATGCTGTTTTCACCAACCTTCTATAAAAGAGAAATTAATTCCAGCTCTGAATTCCTACCCGGACAGCCTGGAGCCGTTCCTCTACGGACTCCATGCTCTGTTTAAGGGTGATTTCCGGATCACATCACCAAGAGACGAGTGGGTGTTCGCAGACATGGACCTTTTGAACCGAGTGGTAGCACCCGGCGTGCGCATGTCCCTCAAACTACACCAGGTAAAACTTCTAACCTTCAATCTTCACTCAACTTAAACGAGGTTTCTGGAATAACTTTGCTTTGTATTCCTGGCTCGGACAAAAATAAACCTTTGATAACTGCTCTATATTTCATACCTTTGATTGTTGGAGAGATGACTCCTGAACTAGTTTGTTTCTCTGACCTGGTGTTTAGGACCACTTTACCTCTCCGGATGAGTATGAGGATCCAGCTGTGCTGTACGACGCCATCACTGCTAATGAAGAGAAGATGTTAATCTCTCATGAAGGAGACCCGGTTTGGCGCAGTGCCATTCTGGCCAACATGCCCTCCCTCCTCGCCCTGCGTCATGTCATGGACGATGGCAGCGACGAGTACAAGATCATCATGCTGAACAAGCGCTTCCTTAGCTTCAGAGTCATCAAGGTGCGCATACAAAAGTCCCAAATGCTGTAATTTGTGTTTACCATACGGAATATTTACATATTTTAATAAAATTGATTTTTTTTTTCCCTAGGACATTCAAAGTTTGAAAACTGTTTTATCTCTCTCTCTTTCTCTCTCCCCCACCATCAAGGGTGTTTATGATCTTTGTACTTTTTCTACATTTAAACACCATTTAATCCAAACTTCAAGTCATCAAAACATGAAAACTGACCAGTATGTAGTGTTTGGTCACCAGGAAGTACCCATTCCACACAAGGAGTCTGATGGGACTGATAGTGAAATTTCAGCATGGTATCAAAATTTTTGCTTCTGATTCCAACAGAACATTTAAGCTCCACCCACTCACTCGAAAATCACGTGTCAAGTCAAACTCTTGCCACAAAGGGCCCTGTGGCTGCAGATTTTTATTTCAACCAAGCAGCAGCACACCTGACTTTGCTCAATTACACCAGTGTTTTTCAACCTATTTTGATCCAAGTCACACTTTTTTCTTTGAAAAAATCTTGAGGCACACCACTAGCTGAAAATGTTAAAAATGTAAATTCTGTAGCCTATATTAACAATTTAAAGTTATTCTCGTCAAGTTTTCTTGAACAGGAATCAAATAAACACAAAGAAATATATTTTTTTATACAGTAGTACCTCAATTTACGAAATTAATCCGTTCCGGAAGTGGTTTCGTAACCTGCACTTTTCATAAGTTGAACTGCATTTTACTTGTAAAATGGGTGATTCATTCCAAGGCCCCCAATACTACCCCTAAACCCTTTAAAAATTATAAAAGCATACCTTTTAAGGCACTTACTTCGTGTTGACCATGTCTTCTTAGCAGAGTTATAGTCTTACAAATGTTTATGCAAGGTTAAAAGCCTGAGCCAAAAAATAAAGTTGCAATGAGCACACTCAAAAAACTCAAGAAACAAGCTGCTGCTCAAGGGAGCTGCGTCATCCCTCCTAGCCAATGGGAGGCCAGCGGGGCGGGATGTTGGGAGATATTCAATGGGAGAGTGCTTGCGTAAGGTGAACTTGTTTCGTATCCAAAGACAAAAATTTTAGGAAAATGTTTTTCGTAACCTGGATTTTTCGTTTGTTGAGGCCTTCGTAAGTTGAGGTACCACTGTAATTTCTACTTACTCAGTGTGAAAGCCGGGCCTGTTTGGATGAACGGAGCTGATATCCTGACAGGAATCGAAGAGAGACACACACCAAGCTCTTCCTCAACAGCTCTCATCTTCCTCAGTCTCTCTCTGTTTTTCTTGTTTTTAAAGGCAGTCAGGCTTGAAAAGCTTACTTGGCACGATTACCACTGTTGGATTGCCTTTCAGCACACACCAGGCACACCGGTATCGTTGTAGTCTCATCTCCGGTAAACGTGAATCCAAATGACGGATAGCTTTCGTTGTACTGCCTCGACCTGGAGGCTTTGCTCGACTTCACCGTCGTTGCTTTCATTTGACCTCCACTCGTTCTAAGCCTTTTCATTTTGTCCAGGGTCCAGTTCGGAGTTGGTATTTTTCCTTTTCAAAAACTTTTTCCATCATGGTTCGCTAATCACCACCACCTGCCATCATCCACTCATCACTAATCCACTTGGTTCAAAGTAAAAGGCGGTCAACAACTAACTACCTGCTACCCCCTACAGACGAAGAGTATTTATTACATTATTTTACACCAATTAGGTGAAATTGGATAATTTCCCACGGCACACCTGACTATGTCTCAAGGAACACTAATGTGCCATGGCACGGTGGTTGAAAAACACTGATTTAAACAACTGATCCAAGTCTTCAGGCAGTTGATGGGTCAGTCTCTGTGCAGCGCACACAGAGCAACCAATCAACTGCCTGAAGATTCAAATGCATTGCCGAAATGAACAAAGTCAGATGTGCGGATGCTTGGTTGAAACAAAAACCTGCCTTTTGTGGCATGAGTTTGACACGCCTGTTCTAAATAATCAAATACAGGGATCCCTCACTTTCTGCGGTTAATGGGGACCCGCAACCGCCGAATTCCGCGAAGTAGAATCAAGCCTCCCTCCCCCGACTGACATATATATGTAATGTGTATATAATATCAATAAATACATATTCAACGCTATAAATGCTTATAATAACAATTAAACGGTCAAAAATAACACATAAGATGTGAATGAAATATAAATACACACACAACAGACGCGTGTGCGCACTCACACAGCTGCACACCTCACATTAAAATGTAAGTATTTTTGTTGGGTTGTTTTTGTTTGTTTTGAGGGTTGTTGTTTTTTTGCATAATTGGCCTTGTTTTGCTGCATTTTCCTTAACTTTTCCCTATTTTTCTTTAATTTCCTTATTTTTCGATTAATATTTTTTAAAAACTTGCGCTGCACTGAAGCCAAAGAAACTGAAGCATGAATTAGCGAGGGTTCACTGTTACACCATAAACATTCAAATAAAATAAAAAAATGTGTGAGATTTGGAAGCAGTATGACAATCAAATACTAAAACCTTTCATCTCCACAGCTTAATCTGGGTGTCATTGTTTTCCAACACTGCATAAGTGTTGTAAAGCTGTGAGCTTGATTTTGTTGTGTCTGTGCTCACGCGCTCAAATAGGTAACGCGCACTCCGGCGTCAGCACTTCCATGCACAGTACGGTTTCAAATAATATTGAAAAGACTGTTATATTATGGCTGTTTCCTTACTGATAATGAATGCAAACATTTTCGGAGTCCACATATGCCAAAATATTTATATTACTGATTATAAACTTCTTTTTCTTTTCCTTATGGCTTTTCCCTTCAGGGGTCGCCACAGCAAACCATCCGCCTCCACCTCACCCTATCCTCTACATCTTCTTCTCTTACTCCCGCTAACTGCATGTCCTCATTCACCACATCTATAAATCTTCTCTTTAGTCTTCCTCTCGGCCTTCTGCCTGGCACTTCCAACCTCAGAATCCTACTACCATTATATTCACTATCCCTCCTCTGTACATGTCCAAACCATCTCAATCTAATTACTGATTATAAACTCAAAACCCAAAATTCACAATCCGAACATTCCATGCATTAAATTTAAAAAAATATGTATCACTGCATTCATTAAGGCTTAATGTTTATTCGTTGTCTACGTTTTGTCTCGAATTCATGAGCCGCACCGCCTCTATTCATGGTGCTCTGATGATCAAATGAATCATTAATGCGCATCAGACAGGAGAAATTTGTAATATGTTAATGACCACAGCGTCTCCTTAAGGTGTAATTTGCCCTGAACACCTTCTCAGCTGTTCAAAATCTGGACTGCCTGCCGGTGAAGTGTGTGCAACATGATGCATATGTCTCCCGTTTTACAGGTCAACAGAGAATGCGTACGTGGACTCTGGGCTGGGCAGCAGCAGGAGCTGGTCTTCCTGCGGAACCGGAACCCTGAGCGAGGTAGCATTCAGAACGCCAAGCAGGCACTACGCAACATGATCAACTCGTCCTGCGATCAGCCTATCGGCTACCCCATCTACGTCTCCCCCCTCACCACTTCATATGCTGGAGGTCACAGTCAGCTCCGGTCTGTGTGGGGAGGACCCATAAGCCCCCACAATATCTACACCTGGTTCATCAGCAGCTGGGACAGGTCACACTTTCTGCCTTGTTTTCACTGATCATGATTTTTTTTTTTTTCTTTTCCTTTTTGCAATTTAAATTTATCAGTGCAATAACAAGTTCCTGATGACATTCTGGATCTACTGCTGACTTTCTATTTTGAACATCTGTATTCTACTGCAGACTCCAGAAGGGCTGTGGCGCCGGCTGCAACAGTGGAGGGAATATCGAAGACTCTGATTGTGGCGGTGGGTCTTCCTCCATCAGTAACAATCCTGCCATGTTTCCTCCCCAGAGCACAGCGCCCACTGTGTCTCAGTCCCATCTTAACACCGTGCAGCCCTCCATGGGTAAGACGACAGCAATGTTGCATTTAACACGAACTCTCCTCAGTTTCAGTCATCACTTCAAATATATTACTGTAGCTTTGAGTCCATGTCCTTGGAGTGTTTCTTGAGTTACACCTCTGGTACTAGAACCCCTGACCTCTATTTACAGGGACTGACAATCCTGTTGGACCAAGCTGGCCTGTCCATTCCCAGCCCCTTCCCTTGACCCTGCTTAGCCAGTCTGAGGGCCGGATGGACACGGGATTGGTAAACTCCCTCCAGCGTACATCCTCCATCCAGGGCCTGCTGGGTCAACACCTGTCTGGCTCACAGCTGTCTTTCAGTGCGTCTGTGGCTGTGCCACCCATTGAGCGCATCTGTCCAGGCAGAATGCAGGACGGTGCAAGCCACATACCATCTCAGAGGGGCATCAACATGGGACTTGGCCATGGAAGCGTCCTGCACTATGATGCCATTTCAAGTGCAAGATGCAAGTGGAGTTTGTCTGGCAGGAAAGGTTTTAATGGGCCAGCGGCAGTGGAAGGAGACGGAGGGTTGTCTCACTGCATCCGCACTCAGGTGAGGAGACGGGATTCTGATTTACACTAATTTTCCAACCGTGATGCATTTCTTCCCCTGTCATACTTCTGTAGTAAATGGGTCTCATGAGGCAGGACTTTGTACTGATGGCATTCTCAAAGGTTGCACATTTCAGATGCACTTTTATTATATCATTTATGGTAATGTACTTGGAACTATAATCAGAACTGGTTAGTTACTGGTTATGGATTTGAATATGATTTTACTGTAGTGCAGTGTTTCTCAAATAGTAGGGCATGCCCGGTATGATGCTGGGGGGAATGGGGGGGATGTCGGGGAGAGAGCGTATGACCCTGGTGAACATGCTTTTCTTTAATAGTGTACGAAAATTGTGTAATTGCACCTCCACTTCAGTAGTTGGCAGTGGTGCTCTCATTGTCCTCCTCATTGAATGAGTTTAAATACGGATGTATTTATTTATGGGGGTTTTTTTAGGCACATTGGGTGCACTTTAAATCTTTTCTGTTACAGATTAAAAAACAATGTTAATTACATTATTGTAAGTTGAACTATATTTTTTCTTTTTTTTTGTTTTTAATGTTAATAAATATACAATGTTATCTAGAAGGTGTACTAATTACAATTTTGTAAACAAATAATACTACTTATAGATGCTGGTGGGGGGGGCATGATTTTTTTTTTTTTTTTTTTTTTTTTTTTTTCCCTAGAGGGGGCGCCACAGAAAATAATTAAGAACCACTGCTGAAGTGTGATGCAGAAAAATTTCCACACTGCTTGTAGGAGCTGCCCAGGTATGGGTAATAAGCAGCATCGAGGACATGTCACTGATGCCTTAACCTGGGGCAGTTTGAAGGCGTCTTAAAAACGCATTGGTTTGGTTCTGTCTTTGCTGTGGGTTTAAACACACACCCCCCTTTTTTAAATCAATGTGATTTTGTTTTGCAGGCTTTCCAGCCTGTCTCACCTGCCCCACCCACAGAGATGAGCCCAACGCTGGATGTAGTGGGTTTGTCCGTGCCGACTGAGACCACACCTCTTACATCAGATCCTCCCAGTTTACAGGAGGAGGCTACCGAACTGCCTTTACTTGAGCACCTGCGCTGAGCCTCTGCATAGACGAACCTGCACAAACAGGCCTAAACCAAGTGAAGCTGGGATCCGGAGCCGGTCTCCAGTTGAATTCAGGCTCGCTCCAGCAGAGAACGACAGCTGGGAGCTTTGTGTTACTTGAGGTTAAGCTTAACCCTAAACCACTTTCTTTTGTGTTTTTGCAACGAGTGGATGTTGTTCAAAGCATTTTTTTGCTTATTCTGATGGAAAAGGGTTCTGCACAGCAAAATAGTGTTCGGGTCACTCCTCTGTAAGGCCAAGCTACAGGTCATGACGTGAGCCGCTGATCACTATAAAAATATTTCTTATCACTTATTTGGCCAAAATGGCTCAGACGCCAAGAACAGCCAAACCAGTAGAACCGAAAGGAATTTTTTTTTCTTCCCATGGAATGAAGGGGATGTGAAGATTCTTCGAAGCTGGCTGCGAGTCATTTGCTTTGGCATCAAGAAAACTGGCAAGAGGCGCACTCCCTTTTTCATCCATCCATCTGGGCTGTGGGGTACCACAAGTATCAGTATGATGTTTCTTTCATTTCTGGTGAAGGTGAAGACATCTTCTACTGTTCTACAGACACAAAATGAATCTGTGTAGGAAACCCCCCCCCACACACACACACACACACACACACACACACACACACACACACACACACACACACACACACACACACACACACTGTTCCCAGAGCTCATGTGCAGCACTCTAGAGACAATTCTCAAGTCAACTGAATTAACAACAAAGCAGAACACTTGAATTCCCCGTATTCAGTGATAGCAGATGTGTCTTGGTCGATATGGATAACCCGCAACCAGTGCGTGTAAGTTAGTTTCAGGGAGAGATGTTGGTACGTATCTGAGCTCTGACACTTCCCATGACTTTTGGTGCTCTTCCTTGCATAGTTTACAATCCCCAAAGGAGAGGACAAAACGGAGAAGCTTCAATGTGACCGGGGTTCAAACCTGGAGCGAAACGGGTCAACCGTTGAAATCTGGTTTTACCATCGTCATGATGAGAGTGTATCTTTGCTCCCCAAATTTTTTTATATCTCACCCGGTTTTGCTTGTGGCCTCTACCCCATCTGCCCAATAGTCTCTGGACTTGCTGGAGTGGGAGGGATACAGTGCTGGCTCCTTCACCTCTTACTGCTGTCGATCAGCAAGCACCTGCAGTACGGCTTTTCTTACTGTGATACTACTGCAACACGCCCTCTACTATTAGTGGAACTAACTAAACTACTGCTCCTTTTGACCTTTAATCTCCAACGTTTTAGTTGGAAGAATTTTGCAGAAACAAATAAAGATCTACATGTTATAAAGCAAAAATACATATTTATTTGATTGCTGTTTTGAAGGTGGAGGGTGTGTGTCCCTAAACCCCACCCGCACCCCCTTGTTGCACCTGGTTCACCCTCGCTGATCCGAACTTTAACGGCTGGAAAAGGTAATGCTACTCTGATTTTAGGGATCTTCAGAGATATCATCCTCCACACTATTAATCTAGGGACAAGGTTTTGCTTTAAAATTTAACTGGAACCCAACCCAAGATCAGACACGACCTCATCTTTATTATGAACCCGTCTCCAACTCCAAACCAGAATGTTAAATTGGAGAAGTTCTCAATTCTTTTCTCAATTTGGCACGGCTTTATTTTCGTCTATTCTTCTGTACGTGTAGGACTTCACATTTTTTGATAAATTAAGGTGTGAGGGAATCCACGCCGTGGTTCTTACTCCTGCTATTCGTACCTTAAAGCTGGTCATGTTTCACTCCATGAAGATCACTGATAAATGTGACGTGCTCCACCGAAAATAGGCGCTTGTTGCAAGTCACATGACATGTCACACACGGAGCTTGTGAGACGAAGCGCGACTTATCCGGACTTCCGATCTTTCAAGTGAGCAAGTGCGCATTGAGTACTTGTTTATTACTTGCTCACTTGAAAGATCGGAAGTCTGGATAAGCTGCGCTTCGTCTCACAAGCTCCGTGTGTCATTTGCGACAAGCGCCTACTTTCGGTGAAGCACCTTGTAAATCTGCGCTTGGGAATCGTGTAGCATTAGCATAAAATTGAATTACCATGCTCAAAATGACCAAAAGCTTTAATTTCACTATTCTGCACTCACACCCCGTATAGTCGTAGTTTTAGGACGTAATTTTGAAAACACTTATCAAGGTCCTTACTTAAAAGAAATAATATATATTTTTGGTGGTGAGCCAACAGCAATAGGATTATTTTTAAATCTTTCAGGTCTTGAATGTTTTTTTCATGCATGGCAGCACATAGATGTCACTATAAATGGAACACTAGGCGTAGAGGGCACGAGGTGTGTCCTGTGTGCCCTTGTGGCAGCCGCCATCATGGTAACGGCGCCGTTTGCTTTATCTTCTCCTTCTCAGGTCTTAAACCTTTTTTTTTTTTTTTTTTGAATATTGAACTTGATTGTTTTGTTCTCACACAGGCTTGGCATGGGCCATCCAATGATCTTCTCTTTTTTTCATTCATACGCCTATACATGGTATGCACGGCCGAAACATGTGTATCTCCATCAGAATTCTCCCCCCATGTCTCTCATTCTCGTGTCGTCTCCAAAGCTACAGGAGGTTCCTGTTCTGATTTGGAGAAGAGAAAGCACAAGTTACTGAGCAGTCCCGGGTGTCGGTAATTAAAAGGGATTGAATAAATCTCTACCGTTTAGGAGCGGTATGTTTGTGTATATACATATACACATATATATATATATATATATACATATATTTAAAAGTATATAAATCTATTTTGTTATTGGATTACTGGTTATTTTTCAAAGACACTATGTTCATTAGGGGAGCTGTATTTAAGCACTCGCTGACCTTTTGAATCGTGCAGTTTGGGGAAGGAAATCGATTAGTATTGCTTTGCACGTATACACACACACACACACTGTAAATTAATATTCCATCCCACTTTTTTTTTTTTTTTTTTAAATCACCTTTTAGTTATGTATTGGATATTTTATTTAAATGCTGTTAATGATATTCAAAGTTGTACAGATTTTTTTTAATGTGATCTTTTCCCCCCTTCTATTTAAATTAAAGCTTTTTTGTCATCATTTGCAGAGCAGTCTTTGTGAAATGTGGGTTTTGGGGTTTTTTTTTTTTTTTTTTTTTTTTTTGGCCTTCTCCCTTTCGTCTCTTTTCTTTTGAGTAGTCCGTGACTCGTGAAATCCTTGCAGCTGGTTCTGAACATTTTGACATTTTGTTTCCCATTAAGATGAAGAGGGATTGAAAAGGTTAGTAAGGATTACAGTTTAAGGAGGTGTTTAGGTTTTATGCAAATAATAAATAATGTTTCTGTTGATGCTGGTGCAGGAAAAGCCTGAACGATGGAGTGGTGTGAGGTGGAGTTACTGCACTGTAACGGTAAATTATTTATCTTGCACTCAGCAGTACACCAACATGAACATAACACTTAGTTTTATTGATTAAGAGGCAAATTAGTTTTATCACGTCTTGTCCAGCAGACAGGAGATGTAGCTTGTTGTGGTGAGGAGAAACCAGAACATACACATTCCACAACTGACTTCACTGAGGCGGAAAACTAATCTGTAGCTGTTACTGACACTCGGGACTCCTTCCATTAATCCTGAATAAACACATCCATAAAACAACGATGCATACCTCAATGAATACATTTTTACTCACAGTATTAGGGTTTTGGGGTGACTTAAGCCTATCTCAGCCTTGAACAGTTCACCAGACCATCGCAGGATGAACGCATGCAACCATGTTCATGTTCCCCTAGGAGGACAGCCAGTTAGCAGAATGTTTGTTCATGTTCTGAACCGTTTAATCCTAATTAGCGCCACAGGAAGGCTGGTGTCCATCCCAGCCGACTCTGGGCGAAGACGGAGTACCCCTCGAACTGCTTTCCAGGCCATCACAGGGCAGAAACGCGCTGATGGCTGGGCCTTTGATAACCCAGTTAGAGCACTGGGAGGACAGTGACAACCTGTTGAGAGTGGGGCTTGAACCCCCGACCTTAGGATCAAGTGATCGAGAACCTTTACCATCAGGTCACCACTGCCCAGTTAGTGGAATGTGTGTCTTTGAACTGTACCTGTGATGTTATGACGAGCTGTCTGGGTTATGCCCCACCTTCCAGTGTCGGATGGGATATAATTAAGTTGTTTGACTGAGTGAGTGATTTTGAATGCGTTTGTCTTTGCTGGTGTAATTTCTAAGCAGCCAGCAAAAGAGAGAAAAGTTTTTGTTTATCTTTTATTAAATGTTATTTATACAGGGATCCCAGACGTGCTCAATTTAGAGGAATTCCTCTATTTTTTTTTTTTTTTTTTTTACTCGCCAAAGTGAAAAATTCTTTCATTCTTGTATAATTTCGCAAAAAAAAATGGTGTGGATGGTTTAATACATAAGTGGAAAGTTGGCTTGCTTTAGATGTGTTTTGGTCGATATCGGTTGTTTCCGTTGACATTCGATAACACTCGGAAGTAAAGTACTGCGAGAATGTACGCGAAATAATGAGAAAACATATA
The DNA here is from genome assembly GCA_024760905.1 of Plotosus lineatus. Lineage (NCBI taxonomy): Eukaryota > Metazoa > Chordata > Actinopteri > Siluriformes > Plotosidae > Plotosus > Plotosus lineatus. The sequence continues at coordinate 8,967,889 of CM045735.1, read as the reverse complement.
TGGTGGCTTCCTTGCCGGATTTCAACATGTGGAAGAGAAACGTTCTCCATAAGAGAGATAGGGAACGGTATCGTGGTTAGATGCTGGGATCAAAAATTCATGATTTTGTACATGACCTGCTCTGCCCCGCAAGGGGCCCTGTGGTCCCCTTGACCCTCAGCTGAAATATGTAATTTCCTCTATTTCTAAATCTCGCTGGGATCCCTGTTTATATTGGAATACAATAACTACAACAAATGTATGTGATTTGCAGTATTAACTAAATTTCATTTTGGAAAAAAAATTAAAAGCACAAACTTAGTAAGGCCTTGAAGCCAAAGTTTATTCTCAGCATATGAGCAGCATCACATGCAGCATCAGTGCATTTCTGAAAATCCCAGTCTGGGATCAATCAGTCTCAGCCTGAACGTTTCTGACTAACATCTGGCTACTCCACAGAAGACATAGTGTTTAATTCTAATAACAGGAGACCAATCCTAGCATCCCACACACTGCATCTCAAAAATATATGAACATCACAGAACCTTGACTTCAACAAAGTCCTGGTCCGAAACCGTCAGACAAACGAGCGTTTGTTTACAGAGTGAGTGGATGTGATTTCATTGTAGCTCTCGAGATCCAACCGACCAGCCATGCGTTTGCTCTCCTGAGCCAAGCGGTGGAGCCACAGCGCCAATGCCAACAGGGTCAGAAGCACCAGACCCATAGAGAGTGTGATTAGCACCCCCT